>CM052438.1:114329993-114418768 GCA_028533085.1 Varecia variegata
ACATAGTGCCTTCTAGTTATATCCTCACACGATGAAAGGGGTGGACAAGCTTCCTTGGGCCTCTGTCATAAGGACACTAATCCCATTCATGAGGGCTCTATCCTCAAGACCTAATCACTTCCCAAAGGCTCTACCTCTTAATACCATTACATTGGGGGTTAGGATGTCAACATAGGAATTTTGTGGGGGACTCAAATAGTCATAGTCAGTCCATTATAGCTGTCCTGTAAAAAACTAAAAATAATGATTTCATATATGTATGTATGTATGTATACCCTTGAACTATAAGAAATAGAGTATGAACCAAGTGAATATAAGAATAAAGCAGGAGGGAGGGAGAGGGAGGTGGGTAAATTCACACCTAACAGGTACAATGCACACTATCTGGGGGATGGGCACACTTATAACTTTGATTCAATTGGTACAAAAGCAAATTATGTAACCAAAACATTTGTACCCCCGTAATATTCTGAAATAAAATTTAAAAACAAAAATATGGAATATAAATTAATTAATTAATTAAAATAATAATAGTAAAAAGAACCTGGTAAGAGCACTAAAGCCAACCTGCCCTTCAACACTTTGCCCTTAAACACTTTGCCATACCCAGTGGACGGAACTGAACATGTGTGAGTTGAGGGCTTAGTGTCATTAGAAAACAAGATGAACCCAAGATTTTGCCTTTGCTTCAAAACACTCAGACCACAGAGAGCTGTACCAGTAACGTAAGGGTAAATGAAAATATGATTCCTTTCCCTGCCATACCCTATCATTCAGAAAATAGCAAAAACAACGGCCTGTTTCATTCCTGAGTACTGATTGGAGGACAAAATAAAAATCTCCCTTGCGCAATTATAACTATATTCTCCTTCTAATGCAGTTGAGCAAGCCGAATGCAAACGACCTGTGTTGTCTAAATAACCTAAAACTAAGAATTCTTTTCAGTCATCACAGACTGGTTACACCCCAAGCACCTGAGAAACAAAGAGAAAATTTTTTGTAGGAACCTAACTTTGCCCTGGCTACAAAGACATTTGCTCATATAATTTTGAGGGAAAGTGTTTAACAGATGAAAATAACTAAAGGAAACAAGGCATTATGGGGAAGAGGTAACTGAAAAAAGTGGCAGAAATGATGCCATAAAACTTTTCATATATGGAGCTAATGAAACACAGTATATAAAATGAGCATATTTGATAGTTTCAGTCACAGTCAAAATGCAGGAACACAACACAAAATTATTCAGCGTCTTCAAAGTAAGAAAGACCCTCCAAGTCCTCTTTAGTTGCGACATATCTTTTTCATGGATGCCCACAGTCACCCCATGCAAGTATACCCACAAAGGATAATGAAATGGCATGTGTGCTGGCTGGACACCTCAGTGACAGGTTCCCCATGATGCCCCACATGGGGCCAAGACCTATATGCTTTACTCACTGTAGGATTTCTGGGTTTATTTTTTAATTTATTTATTTATTTTGCTTATTCTCTGCTTGGTAATGTAAAGATATTAAAAGTGCCAAAAAGACCTGCAGACACCCCTATGGGTAACAGTGACGAGAAAAAGAGAAAGCATTTATGGCTATTTATAGTATAGAAAGTGCTGTTGGAGAAACTGTATAGCTGTGTAAGTGTGAAACATCTTACAGAAGAGTATGGTGTTGGAATGACCATCATATATGACCCGGAGAAACAGAAGGATAAACCATTGAAGTTCTATGCTGAAAGTGATGAATAGGAGTTAATGAAAAAATAGAAAAACACTGCATAAAGCTAAAAATGAAAATCTCGATTGTATATTGAGAAAGTGGATCCGTCAGCATCACAGTGAATACATGCCACTTAATGGTATGCTGATCATGAAACAAAGATCTATCACAATAAATTGAAAATTGAGGAAAACTGTGAATATTCAACAGGCTGGTTGAGGAAGTTTAAGAAGAGACTTAACACCAAATTTTTAAATATTTTTGGTAATAAAGCATCTACTGGTCACAAAGCAGCAGAGAAATCCATTAATGAAAGTCTGATGCCAGAACAAGCCTATAAGGCTGATGATGAAACATCACTGCTGTGGCATTATTGCCCCAGAAAGACACTGAGTACAGTTGATGAGACAGTCCCAACAGGAACTAAGGTTGGTGACTGTTAGAAGTTTGTTAGATTTCTGCCAATTTTCTCTCCTCTATGAAATTGTTGTGTTAAACTTTCTATGTCTAATAGAATCATTTTTAATAAACTTTATTTTTCTAGGGTCTCATCCATTGAATTGATATTTTCAAGTATTAAAAGGAAAACTTTGAACAAATTAAATTTAACAGAGTTTAATTGAGCAAAGAACAATTCCTGTTTCAGGCCCCAGAATCAGAATAGGTGCAGAGTGACTCTGGGGCTGCCACATTGTCAGATAACATTTATGGACAAAAGAAGGAAAGTAATGTACAGAAAACAGAAGTGAGGTTCAGAAACAGCCGGATTGGTTACAGCATGATGTTTGCCTTAATTGAACATGGTTTGAACAGTTGACTGCCTATAATTGGCTAAAACTTGGCTGCCGTGATTGGCGGAATCTCCACTACTTGTTACAAGAGTGGGTTATAGTCTGTTGACACATCCAGTTAGGTTACAGTTCACTATGCATGGGGAAACATTTAGGCCACACTTAAAATATGTAAGGAGGCACCCTTAGGCTAAACTTAATTTAACACAAGTTATTTTTATGGAATTATACAAAATAGTTTTTCAGAGAATTCAGTTTTATCAGTTTTGATAGTTATTTTTCTCTTGTCATTTCCCAATTTGGAATGTTTGTGCCTTCTTTTTTCCTGTAATATATTGTTCATCTTTCCAGAGAACCAGCTTTTGTATTTATTTGCTTTAACATTTACCGGTTTCTTTTAAAAATTTTCTTAGTTGATGTCCTAGAGTTTGCAATATACATTTACAACCAATCTAAGTCTACTTTCAAATTATTCTGCCTCACAGGTAGTGCAGATATTTTATAAGAGTATTCGCAAGCTTTCCCTCCTATCACTCATAACATTACTGACATTTATTTTATTTACACATAATCGTCACCTAATGTATTGTTACTATTACTTAGAACAAAGAGTTATCTATTAGATCAATTAGGAAAAAGAAAATATTTTATTTTATTTTTATTTATTCCTTTCCCAGTGTTCTTTTCTTTGTATAGATCTAAATGTCTGGCTTATATAGTTTTTCTTCTGCATGAAGAATTTCTTTTAACAATTCTTGCAGAGCAGGTCTGCCGGCAATGAATTTCCTCATTTTTGTTTATCCGAGAAAGCCTTTATTTCTTCTTCACTTTTGAAGGATAATTTCACTAGAAATAGAATTTTAAGTTGGCAGATTTTTTTCTATATAATACTTTAAATATTTTACTCCATTCTCCTCTTGCTTGCATGGTTTCTAAATGACAAGTCCAATAAAATTTTTAGCCCGCTTGAAAGATGTATTTTCTTTCTATGGCTTCTTTCAAGAATTTTCTCTTCATCTTTGGTTTTCTGAAGTTTGTGTTGCCCCCCGACCGGGTTGTATTGCCCACTGTGCAGAGAAAAGCCAATACACTGAGACAGTTGGGATTACAATGGAGAAAGGGTTTAATTCCACAGAGTGCTAAGTGGAGAGACAGGAGGAATTTCTCAAATCCGCCTCCCTGAGAATTTGGGAGATAGGGTTTTTAAAGGTAGTTTGGCGGACAAAGGATTAGGCAATCTTCTCGTGTCCAGTCGATTTCTGGGCTGGGGTCACAATTACAGTTGAGTCAGTTTCTTGGCATCGGCCACTGGTCTGAGGGGGTCAGCCAATTCACTGGCATGTGGAACCTGGAAGATCTCTTAGAAACTGCCCGTAGGTTTCAAAAAGGTGATGTTATCTACGGAGAAAGTTAAGAATCTTTATGACCACCACCTGTGTGAGTCCAAAGTAGCAATTATAGAGAAGCAAACAGGGGACAGTGATGATGATGATGATGATGATGATGATGACTTTTAGTTAGGCCTGTGCTTTCACAAAGTTTAGGCCCTTACCATGGTTCTCGCCTTGCACCCCTTTATTAATTTGTAAATGGTGGTGTCATTTGAATATGATATGCCAGTGTGTAGATTTTTGTTATTTATTCTGTCTGGTGTTCTCTGAGTTTCCTAAATCTCTGGTTTGGTATTTGTCCTTAACTCTAGAAAATTTTTAGCCATTATTTTTTCAATTATTTCTTCGGTTCTTGTTTGTTCTTCTCATTCTGATATTCCAATTATGCTATGTTACACTCTTGAAAATGTCTTGTGATTCTTAAATAATCTATTATGTTGTTTTTTTTTTGTTTGTTTTTTGGTTTTTTTTTTGAGACAGAGTCTCACTTTGTTGCCCGGGCTAGAGTGAATGCCGTGGCATCAGCCTAGCTCACAGCAACCTCAAACTCCTGGGCTTAAGCAATCCTACTGCCTCAGTCTCCCAAGTAGCTGGGATGACAGGCATGCGCCACCATGCCCGGCTAATTTTTTCTATATATATTTTAGTTGGCCAGATAATTTCTTTCTATTTTTAGTAGAGAGGGGGTCTCGCTCTTGCTCAGGCTGGTCTCGAACTCCTGACCTCGAGCGATCCACCCGCCTTGGCCTCCCAGTTAGGGAATTTTCTATTAACTTATCTTCAAGCTCACTGAATCCTTCTTTGGCTATGTCAAATCTACTGATGTTCCCATTAGAGACATTCTTCATTCTGATATTTTTGATTTCTAACATTTTTATTTTATTCTTTCTTGGATTTCCATCTCTCTGCTTATATTACCTACTTATTCTTGCATGTTGTTTACTTTTTCCATTAGATCCCTTAATATATTAATTATAGTTATTTTTATTCCCTATCCAATAATTCCCAAATCTGTGTCATATCTGATTCTGGTTCTGATGCTTGCTTCTCATTTCAGATGGTGTTTTTTCTTGCCTTTTAGCATACAGTAGAGTTTGAATATCCCTTATCCAAAATGCTTGGACCAGAAATGTTTTAGATTTTGGATTTTGGAATATTTGCATATACATAGTGAGGTACCTTGTGGATGGGATCTAAATGTAAACATAAAATTCATTTATGTTTAATTCACACCTATACACAAAGCCTGAAGGTAATTTTACTTTTCTTTTGGGGATGTTGAAAAAAGTGTGTTGTGAGCCCGTGTTTTGACTGCCACCTGTCACATGAGGTCATGAGGTCAAGTGTGGAATTTTTCACTTGTGGCATCATGTTGGTGCTTAAAAAGTTTTAAATTTTGGAGCATTTCAGATTTTGGTTTTTAGATTAGGAATACTCAAGCTTTAGCAGTTTCCTGTGGCTGCTGTAAAAAAAATATAACAAATTGGGTGGCTTAAAACAATAGAAATGGATTTTCTCACAGTTCTGGTGGCCAGAAGTCTGAAATCAAGATGTTGGTAGCGACACTCTCTATGGAGACTATAGGAGAGAATCTGTTTTTTCTTGTTTCCAGCTTCTTCTGATGGTTGTTGACATTCCTGGGCTTGTGCCTGGGTTGCTCTAATCTTTGCCTTCATCTTCACATGGACTTCATCTCTCCTCTCTATTTAACCTGTCTCTATCTCACTCTTGTAAGGATACTTTCTGTTGGAGGTAGGATCCACCTCGATAACCCAGGATGATTTCCTCTTTTCAAGATAAAAATCTTGAAATCTTTTTCGGGAGAGTAAGCCTTTGTTATGGAGAATGCCCTGAGCATATTCAAAATGATGTCTTTCTTCTTCCCCATGCCAGAAATATGAGGCGATTTTTCTTGTGTTTTTAGTATGAAAACTAGTTCCTGAAGGTAATAACATTCACAATGGTATGGGAGCTCCCACAACACTGCAACTCCTGAAAGTTTCTCACTCTCATGCTAGTTGACACTCAGATTCCAGAAACTTGTCAAAATTACCATTTAATTGCTCCTAATAGTTTATGGCTGTAGCAGCTTGTGTTCCAGATAAACTGATTGTGGCTGTAATGTCCTGTATTTAATTCACCTGTCTCTCCAGATTTCAGGATTGGCTTGCCCTATGACCTCAATTCTCTACTGAGTCCAAAAGAAGTTGTTGATTTTCAGTTTGTTCAGTTTTTTTCATTGTTGTTAAAGGATATGGTGGTGATGTCCAAGCTCTTTACATGTTAGAGCTGAAACTGGAAGTCTAACATTGATTTCTGATTTTGTTTTTATTAATTTCTTCCTTCTTCTTTCTTCTATTATAATTTGTTACTATTTTTCTAGCCTTTTGAGTTGGGTATTTGTTAGGTAGATAGCAAGGGATTCCAGGTTTCCTAGGGATGAAAGTGGGTGCTGCTGCCCCATCTTGGTCCTGCCCCACCCTAATTCTCCATACCTGGGGGAGGAGGGAATACCCTGTGAATCTGCCAATCAGAACTTGGCCCGCCAGCTGAAAAAGAATGCAGAGGACTCTTTAGCCCACAGGCCAAAGCAGCATGGGGACCATAAAGTCTGGAAAGTGACCTAGAACCGACATGCATAGTTAAGGCTCAGGTTATGTGACTCCCAACAGTCCAATCAAAGTGGATCCATGGTGACCTCTGAACCACAAGGGAGGTCGCTATCCAGGCACTAGAAAATAAGGCGCAGACCATAGCCAACCTCTCTTTGTGCCCTTCCTTTGGCTCTCCCTTTGCTGCAACAATGGGTCTGTTCATCATCTGTGGCGTATGTACCATGCTCTGTAAACCTATATCTTGCTCTTGCCCTATAATCCTATCTTCCTCTCCTCAAGAAAGCTCATTTTCATGCTTGCTTAACTTTGGCGTGTCTGGTCATTCTTTAGCCATGAGCACGCCAAGAACCAACAGTTTCAGACTAAAAACTGACATATTGAATGTATTTACTGTCGTTTGTTTTGCTTTTATGAATACATATATGTAAATATATATTTCATACTGTAATTTTTCTTCTGAATACTGTTTTTAGCTTATAGATTATGATATATTTTAATTACTATTCTTTTTGATAGATTTCTACAAGTTCTAAGAATTAAAATTTTTTTTCTTATATATAAAGGATTTTAAAATTTTCGGTTGGAAGGATTATTTTGTTGTTATTGCTATTTTATAAATTTCTAGTTTAGAGCATTAAGAAAGGGATATTTTATATATTCTTTGTTCTTGGATTTTAGTGAGGTAGAAGTATGTATGTGTGTCCAAATATATGGTCCATTTTTATAAATGTTCCATATGTACTTGAAATGAATGTATATTCTCTAATAACATGTGTTTACTTTTTGATATTGTGCGGGAGAAGAAAAATTTCCCCTTTACCCTGGAAGATTTGCTGAAAGATCAACTCACAATGAGGCAGATTAATAAGAGAGATTACAAATTTATTTACCATGTTCATGGGAAGAATCACAGAGTGATCACCCAATATCCCAATGGCATCCAGAAGTTTATATTTCCTCATTTTAAAGGGGAGGGGGAGATGAAGAATACAGGTAATTCTGTTAAGTGGAAATAAATGGTTACTAGGGAGGATGAATAGATACTTGAGAGGATGAAAGAATAGGGGAAAACAGATTGACTCGTAAATGATTCTCTTTGGAAATTTAATTAACCTGAGAGACAGGTAGTATTATCTTTAAAATGAGTTGGATCAGTCTGGTTGCATTCTTGATCTTCTTCCCTGCAACATGTTGAGATAACAGGGAGAGGGAGGAAAGGCAATTGTTCTTTTTGATGGGTCCAACTGGTTTTATGAGATAAAAGGAAGTCCCCTTCCAATGCCTGTTAATCTCTACAGGCCTTTAATTCAAAATATTCTTTATATCAAAGAGTAATATTTTGGGGTGAGATTTCCTGAGCTCCTTCAGTATTTACCTAGAAGAGCCACTTTATAATTTTTTTATAATCTACTATGCAATTACTATTTTACTGTCCATTTGATGTAAAATTGAGAAAAATGTGTAAAAGTCACCTATTATATATTTGTCTGTTTTCTTTCTCGTTCTGCATCTGTACATTATGAAGATTGCTGCTGTGCTGAGGGGAGTGCATTTAATATTAACAATTGTTACATATTTTATTGAACTTAGCACAAAATTTTTAATAATTCTTACAGTTTGAATTCTTACAGTTTGAAGATTTGCTGCCCTTGACATTATTTTATAAAATAAATAACAGAATACCTGCAATTGTTGCTGCCCAACCAGGTTCATTTGCACGTTGCCCAAGAAGAAACCAATATGTGGACTCAGCAGGTTTTATGGCAGAGAAAGAGTATATTTCACATTGCGCTAAGCGGGGAGATGGGAGAAATTTCTCAAATCCGCCTCCCTGAGAATTTGGGAGACAGGGTTTTTAGGGATATTTTTGTCAACAGAAAAGAAGCCAAATTCTGTAAAATAATTTAAAGAAGTTTATTCTGAGCCAAATTTGAGGACCATGACCCGGAGCCACACCCAAGAAGCCTTGAGCAAGTGGACTCTTTTTGGATGGGATACAGTTTGGTTTTATACATTTTGGGGAGGCAGGGATTACAGGTAAAGTCATAAACCAATACAAGGAGGTCATACATCCATTTGGCCCAAAAAAGTGGGCCATCTCAAAGTGGGGGCTTATAGGTTATAGGTGGGTTTAAAGATTCTTTGACTTTTAAATGGTTAAAGACATGAAGCTTTGTCTAAAGTCCTGGAATGTTTTAAGATAAGGAGGTCTGTTAATCAGAGACAAGCCACCCAACACATATTTGTTGTATAAATTGAGGACCTACAGGTTGGTCTTGCATAGCCTTAGGCCTGTTAATGAGTTACAAAGGATATCTCTAAGAAGAGAGGGGGGCATGATGAGGCATGTCTGACCTCCCTCCTCATGGCAAGCAATTTAGTGTTAGGGTATCTCCTTGACCAGGAGGGGGTCCATTCAGTCAGCTGGTTTTGGGGAAGGCTTAAGATTTTATTTTAGTTCACAGTTAGGTAGGCAAGGGGTTAGGCAATTAGGTTTGTTAATTGGGGCAAAATTACAGAGGTGTAGGAATCATCTTCTTGTGTTCTTTCAGTCCCTGGGGTCACAATTCCAGTTGTGTTGGTTTCTTGGTCTGGGGCACAGGTCTGGGTGGGTCAATCAAAACGCTGGAATGCAGGGCCTGGAAGATACCTTAAAAACTACCTTTTGGTTTCAAAAAGGTGATGTTGTCTTTGTGGACACCAGCTATGAGGAGAAAGTTAAGAATCTTTATGATGATCAGCTGCATGGCTCTGGAGTGACAATTATAGAGAAGCAAACAGTGGGACAGCGATTAATTATTATCATTATTTTTAGCTATGACTTTTACCATAGCTCTCACCTTGTATCCTGTTATTGATTTCTGTGAAGGGAGGTTTCACTATGGAGATCATTCTTAAAGATTTTCCCTTGAAAAATGACTAATCTCAGCACAGTTGTTGGTATACTTAGAGATTCTCTACACACTTCTTCAACTACCGTATTTATGGGTCATTAACTGGCACATAGTATATTATTTTAACTACACATTTAAGTATATTTAAATGCCAAAGTTTAGGCCTATATTCACCAGTCCTTATCACTTCCTATTTTGTTATACGTGAACTGCTTCTCTCATAAGTGTTAACTACCTGTTCCTATAGAAATTTTAAGGTCAGATTCCTGACCTTGTTTGGCATAAGTAAGCTGTTTGGTGAATTTTGAATCCTGTGCTTGGTATGTCTTTGAACTCCATAACTCCTCCTTTATCATGATGATTTGAGATATTCATACAAATATCATTCTGTATGAGGGACCAAAAGAATATCGGTGGCTGGCTGCAACTAGCTGAGTTTAAACTTTTCTGAAATAAATTTTAATCTTACTAGATTTAATAGGGTATTTCCCCACCAGAAGAAATTGCAGTGAGCCATTCTTTAAATTCAAACCAGCCACTAAATGCACCTGCTACCTGGGTGCTTGTCATTTGACACAGTAGTGTTAAGTGGTTTGTTATCTGACACTGAGAAACTTACTGGGGTACTAAAGGGCATGTCTTTTTGATCTCTATAAAACTGTTCCTGAAATAGTTTTTTTATATTCTTGGCAAATGTTTGTATTTGTCTAGGCTTTCAAGACTTCACAATAGCAATGCATTATTGCTGCTATTACTACACAAAAAACCAAAAATGACCTTGAATTTCTATAGGTCTCTTTATTCTCAGCTTACACAGAAATTATTGCCTTGGTATTCTCTCCATTTTATCCTCTGAAATGACTAAGGAATTCCAGTCTTTGAATTGGGGGCAGGGTCTTAAGTAATTAATTGAATGTGATGCTCCAGAACTGTGATCTATCAAACTAATCTCATTTCTGTCTGCTCCACCAATCATTAGGAAGACATGTGAGAGACAGAAACAGAGATGGAGGCCAAGGCTTAACCCTGGCCTGACCAGCAGCCAGGATACACAGCCAACAACTAACCCCACCTCTGTTGTTCTATGATCCAGAATTCCAGTATTAGTGATTCATTTCTTCAGGTTAAACCAGTGCATAACTAAAATATCAGTGAGCTAAAAGAAGTGATTCCCAAGAAACTTCGCATCCATTTTAGCAGTTTTAAAATATTTTCTCAAATGTTTGTTATAATGAGAGTATTGGCCTAACTTGTTGTTGACATGAGAATCAGTTTAAATTTTGGATAGATACATGTACACTCACATATTTGCATTTATGTTTTATTGAACCTATTCCATAGTTTTTTATATCATTAATTTTTATCTTGAGGAATTTGTTATGAGTATAGATGGGATGATTAATTTTAGATGTCTTCTTGACTAGGTCACGGAGTGCACAGATATTTGGTTAAACATTATTCTGGGTGTGACTGTGAGAGTGCTCCTGGATGAGACTATACTATTTAAATTGGTAGACTGAGTAAAGCAGATTGCCTTCCCTAATGTGGGTGGGCCTCATCCAATCCATCAGAGGCCTGAACAGAACAAAAGCCTGAGCACAAGAGACTTTGCTCTTTGCCTGACAGTCTTCAGCTGAAACATCAGTCTGCTCCTGCCTTCAAACCCAGACTAGAATGTACAGCATCAGCTCATCTCGTTCTCGGGCCTTCAGACTACAGAGCATGGGACTTCTCAGTCTTCATGATCCTGTGAGCCAATTCCTTATAATTTCTTTCTTTCTATCTATCAGCTATCTGTCTATCTATCTATCTATCCATCTAGAGAAACAGAACAAATTTTTTTCTGGAGAACTGACTAATATACTAGACTAGCTCCAGATCTTTATACAACCCAGAAATGCTTGGCTGCCCAAGTTTTCCTGTTTGTGGTTGGGTATGGGGGAGTATAGAGTCAACCACTGGGACTTAAATAACTTTGGTTAGTAAACATTCTATTTGATTAATATCTGTGACATTAAAGAAGATAATAGGCTCAGAGTAGATATTATTTTACATTACAACCATAGAATGTTATGTCTGAAAATGAATCAAGCTTGGTATTGAAGTGAACATATCCAAATGTAGCCGCAGGCCCCAGAAGAAAGGTATCTGGGGCATGCTGTGCATCTGATGTGCACAGAGAATCTTTGTTATCACGGCCTTTGCATAAAAACATTTTTAATGGCAAAATCGTTGGGGGTGAAGAAAATTGTCCATTTGTCAATTTGTTCTCCTGAGGGGAGAAAAATGATACATACTAAATGTTTGTTATAACTATTATGTCCTCCCCAAAGCATTTTCCAGGTGTCTGAATGCTATTTTGAGGACCAGACTCTGGAGCCAATCTCCATACAGAGTGCTCACTGTTTCTTAATACCTCTACTGCCTGATTAAAAGAAGAAACAAAGATTTTATCCTATATTTAGAATAAACCTGTAATGGGAATAATTAGAGAAATTCTGGCTAATGATGGCTGGGAGCAGCGCCTGAATATTATATGGACGTTTCCAGGCAGGGGACAGCTTTAGGGGCTAATGACCAAGGAAATTTATTCCAGTGCCTCAGGTACAGGCAGAGATCTGGGAACCTGGGAAGGTGTGACTATTTGCACCCTGGGAAGAAGGAATGTAGGGACAACAAAACATCTGTCATGGTGGAAAATACCCACCCGGTTTTTGTAATAGGGAAATGGCTTGGGAAAAAAGAAGGCAAAAATATTTTCTGTATCTTTGAAACTTCCCCCACTCCTTTTGAGCACTGAAACCTGCATCCCTACCTCAGGCCAGTGGTAGGGAGGAGCACGAAGAAGCCCTTTTGTTCTTATCTCAGGTGGTACCAGCCCCCAAGGTGGGCAGCTGGCAGAGTTCACAGGCTTTGTCTTTGGCAGAGATGGGTCAATTAGAATAGTTAACCACAATAGCCTAGAACTGAGAAGCCCTCCCTTTAAAAGCTCTGTATTTCTGCCTATGTTCAGGAAATTTGGATTTTGAGATAAGAAGGTCTACCATTTTTCCTCCTTTGCCAGCAAAGTAAATCTTTCCTCCTCCCCAAAACATTTGTCCTCATTTTTCTGATTCGGCCTCATAGATAAGTGCCGAGTTTTTGGTAACATTTTGACACTTGCCAGTAACTCATAAGTAGAAGGCAGACTTATTTGTGTGAGTGTTCTAGATTTTCCTCAGAAAGACAGTCAGCATGTATAAAGGTTTTGGAAGCCACACTAAACACAATGACAGATTCTAAAGGAACTGTTTAATTACGTATGTAGCTCACGTTACACCAAGTTCTTCAATCTCACCTTCAGCACTCTTAACATTTAAAACTGAATAATTCTTTGTGGGGAATCTGTCCTGTGCACTGTAGGAGGTTTATTAGCACCCCTGGCCTCTACCCACTAGATGCCAGTAGCACCCTGACCTCTAGTTGTAACAACAAAATATCTTCAGACATTTCCAAATATTCACTGGGGGACAAAATTTCCCCCAGTTGTGAACCACTTTTCTTCAAAGAAAATGTTTCTTTCTTTAGATAACAGCAATTTTTATGATTTTTCTGAATTGGCTTTTTAATATAATTTTTTTTCACATGTCAATGGTCTAACACTGCTGCATATTTTGGCTGTTAATTTTTTTAAAAAATGAAGTTATATTTTTAAAAAATAAATTCTATTTTAAATATTCTATTTTCTTAAAAGTTTGTTTTCTAATGGATTTAAAATGATCAGCACTTTTTTCCCCCCTCTAAAAGTCCAGAACTAAATATTTCAGGCATTAGGGGTCATATAGTTTCTGTTTCAGCTACTCAACTCTGCTGTTATAACATAAAAGCAGCCATAACATAGATAATATGTAAAAGAATGGGCATGGCTGTATTTTAATAAAACTTTATTTACAAAATAGGCTGCTTTCCCTGGTGCCTGCTTGATTAGAGAATTAAAGTAAAACTTTAGAAGCGTCATATTTGATGAGTACTTTCTGTTCCCACATTCATAATAGAGAACAAAGAGCAGAAGAGATTTAAACTAAACAAGAAAAAATTCTTCCTAATTGTAAAATACAGTATTGGAAGAAAAGAATTATTCATTAAGTCACTACTCCATGACATGCACTATGTAAGTATTTTTACATAGATCCTCCACTCTGTGTGTTGGTATTATGATCCTCAAATTATATATAAAGATATTGGCTCAGAGAATTTAAGCTACTTGAATAAGGTCCCACAACTAACAAGTGACACAGCCTTGATTCAAACCCAGGTGTTCTGACCTAATTCTAGTGTCCTTTTATTCCATGTCTCATTCTGCTCGATAGGAAAAGGACAATTGAAGTATGAAATCATCTTTCTTATTAAAAAGATGCTGAAAATAGATTCCTCAGCCTGGATTTTTCTAATTCAGTAGTAGTGCCATAAAGAGATATTATGATATCATAGCAGCCTTCAATAGTTTTTATTATAATATTTTTAAGTCATTTTCTTAAAGTTATTTTAGGGCACTGAAAGGGTTTATTGTAGGACAGGAGTTAAGATACAGCTGTAAGACTTTCAGAATAAGATGACTGACTGCATCTCAATCATTGATTCTCTCAAAAAATATTTATTAAGAACATGCAATGTGACGTGCGTTGCTCTAGGTGTTGAGAACACTGTAGTAAACAAGCCATGAGGTGCGTGCTCTCCCAGTTGTACTTCCCAGCACAAGAGGCAGCCAAACAAATAATAAACCAAAAAGATCATAGAATACAATGCAGAGAGATAGAGTACGTCCATGTTGGGGGGAGGTGTTAGTGGTAGATGACGTTAGATACTTTTGTTAGGGAAGGCATTATTGAATATGAGATACTTGAAGCAAGACTTGAATGTCTAAAAGAAACTAGCCATGAGAATGTTCTCCCGAAGAATTCCCAAGTAGGAGGAATAGTAAGTACGAAGGCCTTGAGGTAGGAATAACTGTTAATCTTAAAATGAAGATTTGCTAATTGACAAGCTCTGTCCACTTTTCCAGTCAGCCTTTTTAGTTTTGAATCCTTAAATACAAATGGGTAACCTAACTCAGCCATTATTTGAGTAAAGATGGCAACATGCAAAATAATAATAATAATCATCATAATAATGATAATACACATGTATAGAAGAAAATGATCACAAGTGAAACAAGAGCTAATTCAGGTTGGGAGAAGAAACATCAATTTAAATGAGTAACTCAAATTAGTATCTCTGGACAGATTAAGGAAGGTATTGCATACGTAAACCAAGAACAGGATGCTAAGTAAAGAAATAGCCAGAGAAAGAGGTCCCAAAAATCACTGTATGAGAGTGTGAATGTCAGGGAGCAGTCCCTGGGAAGCCATCTTTGGATGGCTACCAGTCTGCCATGTGGCTTACAACGTATCGTGTACTTTGTGCCCACATGTAAACTATACCCACCATGTTCCACTCCCCAAATCTCATTAATTATATAGAATTGGGTTAAGGCTTGGATTTTAGGATCTTGTCTTCTGAATCAGCTCTAGGTGCAGAGAATGCTCTTTGGGCATGACTCCTCTCAACCTAAAGACGTGAACTAAAGAGATATTCTTTTCCCTCTTTCCCACCCAACATACAGTGATGAGACAGGGATGCTAGAACCACAACAGCTGCTTCCATTCACAAAGAGGAAGGAAAACCAGGAAGCACATAGCAGTCACTCATTCATAACCAATCTGAATTCCAGGTTTGCACCAGGCACCTATTGCCAGCTCCTGATAAGGCCGGTTCCTGTTCCCTTGGAAGTGGTTCTCCATGCCTGTTGGCTCTACCCTCAGAAATTTCAGCCCCAGCCTCTGAGTCATTCTTCCTTTTTTATAAAAAAATAACTCATGTTTGTAACTTTCTCAGCCTGCCCATCAGAATTTAGGGGCCCAAAGACTTTTTTCATTGTGAATGGTCTCTCACCTTTTCAGTCCAAAATTGTATATGTTCTTTAAAAACTTTGAGGGTTTTCTTATGATTCAAATTATAATTTATAACACCAGATAAAAGCCATACCCATATATCTGTTTAAGACCGGTTTCTCTCTACACCGGCTTGACTAACTGCTAAGTCCAGGTGCTATGAAACAACATCTTTAAGATTTCAAAAGCTCTACATCTGTCTGAGAGGGTCTATGAGGCACCATCTTAATTTTTTCTGAGATCTTAACAAGAGATCTTGGGATATTGACCCTGAGATTACATTTTAACTAAAAAACTCCGGATTTGATATTTCTCCTAAGGCTATGTCTTCCTTCGACAGTCTTTTGCCAGGGACCCAGAAAGTCCTGACTTGGAAATGTTTGCTCTGTATTCTTGGAAATTGAATAGTTTCTACTTTAGTTAATCTTTTTTATATCCTTATCTTGTTAAGAGCAGCTAAAGGAAAACAGTTGGCACTTGCAACATCATGCCTGGAAATCTCCTTAGCCAAGTCTACAAAGTTTATTAGGTGTATTTGCTAGTTTCCATGTTACTACAGATTACATTGTTGCCAAACTATCGGGCCCTGCTTTCTAAGGGTCACCATTACTGCAGCCTCCCAGGCCTTGTTACCTGCTTGAACAGTAACCTCGAGGCCTCCTGGCCTGCACACTGCCCATTACCACAGCCAGTGCCACATGCTCAGGTTTTTGTTATAGAGTTTATGTTGTAAACATAACTCTCCTCTACTAAATCCTTTCTAATTTATGTTTTGGTTATTTATTGCTATCCAACAAATCATCCAAGAACCAGTGGTTTAAAACAGTTATTTATTACCTCTTGAGGCTCTGTAAATTGACCGGACTTAGCTGGGTGGTTCCTGTCTTGGCTCTCCCATGTGCAAACAGTCAGATGGCAGCTAATTAGATGCTTGCCTGGGACACTTAAGCATCTCCCACTCCAGATAGTCTCAGGGTCTCTTTTCTCCATGTGGCCTCCCCATCTGGCCTTTCCAGACAGCCGATTTTGCATGACACATGGGTCAGAGTTCTCAAATGTATAAAAATGGAAACTGCTAATCCTTCTTGAAATTTAGGCTTAGAACTGGAACGTGTCACTTTTAGCCCACTCTATGGGTTTAAGTTAGACCCAAGTGATGCTGCTTCAGTGCTCTAGGGAGCTATATAAAAGTGTGAATTCCTAGAAGCCTGGTTCATTGGGAGCCATGTCTAGACACCAGCTGTCATAAGCATGTATTCTTTGTGTCTAGCTTCTTTTGCTTAAGAATATGTTTGTGATATTCATTCACATAGTTCCATGAAGCTGAAGTTCAGGGTCTTTTTATAGCCATTTCATTTTCCATTATATAAATATATCACAATTTAATAATTCATTTTACTCTTGAGGTCCTTTGGGTTGATTGTATTAATAGTTTTTGTCTACTATGAACAATGCTGTCATGCAACTTCTCATGCCTGTCTTTTTAGTGCACAGGTTAACATCTTTATTTGTTTATAACTAAGCATGGCATACCCTTAGGTATTCCTTAGGATACCTTTATTTCAACTTTAATGTCAACCAGTTTTTCAAAATAGTTTTACTTTTTAAAAATTCCACCAGCGTGTTTCAAATTTTGCCTCCCTACAATTCACCCTGCACACAGCAGCCAAGATATTTTTTAAATATAAACTTAATCATGTCTCTACTCTTCTTAAGACAATCAAATGACCCATACAACACTTAAAATAAAGTCCACACTTATTATTCTAGCACACAAAGCCCTCCAAAGTCTCGCTCTTCCTGATTCCTGCAATACAGCCTCATACTACTTTCATACCCAGTTACTGATCTTTCAATGCATGAAAGATGCCAAGCTCAAACCCACCAAAGTTATTTTCTTATGTTGGAATGATGCTCTGCCTAACTTTTAAAAAATGACTGTTTAAATTCATGAAAAGTATTTGCTGAGCAGCTATTAGGTATCAGACACTGTTGTAGTTTATCAGGATACATTAATACCAGACAGACAAAAATTGCTGCCCTCACAGGGCTTACATTCTAGCTGGAGAAGATAAACAAAATAAATAAGTAAATGACATCATTTCTTAGAGGATGAAAAGTTCTTTGGCAAAGTAACAGAAAAGAGTAAGTGTCATAGAATAAAACTGGAGCAGGAATAGAAATACCAGAGAAAAGGGAGGTTATAATTTAAAACACCAAATTCACTATAGGCCTCTTTAGAAAAGTGACATTTGAACAAAAGCTTGAAAGAGGTACAAGATTTAATATGGGGATACCTGAAGAAAGAACATTCCCGTAGGGGACAGGGACTATGCAAAGTCCCTACCATGGGAGCTTGTTTGTCCGATGGAGACCAAGAAGGCCAGTGTTGCTAAAGCTGAGTGATCAGAGATGACTTCAGATTTGATGGGAATTAGCAAGTGGTCAGAAGGATTTGAGCAGGCATATTTAAAGATTTTTAGAAAGATTATCAGGCTGCGATACAGGGCGGGGATGGGGGGAGAGTGGAAGGAGGGAGACAAGTTAGGAGCCACCCCAGCAATTCAGAGAAGAGATGATGTGGCCCACACTAGGGCAGTAGCAGTGGGGCTGGCGCCAAGTATCTGAAATTCTGGGATGTAGAGCCAAGATGGATTCTATGCAAGGTGTGATGCAGAGAGGAGACTCTGAGCAACTAGAAAGATGCAGTTGTCAAGTGAGATGGAGGTGATGGCAAGTGGAGTAGTTTTAGCGTCTGGGGAAAATCAGGAGATCCATTTGGTACTTTAAACTGAAATCTGTTAGAAATCCAAGTGAAGATATTGGATAGGCAATGGGATCTATGAGCCTGAAATTCAAGAGGAATACAATGGAGATATACATTGGGTGGCATCACTGTATAAATGTTATTTAAAGTCATGAGACTAGATGAAATTCCCATGGGGGTGAGTACGGATAGAGTGAAAAGGAGTTTGTACTTCACCTCTGATATTTACTCTCTAACCTTGGCTGAGTTATTTAACCTCTCTGTCCCTCAGTTTCCTTATCTGTATAATGAAGTACTAGTATAAAGATTACATGAGTTAATACAGCATATACAAACCACTTGGGGCAAGACTAGCACAGAATAGTTATTATCCAGTGGAATGTAGACCTCACAGTACCAGAGATTTTCTGTCTATTTTCTTTATTGCTGTCACCCAGAACCCAGGATTGTGCTTTGTCCATAGTTGGCACTTAAATATTTTTAAATGAATTTTGAACCTACATTATAATGAAGAAGTGCAGAAAATTGGTGCTAAAAGGTGATGAGGAAAAATAGTTCCCTAAATGTATGATTATGACTTTAAATGTAAAATCACTGAGCATTTATTTGTACTTGATTTAGAGCTGAAGAAAAAAGAAGGGAGAAGAGTCACATCTAAGGTAGCAGTTCTGAATTGTTGAGCCATAGGCTGAACAGGGAAATGAATGAATTCAGAAG
Organism: Varecia variegata; assembly: GCA_028533085.1. Lineage (NCBI taxonomy): Eukaryota > Metazoa > Chordata > Mammalia > Primates > Lemuridae > Varecia > Varecia variegata. The sequence continues at coordinate 114,348,847 of CM052438.1, forward strand.
AGGGTCTGGTATTCTAGAGTATTTACTTAGGATCCTTATTCAATGCTCATTTGGAATCTCAATTTAAAGAAATTTTCTCCTCCTGTACTCAGTGGTGGGATACTTCTTTAATAAGAAGATATAAGAAGATACAGTATTTTAATTTTTGCTGCCGCATGCATAACATCAACTCTTCCCCAGTTTATTTGCTTATGTTTTCATTTTATTTGTGACTGTGTGCTATCCTCTAGCTGATATTTATAGTATTCCCTATAATAAAATCATATTCATGAACTTTCTCTTTAAATCCCAGGATTCTTAAAGTAACTCTTGGAAATGAATTGATTTTAGAAGTGTTTGGAGTCTGCAGGTGCGTGGTTAGTGGACTGAGTCTGTATTGCTGCCCATTCTATTGAGACGTCATCGGTCTTGTTTTTAAGAATGAAAAGATGGAATTCAAGGCTTTCCTAAGCATAGTAGGTGTGAAATTGTTGGCAGTTAAATCAGAATCAAGATGGAAGGGTGCTTCACCTGTCTCCTCTGCCTCCTCGAGGGGAGCCAACAATGCCTGAGTGAAGGATCACAACAGCCATGATTTTGTCTTACATTCGCATCTGCTTTAGCAAACACCTGTTTTTGGCAAGTTTGTTTGCTATCAGGTAGTCAATGAAGCTACACCGTATTGGCAACCGAATCTTAATCTCTTTTAAACAGGAAAAAGTTGAAGATCCAAAGCACTTTGAACTACACTTGGCATCATTTAAAACAGCAGGTACCTCTGATCACCACAGGTGAGCAAACTCAGCAGCTGGCATTAAAGTAGCTAATGAACTGTGGAATGCATTTAGTAGTTTCCCATTGGTGTGCTTCTATTTGGAGAAAAGATTTAAATGTTTAAAGTTATGTTTCCACACTGATATTCTGACTTCAGCTGTGGGAATGCCATCTGTGGGTGCTCTGGTAGGAAAAACAAAAGACAAAGGAGCAAGAGCCCTCGATCTAGACCTGGGTCTGCTTTAGGATTTCAATCAAGTTTCTCTCCAGGCCATCAGGTTTCCTAGTCTGTCAAATGAGGAGTGGAAAACTCATCGATAAGATCAAGACCTTTAAGTCCAACTCCCCATTTATACTTTCATGTCCAATTTATCTCAAATATACAATTTCCAAACCAAACTCATATTTCCTTCTTTTTTATTTTTATAGTTATAGCTGCACCCACCCAGTTTCATGAGGTAGCAATCTGGAATCCTACTCAACTGTTCTATCTCCTTCATTTCCATCATCTACATTGTGATCACATTCTTTGTATTTGGCTTCAGAAATTTGTTTCCATTCCATCTGCACCGGCACTGTGTTAGTCAAGAACAAGAATGTAAAAAATGTTTAGTTTCTCTCTCATACACAGGGTAGGCAAAAATAAAATGAGCAAAAGGTTTGAGAAGAAACTTTACAAAAAGATATATACAAATGGCCAAGAAGCACATGAAGAAGTGTTCAACCTCATTTCCTATCGGGAAAATGCAAAATGCAACCACAAATAGATACCACCATATGCTCTTCAGAGTGGCAAAAACTAAAAAGACTGACAACTACAAATGCTAGTGAGGACACGGGGTAACTGGACTCCTCATACATAGCTCAATGGGAGTGTAAATGGGGTACAATCACTTTGAAAACTATTTGGCAGTTTCTTATAAATCAGAACATATACCCACCCTAAAAAATAAAAGATTTGTACAAGAATACTCATAGAGGTTTTATTAGTACTAAAACTAGAATTAGTTCAGGTGTTTAAAAATAGAATGTTTAAACCGTGGTGTATTTACTCATACAATATTGCTGTTTGTATTATTGTGCAATAAGAAGGAATGTGCTAACAGTACTCGTACCAACATGGATGAATCTCAAAAACATTATGTTGAGTGGAACAAACTTTGCATGCAGAATATGTATTGTATGATTTCATTTATATGAATTCCTAGAATAGCCAAAACTAATCTATGGTTTAAAAAATTGAAACAGAGTTTGCTTCTGGGGCTAGACATAGTGAATGACTGGGCAGTGGCATGAGAGAATTTTCTGGAGTGAGGGAAAGTCTTTATGTCTTGGTAGAGGTTAAATAAGTATAGGCATTAGACAAAATTCAGCAAATATCTATTTAAGATTTGTGCATTTTATTGTACTAAATGGAACCTCAAAAGTTAAAATTGTATACCAATGTTGAGCTCTGGTGAATAATATGCATGCTGATGTATGCAGTGAAAAGGCAAATCGTGTTTTCCATTTACTTTGAAATGAATTAAAAAATAAAATGTGTTGATTATTGGATAGAGGAATAGATGGATGGATGAATATATGATAAAGCAAGTTTAGGAAAATATTAATGGTAATGTCTAGCTGGTAATTATTTTTAAAATTATTTCAATTTTGCTTATAAAAAATTATGAGATTTTTCATAATAAAATGTTACAATTATTAGTCACCAATAGTTAAGGCCCTTTTTTATTAGTCATTTTGATTGTATACTAGGTTCTTATTTGATGTCCTTGCCACGGAAATCTACCTTCCTTGCACCATGTTCATATTGGTTTCAGAGTCTTCAAACTAAAGAGAAAATATAATCATGCCATTCATTTTAGCTTGACATAAAAGGTCCTTCAAAATCTGACTCCTTTCTAACTCCTAGGTTTGTCTATCCTTACTCTACCCACACACATTATAGATCAGCCATGTTGAACTTCCACAATTTCAGAGCACATCAAGGTTTGAAGGACAACCTAACAATACCCCCTAATCACCTTTCCAAGCCCATATGACATGTCACCTTTGATGTGAAGCCTGTTTAACTTTCCCAGTAATCACCTTATTGTGTTTCCATATCACATACTCAACACCATTATTAAAACATTGATTACATTGTGCTATAATATGTTTACATTTCTATCTCACATATTAATAGTAGCCCGGTAGTTTCAAACTTTTGGATGCATTCAAATCACCTGAAGGACTTGTTAAGACAAAAATTATTGGGCTTCATCCCTGAAGTAGGTCTTGGATGAGGCCCAAGAATCTGCATTTGTATTAAGCTCTCAGGTGATGCTGATTAGCCCAGTGATCACACTTTTAAAACCACTGCACTGAACAATGTCTTCCCTGAAGATATGCACCATGCCTGATTGACTTTTGTGTTCTTAGAATACAGGACAATGTCTGGAAAAGAGTCAACATTTAATAAATTCACATAGAGTTTCTGGGTAGAAATTCATGTTATAAAGAATTTTTTTTAAAAAATAATACTGCATATAGAATGTGGGGTGAGATTTTGAGATACATGTATTCCTTTCTGACAGCTGTGAGTGCCGAGCATGTAATATAGGCACTCAAAAAGTCTGCAATCCCTTTTGACAATTTTTTTTTTCATTATCACTTTAGTTGTCTACAGAAGACATTCATTTTTGAATAGTCAGACCCAACCCTGTCCGGGTTTTGCAGACTAGAATAGAAGCAATCTCAAACCCCCTAGAAAATGTGGCAAAGATGAATAAAATTCACATTTGGGAATGAATTTCTGATTCGGCTTTCCAGGTTAAACTGCTAGGTGGTAGTTCTCAAAAATAACTCTTTTTTTTGTGAGATAGCAACAAACTAGACAGTCTGTCAGAAGAGTGGAGTTAGAGAAACACAGGTGAACTTCTCCTGTTTTACCCTGTATCAGTAACTACAGCACAGATTGGTTAGGGGCTGAGCTGGTTAGGCCAAGGCAAAAATTTGACAGATTTATAGTATTGTTGTGTGATAGACAGCACAATGGCTCCCCAAAGATGTCCACATCCTAATCCCTACAATTTGTAAATATGCTACCTTACAAGCAAGACAAAGCGGACTTTTGTGATTAGGGGTCTTGGGACGTGAAGATGATCTTGGATTGTAGGAGTGGGCCCAGCATAATCACGAGGGTCCTCATAAGAGGAAGGCAGAAGGATCAGAGTCAGAGGAGGAAATGTGACAACAGGAGAGAGATCAGAGTAACGTGGGGACATGAACTGAGGAGTGAGGGCAGCCTCTAGAAGCTGGAAAAGGCAATGGAATGGTTTCCCTCACAGGCCTTCAAGAAAGAATGTGGTCGTGCTGATTTTAGCCCACTGAGACTGATTGTAGAATTCTGACCTCAAGAACTTCAAGGTAATAAATTTGTTTTGCTTTAAGCCAGTAAATTTATGGTAATTTGTCACAGCAGCGATCGGGAACTAACACACCTTGTCTGCTAAAGCTGTTTACAGCACAGTTGTCTTCTTACTAAGAGATTTAGTGCCCTTCACTGGTTTATACTTTAGCAGGTTTTAGGATCAACTCCAGGGCTGGGGAAAACTACCAGGAATTCAAGCTTAACATCTTGGAGTCTTCAATATTCGTCATGTAAACTATAGTACATATCTAGGTAAAAAGAATCAATAGGGTCTCATCATAAGGGCTTGGAATGAGATTCAGGTAAGAGAGATCTCAGCTATTCTCCTGATTATATTGCTCGTGTATTTGGAAAAGTCATTCATGTTTCTAGACTTCATTGGAAAATGTGGGGGCTCCGATTAGAAGTTTTATTATTTTTAATGGTACTTCAGTACATTTATTTCTTTATAAAATAGGAGATAAAGATTATTCACATTTATGTCAGTTGATTGGAAGAATAATAAATAAAGTGCTCTAAATAGCTCATAGCTTTACAGCTCAAGGGGAAATATATAGTACAGGACTCAAAGTTCATGAGGAATGGTAAGAAAAGGTATTCAGGATGTTCCTCTTTGTTATTATAGTGAACAAAAATAGGGTTATAGAATCTCACAGAAAAAACATTACCACCAATATAAAACTATCTTAGATGAGAAAAGAAGAAAGAAAAAAAATCAGATATTTTAACACAATGAAGTATCGGTGCCTGTTGTCCTAGATTATACACTTATTCTGATACCGTTCAAATAATATTTCATCTGTGTTACACTTTAGCTTAATTTTTCCAGTAAGATGAAGTGAATTAATATTCATTAATTTCATTTTAGTTTGCCAGGTAAGGGAAGAATTGCTCTTGCCATTAATATAGCAAGCACAGAAATCTGATTCCAGTGTAGATAAAGTTCTTCCTCTATTTAGTATCATGCTTCTCCTTCATTGCTTTCACGGATGCTCCCTAGTTGTTCCAAGTGGGGTCCACTTTTAAAGGAAGACAACTGTTATCTGGTTACAGAAATGAAATCTTAGGTTTTTCCATCTGAACAAGGCACAAAAGGGAACTTGTGTGATTTTTTTGGTCAACCTGGCCCCTTCCCTCTTTTACTATTCCCATTTCTGACTGTGTTTCTGATCTAGTCATTGGAGAAATTTGCCCACAGAAGGGAGATTTCTGTCGAAGGACAGAGGAATATGTGAGGGCATAGGAAAGGAAAGATAGAGGCATTTAAAAGCTATTTATACATATTTGTTATGGAGAAGCAGAATTAATATGGCAGTTCTGTGTTAGTCTGCCTCCTGACTCTCAAAAATTATAATAATTGCTCGTGTGTACAGGTTAGTGACTATGTGTCAGTGCTTTGCACTGCAAAGTGCTCACCCACAGAGCTCATCTAGTCCAGCTCTGTGAGCTGAGTACCAATATTTTCTACCTTTTACAGAGCTAGAGGGAATAAATACTATCCCACAGTTACTATTACTAAACAATTCCGGCTTGTATCCATCTGACTCCAAAGCCTGTGACCTTGCCACTTCAAAGGTACCTCCAAACTGCTTCTCAGAGACACACCACTTCACTCATTTCCAAAAGCATCATAGACCCTCTAGCTTTCCTCATTTTCTCAATTCTCAACCTCTAGCATTTTTCCATATTTCTCTTGTACGTAAAGTATTTCAAATATCTATCATGGCTAGACAATTGCTTATATTTGCTCAATATTGTGTTCCATATTCTCACCACCAATACTTCAGAAAATTAAATGAATGAACTGAATATGTTCCAACTCTCAGCACTCAAATTTCCTATAGCTAAATTATCACTCACACTGCAGATCCCTGTTAGGATGATCCTTACAAAAACCAGGGCCATCCTGATGCAGGTAAAGGGTGCAGCTCCCTTTCCATCTGGCAGACTAAGTACTCTATTTTCTCTCTCACTATATCCTTTCCTAACTGTGCCTCTGACCCATCTACTGGAGAAATTGTTAGGGATTTATTGCAGGTGAAATTGATGCTCAGAGAAGTCAATAAGTGATGCAACTCTTAGACCCTCTCTTAAGATGGTGGAATAGAGTGTTTCAGATTATCACAGAGATGACCTATAAAATCTAGGCACCACTGCCATATACACAAAAGTGGGAGGAAATAGAGAAGGGGTGGAAACTAACATGGAGTAAGCAACCCAAAGTCTATGTTCCTTTATCCTAGGTCATTGCCTTGATAAGAGAAATCTTGCCTTAGAAGATGCACATTCATGAGAGAAATAGCCTAAGGCAAGATAAATGGATCTATTGGCTTCACCATGAATCCTTTAAAGGTGATCTCCCAAATAGGCACAATTTATTGGACACTAGGAACACTCTTCATTCTGCAGTTGTTCGTGATAAGCACATCTTATGTACCAGGCACATTACAGTAGAGGACAGCTTCTTAACCTGGGGACCCACTGTTTATCTGTGTCTTAGTGGAGGTGAATCACATTCCAACAACTCCCAAATGTTCCTGTGATAGCTGAGCTGTTTACTTCTAAGGGGAGATCAGTTTTATTGCATTACCAAACAGCAGGAATGAACCCCAAACAGAATCAGAGGGTATATTTGTAACTATCTAACAGCTGCACCAGGTAGGAAGAGACATTGCTCAAGTACCCTCTGAGCGGCTGGAACATTAGGACAAGGAAACATCATCAGCTGCTTGATTGCATGTGCTGTCGCTAGAAATGAGTCCCGTGTTTCTAGTGCAGAGAAGCCCCCCAGATGTTTCACTTCTTAAACAGCATGTGTCTCATCACGCAGCTCTATCATGGACTACTAATCTAGCCATTTAGTCCATGAATCCATCTTCAGGAAAATGCCGTGCCTTTTCCCATGGAAAAGGATCTGATATCTTTTCCAGTAATTCCTACATTGCCACTTACTTTTTTCCCTCATTTTTAATTTTCTCATTGATATTTTCCCTCACCCCTAAAGATTGAACTCTGAAATTTTTTTTTTCTATTGCCCAAATTCCTCTCTAAGAGGCCTGGTGAGTTATGCCTACAAACAATAAATCTCATTACACAGGTTTTTATTAAGCCGGTATAATGTGGCTTACTTTCCAATCTGATTCCAGTATATCTTTTCATGACAGATGGAAGACCCCCTTATCTTAACTCAAGCATCCTGACAGACTCCCTACCTTAACTCCTGCATTCCTTTCTACTGTCTCCTGGTCCTAAGACAAAGTTTAACTCTTTCAACCAATTCCCAACTAAAGAATTCCTAAAATCCACCTATGCCTTGTAAGCCCTTGCTTTGAGATGCCCCGCCTTTTTGGCTGAACAAATGTATACCTTACATGTTTTGATTTATGGTTTTACCTATAGTTCCTGTCACCATGAATTATCAAACCAAACCCTAACCCAGCCACCTCGGGTGGGTTTTCTCAAGACCTCTTGAGACCATCTTCCCCCAGCCACAGTTGCACATAATCAGCTCAGAATAAACCTCTTTAAATTATTTTACAAGGTTTGAGGTTTTTTTTCCCATCAACACCCCGAAGAAATTGATGTAGGGTGAAAGAATATAACTTTTTTTTATCCCATTTTGGGTTCCTCAAAATGGTTTTCCCCACCTGCTATGATTAACAGTAGTTAACACATATGTAACAGTCATTGTGTGCCGAGGCACTGTGCTACGTGCCCCATGAACCTTACTCGTGAAGGTTAACCTCATCGTGAAGTTAAGTTTATGAAGTCTGACTTCACAGGAGCCCAGAAAAGTAGGTTCTGTCTCTGTCCGTTCTGCAGCTGAGGAAGCTGAGATCCAGTCGGAGTTCAGTAAACTACCCAAGTTCTCACAGATGGTGAGTGAAAAAGTGAGGATTTGACCCAAATTTGTTTTACTCCAAAGCTACTTCTTACCATTAGGTTAGTGATTCTCCAAGCATAGTTTCTGGATCTGAAGCATCAATATCAACTAGGAACTTGTCAGAAATACAACTTCTCCAGCCCCATCCCAGACCTTCTGAAGCAGAAACGCTGCGGGCGGCAATCTGTTTTAGAAAGCCATCCAGGGAGTCCTGAAGTGTGCTAAAATTTGGCAATCACTGTTCTAAACCAGAAGTCTGCAAACTGTGGCCTGAGAGCCACATCCAGCTCACAGTCTCTTATTGGAGGGCCCCAAGCTTAGAATGGTCTTTACAACTGTAAAAGGTGATCACAAATAAAACAAAGAATATGTAACAGAGAATGTATGTGGCCAGCAAAGCTTAAACTTTGTATCATCTGGACTTTCACAAAAATAGTTTGCTTACCCGTGTTTGAGACTATGCTTCTCAGAGGGCTGTGATGACTGGACTTGTTCCTATTGTTCAGGAACAATAAACGTGTCTAGTCAATAAACTTGAACAAGTCTACTGTCTACTGTCTACTGACTGATAACAAGCAATTATTACCTCCACATGCTGCCTCGCTCAGTTTATTTCTCTCCATCCCAGTATTTTTTCACCCCAATATTTTTAGCAAACTATAGGCACTCAGTTTTGTATATTACTGTGGGGATATCGTTACAGATCTGGGTTTGCAAAAAGTGCTCTGGGGCACTTTGCCTTCAGACACTAAAATACCCTGGTGGCTCCGAGTGCATTTTTATGACCCTCTCCTTTGTACACCCAAGTTCCTGGAGTACTTATTAGTATGCTTATAGAATATGCATTTTTCCTTATGTGACTATATGCTTTTATAAAAATAAATAGATTTTCATTTCATTGATTCTAAGACACATTTCTTTTGGGTACATTTAAAATCTCTGAAATAGGAATGCATCTTAAAATCTATAGTGCTTACAGTTGCTTTCTACCAGACAGCAGTCATGTCAGATTTTTCATTTCCTGTGTGAATGAACTGGGTCATATCTATTCATATTTCTAGAGTTATGAGCCCAGTGCATACCGTTGTTGAGCAGTTTTGAGCTATTTAAAATGTAAAATGTGTGAAAAGATCACATCGTGTTTCAGTATAGAAACAAAAAGTTTCTCTTTATGTGCAAAAACATGGGGAAAGAATAGAGTGATGGAAATATTCATTGTTGGGAGAATAATTAAACAACCAAGTGCTTTATGGGATCAAAGAAAGGAAGATGCTTGTGAGTATTTAAAGCTACATTACATTTTTTTTTTTTTTTTGAGACAGAGTCTCACTCTGTTGCCCAGGCTAGAGTGCCGTGGCATCAGCCTAGCTCACAGCAACCTCAAACTCCTGGGCTCAAGCGATTCTCCTGCCTCATCCTCCCAAGTAGCTGGGAAAACAGGTGCACAACACCACTCCCAGTTATTTTTTTTTCTATTTTTAGTAGAGACAGGAGTCTCGCTCTTGCTCAGGTTGGTCTCGAACTCCTGACCTCAAGCAGTCCTCCTGCCTTGGCCTCCTCGAGTTCTAGAATTATAGGATTACAGGCATGAGCCACCATTCCTGGCCAGCTGCCTAACATTCTGTCTGTGAGAAATGTGGAAAAGAATTTCCTGCCACATGCTAGGCAACTCAGTAAAAATCCTCACAATAGATGAAAGTAACATCCAAGCAATAAGAGGTTTGTGTGAACAATTCATATATCACACAAAATTTTCTTTAATGCCTCTGTCATATTTTATTTGGTAGAGTTTTTGTCTTACTTAATGGTTCATAAAATAATAGTGGGTCTAGCAAACAATGTTGTATTAAATTTTATGAGAGTCTTAAAAGCTGTATGAATGCATGTTGCTAAATATTATGTAATTATATGCTAATTAGAGTAGCATGAATTTAATAATTTCTATTTTTAAAATGCCAATGTTTGGAGGCTATTTAGCATGCATACAGATATCATCAAGGTTGCTCACAAATACAGATATATCAAAGGTTGCTCAATTAACTGGCCTTATCCTAGCTTAATTAGAAATTTTTTCTAACTTATCCTTTATTAAACTAAACTCAATTTTTTCCTAAGGTTAAAAAAGCCAGAATACTCTCATCTACACTAGTGTCAAACTTCTGTAGATTGCTTCATGTTTTTTTGTTTTCTTTTACACCCTTTTTCAAGGAAGACTTCCCACGACCTGCCTACAATTCATCTGAAGAAAGGCTTAGATTACTTTTCCAGAGTAACCATTGTCAACCCCAGCTTCATCAGGGGAAGCAAAAACAAAGAAAAAGAAAGATAATTTACCATCATGAAGGCACTGGCTTTCCTAAATGCCTGTGAGTATTTATTTCAGGTTAAATATGGAATACCCTTGCTGTCAATCTTCTTTACTGAGAAGACTTCATTGCTTCATCCTTCCATTTGATGTATGTTCTCTTGCCAGTCAAAACATAACATAGCATGTTGAGTGCGATGCGCACTGTCTGGGGAATGGACACGCTTTAAGTTCTGACTTGGGGGGATGGGGGTGAGGAGAGGATGGGTGTATACCTACATGATGAGTGCGATGCTCACTGTCTGAGGAATGGACATGCTGGAAGTTCTGACTCAGGGGGTTGGGGCGGGCATGGGCAATATATCTAACCAGAACTTTTGTACCCCCATAATAAGCTGAAATAAAAAAAAACATAGCATAATCATAACTCTAAAAACTGCTTAGCATTTCCTAAAAAAATAAAAACCAAAAATATTGGTTGCCAAAATCAAATAATTTCTTTATGTCTAAATGGAATATGCCTTTTTAAAATCATAGCAGTCTTTGTAGAAAGAACAGGAAGATTTGAACTCTCTCAAACTGAATCAAGAGAAACCCAAAATTTATTTCCTACTTGACCCCGTCAAATTACTATAGAGCCAATTGCACAGTGAACATGGATCAATGACAATTTAAGATTCAAATGCTCTCCTGCCTGATAATGATCTAGTACTATATGAGTGCTTCTAAGTGAGGGAAGATATGTCCCTATGCTTGCAATTACAAATACAAGTAGCACTTGAATTTTGTGAGAAGAAGATTGGCATTAGCAAACCAACAGCATCTTAGGTTTAGCTCATTTCCCCTGAATTTCATTTAGGAGCGTGCTTTGCAATAGAAGTTGTCCTGATGAAATCATAACCCGCAGTACTAATGATGCAAAAAGCAGTAGCTGAACACTGCTTGAAGCAGAGCTTCAATGGAGAAAAATGTAGCATTTCAATGTTAGCATCTCCACTATGAAAGTAATAGAAAAATAACAGTTTCTCCCTGATTCAGGTACCTCTTTACTGCCTAACAAAAGCTGTGTCAGGCAAGTCATTTTCTCTGTCATCTTCTTTGTTTCCTTAAGAACAGCCCTATAATTTGAAGAAAATTGTGACTCTTTGAGGATGTGCCACTTTCTGAAATATAGGCACAAATCTACTTTACAATGAAAGCCTTGGAATATTCTTTTTTTTTTACTGTATGAAAGCAATAAACCAAAGATTTCTCCAGTACTTTAAAAATATCATCTTAAGGTTTTCTTCATCATTTCCCTAAGTAAGCTAAATGGTCAGTTGGTCAGTTGGCTTAAGAGTTTCTTGATGATAAGATTTTGCCTTTTCATTTATTTATGTCTGTGTAACACCTGGTACAACACACATAATAAAGTACTAATAGGAAACTAGGAAGGCAGAAAGGTTTAAAAAAGAAAAAAGAAAGGAAAAGAAAGAAAGGGGGAAAAGGGAAAAAAGAGAAGAAAGGGAAAAAAGAAAGGAAGGAAGGAAAGAACTTTGGAGGGTGAAGAGTCATTCACTATAATTTTAAATGGAAGTTCTAACTTCATGCTGAAATACTAAGTTCTCTAGTATTAGTATGTTACGTGGCCATCAAGGAGCACATACGTTTTTGATTAATGGGGTGTACACTCATTCCAACATTATACAGGAGTTGAGACTGGGCTTATTTCAGTCCTTGAGCAAGATGTAAACTTGAATAAGACATGTTTTGTTCTTTATTGGCTCGTGGGGGACTCTGTGAGAGGGCAGTAGTGGTAGGACTGGAGGGCTGGGATTCTACTATAAATGGGAGAGTTTGGTGTTGGGCATGTGAGGCCAGATCCCAAGGGACACGGAGGAGCAGCCCTGAAGTAGACAGGACCAATCCAATGTCCTGTACCTCTGCTCCTCTCTGTTAGTTTGGATAATTAAGCATTCATTGAACCTGAGGACTTAATAGAGTTTTGGGGATGGTTCATTAATCATCACAGTTCTTTGAACTCTTTTGATGTAAAGTAACATACATCGATTTAGTTATTTCTTTTCTATTTCTGAAGTCAAACAAACACAGCAATGCTAATAGTTACTCATCATTTAAAATATGTATAGCAGATTGCATCTCATTTGGCATAATTTGATGTGTTTGAAAACGTTACCAGTTTTTTGCTTTCACGTAAAGTGCTCACCGAGTTCACCCAAAATAGAACTGGTAAAGATAAAGAGGAAAACAAGAAGAATAAAATAGTTATAGTGAAGGTCATATAGGGACTATTGAGTTTAACAAGCTGTCGTGAACACATTTTGATTTTTTACTGAATAAGAAGGCGTTTTTAAAAGGACACAAATTTCTTATTAAGTGGATTAAAACTTTGAATGGAACTGTCAAGTCTTCTGTATTTCACACAAACAAAGCATTGGGTAAAATTAGCCATTACGTACAAATCTAGTCATTAGATACTGTCCATTATTTGCAAATACCTAAATGGGTGCCGTACTGCTTTTTCTGTATTAAAAACCTGACACTTCACTGCATATGACATTCTTGTTATTTCTTCACATTAATTCTGTCCACATTATGCATTTTATTGCCAGGTAAATTTGGAAATCTATATTATAAATTCCAAAATATCAGGGGTTTTTTTCCATTTTAAATTATTATGGTTCACAGAAATAAGAATTTAAAAATCACTAAAATTTATGGAGTGTTCACCATGTGAAAATGACATACATTATCACCAGTTTTCATAATAACTCTGCAAAGTAAGTTTCTTTAGCTTCATTTTAGTGACAGAAGAGCCACAGCAGTATGTAGCTGGGGGTGAAGAGTGTGGGTTTCATGGTCTCACAGATCTTTGGTTCAAATCTATTCCCTACTGGCAATGTTGGGCAAATGATATTTGTCTTTCTCCCTTTCCTCATTTAATTCTCATAAAATGGAATTATTAGCACTTATTTCAGAGATATATAGTAAGAACCAAGTTAGAAATGCACTGGCATACAGTATGTGCTAAGTACATCTTAGCTTCTTTGAGTTTAAAGTATCTTTTGCAGAAGGCCACAGAATTAGTAGATAGTGAGTACTAATTAGTAGTAGCAAGTAGTAATTAGTAAGCAGCAGTTCTAGGAATCAGACTGAGACCCTAACCTCAAAGTGAAAGTCATATTTTCTACTATACTGACACAAATCATCACACAGGGATATTTCAAATACATTTAACACGTGCAATATCATACATCAATTCACTACATTTTGAATATAAAGTCACATAAAATAGAAGATTTTTTTATATCCAGTTAATTTTGTTATTTGATTTTTTAAAATAATAATGTCTATAGTCAAAAGAATTTCTGATGGTTTACCATTAGTAGTATTTATTAAAACCTGAGATTATCTTTAACTGGACACCTGAAAAAAATTATATTGAGTTCATTTGAGAGCACAACTTTTCCAACAAAACTATGAAGTGATAAAATACTTAAAATAATAAAAATAGAATCTATCCTTTTTTCCCCTTTAGGTACATCTTTTCTACATGGCATTATGCTAAGGGCTTTAAATGCACTCTCTCAATTGAACTTCCAAAGAACACTCATGAGATAATCATGTACTCTCCCCACTTTGTGGCAATATAGTGGAGACTTGGAGAAATCCAGTAAGCTAGCCAAGTGGCAAAACCAGGATTTCAGCCCAAGTTGACCTGATGCCAAAGCCTGGTTCTTAACCTTTAGAGCCAAAGTGAATTCAATTGGACATTTGAATTAGGGCACCAGAGGACAATTTATTGGGAATAATAGCTCTGGATAGAGCCAGATGTGAATATATTTAGATGTTCATCCCTAGAAATACCCTCAGAGGAGAGAAGTTTTAAATTATCTGCAAATTCTCAAAAGAAAATGATTTTTTTCAAGGGCTCTTTTACCCAGGCTACTTCTAGCCTCCCAGCCGCCTGGGCCCTTTCCCACAGATGCTCTGAGCCTCTTTTGTTACAGACCATGAATCTGTAAAAGACTCACCCACTGTGGAGTTCCAGTTGTAGGTCCAATTCCTCCCCTACAACTTCCTGTGGAACGTTCTCTTCAAAGCCTGAGAATGATAACTAAGCAACTTCCAGTCTACGTGTGGGGCAAAGGCAATGTCATAAACTCCTGTTGTGTCTCAGGCTACCTGAGACCTGAGCTCCCAAGGCAAACCACCTTACAGCCTTATCATTTACTATCAATGGACAAAATGCCCGTCATTTTTCAACTCACTAAACTCTATGATGGAAGTAACTAGTGATCTCTTAGTAGTTAAAACAAGAACTCTTTCCAGGCCTTTGATGGGTGATTCTTCATGTACTATTTGATATTTTTGCCTACTCAACCTTTCTTGAAAGTTTGTCTCAATTTCCTTATCATCTTCTGTAATGACAAAGCTCTTAGCACAAGATGGTTCATTAAAGTTTAGATGTGTGTATTAGTGCCTCCCTCATAGACTTTATCCATGGCCATACCTCTCTGCATTGTCCCCTATCTATTTGGGTAGCTAGAGTGGGTAAAGAGGACCATTTGCAGATCCTCAAACATTCTGTAGTGTTTCATAGCTCTAGTTCTCTCTTCCTGATGTCTGCCTTCCTTGCTCCATTTCTTATTATCCAGTTTTCAAAGCAGCTCATTCATGACTTCCCCTTAAAAAGTCATTTCTTACCATTCCGTATAAAATAGAACACTCCCTTCTTTACATCCTTGTTTTACCTTATGCATATTTCTATTATAGCCCTTACAATGCTTTATTTTGCTTATTTTTTCTCATGTCCTCTGTAACCAGACTGTGAATTCATTAAACATATCATGGACCAATTATAAACCATATTTAGGGAAATTAAATCTCTTGTCCCTACCTTTAGCCGCAATTCTACTCTCCAAATGTAATCAATAACAGATTTGTGTGGATGCTACCAGAAATTTTTTATGTATGTTCATTTATATTTATAATATTTAGATTTCTATAAACATTTACATACAAATTGGGCTGAAGCTTAGTTTTTAATATATTTAACACTATCATGAACATTTTCCCACGTTAATACCTTGTTTTAAATAATGCTATGATATATTATTATAACTTATTTAAAGAGAGGGAACATACCTTGCTCATTTTGTGTCCCTTGCACCTAGCATGGTGTTTGGTATAGAAGGCACATATGCAAATGCTAGAGGAATGAATGTTATTTTTCAAACAGAAGCACATGACTATTCCATTTTCAAAAGAGGCGGCCTTTGGTTTGAACCAAGTCAAAGCAATTTACCACTGGTTCTTTCTATATTCTGCCTTTCAATTCTTGACTCTTTCTGAACACAGCTTTGGACCGAATAGCCATGCCTAAGAATATCCGATAATGCCTGGCTTTCTTTTTCTGTATGAGAAGCACTATCTGAACAAAAACAGAAGGCTGGATTCAGAAATTGATCTTCAAAATGTTTTGGTTTCAGTCCTAGGACCACTTCAGTGGTATTGCTCCGATATGAGGATGTGCCAGGCAGCAGCCAGCGACACTAGCCTAATCCATGTTTGTTCTACTCCATCAAAGAAATGAAGATTTTGATTTGGTTATTCTCTCCATCAGCTCGGGATGCCATAACAGAACACCACAGAATGGGTAACTGCAACAACAGAAATTCATCTTCTCACAGTTCTGGAGCCTAGAAGTCCAAGACAAGGTGCTGTCAGGGTTGGTTTATGGAGACGTATCTCTCCCTGGTTTGTAGGATTTTCACTGTGTACTCACATAGCCTGTTCTTTGTCACACATGGAGAGAAATCTCTCTGGTCTCTCTTCCTCTTCTTATAAGGACACCAGTCCTATTGGATTAGGATCCCAGCCTGATGGGGTCCTACCCTTATGACCTCCTGTAACCTTAATTATCTCCTTAAAAAGTCATTATCTTCAAATACAGTCATATTTTGGGTTAGAACTTCAACATATGTGTTTGTGGGGAACACAATTCAGTCTATAGCAGTGGTAGCACATCCCAGGGTAACTGTTGCCCTGATTTTCTCAGAATAGTTAAAAATTATGTTTGTTATCCAGTTAGTACCCCCTTGCACTCTCAATAAATTATATGGTGACCCTAAACATCCTCTCTCCGACAGGCTTTGCTTTCTCTCTATCTGGTTGGATTAGTCATAATTGAACCATAGCCAAAGCATTCTTGTAAGCCCTGCTCCATCAGCTGCCTCTTTGGTATTAAGTCTATCATTGAAATCTATAAAATGGCTTTTAAAGCACAGATTTTCATGCTGTTGTTTATGTATGGCCTATTGTCTCCCCTTCTTTTCAGTCTAACTGCCAATTAATTGTTAACCCTTATGCCTTTTGGTCTTGAGTTCTGTTGTGGCTTTTTGTTCTCTTTGCCAAACCTTTCTCAAGAAGAGGTCTTGGGCATAGCAATATGTACTAGTGGGTCTGTGGTTAGAACCAAGGCGGGATAGGAAGTCTGCCTTCTTTCAGCATATGATCCCCAACATCCCTGTTAAAACTTGTGCTTCTGGCTTGAACTGCTCTGCTAAAACTGTCTCCTGGTCTCCTAAGAGGCTCTCTCACTCTCTGTCTCTGTCTCTGTCTCTTTTTTGATTGCATATTTGCTTTGGAAATTTGAGCAGTGGTTCCTTCTTCCCTCACTCTGACTCTCAGCCCTTCCTTTTCTGTCTGAACACTAGACTGACTCCTAGGTCCTCTCTCCTCACTGTGCCTTTCTTAGACCTTCGCTTTATACGGATTGCACTGAAGCTTTCCTCTAGTTCTACCACAAAATCAGAGCCTGACTGTAAGGCAGAAATAAAGTTCCTTCTCTCAATGACAGGATTAGACACCTGCTGGGTAGACCCCTGCTATCACTCAGTGTGTTTCTTTATCTGGCCTACAAACTGATTCTCTGGGCTGGAAGCAGCTGCTCAAAATAGAGTTTTGCTAACACTGGCACAACTAAATGAAAAGCAAAAAAATCAACTAGATGCCAGTGTTACCATTCACTATAGACATGGCCATTCTAAATTCAATACAGTACTATCAGTCTAAGTACCACATATACCACATGAAACTAACCATTTGTTTTGACCAAGTGCTATCTCAGGAGTACATGCTGAAATGATATTATTTTGTATACATTGGGTTAAATAAAATATATTATTGAAATTAATTTCATATTTTTAGACTTTTTAAAATGTGGCTACACCACTACATACCTATTAGAATGGCAACAAACAAAAACTGACTATACCAAGTACAACAATGAGAAGCAACTGGAACTCTCATACACCACTGGTGAGAGTTTAATATGGTAGAGCCATTTTGGAAAACAGTTTGATAATTTCTTACATAGCTAAATATAACACTTTCCTTATGACTCACCAATCCCACTCTGGGTATTCACCTAAGAAGAATTAAAACTTGTGTTTACATCAAAACCTGTACTAATAATGTCTACAGCAACTTTACTCATAATCATTCAAACTGGAAATAACCAAATGTCCATCAATAGATGAATGAATAACTACCTGTGATGTTTCTATACAATGGAATATTACTTGGTAATTAAAAGGAATGAACTACTGACACTCATTACTACACCCATGTATGACAGATGCATTATGCTAAATGAAAGTAGCTGTATTCAAACAGCTACATGCTGTAATAATTGACTATATGGGGATAGCAGAAAGGAATGTTCTGAATAGGCAAATCTATAGAGACAGAAAGTAGATTAGTGATTGCTGAGGGCTGGGCAAGAGGTTGGAAGGTCAATAGGGAATAACCGCTAATTGGTATGGACTTTCTTTTTGGAATAATAAAAATGTTGTAAAATTAATTGTGGTGATGGTTGTACAACTCTGCTAATATAATAAAAACCACTGAATTGTATACTTTAAATGGGTGAATTATATAATATGTGAATTATATCAATAAAGCTGACAAAAAATAAAGCAATAAAGTGAATAAAATGATGTATTGAAAATATGGCCACTAGAAAATTTAAAATTACATATATGGATTGCATTATGTTTTCATTGGACAGAGCTTTCCTAATATTTAGCTGATACTAGAGTGAAATAGTGACTCTGGGGAGACGGCAGTAGTGTATGCTGGCATTTGTGCCTAAGTTTTTGGGAGGCCTTCATCTTATCTTCTTTTATCAGTACTTTTCCTTATACTGTATGTCAGAGGGAGTGTTTCTTTTAGAGTCTAGAAATGCCACATGAATTAACTAATTGAGTGGCCAATGAGTCATTTATGAAGACTCTTCTCCTATTTGCAAAAGAAGTTAAAAACAATCATAAGGCAGACTGTTGTTTAACATAGTTATAGACTGTTTAAAATTATTAATTTCTAAAATGAAGTGAGGAAAACAGTTTTGAAAATTATTTTTTACTAATTAGACTTCAGCAGGCTTTAAAACCCAAACTAAATCACAGCACTAAGAAGGAAAATGAAGCTGGCTAGATAATTTATTTGTGTCACTATTTATTGTATCACTATAGCAATTGCAGCCTCCATTAATTCAGAACATCCTCTGTTCCAGGTAAATGTTTATGAACAGTATTTCATTTTGTACTCACAGCAACCCAAGAGGTAGGGATGTTATCTTGTTCTTACAGGGAAAGGATCTTAGGCTTAGAGAATTAAATATGACCAAGGACTCACAGCTGTCAGGTAGTACAAATGGTCTTCATACTCACATCTCTTATTCCACAGGGATGAGCTCTTAACCACTTTGGATGTAGCCCATAGGTGGCCTGGATGTCAGGTGGCCAGAGATGGTTAAACACCAGGTAATGGAACACGATCCAGGAAGTCAAGTAGTAATCATGGAGGTTTAGACTGTGCAAAAATGAAAAGTCCTTGAAGGTGAGCCTAGATCCATGTAGAGAAACTCTGGAAGCTCATAAGAGACAGGAGGGGTAGAGAGGCAGCTAGCCTGCTCTGAGAGTCTGAAAGTAGGTAACAAACCCAATAAAGTAGCCAGGATTTAGGACCACAAGGTAATTCCTGGAAGAACTGCGGAGAAGCTATCAAAGGATTCCATTTCCAAAGAAATAGAAGTGTAGACAACCCTTGCCATAGCTATGAAATGCATTCTTGAAAACCTAACCCTAAAATACATATTTCTAAAGTAAATTTTTCATAAAAGGTAATAGTAGAGAATTCATTGTATGATTTCTAGCGTACTATGTATAGAGGCATGTTCATTGACTAAGGAGCAACTAATGTGACTCATCCTAGACCTGATCCACCCCAGGGGAGTCATTAACACACATTAGATTCAATTACTTATTATTACTCTGCTTCCTGCCACAGTCATCTCTCTCTCTCTCCCTCTTTCTCTCTCTCTCTCTCACACACACACATATACACACACACACACATAAAAAAAGTGCCTCCCCTTCTTAACCTTTGATTCACTCTTTGGCCCACTCAAATGTGGATTCTACCACACCGTTACACAAAAACTGTTCCCCATGGCTCATCAATCACTTTCGTATTGCCAAATCTACTGGAAGCTTCTTCATCTTCCTCCTAGTTATCCTTTCAGCAATAGTCAGCATATTTGACTAGTACTCTTCTACTTTAACATTTTCTTGTCTTGGCTTCCCTAACACCACAAACTCCTGATAAGAAATCTTTCATCCTTTTGGCCAATTGGCCAATCCTTCTCAACTTATTTGTCTGGCTACTCCTCTAGTATCAAACTCTATATGTAGGGTGCCCTCAAGATTTGATCCTTGCTCTTTACACACTTGATTTAGATGATCTCATTCACCTGTGACTTCGACTGCCTTTTAAGCACTAATGATGGCTAGATTTTGATCTCTCACTTAGATCAAACTCTGACTTCTGGACCCATTATAACAATTAGTCCACATTGATCTTAAACTACAGTATCCTCCATAGCCTCCCTGTCTTAGTCAACTGTGACTACCATAAAAGAATACTACAGGCTGGGTGGCTTAAACGACAGAATTTTATTTCTCACAGTTCTGGAGGCCAGAAGTCCAAGATCAAGGTTCAGCCAAGTTGGTTTCAATGAGGGCTCTCTTCCTGGCTTGCAGAGAGCCACCTACTTGCCATGTCCTCACATGGCAGAGAGAGAGATTGAGCTCTGATGTCTCTCCTTCTTGTTATAAGGGCACAGTCCTATTGTATTAGGGCCCCACTCTTATGACTTCATTTAACCTTTATTGCCTCCTCACAGGCCCTATCCCCCAATACAGTCACATTGGAAGGTAGGGCTTCAACATATGATTGTTTTTGGTGGAGGAGAGCACAGTCCAGTCCATAGCACCCTCTCTTTTCAATCTTCCCCATCTCAGCAAATGGCACTACAATCCACCCAACTGCTTAATCCCAAATCATGGGGGTTGCTCCTGTAACCTCAATGCCCATAAACAATAGAACTTAATGATTGATTGGATATGTCTCCTCAAGATGTCTTGAATCAATCCATTTCCCTTATTTCCATTGCTTCCACTCTAATTTAAAGTCACTTTACTGCATGTCTGTCTACTGTTGACCTCTGACCCTTTCCATTCCATTGCACCATTATTTTAAAAATAAATGAGATCATGTTGCCCCTGGCTCACAACACATGAATTGTTTTCCATTGTATTTAGGATCAAGCCCCAAACTGTTCATGCAGATCATGAGCCCAAGTTACTGTGGCCCTTGTCTACAGCTCCAGTCTTATTTTCAGCCATTTTACCCAGTGTTTCCTGCAGGATAAGCACTTTGACTTTTCAGTTTCCTGAATATAAAATTTCCCTCCCAACCTCACAACAACCTTCCTGCCTCCTCCTATGAAACATTCATTTCATTGCCTAAAGGCAATGATTACCTTCTATGTAACATTCATTTCATTCTACATGAAGCCATCCTCTGATCTCCAATCTCATTATGCTTTCTTCCTGTTCTCTCTCACAATTCCAAATAACCCTTCACAGGTAAATTACCTATGTGACTATATTCCCCACTGAGTTTAAGTAGGGATCTTATTTTTGTTTACTTCTGTATCCCCAATCCTAGCAGAGTACTTGGTACATAGTAACTGTTCAATAAAAACTTGTTAAATAAACAATTGCTTGATTGGTTGAATGGCTGAATCAATAAAATAGTAACTAAAACTACTTTCATTAACCTGCTTCCCACTTAAAAAAAGTCCACCTTTAATAGTTAACTTCTCTTTCAGTGTTACCTGCCATAGATATTCATCAAGTGACAGACTTTCTTAGTCCATTTTATGCTGTTAGAACAGAATACCAGACTGGGTAACTTATAAACAATAATATTATAAAGTTATAAATAATAATTTATAAACAAGTTTATTGGGCTTACGATTCTTGAGGCTGGGAAGTCCCAGATCAAGGTGCTAGTTCTAGTAAGGACCTTCTTGCTGTTGTCAAAACATGGCAGAAGGCGTCACGTGGTGAAAAAACACACCCATGCTAGCAAGAGAAAATCAGACTGAACTCATCCTTTTTACTGGGAACTCACTCCCATGATAACTAACCCACTCCCAAGGTAAAGGCATTAATTCCTTAGTCTATCCTCATGGCCTAATCAGCTTTTAAAGGCCCTACCTCTTCATACTGTTACAATGGCAATTAAAGTTCAACATGAGTTTTGTTGGGGACATTCAGACCATAGCACAGGTACAGTATGGCCTAGGCAGGAGACACTCAGTGGGCACAATTATTAATACCACTAGAAGGCCAAACCACTTCCATGCCCAGAACTGAATTAGCAGAGATTGGCCACAGGTAACATCTCCTGGCTAGAGATTAAGCCACTGAAAAATTTTGCCACCTTCCTCTCTCGTCTCAGATCATAAGTTTTTGAGGCACAAGTCAGGTTGGTTAAAAATAAATGACTAAACTAAGTTTTGTTGCTACTGCTGAATGGTAATAATTTGAAAACTTGAAAAGCCTAAGGAAATGTTAAGGTGAATTGTGTACAGTAAGAGATTGCTAAAAAAAAAAAAAAAAAAAAAAAAGTTCCCCAAGTTTTCAGATTCTGCATATTAATGCCAAGAAAATGTGTTATATAAAAACTAGTTTGTTCTTCCTGGAAATGGTTCAGATGTGCCCTTTGTAATCCTCTAGCAGTAAGCATAGGTCAGAACATATAATTTTTGCAAAAACTTACTTTGAAAGGATTGAAACAAATAAATAATACTTGTTTTCTTTTTAAAAGAAAATAGACTAAATATTCTGACTTTGGAGGGAAAAAATTATCTAAAATATGACATCAAAGTTATGGCAAAACAGGACAACCAAAAATTAAGATTTGACTCCACTGGTTCTTAAAATATATTCTGAGAGTCTCAGCAGAACCTAATTGTATCCCATTTTGGGAAATCTTGTCATTTTCAGGGAAAATCAAAAGTATATTTTGTTATTAATGTAATGTTAAAAGAAACTCTTCACTTTAGATTTGAGGGGAGAATGTTAAACAGAAACATGTCAGAAATGCATAAAATTTCATTTGGGGAATAGAGCAATCCAACCTTACGGGTCTTTTGAGGAAAAAAAAGCCTGGACTTTGAAAACATCATCCAGTGTGTGTGTGTGTGTGTGTGTGTGTGTCAATATATTTCCACTGCAGGAGACTGAAAACTTCTATTGCATTTTCAACATTGCCATTTGTCAGTTATCTATTTCCTAAATTTCATATTGACCTGAAACACAAGGGAAAAAGGGCTAGCACTTTGGGCATCTACAAATAGGTCTATTCAGGATATAATAATTTTAAACAATTTGTATAAACTTCTTACAGTAGACATTTTGGGAGCACCCACCCAGTCTATTCTACTTTTGTAAAATGTCCCCCACTCACAGCCCCTCTTACGGGAAGCAACTGCTCACCACCAGCTGACTCAACTTGGCTTGAACCCCAGCATAGGAAGAACCAGGGCATAGACTGGGTTGAACTAATTAGATTCTGTCTCTTGAGAAGTTGCACTGGGAGATACAGGGATTATTAGTTAGGCAATAGTGGACAATCGAATTGAAAATCGACATGTCAGGGCAAATAGAGGAATGTGGAACCACATGAAGCCAAACAAGACAAAAAAGAAGGAAGCAGAGATCGGGGGATACCTCATGCCTTAGAAGCACAGAGAGAATGATCTTGTAACTGATCTTTCTGGTCTAGTATCTGTCCTCACATGGCTTGGCTCCATTTCGTATCTTATCCGTAAATGCCTGTGAAGTTGTCTGGTTTAGCCTAAAATAAATTCCTCTTGACTTAAGCTGGCTTAAATGGGCTTTAGTTTCTTGCCTCTTGATCCTAGGCTGGCATATTGTTTTACAAAAAGGTCTACGCCTGAAGTTAACTAGTTTCCCCCCCTCAGATAGGTCTGTGTGTGCAAACACAGCTTCACTGTGTGTAAATGGATGCTTGGCTCTTTAGTTAGAAACATCATTTCTATTGGCCAGTGCTCACAATCTGAAATAGACAATGGCCAAAATAGAGCAGCGTCCAGGGTCATTTTCCCATTACAGAGACAAAATTCAAGCAGCATCCTTCTTCACAAACAGCCAGGAGGGAGTCATTGCATCTGAGAGTTCAGGCTCGCAGCACGAATTTCTTAGCAGTGGTAGGTAAGGCCTTTGAAACTCCATCCTAAAATGGCAGGACTCTAAATAACCCAGTTGAAATTTATTGAGATGAATTCACAATGTCTGCAAAAGAAATCTCCTGCTGACGTCAATGGGAGTTTATCCTGAGGGCCTGAGAATTAGGCAAGTATTAATAAATTTTGCTGAGTTATTTCAATCTGATCTGAAAGCTTTAGCTTTTTCCTTCGCAAGAGTGGGTTGGAGAAGAGGAGGATATGACTCTGTGGGAACACTTTGATGTTCTCAGTGCTGTACTTGGAGATTTTACTTAGAAAGTTTGAGTTAGAAGAAACTTAGCACAGGTTTCTATTTCTTTTTGTGCTTTGACATCTTGTCTCCATCCTTTCTAGTCTTTCTAGACTCCTTGCAGTTCTTTTGCATGATTTCAATTTTCAATGATTACCAGAAAAACTTCTGAAAATGATATTTAGATTTAAAAGCAGGTGACATTGCAAACGTCGAGTATTTAATCACTGTTTTGGGGTGTTAGCATGCGTTTATGACCTTTTTTCATTGTATTAAGAAATAATCTTATTTTTTGACAGGATAGGTATAAGCATGCAAAGTGATTAATTTCTGTGGCACCATTAAATTAGGCAAAACCTTTTAGAGGTGGAGCAAGGAAAAAAGTTTGTAATACAAAAGAAATGCTATGGCTTTGGAAATGCATAATGTTTTTCCAAAACCATATTTACCTATAAATAAGCCATTCTGCATTTATCCTGTTGGAAGTTATTGTACAGACTAAAATCCATCATTGGAAAAGATGTTTTTTCTGATATTTCAGATGTCTAACCAAAGAATGCTAAAAATAGATATATACTCACAATTTATTGTCTAAATTGCAACCCTTTGAGAATGAGAGGACACTATTAATAATCATACTGGGACAACAAATAAGGCCCTAGTTGTCACCATTTTCTCTCAGAAAATGGTTTTCCTCTAGCTTCCAAACAAAATAATTGAAATGTTCTCTATTTACGTTATAGGATTGACTTTAAACATGAAATTTCCTTTACTATAGACAACTTTAGATCCATTCTGTTTCAGCTTTGAAGTTAGTGTTAATTCTACATAATTTTCTCTACTAGTTATTTGGCTTTCTTAATTGTATTTGATTTTTAAAAGTGTAAAATATTGTAGATATATGGAAAAGTACATAAAAATAAACACATACTAAAATTATTGTAAAGAAAACACCTATGTAACAACCCCCCAGGTAAAGAGATGAGATACTTTCATTACCCCAAAGATCTTATGAGGTACATGCCAATAAAAACACTTTCTCACTCCTAAAAGGAAACCACTGTTTATTTTAAGGCAATTACTTAATTTTCTTTATAGCTTTAACCCTTGAGTATGAATTCTTAAACAATATAATTTAGTCTTTGCAATTTTATTTGAAATTTATATAAATGAAATAATTTTGTATGTGTTCTGTGTATGTATCTGGCTTCTTCTGTTCAATACCATGTTTTAAAGAATCATCCGTATTGTGTGTATTTGTTTATTATTATTGTTGTAGGTCATTTCATTGTCTCAACATGCTGCAAATTGTTTTCTCATTCTATTGCTGGTAGATACTTGGATTGTTTTTTTGCTTTGGTAATTAAAAATAATAGCGTTCAGAAACATTCCTATACATGTCTCCTGGTGCATAAAAATACGAATTTCTATAAGGGATGCACTGAAGAAAGAAATTGCTGGGCAGGGTATGTATAACTTTACTTTTAGCACTTAAAGCTAAACAGTTGTCAAAGTGATCCTATGCAATTGATTTCCACACTTGTATTATCAGAATCACCTGGGGACTTGTTAGAAGTGCAAACCCAGACCAATTGAATCAGAAACTCTGGGAGTAGAGCCCAGCAGCATTTGTTTTAATAAGTACTCTAGGTTATTCTGATGCAAGCCCAAGATCAGTGGTTCCTAAACTTTGCTGCACATTGGAATTATCTGGAGACCTTAAAAAATACCAATGCCTAGCTCCTTTGCTCCAGATATTCTAATTTTATTGGTATGGGGTATGATCTGGGCATCAGGACTGAGAGAGTAGTTCTCAGTCTCAGTTGTTAAATTAAAATCACCCTAGGAGCCTTAGAAAGAAAAAGAAAAAAAACCCAAAACACCCTGCCTCCTACAAAGATTCAGGTATAATTGTCCTTGTGGAATGAGGGGCTCAGGCATTGATCTTTGTTTGCTTGGTTTCAGTTTGTTTTGTTTCATTTTTAAATAGTTCCCTTGGCAGTTTTAGTATGCAGCCAGGATGCAGACCGCTGCCTTATAGCAGGGAAGCCAGATAATATCATTATGAATGTCCTAGTCCTTTCCAATTATCTCTCTCCTCTTCACTCCCCTCCTATCTCCTACTATCACTTTCTTCAATACAGTTCAGCTCAGTTAGGAAAAAAAAAAAGAGAGAGAGAGAGAGAAATATGATTCAACTAAATCATACAAATGTGTGAACAATGAATAGCCTCAGAGTTATTTCTTATTTTATACTAAATTGTTATTGAAAATGAATCTCTAATTGGCAAAATTTCAGGTAGAATGAAAAACTGAAATAAAGGATGATTTGGAGCAGAAACAACCATTGAGCACTTCTTAAATGACATAAAGCAAGTTCCATTTGAGAATGTGATAGCTTTCTTTTTTTCTTTGAAGTCTCTACTTCTAATTTGTTTTGTAATCTGGTTAGAGATTATATTACCTCTCAGTCACCTATTTCCCACTGAAAGATGGTCCTCTTCCCTGCAAAATGGCATTAGATGGAACATTTTGATAATGTTATAGAGTATTTTGGGCACCTTAGTAGAAAAAAAATTATATAAATTAAATTTATTTCAGAAACAAGCACAGACACCAATTTTTTACCATTTAAATCCTATTTCTGAGTATTTAAAGAAAGAATCAAAATAAAATCAACAAGATTGATTTTCACAAAAGTAAAAACAATTGTTTAATATTTGACCTGTTATTTAAGGTATCTCTGAAATTCAAAATAATTTATCCTATTTCTGACCACTCCATTATCCATGTAATGTCTGAAGCTATATTCTGTTTTCAGCAAGTTTGTCCCAACAACCTTCCATGAATTCTATGTCACGTCCCAGCAATTTGACAGTGTGGCAGATGGTGAGAATTATAGTCAATCATTTTTAAAATGATTTTTGTTGCAGTCCTCAAATTAATCAGCCCTAGTATAGGAGGGAGCACCCAAGATTCTCAATAATGTTAAATTAAATAAGCAGGAGGTCAAGAACCACAACCTAACTTAAACAAACTAAAATCTGACTTAGGTGTATGTTTTTTGTAACAGATAGCCAGGTCTCAGTCATGCAAGCAGCTGAGCTTCAGCCAATCACATACAACTCGGATCAGACCACGTCCAAATAAGGCAAACACATACTGTAACCAATCAAGCTATTTCACTACTTTACTTCCAGTCTTCAGCCTATAAAAGCTCATTGCCCATGCTAAGAAGGGGAGCTCTCTGAACTCCAATTTTTCCATATTGTTACTAACACTCAGTTGTTTTCTGGAGAGTTTTTTTTGTTTGTTTGTTTGTTTGTTTGTTTGTTGGCTAGTTGAGTTTTGATAATAGCCATCCTAATGGGCAGGAGGTGGTATCTTAGTGTGGCTTGGATTTGCATTTCTACAGTGACTCTTGATATTGAGCATCTTTTCATGTGCTTATTGGCCATCTGTATATCTCCTTTGGAGATATGTCTACTCAAATCCTTTACCCATTTTTTAAAGTTGAGTTGTTTATTTGCTTTTGTTGTTGAATTGTAGGACTTCTTAAAAGTATATTCCCTTTTTTAAATTCACAAACCTCCCATAAAGTTAAAAATATATTCATATATTCTACATGTTAATTCTTTGTCAGAGATATGATTTGCAGATATTTTCTCCCATTCTGGGGGTTGCTTTTTCACTCTGTTGATTTTTTCCTTTGAAGCACAAATGTCTTCAATTTTGATGTAATACTATTGATCTATTTTTTTTTTTTTCTTTTGTTGCTTGTGCTTTTGGTGTCATGGTAAAGAAATCATTGCCAAATCCAATGTCATGAAGATTTTCTCCTATGTTTTCTTTCAAGAGTTTTGTAATTTTAGCTTACATTCTGGTATTTGATCCATTGTGAATTATTTTTTATATATGTATAAAATAAGGGTCCAACTTCATTCTTTTACATGGTTTTCAATATCTGGTTTTCCTGGAACCATTTTTTAAAAAGACTGTTTTTCTCCCATTAAATGGTCTTGGCATCCTCACTGAAAACCATTTTACCATATGTGAGAGGGTTTATTTTTACGCTCTCTATTCTAGTCCATTGTTGTATATGTTGGTCTTTATGCCATTACCACTGCTTTGATGACTATAGCTTTGTAGTAAATTCTGAAATTAGAAAGTGTGAGATCTCCCACTTTGTTCTTTTTTTCAAGATTGTTTTGGCTATTTGGAAGTCTCTTGAGATTACATTGGAATTTTAGAATAAATTTTTCTACTTTGCAAAAAAATTGTTGGAGTTTTGATACGGATTACTTTGAATCTGTAGATCTCTTTGGGTAATACTGACAATTTAACATTATGTTTTTCAATACATGAACATGGGATGCCTTTCCATTTATTTATGTCTTTGCTAATTTCTTTTATCAGTATTTTGAAGTTTTCAGTGTACAAGTCTATTGCCTCCTTAGTTAAGTTCATTCCTAAGTATTTTATTATTTTTGATACTATTGTAAATGGAATTATTTTCTTAATCTTCTTTTTTGGATTATCTGTTGTTAATGGATAAAAATACAACTAATTTTTGAGTGTTGATTTTGTATCCTTCAACTTTCCTGAATTCATTTATTGGTTCTATCAGTTTTCTAACTTTTTTTTTTTGTGTGTGGAATCTTTAGGGTTGTCTACATGTAAGATCATATTATCTGTGAAAAGAGATAATTTTACTTCTTTGTTTGCAATTTGGATGCCTTTTATTTCTTTTTCATGCCTAATTGCTCTGGTTAGAACTTCCAATACTAGGTTGAATAGAAGTGGCAAAAGTAGGCATACTTCTTTGGTTCCCAATCTTAGAGGAAAGGCTTTCAGTCTTTCATCATTAAGTATGATGCTATATAAATAGCATCAGAAAACATAAAACACATAAAGAAATTTAATAAAATCCATGAAAAAATACAAAAGATTGTTGAGAGAAATTTTAAAAAACTAAGTAAGTATGGAGTTATTGCATGGCTATAGATTGAAAGACATTTAAAACTTTTGGCATTTCAAGTCTATATCAAAAAGAAAATCTAAACAAATATTAAGGTCTAATTACTGATATATGTACTAAAGTGTTTAGAGGGTTGTATAATAATGTCTAACATTTACTTTGAAATGTATAAAAAAAGATGTATAGACAAAGGAATGGTGCTATGTTTTGGATATAGTTTGTTCCCATTAGAACTTATATTGAAATTTGATCCTCAATGTGGTGGTGTTGGGAGGTGGCACCTGCTGGGAGTTGTTTGGGTCATAGGGATGGATCCTCATGAATGGCTTGGTGCCATTCTTGCAGTAGTGAATTCTCACTCTTGTGAGACTGGATTAATTTTTGCAAGAATGGTCCTTTAGGAGTGGGTTGTTAAAAAGCCAGAATGTCCCTGGGGTTTGTCTCTTTGCAAATATTTCTTCCCCTTTGAACTTTTCTGCCATGTTATGATGCAGCATGAAAGCCCTCACCAGAAGGCAGGGCCATACCTTCAGGCTTTCTAACCCACAGACTGGAAGCTAAATAAACCTCTTTTCTTTATGCATTACCCAGTACCAGGTATTCTGTTGTAAGAGCACAAGATAGACTAAGACAGATGGATAAATAGATAAATAATTTTTTTAAAGTACCGTTAAATGTTAATGGTAGATTCTAAGCGATGGGTGTATATGTGTTTATTGTAAAATTTATTCAACATTGCTATACATTTGAAGGCTTTTACAATAATAAACTTTTGTATATGCATAAGCATATAAATTAATTTATGCTTACATATGCATAAAATATCTTTGGAAGGGTATCAGAGAAGCAATAAATGAGGTTGCCTTCAAGAGATGTGTTGTGTGGCACATAGAGACTTCCTTTGAACTGTATACCTTTCTGTATTTCTGAATATATAACACATGCATGTATGACACATGTAAAATGAAAGAAAGTATATCTCTAACTAAGACCTCCATACCCTGACATATACTCTTTTTTCTACTATTTCTTGATGGTACCTAAAATTATACTATATATTTATTTGTTACCATGATGATGGCAGGGACTTTGTCTTGTTCACCATTGTGCCATCAGTCCCTAGCATGGGGTAGGAGGGTACACAATTCAAACAAACAAACGGAACCAAAACTTTCCCACTTGGTATCCTCAAGCAGGCAGTCAGGGGGAAGTATACAGTTACACAGTGGGCAGGCCTGGGTAGGGAGACCAAAGGGTACTGGCCACTGAGATGAATGTTGAAATGGGAGAGAGGGCTACAGAGGAGTAACATCAGTGGAAACCATACATAGATGGCTTCCTGTCTCTAAAGCTGGAACTCAATTTTTATTTCCTTTTGGCCTTTATGTGTCTATGTTAGGGCACATCTTGGGCATGGCCTAGGTTCCTGAATATCCTACTGTGGGCTTTGGAGTTTTTTCTTCCCTCTGAACTCAGATTACTATGGATACTCATTTTCATATGTTAACTATCTAGGCTGCTAACAAACCTATGTTTCAAATCTGAACATTAGAGGTGTTAGGGCTCAGAAAACAATAGCCTGAAATATAATCCTTTGATACGCTGAACTAAAAAAGCAGCCTCAAGTTCTCTCTCTCTGACCTTCCCCTGCTTCTCTGTTTCTCTGATCCTCTTTCCTGAAGCACAAAGAGGGACTCTCTTTGGAATTTACTTATCTAAGAAATCTCTTTTCCAAAAGAAATGCATTGTTTTAAGACCCCTTTCCTAAGAATCTCATCAAGTAACCAGGAAAGATTAACCACTGCAGAAGAGAAGAGGCTGGGAGTTGCCACCATGCTCAAACAGACTTTTTATCTCAACGCTTCTGAGAGATTCTTCTCAGATTCTTCTAATCTCTGAGAGATTACCTGGAAGGCTTTATCTGTATGATAAAACAATCTTTTTTCACAGTGAGATTCTTTCCCTCACCTTTCCACCACTTCCCTCAGAGCTCAGACCAATTTTGTCCAAGGCCATTGTTCCTTGGGCTCATTCATTTCCCCTGAAAATCACTTACTCTTATATTCTGTCTCCCCTTTTCCTATAAAGAAGATTATATAATCATCTAGAACTCATTGGGTATTTGGGTAATCATTCTCCTCTAATTCCCCCATGCTATGCACCTTAAATAAATTTTGAATGCCTTTTTCTTCTATTTATCTGTCTATTGTCAGTTCATTTTCAGTAAATCTTCAGAGTGAAACCATCCTTTATAAAATTAATAAAAGACTGTAAGGTGGGAACTGTGGCAGGGGCTTGAACTCTGCAAAACTGTAACCATAGTTAAAAAAAATACATATATATATATATATATATACACACACACACACACACACACACACATACACACACCAGCTGTTATTCCCTAGCTTGCTTTCCTATAATTGCTTATTACTCAGACATCACATAACTGCTGGTCATAAAAATTCTTAGCTTTCTTCATTGTTCCCATAGATAACATCATCTTTGTGGAACCTAAAGCTGGTCTTTGAGATATCTTCTAGACCCTGCATTCTGGTGGACCAACTGACCAGACCAGACCAGTGGCCCATACCATGGAACTAACTCAACTGGTCTTTCAACCTTCTACCTGGGAACTGACTTAGTGCAAGAAGATAATTTCTGCTTCCCAATTATGTGAGTTCATCCCCAGCCAATTAGCAGAGCCAATTCCCTAGTCCTTTGCCTGCCAAAGTATCTTAAAAAACCCTGGCTCAAAAACTCCCAGAGAGATGGATTTGAGAAATTCCTCCCATCTCCTCACATCGTGCCCCACAGTATCAAACTCTTTCTCTGCTGTAACAGAGCCAATACTGTCTCAATGTATTGGCTTCCTCTTGGGCAGTAGGCAATGAACTTTGGTAAGTAGTAACAAGAAGGTGGAGGGGAGGCTTTCCTTTGGCCTCTACAAAGAGTATTCTCTTAGGATGCCTGTCTTGGGCTTTATTTGAAATAATCAAATAATTTCTCTCCTTCTCAATATAGTGCATTTCCTTAGGGAAATTTTCCAGTTAGATAAAGCTGAAATCCAGAGTTCTTTTTGCTTCGTATTTTCATTCAGTTCAGCCCCATACTACCCTCAAATTCTGGAATTACTTTGAGCAGCTGCACAGCCATGGGTGGGAAGACTCTTGCTCTCACACCGGCTAAGCTTGAGGGCAAAGTTTTGATTTCTTTGACAACCTGGGTTTATTTTTAGAGATATTGGGATGACTCACCTCTCCTGACATTTGTTTCTATAAAAACTAACTTTAAAATGTCACACTTCCAACTCTGTACAAAGAGCAAGAGCAAAGCTGTGAAAGCAATTGAACCTAGAGAAGACTCCACTTGAGAGTTCCTTTCATCCCACCTTGTCTGGCCCCCCCATTTTGCTTCCTGAGACTGATATGCCTTTTCTGACCACTCCCCACAGAGCCATGTCCTGCAGGTGTTTATGTGTGTGTGACCTGACAAGAGATATCTGGGGGAAGAAGTCCAGTTGCACAAGCCTAAATAAAAGAAACTGGTGTTTGCATTGCTGTCTCCATATATGAATTGGTGGCTACAATATCAGTCACAGTTAAGTTACACATATAATTCATAGAATACCAAAGAAATATTTGTTTGTTTAAAATACTTGTTTCAGGGCTATACAATAACACAGAAAAAATTTTTCTGGTATAATATTCAGTACACTTCACCTTCCTTTTATTTCATTTAAGTCCTATCAGGGGAAGTTGACAGACTCAGAACAAAGAGGGTAATATGAAGAACATGAGACAACTGATAAGTATGCCACAATTGATTTCTATATGGAGCAGAAATGAAAAAGACAGGTTCCAAAATGAATAGATAAAAAGAGTAGACAGAAATGTAAAAAATGCAAACATATTTGTAAACTGCAAAGTTTATTGTGATGCTGGAATTATAAGGATTTTCTTTTATCTTTCAAACATTTCTAATTTCATGTATTTCTTTTAAAATAAAAGAAATATAATAAACTTAAAAAATTCTATTTTATTAATATTCTTTAAATGAATGTGTATTTTTGTTATGTATTTTAAATTTATTTACTTGTAAAGTTTGAGAATTCCTAGATTGGTTACATGAAACTATTCAAGGCAGGCAATAACCCAAATGGCATAAATAGAAATCTATCACCATAGCTTAGTGTGCCAAAGGGATATTATAGGAGCCAGTTGGGAGCGCACAAGAATGGGTTCTGGCTGGCAGACAGATGCAATAAAATTCCGAAACTGCTGAGAAAGATCTTTTCATATATCCAAATTAACTAGAGAATAAGGGGAATAACTCAACTAGAGTTTTAATCTGGCGATAATGATCCTACTAACCAGCCAATATATTTGAAATATTTACCAAGAACTTATCACGCACTAAGTACCCATATCTGAGCTAAGTTCAATGGGAGAAACGCAACAGAAATAATAAAATGTACCAGTCATTAAGGTTTATATGATCTGGAAATAATACAGATAGCCAGTCTTCAAGGTTTAAAAGATGTGAGGCAATTGTATATGCTAAGGGAGCTCAGATAAGAGAAAAATCAGGGGAAATTTTGAAAATCCCAGATAATAGAAAGATTTGGGTTGAATCTTGAGTGATGAGGAAGGGAAGAAGGAAGGGTGTGAGAAATGGGAAAATCAATCTGTCTTGTTACAGATGGACAGCCTTTGACATAAGCTGCCTTTCAGTGTATTTGCATGTTTCCAAAGAATGTTCACAGATTCTCTATAAATGTTGTATTATAGAAGGATGAATGAATCAGAGAGTGAGTAAACAAGTAAGTACATTTTGAGGTGAATTGTGTGCATTTTTAGATGGTGGTGAGGGTTTGAAACTTGTGTGCATTCTGCTTCTGACATTTTACTCACTCCCAGAAGGGTCAGGTCATGAATATTGGTTTGAAGTCTATAACTCTTTATTTACCTTTAGGATCAGGAATTTCTCAAGTTGCAGTTCTCCGGGATCTTATTCTAAAGATCTATTTCCCCAGTTCCCTTTTATTCTTCATTTGAATTGCCCCCTTACCTTTCTATTCTTTGTCTACTCCTGTTTGGTTTGCTAACTCATTTTCAGTCTGTGTTCCTGGCTCTGGCCTGCAGCTTCCTATGGACACTGCCTTCAGTAACCATCTCATTGCCTTTTCTACTGCAAAAGAAGGGCAGGGACAATGACATCACTGTTCTGAATCCAGACCTCTAGGACCCAGCCCTCAAGGTTTTACCTGGAAGTGAGTTTCCTGAATTGGGCTTGGAATCCAGTTCACTGATCCATGGTGTGAGTCTTCTATGATAGAAGGCTGGCTTCTACTTTGGTTGACCCCATGATTCAATTCTAGGTTTTAGAATTCAGTGGTGAACAGAACAGACATAGACTCCACCCTCATGCAACTAACTCCAACAAAGGAGAAGATACAGGCCATGATAATGAGCTTGGAGTTAAATAAAAGAAGTCATTAAAGGGTACTAGGTTCAACAGTGATATGATCACATTTATATGTTAAGAGATTATTCCTGCAACTGTGTGGGAGATGATTTGAGGGAGGTAGGAGAAAAAATGGTAGCTGAGACAGACAAAGAGAGTGGAGAAGTGGGTGTGCTCATGATGTATGCGGAAGGTAGATTTGACAGGACTTGTTAATGCAATGGATTGGGTGAAAGATGGCAAGGATGCTAATCCAGTCTGGAGGATTTGGGGAATCAGTGGAGTTCCAGGCATCTACTGGCTTATACTGAGCTTTATTCACAGCAAAGAGGCAAGAGAGGCCTGAATATTAATATTGCAACCAGTCATTCCCAATTCAGGAAGGTTTTGAGTATAAGTCATTGCCCTAATATATTAATAAGCCAAATCTCACCTCTCGGCCATTTGGAAGTACTTAGACTAGAGGTATGTCCAAGCTGTGAACATACAGTGTCCAGATTCAATACCACCTGTTGGGTGGGATACAGCTCCTTTAGGAGAAGATCTTCTAGATATAGCCATAGCCACCAGCCAAACACAGATGAGACAATTATAAACCAGAGAAAGTGGTTGGTGTTTCTCCAAAAGAGGTTATTCTTTAGGAAAAGTCATGGCAATTCCTACTCTTTGAATTATTTTCTCTAATGACTTAAAAATAGAAGTAAACAATTATGCAAGCTACTTGGAATGGCCAGATGAATATCATCCATCTCAGTCTATGGAAAGGTTTTAACACCCTAGTTGACTTTACTCCTTTGTCCAACCCATCATTTCTGCTGAGAGATGATGGCCAAACTTATAGATGTTAGTGTGCTGGTCCCCATATTAGATCTTTATCCACTGGGCCCTAACAGGCCTACAGCAAAATTTCCTTATGTGCTTTTGGGAATGCTGCATTGTGTAATGAAGACCCCAAATATTTAATAGCCAAGACAATTTTCTGCTTCACAATTTCATGTAAGCAGCCCAGTGTACAAGGACACTGAGACTTGATTCCTGAGCTCAGTCGTGTTCAGACTGTATTCCCCTCTTAAGAACTGATGACATGACCAGGGTGCTTTTTAAAGGGCCTATTACCTTTAAAATAATTATCTCTGAAAATATACTGCAATGGAGACTAATCCCGGGGCTCTAGAATTAAGTATATCTTTGTTCCTTTGAAACTGAGTTAGTGATTCTTGAGAATGGATGCTGTCTTTGAAGGGTAATCAGCAGGGAGCCATTTTAGGTTTGCACATGAGGAGGAGGAGAAAGAAGAATCATTAAGGTACCCAGGTTTATCTTAGGCAAGGTGATCCAGTTTCCAGGGCTGATGAATGTAACCTTTTCCTCCAATGATCCATGACATAGGAAGACAGCAGTCATAGGAGAGGAGATCCTAGAGTAGGGAACTTTTTCTGTTTTGTGGTTTTTGTATTCTGCTAGAGAAAATGTGATAGTTCTTGAGATTGCTGAAGCCTGAGAGACCTACCTGTGCAGTCATGGGTTTCCAGGCTCACTGATATGTGACTTATTGTTCTTACCTCTCTTCAAGCAGGACCAATAGTTTCCTTCAACAAATATTTAGTGACTGTTATCAAATGGTAAGTAAAAGACTCAGTGCTACAGCTAAAATGATCCATGAGGCGTAGCCCCTGCCTTTGAAGAGCTCAGTTGATTGTACCTGATACTCAAGGTTTTCCTCATGCTCAAGAACTGTGAATGTTTTGTTCTCAATTTATATTTTTAGTGTTGCAGTAGCAGCCCAAGTAAGTTGATTATTTTCACTTGGATGCTTCACCGGCAGTTAGCATGTGTGGTCAATGAATCAGTGGTGGTACCATGACTATTTTATGCAAGCAGTGAGTAACAAAACCTAAGCTCTTATC
Organism: Varecia variegata; assembly: GCA_028533085.1. Classification (NCBI taxonomy): domain Eukaryota; kingdom Metazoa; phylum Chordata; class Mammalia; order Primates; family Lemuridae; genus Varecia; species Varecia variegata. Next base: position 114,385,467 of record CM052438.1, read on the forward strand.
TGCTATTCACTGATGCCAGCCTCCTGCGGTGGCCCTTAATCCAGTGTTTTCCAGTTTGCGGATCTCTGGATTAGTCTCTATTAAATATAATGGTGAGCCTCCAGTGAGCAGAACAGGAAACTGGTCATTTCTGTCCATCACATGGTGTCAATCAAGATATAAGTAGAATGTAGAATATAACTGTGTTTTATTAAGATTGAAATTAAAAGATCTGTTTTATAAGCTACTGATTTTAACATCTAATTCTTTAGGTGCCATTTTTTGACAAGAAGGTTTATCATAAAGCCAATTAGTAATACAAGGAGAAATATACAAGTCTACAGTTATAGTAGAAATTTTTAGCACATCTATTTCAGTAACACAAAGTAAAAGACAAAAAAAAGGCACTAAAACTGTAGAATACTTGAATATTGTACTTAACAAACTTAACCTAATTGACTATAGACAACAATCACATATAAAGCTCTAGAATAGTCATTCTTTTTAAGTGCACATAGGATATTTACTGAAATTGACATTATGATAGGCCACAAAGCAAGTCTCAACAGATTCAGTAAGGTTTAAATCATACCAAATATGTTCTCTGACCACAGTGGAATGATGTTAGAAATAATAAAAAAGATAACTAGAAAATTCTCTTATATTTGGAAAGTAATAAATTCACTTCTAAATATCCATGGTTCAATGAAGAAATCACAATGAAGATTAGAAAATATTTTGAACAGAACAATAATGAAAATACTGCATGTAAAAACTTACAGAATATAGCTAACTCCATGCTCAGAGAGAAAATTACACTTAGATTTATATATTATAAATGACAATCAGTGGGATAAACATCCATATCAAGAAGTTAGGAAAAGAACAGAAAATGTACCCTAAGAAAATAGAAGAAAGAAAATAGCAAAGATAGGAAATACAGAAATTAAAAATACTACTACAAGGGTAAAGTGAAAACTTTTATGACTAGACATTTGGATGGCATAGACAAAAATCCTATGAAAACACAACTTACTGAAATTGCTCCCACCAAAAAGGAGAAAATCAGATTAGTCGTATCTATGAAAGAAACTGTATGCATTATCTAATACCTTCCCCAAAAGAAAACTCCATGCCCAGGTGTTTTCTACCAGAAGGTTGGTGAATTCTAAGTTTAAAAAAAAAATGACACCAGTTTTGCAAAAATTTTCTAGAGAATAAATTGGAATAGAATACTTGTCAAGATGTTTTGTGATATTGATATGAAAACCTAACAAGTACATTACAAAAAAGGACAGTTACAACTAATCTTTCTCACGCAAAGAGGTTTAAATAATTTAAAAAATATATTGGCACACCAAATCTAATGATACATAAAAACTCTAAAACATTATTAAGAGATTTATAGAGGATTTCAATAAATGGAGATTATATCATATTCATTGATTGGAAGGCTCAATATAATTGATTCAATATTATTCCTTTTAAAGTCTCAGGGGTGAGGCCAGGGATAGTGGCTCATGCCTATAATCCTAGCACTCTGGGAGGCTGAGGAGGGCAGATTGCTTGAGCTCAGGAGTTCGAGACGAGCCTGAGCAAGAGCGAGACACTGTCTCTACTAAAAATAGCAAAATTAGCCAGGTGTGGTAGTGTGCGCCTATAGCCCCAGCTACTCAGGAGGCTGAGGCAGGAGGATTGCTTGAGCCCAGGAGTTTGAGGTTGCAATGAGCTATCATGATGCCACTGCACTCTACCCAGGGTAGAGTCTCAAAAAAAAAAAAAATCTCAGAGATGTGTGTGTGCGCGTGCGCATGTTTGTAAATTGGCAAGCTAATTCTGAAATGTATATGTAAACTAAGAGTCCAACAATAACTAAGACAATGTGCATGAAGATGAGTACACAAGGAAGAAACACTATGTCCTGAATCAAGACCTCTTAATATAAACTATATTAATAAAGTCATATAATATTTGTGTTAGGACAAAAAAATAGACCAATAATTTAGAATAGAGATTCTAGAAATAGGTCCAAACATGTATGGACACCTGAATCATATAGCAGAGTAGATACTTCAGGGTTATAGGGAAAGATTGTCTATCCAAAAAATAGTGCTGAACACTTAGTTATCTATGTGTATATGCATATGTGGTGGTGGCGGGTGCTCATCTGACTCCTAGTTCATACTTAAACATAAATTCCAGATGAAATTAGACCTAAACATAAAAGATTGCCTTAAGCATCTAGAAGGTTCTAAAAGATAACATAGAATATAATTTTTTGCAAACTTGGTATAGGGAAAGATTTCTTAAGCTTAACACAGAAAGCATTAATTTCACTAAATTAAAAAAGAAATAGTTCTGTTACTAAAAAGATTCCGTTAAAAAAGTGAAAAGGCAAATTCACAGATTAGAACATGCTCTTAATACTTCCATCTAAGGGCTCATTTCCAAAGTATATTTTAAAACTCCTACAAATCAATAGAAAAAGACAGTTAAATCAATTGAACAGCTGACAAAACAAAACAAAAACAACTTAAAAGAGGAACTTCAAGAAGGAGAACATCCTAATGGACAATGAGCATTGAAAAGTGCTCTGAGCTCATTGGAGAAAAACAAAAATCACCTTAATGAGAATCCACTAGACATCCACCAGAATGACTAAAATTAAAAAGACTGGTAATGTGAGAATATGGAGTAACTCAGCTCTCATATGTTGATGATGATATTATAAATTGTTACAGCCACTTTGGAAAACTCTTCAGTAGTATTGGCTGAAGTTGAATATACACATATTCTTTGACCCAGATATTTCAGTCCTAGGTATATCCAAAAGAAATGCATATAAATGTGAAATTGTAATAGTCTCAAACAGGATACAGTTCAAATGTCTAGCAAAAATAGAAAATAAATTGTAGTGTATTTTCTGTTATATTATACAGTGACGACAATGAATAAATTCTAGTTTCATAAAACAGTATGGATAAATCTCACAAGTATAACATTTAACAAGTGATGCCAGACTCAAAAAAATATGTAGTGAGGCTGGGTGCAGTGGCTCATGCCTGTAATCCTAGCACTCTGGGAGGCCGAGGCGGGCGGATCGCTCGAGGTCAGGTGTTCGAGACCAGGCTGAGCAAGAGCGAGACCCCGTCTCTACTAAAAATAGAAAGAAATTATCTGGCCAACTAAAAATATGTATAGAAAAAATTAGCCGGGCATGGTGGCGCATGCCTGTCGTCCCAGCTACTCGGGAGGCTGAGGCAGTAGGATCGCTTAAGCCCAGGAGTTTGAGGTTGCTGTGAGCGAGGCTGACGCCACGGCACTCACTCTAGCCTGGGCAACAGAGCGAGACTCTGTCTCAAAAAAAAAAAAAAAATATGTAGTGAATGAGTCATTTATATAGTGTTCAGAAGCAGATGATTAATCCATGGAGTTAGAAGAACTAAGGGGGCTATTATAGTGTGTGATTGAAATGTACATCCTTGAGACAGAGCAGAGCTTCTCAAACTTTATGTGCATTTGCATCATGTGGGGATCTTGTTAAAGGGCAAATTCTGATTCAGGAGGTCTAGGGTGGAGCTGTTTTAAATCTTAGAGATTTCTAATAAGTTCCTGGTTGATACAGCTACTGTTTCCATGAATCACACTTTGAGAGCAAGGGCTTAAATTAAATATATGTTATCTTATTGATATGTGTTGTGACTACTTAGAGAACTGCTATTTAAAATTTACATATAAGAGTACCTAGGAGTCTATGAATATACAACAATGTCTGAAGGCAGGACATATGAGAAAACAAGTATTTTCCTGTTTTTTTTTTTAATGCCCTTTCAAGAAAAAAATTCCAAAGATGCATGGATAGTTAGATATATCCACCTCAAATTAATGCATTTGCTTATTATGAATGTAAATAAACATTATATCTATTGAACATTTCCTTTCTTTGTTCAAATGTAACTTGTTACCATTCTGTAGTCTCCGAGGTTTCATTTTTTCCTTTAGAAAATTAGTCTTGCTTATTGCATGACATTTATTGACTATTAAGCAAGCTTTTGAGAGCACTAAACAGTTTAGGGAAGGGGAGAGAAATTATTATAAGCTGCCAAAATTAACAAAGCTTCTCAGAATTTAAATAGCACCAATGAAAATCATAAAAAAAGGTATTTGTAATTATTTACCAGTTGTCTGGAGGTATAATTAGAGGTGATTATTGGAAGTAACAGTACAATAAAGAGTGTGGAAAAAATTTCCCAGTTATAACCCAGCTACTTGCAGACAATGAATTATAATGGGCACGGGAGGATAAAACAATTTCTGTTACATGAGCTGCAGTGTATAACTTAGAAAATAGAAATACCTCACACCTGAGGGAGGGAGTGTGAAAGGAGGAGGGCAGAAATTTATCTTTTATCCTTGGCATTTGGAATGCTGATTTATATATATGGTGAATTTGCAACATATTTCTATAGAAATGGCCCAGTAATTGATAATGAAATTTGTCTAGCTTTAGTTTGCCTACCATACTCATGAATTAATTAAGGTCCTGGGCGGGCTTTGCATACTTAGTGACAGCATATTTCTCATTCATCAGCAGCAAAATCAAGAATGAAAAAAGGCCAAAACAGCTAACAATTATTGAGAGCTCACTGTGTACCAGGCTCTGTATTGTTAAATTAAGTCTGGCTTAACGCTGCCTCGGTGCATATTTTCAGTTTGCTAGAGGTTTCTCAGTATGTAGTGAATTGTAACCTAACTTGATGTGTAAGCAGACTGTAACCTACTCTTGTGACAAGTAGCTGAGTTTTAGCCAATCACAGGCAGCCAACTGTTCAAAGCAGGTTTAAATAAGGCAAATGTCTCACTGTCAGGAATCCCTCTAGCTCTGTACCTCACTTCTGTTTTCTCTATGTCCCTTTCCTTTTTCTTTTCATAAATATTATCCAATCATTGTGAGCCCCAGGGTCGCTCTGAACCTATTCTGGTTCTAAGGGCTGACTAATTTGCAAATTGTTCTTTGCTCAATTAGACTCTGCTAATTTTAGTTTGTCCAGAGTTTTTCTTTTAACAATACATTCATTGTAATATTTTGTACTTATAACAACATTAAGAAGGTGGGAAGTAAAGAATATCAGAAGAACCATGGGTAAAGGGTATTAGACCACAGCAAGGGAGTATACCGTGAGGATAGTTGGAGGCAGAGACATTTACTTTCTCCGGAAAAACCCAGTATTAATTCTGTTTTCTTCCCTCAGATAATAAAAATGTCACTTTGTTGACACTCAGTCCAGCTCAAAAGCCAAAAGGGCTCTGGATATCTGTAAATATTTTAATTTCTAATCGCTTTTTACCTGGACATTTACCACAGCCTCCTAAGTAATGACAATTTTGAACTTTACCCAATCCCTGTAATTCTGGGAAGCAGCAGTGGTTAAAGAAATCTCCCTACCCTTTGTGTTCCCAGAAGCATCTTACTGGGAAGAGCCATGCTTGCCCACATGACTTAGATAGGACTCCTGAATAGCCCCTTGTTTATGTCGGGACGAGGCCAGGCATAGGTCTTCCAAATTTCCATTTTTGCCTCATAAGTATAATAATCAGCCGAATTGTTTGTACCCACTGGTCAAACAAAATGCTTGTTTATTTGACTTGCCCACACTGTAGTTAAACTTCTCTCCTCCCCACAGGACCCTGAACTTTGACCCTGGCCTGATCCAGCAGCATAATGCAGGACTGCTCCTCCTTAGGGCCCATCCAAGCATCATCTACTGATCTCAGGAAAAACATTCTCGGTCCTATTCCCTGAACGTGGTTCTTTTTAGCTTTGTTTACTCTGCCCTGTAAAAGAAAGGCCCTTTTCTGTCTGACCTTTGTGATACTTGCAGATCTTACAGCCAGAGTTTTCAAATAAAGTCTCTCGTAACATAGTCTGGATTCGTTTTTATTTAACATTAATATCCCTGTCTCCAGGAACACCTCTCCAATCTATCCTCCGTGTGTCCACAAGCAGGACTGCCCATCATACAACTTCAGAGGGCACTGTTTACATGGCAGCAGGTAAATGGCATCCCCTAGAATTGTACAAGGCATAATGTCGGTGGCTACACATGACAGCGCTACCACAGGATTGGAGTCTGTAAATCTTAAGACTGACCACTTTACTCCCCTGCTTAAAATACAGTAATGACACTTCTCAAGTCTCAGTAGGAAAGAAAACCTCCAAACCCCTTGATTTGGCATGCAGGGACTTTTACCATTTTGCTCCCATTTATTTCTCTAGTTTCAACTCCTGCCACTCTCACTCTGTATCTTTTAACAATGTCAGGATCCACCATCCCTAGTCAAGACTTTCTGTTGTTGGACAGACTGTTCTTTCAGCTTAACATGTCTGTTTCCTCCTTTATAACTGGTGTGTCCTGCTCATCACTCAAGGTGAAGCCTGAGTGTCACCACCACTGTGAAACCTTTCTCTAATCCTTTCTAGGACTTACTCAGAGCTAGATACTCCTAAGTCTAAATATTAATATTTGACATCTGTGAAAATATATAATTTAGCTACTACATTGCCTAATAGTAACTCATTTCCAAGGTCATCTGCTATGATTTAGATGTGTCCCCTCCAAAATTCAGCTTTTGAAACTTAATGGCCAATGTAATGTTATTAACAGGTGGGGGGGGTCTTCAGGTGATTAGATCATGAAGGCTCCTCCCCTTATGAATAGATTAAGGCCCTTATAACAGAGGCTTCATGCAGCCTTCAGCTTTGTTGCTCTTCTGCCTTATGCCATGTGAGGGCGCAGTGATCCTCCCCTCTGGAGCATGCAACAACAAGGTGCTGTCTTGGAAGCAGAGAACAGTTCTCACCAGACAATTGAACGTGCCAGTGCCTTGATCTTGGACTTCTCATCCTCCAGAACCATAAGAAATAAATTTGTGTTCTTTACAAATGACCCAGTCTTAGCTATTTTGTTATAGCAGCACAAACAGACTAAGACACAATCTCCCTCCAATTACTATAAGCTTAAGGACAGTAAATTAAGAGTATATATATATATATATATATATATATATCTGCATGCATAATGCTGGTATTGACTCTTAGTACAAAATAATTAAACAAAGTTCAATAGGTGAAGAAAATTCACAAGACTACACAAACCATACTCATATTAGACTTTAATAAAGGCAAAGGATAAAGTACCTTAGGAAAAAAAAAATGCAAACAAGCTTTGAGGGCCCAACAGACTTCAAGACGTAGCTCTCCAGGGTTCTTTCTTAGTTGTACTCAATGCATTTCATCTCCAGATTATGAACCACCAAGAAATGTTTAAGGAACAAGTTAAACGTGGATAAATCATCAATCTACTCATCCATAAAGTATGTAAACAAATTGTGCATGGGTGCTACCAGCATACTTTTGAAGTTTAATAGCATATTATAAATTATTGGCTAGCTCACTCCTTCTTATCTTGAGTCAGGACTCGGTACCAGACTTCCACGCATCCCCAGAAAGAAGCACAGGGCTGTCCTAGTCCAGCTGTAGCATAATTTTGTCTTAAACACCTAGGTATATTTCTTGATCATCATGGGATCTTTGAAAAGTCACATTTTTCTGCTTCAGTTTTCTTGTCTATAAAATTTATACAATGACGATAAGTATGTGAGATAATGCATATATTAGCTCAATTTAGTCATTTCACAATGTATATATATTTTAAAACTACATTTTGTCTATTATAAATATTTGCAGCTTTTTGTCAATTAAAATATAAGTAAATTTTAAAAACTTATACAATAATAGAAGCACTTGCAAGAGTGAGCAGTACTTAATAAACATTTACTAAAGGTAACTCATTAAAAGGTCTGAGTCAGCAGGGCTTAGCCAATGCCTGTTGATGATGAAGAAGAGAGGAAGATCTAGTGCAAGGTCACCACCTCTATAACACCTGGTTAATCTGGTCATTGGCAGCAAATTTCCTGTTTCTATTTCTTTTATTCTTCTTTTATATTCTCTCTTTCTCTCTTTCCCAGGTACTTTGTGTCCTTAGGTTCTTTCCAATCTTCCTTTTTGCTATATTTACTTTTAATCAAATTAACTAAGTTACTTCAAACTACAGCATATGGACATAATGGGCAGTCCATTCCAGTTTAATAAGGACAACTCATGTTAGCAAAAAATTCTCAAATAGTGAAATTTCAAGCACTAATACATAAATAAAAAAGATTTTTTTAAGGTATAAGAAATTACTTTGCTGAGTCCTAGAATTGGTTGTTCCTTGAATATTTTGGGGGGAAAACATGTTTCCTGCAGAAATTATCCCCAGCTCCCCATTTTAGTGAATAAAATTCAAACATGTAAAAGTTACAAAGGGATAGTCCCTTCTAAATAGTATGTAGTTGTGCACAAGAAGCCAATGTTCTTGCTGCAACAAATAAAAAAAGCTGCATAATTAATTTTATAAAGTGTATTTTAAAGATATCAGATTTCTGCAGATGAAGTGAGAACTAGATAAACTAAATTTATATGAAAGAAGAAAATAATCCTCTGAGATGAACTGACACTTTTGGCTGTTTTATTTTTTTCCTATGAGAATTTGAAAATTTTTTGATACTGGCTAAAGATCCAGGTTGGCCCAGAAGAAAGAAAGATAAACAGGAAAAAACATAATAGGAATTTTGAGAGTCTAAAAACTTGAGAAAAATCAAACAAAAGTTGATTTTTTTATGGGAAATTTGCACAGGAGCCCAGTAAACTATACCAAACGTTTCTAAAGGCAGAGTTGAATTTCATACAGACTTACGGTGCTTAGGGGAAAAAAGGCCACCTTGCAATACATACCACGCAGGACTGTCTCAAGCACACAACTTGTCTCCCTATTAAGGATTTTAGTAGATTTTGAAGCAGTATGGCTGCAGAGCTAGGCTGAGGATCTTTGCAGGAAAGAGTTGAATGTACTGTAGTCTTTCAGAAATGAGCTGGTCTGCCAGAATCTCAGTCAAAAATCCAGCAATTTCACACCCTAGAAATGGAAGTAAACAGAGGTAGGCAAAGTCTTAATAAGACTGAAACCCAGCCCTAGACAAGCAGAACCTCTAAGTGTATATAGTTATCAGTCACTCAACCTACCTAATAGAGGAAATAGGGTGCTGTTTTTGAAGTATAAGGCCATGACGACCCTTGGTAGTTCTTTTATAAACAGAGTCTAATTCTTTTACGCATAATCAAGACTTACTTTATATACAAAGAGGTAAAAAAAATAACCAATAAGGATGTGAAAAAACAAGAGATAGAAACAGTCTTACAGATGATCCAGATATTGAAGTTCTTAGAAAGATATTAATAATTTAAAGCAACTATGATTACTGTATTAAATAAAAGATGAAAAAAATAGATAAAAGCGAGACAGAGCAAGGACTCCTCTTAGGGGCCTGCTAGTCCCCCTAAGCATAGAAATAAAGGAAATTTTTGTGTCCCTTTGGGGGAAGTTCTGGGCCCCTGGGTAGCCTGGCAAAGTGAGTGGGAATAACAACAGCCCTCCAAGCCAGCCAGAGTCATGAGGTGCTTTGGTTCCCAATGGACACTAGAGATGGCATCTTAACATATGTTCTTGAGTTGCTTTTCAGAATCCCTCATGAATGGAAAATGCAGATATGGGGGAACTGAGGAACTGAACTCTGACTGCTGTTCTTTGCTCTAAATTTCTCTCTGAGGGACCTGGAGAGAGTCACACCTGTCTTAACATTCCTTTCCGCTAATCCAAGAATCCCTGAATCCATCTATGACCCACTGGCCCCACTTTGGGATATCCTGCCTTTTTGGGCCAGGCTAATGTATAGCCTCCATGTATTTGCTTACAATTTTGCCTGCCTGAAATGTACCTCTGCATTTAAAAATCCTGGCTCATAAGCCACCAGGGAGCTCATGTCTTAAGCATTAGCTGCCTGTTCTCCTCACATGGCGCCAGGCAATAAAAAATGCCTCTTTTCCCCACTGCAACTCTTGGCTTCAGTGTCTGGCTTTGCTGCACTGAGCAAACAGATCCAAGTTTGGTTTGGTAACAAATGGAAAGAGATGAATTTTAAGATAAATTTGGAGTTGTCTTTGAAAATATTAAATATATATTCTAGAACTGAAAAATACAATATCTGAATTTAAGAACTCCATGGATGAATTAAATGCAAGATTAGACATAGAAGAGCAACAGATTAGTAAAATGAAGAGAGAATGGTTTAAAATTTAGCAAAGTTGTTGAAAAACATCAGCCCAAAGATTAAAAAACTTTAATGAAACTGAAGCAGAATTAATATAAAGAAAATCACACTAGGCACATCATGGTAAAACTGCTAAAAACTAAGGACAAGAACATTTTTAAAAAAATAGCCAAAGAAATAAGATAGAAAATGAAAGAAAATCTAAATATTTTACCCCAAAATACATTTCTTTGACACATTTTGAGATGGTTATTCAGAGAGCCAGCAAATAGAAGTAACACTGCAAAGCTATCTTGTTTGGGGGAGATTTATATCTGCAGAGAATCTGCATTGATGCAGCCAGGTTTTCTCTGAGGCCTTCCCTTGTCTGGATCTAGGAAAGATTAACTGAGAGACTGACATTTCTAAAGTTCTGAAAGAAATATTTACCCTCTATTTTCTCTGAAGGCTGACATCTGTGCGGTTTCATCTCCATGACAAGGCCACCTTTGCTAGCCAGGCCTCCTCTTCTCCCCCTCTTATAACCTCTCTTGCCATCAAAACCTGTTTTGCAATAACCCAAGCCCCTATTTTTTCTGTAACTTCAAGAGGGTATATAGCTTCTGTACCCCACTGGGGGCTGGCAGTAACCACTCTACGGTTCTTTCCCATGTGCACATTAATAAATTTGTATGCTTTTTTTCAATTAATCTGCCTTTTGTGAGTTTTCTTGCGAACCTTCAGAGGGCAAAGGGAAAGTTTTCCCCTTGGTCCCTGAAAAACCGTTATTGAAGCAATAATGGAATTTACAGCTGACTTCTCAGCTATTAATAAAACAATGGGAGTCATAAGACAAAGTAATAGCAGTTTTATTTTGCTGAAAGTAAAAGAAAAACTGCCACCAAGAATTCTACACCCAGTAAAAATATCTTTCAAATATAAAAGTGAAGTAAAGACATTTTCAGAAAAGCAAAAACTGAAAATGCAAGAGAAATAATACAAGTGGAAGGGATAAATCGGTTTAAAAGATTCTAAAGCTCTAGAAGTACAGGGCAAGTGTTAAAAGTTGTGATTTGTATTAAGTTGTAAAAAGTTAAGGATGCATATTTAATCTCTAAACCATGAATTGAATATAACCAACATATCCTTAGAAGAAAAATGAAATAAGAAAATACATACTTGATTGACCAAACATATAGAAGAAAGGGAAAATGGAACCCAACTATTTCTGTAATTATATTCAATATAAATGTAATAAACACTCCAATGAAATGACTAAAACCATCAGATTGGCATAAAAGCAAAAACAAAACAAAAACCATTTCTATGCTTCTTATAAGAGTTTAGTTGAAACTAAAAAGAGAGGGAAAGATATGCTACACAAACAGCAATTATAGAAAGCTGAGGTAGCTGTACTAATAGGAAAGTATACTTTAAACATTCCTAGAAATAAACAGTAATATCAAGGAGCTCAATATAATGGAATATATGACAACTGTTTGTCCTTAATAGTTTCACAACATACAATACAAGGTCTATCAAAACTAAAACAAGGAGTAGATAATTCCAAAACCTAGTGGAAGACTTTAGCATACTTCTCTTGATTGCTGATAAAACAAACATAAAAATAATCACTAAGGACTTAGAACATCTGCAGAGAACAATTATAAACTCAATCTAATTAATATTTAGAGCAATAGAATACCATTTCTACTCACCATAATTATATTATTTTCAAGTATACTTGGAACACACCATAGACTGTGCCATAAAACAAAACAATACAAACAAAAGAGCATCAGTAAATGTAGAAGATCACAAACAGTATATTCTATGATCACAGGGGGATAAGTCAATATTTAATAAGAAAAGATAACTAGGAAAACCGAATGGCCCAGAGGTCAGCAATGGACTTTCAAATAGTTTAATGGTAAAAAATAATAAGAGACCAAAACAGAAATTCAAAAATATTTTTAACTAAAAGATATGGAAACTTCATAGCCTTAATTCATACCTTAGAAAAGAAGAAAGGCTAAAAATCAATAACTTAGACTTCCAGCTCAAGAACTTAGAAAGAGGACAGAACAAACTTAGCTCAAAGAAAGTAGAATAAAATATATAACAGGAAAAAAGATTAGTGAAATATGAAATACAATATAGAAAATTCAAGAAAGCAAAATTTAGGTCTTTGAAAATATTCATAATATTGACATACCCCCAAACTACAAATAACCAATATTAGTAATGCAAAAATGACGGAACTATATGTTGTACAGATTTCAAAAAGATAAGGAAATATTAGGGATAATTTTGCATTAATAAACTTAACTATTTGGACTCGATGGATAAATTTCTGAAAAACCACATCTTACAGCACTAAAAAATATTAAAAATCCAATATTGCTACATTTAGTAAAGAAAATAAATCTCTTACTAAAATCCTTCCTTGGGGTGTAAAAAGACAGTTCCATATGGCTTTACTGTTAGATTCTCTTAAATAACGTCAATCAAGTACAGATTTTTCCAGAGGATAGACAAAGGATGATTCCTAATTCTTTTTTTTTTTTTTTTTTTTTTTGAGACAGAGTCTCGCTTTGCCTGGGCTAGAGTGAGTGCCGTGGAGTCAGCCTCGCTCACAGCAACCTCAAACTCCTGGGCTCAAGCGATCCTTCTGCCTCAGCCTCTGGGTAGCTGGGACTACAGGCAGGCTCCACCATGCCCGGCTAATTTTTTCTATATATATTTTAGTTGGCTAGATAATTTATTTCTATTTTTAGTAGAGACGGGGGGGGGGGGTCTCACTCCTGCTCAGGCTGGTCTCGAACCCCTGACCTTGAGCGATCCACCGGCCTCGGCCTCCCAGAGTGCTAGGATTACAGGCGTCAGCCACCGCGCCCGGCCCCTAATTCTTTTTTAAGACAGAAAACCACCCTGTTTCCAAAGTCAACAATGACATTTCAAGGCAGAAATATTACAGATCAATATTTCTCAAGAACATAGAAAAGTTCATGACAAAATGTTAGCAACTAAAATTGGGCAATAAATAAAGTGGACAGTATCCTATTACAAGTGCAGTTTATTTCAGGTTTGTAAATGTGTTTTAGCATTTTAAAATAAATACACCACATTAAGAACAATAAAGAATAAAAATCAATTAATGCAGAAAAAGCATTGAAAAATTCAACCCTATTCATGACGAGAACAAACTAACTCTTAACAAACTAGGAATACAAGGGAACTTTCTTAATTTTATAAATAATATCTACAAAACAACTTAGAGAAAGTATCTTTTTTCAAATTTTATTTTAGAGAAAAGATCTTAATGATGACATAGTCAATGCTTTCCCCAGAGAGTAGGAAGGAGACAAGGATTCTCACTCTTTACCAGCAGTTCTATGTAATATTATACCAGATATTTCAGCCGGTGTAAGAAATGAAATAAGAAACACAAAGATTTGAAAGGAAGAAATAAAACTATCATTATTTGTACAGAACATGAATGTACTAAGGTAATAAAAAATATCAGATTAAAATTAATAATTAAATTTAACAAGGTTGCTAGAGACCAGGTTAATAAGTGAAAATCAACTGTATTTCTATATACTAGCAAAAAATAAAGTGAAATATTTTAAAAGATACAATTTACAGTAATATTAAAAAGCATCAAATACCTGGGAATACATAAATTCCACACAAGACCTCTGCATAGCAACCTTCAAAACATGTTAAGAGAAAATAAAGACAAAATAAAGAAAGGGACATTTTTTCCAGCTGTGGTTGGTTGGTTTTACTCTCCTACTGTAAATAACTAGAAAACTGGAAACAATATATGAAACAAATACTAGGCAATAGGCAGTACAAGATCATGACCTGAGAGAAAAGAAACTAATAAGAGAGTTTGTTATGGTGCATAGTTTTAAAAAAAAATGAATTTGCATATATCAACAGCTTACCTACATCCTTGCAATAACCACATAGTAAAATATTTTGCTTTCTCTTATCTATAGCACTATTTATTTTAAGAAATAAAACTGGAACACTGGCAGTGTCTTCTAAAGTTAAACACACGTATCCATATGCTAACAATTCTACTCTTTGGTGTATATCCAAAAGAACTGTGTATGTGTATCTTCATCAAAAGACAAGCACTAGAATGTTACTATAATAGCAATAAAATAGCCCCAAACTGGAAATCCTCAAATGCCCACTAATATTACAATGGATAAAGGAATTTTTGAATACTACACAGCAATGAGAATAAGCAGGCCACAATTACAATCAACAGCATGGATTGCATGGATGCATCTCACAAATACAGAACTGAACAAAAGAAGCCTGACACCAAAATAATACATACAATTTGATCCCACTTATATAAAGCAAAAAAAAAAAAAAAATAGGCAGAGTTAATCAGGAGGAAGGCTGAATAGTGGTTATCCTTGAGGATGGATAGTGAGTAGAAGGAGACATAAAGGAGACTCCTTAATGCTTGCAATGTTTTGCTTCTGGATCTGGGCAAGGTCTACATTGGTGTACTCAATCTGTGAACATTCATTGAGCTGTACTTTTATGATAGATGCTATTTTCTGTATTTAAATTTTACTTTAATAACATTAAAAAATTCATAAGGAGTTCTCGACACATAAGGCTGCTGCTTAAAATGTGCTGTAATGAATTTAAGGACAATTTAAATAATTGTACTCTAAAATCTCTCAGACTTGTCAAAAGCATGAAATCAACAACTGTCTGCCTGACAAGGACCTCTTGACAGTGCCTACTGAAGAACAAGAGAAATAAGTCAGCACATGTCATAAATTCATTGACATTTTCTACCCTTTTATCTGTTTGTCCTTCAGTTGAATGCTTAACCTAGAGAGGTTTGGAATAGAGTTGAGCTCATTCCATAGTTTCATAAGTTCAGTGCATAGTGATATTTTCTCTGAAATCATGTTTGGTTTTTGATGCTTTTTGTCCCATAGCATACATTCCTTTTTCTAGAAGCAATGCCTTCCACCTTTTGGAGAGCTAATCCTCTCCCTCCATCAAAATGACCAAAGAGAAAAAGGCTGACAACACCAAGTGTTAGCAAGGATACAATCAATTGGAAAGCTCATACACTGTGGTTTGAATGGGAAGTCAAGGAGGGCTCAACTGTTCTGGGAGGTGTCAAAGAAACTTTCACAGAGAATACATGTGAGACATCATGGAGCTTCTATTTCAGTAGAAGAGATAGACAATAAACAAAATAAGAAAACAGAGTATGTCACATAGTAACAAAGGCTGTATTAAAAATGAAGCATGGATGGAAGAGAGAAAATGTTGAGAGTGGGAATATGTGATTTTGAAATATGGATAAGAAAGTCTTCCCTGAGGTGACATTGCACAAAAAGCAGAGGAGATGAGGGAGTGGCTATGCAGATGTGTTGGAGAAGAGTGTTCTGGTAGAGAGAAGAATAAGGGTAAAGACTCTGAGGCAGGACAATGCCTGGTGTCAATGACTGGCAAAGAGGCCAATGTTGCTGGATAGGATGAACGAAGGGGATGGGACTCTGAGATAAGGTCTTAGAGGTAAGGAGAGGAATAATGGGAGAGCCAGTGTTATTGGGCCTCATAATTATTGCGAAGACTTTATCTTTTACTGAAAATGAGCTGAGAAGCCATTGGAGGATTCTGAGCAAAGAGGTGATATAATCTGTAAGACATACTTTAAAAGTCTGGGTGCTGTGTTGAGCATAGGGGCAGAACCAGGGAGACCAGTTGGGAGACTCATGCAGAAATCTGGATAAAAAATTGAGAGATTGTGAAGACTTGGTGCTGGAGACTGGCAGAGTGATAGCTGTGTGGAGATGATGTTAAATGGACAAAGAATTGATATTTTGGGGGAAAATGTGTTTTATATTTACCACATCTGGCAATCTTCATTCATTTGTGTAATCCAGATTTCTATCTGGTATAATTTTCCTTCTGCCAGAACTTCCTTTAATCTTTTTTATAGTGTCAGTTTAGCACAGATGAATTTTCTCAGCTCTTGTTTGTTTCAAAAAGTCTTTATTCACATTCAGTTGTAAAAGATATTTTTTCTTAGTAGAGACTTCTAGGTTGACTTTATTTTTCCCCTTTGATTCTTTAAAGATATCTTTCCATCATTTTCTGGCTTGCGTGGTTTCTGACATTAACCCTATAGTAATTCTTAACTTTGTTCCGTTGCATACAGTTATCTTTTTCTTTGGCTTCTTTTGTGATTTTCTCTTTATCACTGGTTTTTAGCCATTTAATTATCATAAGCCTTGGTGTGGTTTTCTTCATAATACTAGGGGTTTACTGAGATTCTTGAGTCTTGGATTTATAGTTTTA
Organism: Varecia variegata; assembly: GCA_028533085.1. Taxonomy (NCBI): domain Eukaryota; kingdom Metazoa; phylum Chordata; class Mammalia; order Primates; family Lemuridae; genus Varecia; species Varecia variegata. Next base: position 114,401,988 of record CM052438.1, read on the forward strand.
ATTGAATTTTTAAAGCTGTCCATTATTTTCTGATTTTTTTCCTCTTTTTCCATCTTTGTTGGACTCAAATGTATGTTAGCACAAGTTAATGCTGCTCCAATTTTTCTTTTCCTTTCTGTACTTTATTTTGGGTAGTCTACTGGTACATCTTTACATTTGTTGATCTTTTCTTCTTTACTACCTAATCTGTTGTAAACTCCTTGTTTTCATATCCTATAATATGACCTAATGTGATTTCTTATTATAATTTCTGTTACTTAGAACCAAAATTATCCCAAGTAGTTTGCCCCTCTAAAATATATCTTCAGCATAGCTGACAGAGTAACCACCCTAAAATGTATATCTGTTCATACAGCCCTCCGTGATCTGGCGTCATATTCCTTCTCTGACTTATCTTTTTCATCTCTGCACCTCATTCGTTCTACTCTTTCCTTACATTTCTCCTGAATTTCCCTGACTTGCTAGACATTTTCTTGTCTCATGCCATTTGTGGTAGTGGCTGGCCAAAATCCCTTCCTGGCGTGTTCTTCCACTGGGTATTTGCCGGGTTTACTCCCTCACTTCCTTCAAGACTCTGCTCAAATATCACCTACTCAGTGAGGTCTACACTGACCACTCTATTACAACTATAGCACACTTCTTACCAGCACTCCTAATTCCCCTTACCCAGTTTAACTCGTTTTCCATAATCAATTGTGTACATTTGCTTATTTATTATGTCTACTATCAGTCTGCTCCCAACATAATGTACATTCCACAAAGGAATTTTTATAGTATTTTGTTCACCAATGCATGTTACTGCACCAAGAATAATATCTGGAATATAGTTTTTTCTCAATAAATATATGTTGTGGGGAGTGAATGAATGAATGATGGAAAAATCCTTCAGTGGTTGCTTGTAAACTATAGAGCATTAGTGTTAAGATTGTTGCAGGTCATACAAGGTTTAACAGACCCGTACTGTCTCTCATGCCTCGCTGTGTCTCCCCACTTCTTTACTCTTTAAAATTACACCATGGTGCCCATCACTCCCTGCAGCTCCCGTGCAGCCTTGTGCTTTCATGTCATTGCCAGAAGGACTACTTCCGTGTTTCGCTGCCGGCTTACTGCCAGTTGTCCTTTAATACTCACCCTATCCTCAAAGCTCTTCCTTACCCGTCACGATTTTACTTACCATAATTGTGACACAGAACTGAACTCAATGATTAATTTCTCTGATTTAATTTTTTCATTGATATAACAATTTTTTATTAAACATAAACTGTCCACAAAAGTCTCTTAGCCAGGTGCTATTGATACAGGGATAAATAAACCAAACATTCTAGTTTAAGGAGCTGCTTGAAAGTATTTTAAATCTCCCCAAAGCTTTTAAAATAAGGTCCAAATCCTTTGGCCCAACATAAAAGACGCTTCATAGTCTCACTCTGCCCTCCTCCCTCTTCAAGTTTGGCAGGGTACACTTAGGAGCCCACTCTGCTCCAGTAATTCTAAAATTCTTGTTTCTTATTGTCTTATAGCTCTGTATTTTTGCTACTGTTATTTCAAATATCTTTTTACTAGAAACAATGTAAACAAACTTTAGCCCCAGTTAAACCTTTGCAAGTGTGGCGGTGGTGGCGGGAAGAAGGGTAATATTGTAAATACAGCCAGGCTTAATGGGAAATAGAAAACTCAAGAACCATAGCTACTGCTGCCTCAGTGTCTTTCATTCTCCAGAAGCTTCTTTCTGCTTCTCTCTCTTGTTCCGCTGACAGCTTCCTCTATGCAGAGGCCTCTGATCCTACAGCACGTTGGCTCATGTACCACATTGTCTCATTTCCTTCTTTCCCATCCACTTCACCCCACCACGGAGTGATCTAGCAGAGCAGCCGGCCATCACCACATGTACACAGTCTTTTTGAGGACAGTCTTTCTGTTCATATTCTTGAGAGATAATCTCATGGACTCAGCCCAGCCTATTGATGGGGTCATTGTGGGTCAGGGCAGCTATAGATGGCAATAGCGAGGGAATCAGATGTTCTAGGAGCTATAGGCAAGGTGGGTAAATTGAGAAAGAAAAGTCTGGTGAACCTGGTAAAATGTGAGTACATTATACCCTCAGTATTCAAACCTGTCCCATCCCTTTGGCTTATTGGAAAGAAGATGGGTATGGGGAGTTAGATGTGGACCCAGATCTCAGTTCTACTGTTTATTTCCATGGTAACCTTGACGAATTTATCTAAGCTTCTGCTTCCTCACGTGGAAAACGTGGATAATAAATGTATCATGCAGGGTTATTGTAAGCATTAAAGGAGAAAAAGATATTAAAATGCCTTGCAGAGGGTCTGGCAGAAGATGAACTTCCCCCAAATGTCAAATTTCTCTTTCTTTTTATTCATAAATTTTAACTCACGTATCATTTGATCTTGTAAATCTTCTGAAATTGCTTTCCAACATTACGCAGAATTGTAAGTCACTCCTTTCTGTGTGCTATTACAGCACTTCTTATTGCTTATTTTCTCAATGTATTAATTTATTAAATGTAATTTACTAAATTATTATTATAATTTCTGTGGTTTTTTCCTCCACCATAGTGAAAGATATTTGAAGTCAGGGACTTTTTCTTATGTATCCTAATATCCCCAATGCTAGTGCATTGCCTAGCATGTAGTAGGAATGTAATAAATCCTTTCTAAATAAATGAAAAGATGCTGAATGGATGCTAAGTAGATGGGAATAAAAGAATAAATGAGTGACAGTGAACTCAAGCCAGTCACTCTGTCAAGAATGCCATCAATCAATAAAGCAACTCAAAAGATCAGGCCAGAGTCCTAATTTGCAAACAGGAGAACAGTTTCTGTGTCCCAACGACATCACATTTAGTTTGAAAATATTTTTCTTCTGAATGTAAGCCTAGGAGAGAACAGTCTAAGTACAAAGTTCCTTAGGCTATGAAGAAAAACTGGTAACTTGAAATCACGAACTAAGCCACATTTCAACCTAAGATAAAACACCTAGCTAGACTTTCTGTACTCGTGAGGGAGGGAATTCAAAACAACCTGGAGGCTCTAAAAGTGTGAACTTCATATTTTTATATTTCAAAAATCCTTTAATCCTCCAGAGGTTTTAGTGTTTTTTTTTAAAATGTTTTTGCTGTATTTCTATTCTATGTAAAATCTGCTGGTGTCCCAAAGAGACATTTTCCTGATTAAAAATCTTAAAGTGGCAAGTACTCATCACCATAAACCAAAATTTCTCAACTAGCACTATAGATATTTTGGGCTGGATAATTTTTTGCTGTTGTGGGGTCCCCTGTGCATTGCAGGATATTTAGTAGCATCCCTGCCCTCTACTCACCAGGTGCTGGTAACACACCCCACCCCTACCCCAAGTTGTGATGACCAAAAATGTCTCTAGACATTGCCAAATGTCTCCTGAGAGCCAAAATTGCCCACAATTGAGAGCCGCTGTCATAAATCTTTAATATATAATTGGTTAGGATTCTTTATCTTTCTTTTTCTCAGCCTACCAGGTCATATTTTTTGGGGTATAAAAAATGTCTTGAGACGGTATCTAGTCTCTTTTCTGACTTTCTAGGGAGATAGCACCTCCACCACCTCAGGCCAACGGCAGTCTAACATAATACTGACCCTATTACTGAAGAATATTTAAGTTATCAAGGATTTTGATAGTAATAGTGTTTGATAATGTAATTGGAAGGGGGCATGTAGCCAAAACCTTTGAAAACTAAGAGAGAGCTATGTAGGGGCAGCAGATCACTAAAACAAAGAAGGTTTGTGGGTGGTATTGTCTAATGACATGGAGTCATAGCTGGTATGATGTAAGGAGAAGGCAGGAGAATGATGTGGATGAGCTAATAGGGAACCCCTACCACCAGGTCTAGAGGTGAAAGGGGTATGGGAGAAAAAAAAATCTACCGTGGAGAGAGGACCAATGTGGAAGCAATCCTCAGGGGAGAGGTTGCATGAGGAAGGTGAGAAGTACAGTAGTAGATGAAAAAGGATTTATTGTCAAGAGGTGTGTTTTTTTTTTTAAGATGAGGGTAACAGAAGCAGACTTGTAAGCTGATGAAAGAGATACAGCAGGAATGAAAAAAATCTTGATGCAGGAGATGAAAAGGAGACTATCTGGAGCAATGTCCATGAATAGATAAAGGGATTGTGATCTAATGTAAAAATAGGAGAGTTTGTAATGTCTTCAAGTCACTGAGGGATCATTCATAGCAATAGAGGAGAAGGCAGAGTATATGGGCTCAGATATAGGCAGGTTAGTAATGTAGTGGTGGGAATTTGTGAAAGTGCTGTTTTGTTTTTTTTTATGGACTCTACTATGGTTTGGAAGTGAAAGTTTTTAAAATGGTTTTCTTGATTCTCCTACAAGAAGATGATTTGTCTTTCTTAAGAAACCCATTAGTACAACTTCTATAACTTCATAATGATTCATCCTATCTTATTTATGTGATTCTGTATTTTTCATGTTAATTTGTAAGTAACTTCTACAAGGAAACATCTTTAATTGATCTTTTTTTCTCTCTTTTTTTAGTTACTAGAATCCTAGAACTTAAAACACAGAATGCAGTATTTTGAATTACACTGAATATGTGATTCCAGTGCAGAATATAACTGAGCAATATTCATATTCTCCTCCATCTTTAATACATAATATATGGGACCATGTCTTTGGGAGAGAAAACATTGCTCCCTAAAAGACTATTGCTTAAGGAATACGGAAGAAGAGACAAAATGGGCTATTCAGTTAGTTGGCCTAAAATAAAAACAAATCTAAGGAGATAAAATAATCAAATTCCAAAAGGAGTGACTTTGCTTCTGGCCAAGATGAAACACCCAGAACTGGACTTACCTACCTCCCATCTGAAATAGCTAAATGAACTGGACAAACCATATGAAACAATGGCTCTCAAGACTTTCGACATCAGGCAACAAGAGGTAATTTTCCTTGAGAGAGGCAAAACAAATGAGCTGAACCCTATAATTTACCCAGATTAATATCTTGATTAATCAGATTAACATCTGATTGCAGGGAGGGGAAACCAAGGCAGACTGCCAGAGTTGAGGAGACAGAGCTGGAAGTGTGAATAAGCCAAAGCAACTAGTTCACAGAGCAGAGTAGTGGAGATCAGACGGTTGCACAGAGAGATCAGTTCAGAGACAGGCACAAGGTCCTCCTAGTGTACTCAGCTGAGAGCCTAAAAGTACAGCCTTGTGAGGAAACTATCCAAGCCCAGAAAAAAGCTGCCCAATGTAATTAATAGGAAAGAACATTTAAACATTTCATATGTTCAGGAAGAGAAAGAGAAAAGATTGAGCATGTTAAATAGAGCCAGAAAGTATATTTTGATATTCTAGGCTATGCAGTTCATCTGCAAGTTTTTTTCAAATTGTCCAAAATCTTCAAAATATTTTCCAATATATTTATTGAAAAAAAATCTGCATATAAGTGCACCTGGGCAGTTCAAATCCATGTTGTTCAAGGATCAACTGTATATAGGATGTTTCAGTTATCTATTTCTACTTGAGGTTGATTTGCTAGTTGTGTCATTCAAGAAATTTGTACCATGGGAGACCATATTTTGCTGTAAAAGTCTACTGTAAATATTAATTTACACATCATTTCCAACAATAACAAAAAAGTGCTAGAACTTGGGAGAGGGGAAAATACTGATAGATCTATTTTTCTGGCTCTTAGATAAATTTTAGACACTAAAGTCACTCAAAACATTAGAAACATACACTTTTAAAAAACCTCTAGAGTATTTCTAAAATATGCAGTTTCTGAAAAGTTAATTATTCAGTAGGCTAAAATATGCATCAAAGGGTTGAAGTAAAATTGGATATTTAATAGCTGTAGTATAGAATCATATCCACTTTAAAGGTCAAATTATTCCTTTTCATCTTCATGACATATAGTGAAGACTGCGTTTTAACACTGTGTCTGATATATGCCGGCAAAATATGCATGCACCTCTAAAGTATGTGCAAAGTGAAGAATTAAATGTGCTGTTATAAAATGAAACCCAGGATTAAAATTCTGAACTTTAATCCAAAAAAATTTATTTTAAATTTTATATTCAACAAACTTTTGTTATGCACACACTATGTGCCAAGAACCATCCTAAGCTCTGGGGACGTCAAGGGGAAAGCCCAAGAGCGCACAGACTGAGAGACAGACAAAGACACGAAACAATCTAATGATAGAATCTACCACAAAGACACATACAGGAGACCACTGTAGCATAGAAGGGAGACCTTTAATCAGAGTGGGAGGTAAGAGGAGGGGAGAGGTCAGGAAAAGTACTTTCAGAGTCTGAGATATCTGAACTGAGTTTGTAAGAAATAGGAAGGTCTAGCCAGGGAATGATGGAGAAATGGCAGCAGTCAGAAGAAACAATCTGGGCAAAGAAGCCAAAAAATATAAAATAAAACTAGACCCCTGGAAACTAGTTCATAACACAGCCTCAGTGGCATGGTTTAGAGTTTGTGTTTTCCTCAAAACGTCATTGTTACCTCTACGAAGAAAAATTTATGCTGAGAGTGGACACAGTCAGTTGTACATTGTGTAATAATCATGTTAATTGAAGCACAGAGAATGAACCAAATGGGGGCAAGGGTGGAGATAGACAGACAGTGAGGAAGTTACTGTGATAACTCAGAAAGGAATTATTAGGATACGAAATCAGGAATGGCAATGGACATGAGAAAAGATCAACATTTCCAGAGGTACTTAGAAGGTATAATTACAGAACTTGGTGACCAACAGGATAAGTGAGAGGGAAGAGTTAGGAGCGATTTTGACCATGCCATTCACCAAAACAGAATATTCAGAAAGAGGTAGGATTTGGGGGACGGTAACCTCACGTATCTGGCTCTAATCCAGCTTTCCTTACGGTACAGGAGTGAGACAGCCCTGCCTATGTGACGTGACCCAGGAGGCTCTAAATGTTTCTCCCCCTCCAATCTACCTCCACTAGGGTAGGTGATTTCAAGTGCTAATATTAATCACTCTTTTATGGATTAAGGCACTTGGAAAACAGGGCTTCTGGCAAATTGCAAACTTACTATCTGATGGTGATAATCACCGACCTCCAGTTACTTACAAAGAGGAGGGCCTTGATGTGGGGAGCAGTAGCAAGCACAATTGTACTGTATTATGGTTGGGTAGTCAGGGTTGGAAAGACGTCTAAAAGAAAAGCACGTCAAATACTAAATTTACCTCCTTATTTGTGTAACAAGGTGGCCCTTCATAGAATGGGGTTTTGGAGAATATAATGCAAAAGACCATTTTAATTTTCTTAAGCAATTATGCAGTAGACATATCATGTTAATTAATATGCAACACAACCAGGAACTTCCACAGCATTAGCATTCTTTTAGGAAGTTTGTATCTTGGTTTTGATTATAACCTAAATCCTTGAGTATTTTGCTACTCCGAGAAGTGCAATATGAAGGGCATCATTAACAATGCTGTACTGAAGCCAAAATTGAATTGTGAATGTTGAGTTGAAGATTTAGAGAATGGAGGCATTCGGTTCACAAAAAGTTTACAATTTATGCATTATGAATCTTAGACAAACACACTCTTATACATCGTCATCACGAATCCCTTCCTTTGAGGAAATATCATGGAGAAATTCCTGGGAAAGTAGAATAACAACAAATAAAAAATAGAAAAATATAAGGTCAATACTAAAGGTTCTAAAACTGAAAATAGGAGTTTCAGACAGATACAACAGAGATATCTACATGAGTAAATTACCAAAATAATAAACATAGAGAAATTGTTAGAACTGATGAGCAAACATTTCCAGATTGAAAGTGCTCATCAAGTGTCTGACAAAAAGAGTAAGAAAAAGCACATATACAGCAACATACATCACCAAGAATTTGAAAACACTGTGGACAAAGAGTAGATCCTAAAATCTAAAACAGATAGAAATAAAGATGAGGAAGGGCGAGAGAGGAAGAAAGAGAATAAGAGAGAGGAAAAGAGATGAAGAGATAGAGAGAGAGAAAGAGAGAATGGCCAAAATGCCCAGAATTAGAGTGGCAGCAAATTTATAATAGTAAAAATGGAAGCAAAATAATATGGAACAATGCTTTCAAACTGCTGAAGAAAACATATTTTTAACATTAGATTCCATATATAGCCCAATAATCAATGGAGAGGGTAGAATAAAGATATTTTCATTCTTAAAAGCTCTCCACATTTAGCACCCAGGCTTTTTGGGTGGCCACTGGAGTGAAGCAAGAGAGGAAGATACTGGATCTAATGCAAGAAAGAGGGAAAGGGGATCCCCAAGAAGATGATAATGATATGTCCAAGGGTAACCACATGTCCACAGTTCTAGGAAATAGTCTGTCCAGATAGTACTAGAAGAAAGGAAGACTCCAGAAGGAATGTTTTAAAGAAAAAGATGAAATGGATACATTACTCATCATGTTTAAAAATATCAGGGAAATTTATACCTATGGTAAAGAATTTGTGGTTAGTTTAAGGATAAGTTCATAGAAAATAAAGTAACCAAAAACTAATCAATTATTAACTCTAGGGAAAATAAAATATTGCACAAAAAGTAAATGTATAGTATGGGATTTATCTGTGAATAATATTTACAATGGTATAATAATGTACACACTGAGTCATTATTAAGCTAAAGCTTTTAAACGTATAAACTGTCTTGGAAGCCTGGAGAAGGGAGGGAAGCCTGTGTGGGTAGAGGAGGAAGCTCTCATACTGAGAAGTCAACAATTAGATGTGAAACTGCGGAGGGAAAAAGAAAAATGGAAGCATAAATATTTTATTTGGCAATACGGATGCAAATATCAAAAGAAGCAGCCAAAGGAATTGCAAGTGGTTGCCTCTGGGAAGTTCATATTTTTAAACTAATTGATAGAAATTAAAATTTAAAAATGGAGTGCTGATTAGACAGTGATGGATTTGTTTTCTATGCAGAGGGAAACACGAACAGAGGCATGAGCGTATGAGCCGAGGCAAAAAAGTGTGATACTGTGATGGTAAATGGTATAATTAGTCACTGTCAAGTAATACAGTGTGATTCAAATAAAGATCTGGAGAGAGAAAATAAGTAGTAAAACATGAGGCTGAAAATAGAGGTTGAGGCCAGATCTCTGACATGTTTGAATAGTCTGTGAAAGGGTTTTTGGACTTGAATTTCTGACTGTGGTGGTCAGTTAACTTCTCTCAAAATTGCCCACATATCTGCCAGGAGAGAACTCCAAGAAGTCATGTGTCTGCTAACTGGTCCTGTAGCAGACTATTGAGGGAAGGGCAGCTGACTCTTTTTTGGTCAGTTGATTCTGTCTTAGGAATTCAGAATTTTACATTCAGAAACACAGGGGTAGGAGTTATTGGCAACTGAGTCACATTACTTGCATTATTTAGAGGAAAGGTCTAGAAACTACCACTAATATTCCCAGGGAAGCTCTGGTTCCTGTCTTTCCCAAGCCTTAGTTGCTTGGCTCTGCTCTGGATTTTGTGAGATACAGACATACTCCATCAATACATTTCAGCTTGTGCTTTAGCTCTCAGAATCTGTTGCTGTTATTTATATCTTAATGAATGCATAGGCAATTGAGAACACTCATGAACTATTGCCTTTCACAATAAAACAAATATTGAGCACAATTGAAGATGATACTCCCTTTAAGGCTAGTGCTTTTGAGCAGGCTAGTAGTCCCCTGAAACAAGCTCCCAATCTCTGAAGGCATCCAAGCTAAAACAGAATGACCACTTGCCAGGAATGCTGGAGAGGAACTATTCAGGGGGAAATTCCTTCAAAGGATCTTTGGGCATCATCCAGTATCTGAATAGATAAACTATAACTTTAGGATCCAGAGCCTCACCAGCACCTCTAAGATCATACAACACAATGATTACCTGTTTCAATTTTCTAAGGTTGACTCCAAAGTAAGACTCTCTTCTTCTCCTGGTGAGTACAAGTCTAACCCTTTGACTTTCACTCTTCCCATGTGTCTACTTCTCAAAATTGCAGCACATCTGTATTCGAAAGGTCTTGGGACTTTCTCAGGCTACTTTTCCTTCAAAAAGAAATCGCTAGGCACTGCTGAGTGGACAGCGACCAAATTTTGTAGCATAATATCCTGGCCTCTTAATCATAGACTATCAGACAATGGTTGTAAACTTGACTCAAATACAATCAGTCAATTGGCAAGCCAACAAATTGCTGTATGTTTTATAATTTAAAATCCATGACCTGGTGTGAGAAGTATTAAGGCAATCAATTTCTTCTTCAGAAATTCTTGCATTGAGACTGTTGATTAGAAAGAGAAGGCAACATTTTCATAGAGACATTCCATGAAAAGAATCCAGACTGGAATGGCCATAGTGAGGCAAAGTTGAAATTTTGAAGAATTAGAATTTTTCAAAGTGTAGAACAACCCTGATTGATGCAGAGAGGTACCTAGAGCAGATTCACAGACAAAAGCAGAGGTGCTAAAAGAAATATAACAGAGAGAAACTGAGGAGCCAACCCTAGGGCTGCCTCAGTCCCAGTTAATAGTTTCCACATCATTGGTATTTGTAGAATAAACTACCGTTTTCTTGACCTAGTGTGAGAAGATGTTTGTTCCGTGCAAACAAATGAGCCATCCACTTTAACCAACCAAACACCCTATTAGGTTTTAATGTAATCTGCCTTCATTTGCTCACATTCATGCAGTGGACAAGGTCGGCAGCTCAGTGGTCAAGGGTGATGAATATTGCTTTGCTTGTTTGGAATTAACAGTGCATTTAATGGAAAAGTTAACACAGTTTTGCATGGGAGTAGATTGTTAAGAGCAATTAGCTAAAACAATCAGAGACCAGACTCTTAAACTAGCTTATCAATGATCAATGAAATAACCCCCCCAAGCAATTAAACAAAAGAAACAAGATAACTTGCCTCCACTGAACAGAATAAAAAAGCAATAGCAATGAGGAATATTAGACATGGATTAAAAAAAGAGCACTCAATAAATAAAATTAATCAATATCCATAGTTTTGGAATTGGGCAGCCATGCTAAATTTAAAAGTCTGAAGTCTGGGTTTGTGTAAATAAAATAAATGTATTCAAATCTGTAATCTTTGATAATTTACATCTTAAATGTATTAGGAATGGGCTTCTTTCGGATCTCATGAAAGACGTGTCTGTTTCTGAAACACCGAGAGGCAGGAACTCAGGCAAGGTCTAGCTAAAGAACTAGGTTAATGTAGGGGAGAGCAAGAAAAACCCACAAAAACTAAGTCCTGTAATGTTCAGGAATGGGGTTGACTCATTATTTTGCTAGTGGCTACTGAACTATGTGGTTTAATAAGCCCTCAGGAAGGGACAGGGTCTGTACGCTTGGGGGAACTATGCAAGGGACCCAGGAAGGTATTAACAACCTATCTTTCCAGTCTTATTTCCCATTAATTCTCTACTCCAATAGAGCTTGTTTGTGAACTATCAACTATCACCGGCTGTTTAGCCATATAGTGCTTTTGCACATATTATTCCCACTCTCTGGAATTCTTTCTCCTTTCTCTATCTATAAATTCTATACTTTTTTAAAAGCCAAACTCAAAACCTATCTCCTCTATAATGCCTTCCTTATCCCCTGGGAATAAATAGAACAAGAAGTAGAATTTATCTACTTCTAACTTTAACAGAACTTGCTGTTCCCATCTCTGTCTTGAAAACTGTATTCATTCTCTTATTTTGTTGCTTTTAAAAGTAGCTGCACTCTGTCTGGGGAATGGACACGCTTAAAGATTTGACTCGGGGGGATGGGGGTGGGGGAGAGGATGGGTGTATACCTACATGATGAGTGTGATGTGCACTGTCTGGGGAATGGACACTCCTGAAGCTCAGACTCGGGGGGTTGGGAGGGGCATGGGCAATATATTTAACCAGAACGGTTGTACCCCCATAATAAGCTATAATAAATAAAAAATAAATAATAAATAAATAAATAAATAAAAGTAGCTTATCTGTTGAATAAGTATTTCACTTTCATATGATCAGGCTTGTTTTATCTGTGCAACAGAATTTTAAGCTCCCTCCATGTGACTAGGTCGTAAACATAAGACCTAGCCCAATTCCTATTATCCAGTTACTAGTGTTGATTCAAAAGCCACTATCATGAAAAAAAGTGACACACCACCTAAGTCTACCATTTCTTTCAGTGTGCTTTCTTGGCTACTAAGAAAAGGTCTCCAGGCTTCAGAAAATGTGCCTAAATCTGTGATCTTGTGGGACATGGTTCAGTGTGAGCTTTTGTTACTCATGTAGACAGTCATCAGAAAGTGTACTTCCCCGTGGCATCATTTGACTTGTTTTTCCATCCCCTGTATTTTTTGTCCACTGGAGTTAAGATTTAAGTCTTGAATATTTTATATATACACACATATATATATATAAATGTATCATAGATGATGCTGAATTCTTCATATTGCCTCACATCAGGAGGCATATAAGGTTTGATTGTCTCACTTTTATTCTACTAAAATCAATCAGTGAGTTCAGACAATGACAGCCTGTTCTCCTTATTGTCAGTTTCCTCAGTATGGGATGACTGACATGTCCCTGCCTGGAATTGTACCAGTTTATGCCTGGTGCCCTGGCATAATTATCAACAGTCCAATCTTTTTCCCACAAAATCTGACTGCTTAGACAATAAATTACCCATCAATTTCACCTTTAATGATTTTATCATCTATTGGTGATGATTACCTTCATGAGTTATTTCATTTGGGGTTGCAGTGTTTTTTTAATTCGATCTGTTTTTCTCCATTTATTAATTGGAATATTTCTATATAAAACTCTTTCCTACACCTACAGGACTTTTGGGATACCCTGAAATGCAATTTACTTCAGAATGGTAAAGTGAATACTTAATTCTTTCCCTTCAGTTGGCAATTTTCAGAATATTGATTTAGTGACAGGGCAATCTCTAATGTCGTTCAATATCCAATGAGTTTTGGTTGGCTCTCTCTCTCTTAAAAATATCATTATGAATGCATGGCTTTTTATATATTAAATGGATTTTAATATATCATAGTAATGATTCTTTTTGATTCTCAATTTGTCTCACATTTGGACTGAGGAAGTCCATTCCAGCTGGCTCATATGTCATGTTGACAAAGCCTCATGTCCCTTTCATGGTTTTCTTATTTTAGGGCACACAATGTTCCAGGCTTATCTTCTATATATCCTCTCTTGGATCTGAAATTGAGTATTTCCCAGAAGCAGTGATTAAGTAGATAACTTAGAAGAGAGCTTCAGACAAACTCTCTTTTTCTTTTCCCAAAATATGAGTAGAAAATAATCCTTAAAACCAAAAGAAAAAGCTGACCCTTGGGTTATAATCAGCCTCTGACTAGGTGTAAAGCTAGAGAGTGGCAACAGAGCTACCAACAGAACAGATACAATCTGTATATTCAAGAAGTTTATAGTTTATAAGGAAAATCAGACTTCTAACAATAATTGTAGGTGAACATTGTGTGTTAATATAAGCTCTCCAGCATATCAAAATTGGAAAATCTCTGCTTAATTTAAATGGATATAAATAACATATCCCAATGGTTTGACTCTCTATTAATTGCCTTAATAATCATTTTTCCCTAAACATATGGCTTTGATATTTACCTGGCTGAATAACTTTGTAGGCGGATTTGTAGTAATAGTTTTCTCTTTAATCAGGCAAGGAAATGTATATATTCATTTCCGTTCTTTGTGGGTTTTGTAATTCTTGTAAATATTTATGAAGAAGCTACCAGTTCACGTAAAAGATGTCAGAGGTCTTGGTCTACTTAGATATATAAACAACTGCCTTTTATTATCCTCAAAGACAGTACTGAGACAGGAATTTCACCCACCCATCTCCAAAACCTCAAATGAAAAATTTCAGAAATGATCATTTTTTAACATTTAGAAATTAAAAAAAATAGTTCTTTCTCCAGTAAATCTTCAGTTATAATGATCCACAGCTTTGCAGATGTCAATACTTTTGTGCTATGGTGGGGCAAATCTGCTAACAGGAATGGCTTTAGCTTGTTAAGGGTTATAACATATTCTTGTGTTTCACCATTGGGTATCAGACTCTAAGCCCTGGGCGGTCCCCAGCTCAGGTCTGGGGACCTGAGGTCAAATCTTCTCTGACCTAAGAGGAGTATCTAACTGGCTCTAGGAACTGGTTTGAGGAGGATTTGGATAATTGATAGAGATAATACAGGGCTAGTCTCTCTTATCAGTCTTAACTTTCAAGCTGTTTTATATTCATCCTTTGCTGTTTTTCTTACTATTTTCTCAGGAACATTGGCAAAATAACACCATATGTCATACTGACGATAAATAAAAGCTAGAGTTACTAATGAAAAAACATGATTGACTTCATCCATCAGTATATGTTAAGCAGTTACTTGTCACAAATCTGATAGAATTTTGCTCATTCAATATTTTTCTTTCCCTAGCAATCTGGGAGGCCGAGGCGGGCGGATCATTTGAGCTCAGGAGTCCGAGACCAGCCTGAGCAAGAGCGAGACCCCGTCTCTACTAAAAATAGAAAGAAATTATATGGACAACTAAAAATATATATAGAAAAAAAAAAATTAGCCGGTCATGGTGGCGCATACCTGTAGTCCCAGTACTTGGGAGGCTGAGGCAGGAGGATCGCTTGAGCCCAGGAGTTTGAGGTTGCTGTGAGCTAGGCTGACACCATGGCACTCTAGCCTGGGAAACAAAGTGAGACTCTGTCTCAACAAAAAAAGAAAAGTTTTTTTCTTTCATCCATTCATTCAGATAGCTCATGTATCCACTCTAAAAGTACTCAATGATAACTTGGCAAATTTTACCAGGTGCTATACTTGGCATTCAGAATAAACATCTTCATAATACATGGTTCCTATCCTTGATGCACTCATAGACATGTGTGATACAGGTTTATAAGCAATTATAATGTAGTTCAGATAGCATCTGTTTTATAAAGTTGGTTATGCTCTGCTTTGGAATGCAACATAAGACTTCATAGAGCTGGAACTATGTGAGCTGGGGGTAAAGAATGAACAGAAGCCACCAGATAAAAAGGGCTGAGCATTTAGGTGGAAGGAATAGCACATATCAAGTATTCATACATCAGGCCATTAAGTAAATATTTCATATTCCCCCAGATAATCCTGATTTCAATATTTGTAACTAAATCCTGACAAATCTGAGGTCATATGTCCTGATTCAGTCTGAAAAAATAGTCATTTAATGGGTAACTGAATGAGAGCAGGAGAAGCATTTCCCTCTCATACACTATTTTAAAAATAATCAAAAAGAGAAATATCCATTAAAACAATGAAATTTGGAATTACTAAGGAACACTTTGTTATAGAAAGAATGAGCCTATGCAAGTTAATACTTATTCTACTAAGTATTTGTCTCAATTCAATTGTTGTTTTGTTCTTCCTTGGTAAACAAGGAAGGGGTTATTTGCTACTGAAATATAGTCTTTCTAGAAGAGTCTCTAAACTCTACATCAAGTTAGATAAACAAGTAAACAAAAAGAAAAAAACTCCATGATTCTTTGGCCTTGTAGTATTTAACAAATTATCTTTTTTTTTCAAAGAGAACTGAAACTCCACTTTTTCTTACCTTTTTTTTTAACCTTAAATTTAGCATGGATTTTGTGTTAGTCCAGAATTAAAATTCTGATTGTTCAATAGCTCTACAATCTTGAAATGGGCATATAAATTCTCTTAGTTTCTTTAATTATAAAATAAATATTTTTTTTCTCACAAAGCTGGCAAGTCATGGGTTATCTTCATAAAGGTTGGATTCTCCCTCTTCTCTTAACTTTTTGCAGGACGTGAAATCTGCATTTAATGGCTTCTGTAGCAACCAGCATTTTTGACCAATTACTTGCAGATTAAAGTTTATGCCAAAAACAATTTTGTAAAGTAATCATTTTTTTTCCAGAATGACATTTAAAGTAAAAATTTCAATAGACACAGTAATAAAATTTAAACTTGCATGATTGGTCTTTAAAACACAAACTTGTAATATGGGGACTCGTGGTAATTTTTAAAATAGGAGTTCCAAAATTGTTTTGAATAATGACAGCATTATTGAAAAAAAATAGAATTTTCATAATATTTGAAACGGTACTATTTAATATTATTTGAAGAACAAAGTTTGAATGTCTTTATACTTCATAAAGGGGGGAGGCCTAATTCTCATTAAAACCAGTTCCTTGAGTTTTTGACATTTATTTATTCTGTAAATTAGGGGAAATATATATAACTGAATATTTTATTAGTTCAAAATTTTTCTATAAATTAAGTGAATTTTGGTGTAGCAGAAGGCAGCATCATTGAGTGAAAAGAATATAAACCACGGCATCAGGCAGCCCTATTTCCCACCCTTACGGAATTGAGGATCAGTTTCTTCATCTTTTTAAATTGAGGAGTATAGTTACTCTTCACAGTGGACATTTCCCATTTTTTCTCTCTTTCTTCTTTATTGTCCAATGTCTAACCCTCTTTTCTCCTATTTTGGAACACTGTTTTGTGGTAGTGCCCAGTCTCCCTGCCCTGAGGACCAGAGATTTGACACGTGACGTAGGCTTAGCCAACTATCCAGCTGCCCTTGCCCTAAACATCCAGCTTGCCCTTGCCCTTGCCCTGGACTCTGAATCACGATTAAAAAACTCAAAGGCGCTTAGTAGAATGGGTTCCAACTCTCCCCAGGAGAACCAAAGAGATGTTGTATCATCGTTATTTC
>CM052438.1:114418868-114478590 GCA_028533085.1 Varecia variegata
ATACCAATTGGGTGTTGAACAGAGGTGGGGGGAGGGGATGGGTGTATATCTACATGATGAGAGCGAAGCGAACTGTCAGTGGAATGGACATACTTGAAGATCTGACTCGGGGTGTTGGGGGGGGAGGGGACGGGTGTTTACCTACATGATGAGTGCGATGTGCACTGTTGGGGGAATGGACACCCTTGAGGCTCAGTCTTGGGGGGATGGGAGGGGCATGGGCAATATACTTAACCAGAACGGTTGTACCCCCATAATAAGCTATAATAAATTAAAAAAAAAAAAAAACTCAAAGGCGAAAGTTTGGTTACAATTTTCTCACAGTAACATCGTCCTGGGGCAGAATGTACGTACCGCCTGGCCTCTCAGCACCTACCCCTTTGTTCTTTACCATTTTCCCAGACTGGCCTTCAGGTCTCCAATCAACCGTGAGCCTTCAATATCTTCCTACAATAAATTCCTGCTCTTCTAAGATGAGCCAAGCCAATTCCTGTTGCTTGCAAGCAAATGCCCTGCCTGGCACACCTAGTATAAGAGATTGCATAATGGCCACTGGAAGATATCAAGTTCTAATCCCTAAAACTTATAAATATTATTTGCAAAAAAAAGCTTTTGTAGATGTAATTAAGTTAAAGCTTTTGAGAGGAGAGGATCGCAAGTGTCCTTCTAAGAAAGAGAAAGAGAAAAACACACACGAAGGAGAAGGTTGATCAGGGGCACAATGGCTCACATCTGTAATCCTAGCACTCTGGGAGGTTGAGGTGGGAGGATTGCTTGAGGTCAAGAATTGGAGACCAGCCTGAGCAAGAGTGAGACCCCACCTCTACTAAAAATAGAAAAAAATAGCTGGGTGTTGTGGTGTGTGCCTGTAGTCCCAGCTACTTGGGAGGCTGAGGCAGGAGAACAATTTGAGCCCAGGAGTTTGAGGTTGCAGTGAGCTATGATGATGCCATGGCACTCTACACAGGGTGACAGAGGGAGATTCTGTCTCAAAAAAAAAAAAAAAAAAAGAAGGATAAGGTCATGTGGAAATGGAGATGGAGATAGAAATGATACAACCACAAGCCAAGGAATAATAAAGCTAAAGGAAGGAATGGTATCTTCCCTAGAGCCTCTGGAGAGAGTGTCAACTTATTGATAATTGGATTTCTGACCCACAGAACTGTGAGAGAATAAATTTCTGTTGTTTTAAGCCATAGGAGGTAATTTGTTACAGCAGCCACAGAAAAGAATACACCTTCCTTACTCATTTTTATGAGTATTGCATAGACTCTATCCATCATCTATATATCTATTCATCTATCCATCTATTATAAAAGTTCACACTAGTGTCTTTTACATAATGTGACTAAGATAAATAAATTTATATGTAAATGATGCCATTACTATTGTAGCTTTTGTTAAATTGTATAATTCATTCTTTTCAAAAATATTTAATAGGTGCCTATAATGTGTCAGGCACTCTACCGGGACCTGTGGGTAGGCCTTGTCCTGTCTCCAAGGAACTTATTTGTGAGGCAGAGGTTTCAGAACTCAGTCTTAATTGGATATAGCATGGGGAGGGAGCAAAAGCCCAATGTTGGCAGAAAAAATGGCATTCACCAAAGCTCAGACATGCCCAAGTTATGGTATGCCCAGGGAAAAGCAAGTAGTTTAGTGTGCCAACTATCATAAGAGAAAGAGGGAGAGAAGACTAACATCATTCTATACCAAAAACACCTCTGGGGGCATTTCTTTTTCTAAAATTAACAGTTTTCAGTCTCTTACCTTTACTTAAGTCACTCAAGCTTAGACTTTTTTATCTGTGTAACAAACAAAAAAATGGACCTCATAGGTTTGTTCTGAGCATTAAATGAGTTAGTATATTTCACACAAATTATTTCATTTAATAGAGAGAAGAAAATTATAAGGCTGCACTATTAAACATACATTTAAAGATTAAAAAAACTTAAGTCAAAGTGATATTAAGAGATAAAACAAGCCATCCTAGTAATTTATTCAGAGACTAAGCTTCCAATTTTGGTGTCCTATAGCTGAAGACCAAATGACTAGACTCCAAATCAAAGTCTCTTTGGCTCCAACGACAAAACTTTTTTCATTCTAGATTTTGGTCATTGAAGTCTAACAGTGATGATGGAACCTGGAAGTTGGGGAAGCAAATAGGTGATTTTAAAATAGGGTAAGAAGAAAAGATTTTCAAAATCTCACTGAGACTTTTCATAAAGCTTGGCAGACTGAGCATGTATATTTATTTCATCTCTTTCCTTAAAGTCTCACTTAAATGGTAGTAAATTGATATTAAAATGATGAATCCTACAGACCAATGACAAGAAAACATCAGGTAAAAATTTAAGGAATATGGAAAGTACATTTATGACTGGTAACTGATTTTGGCAAAGATGGTAAAACCTAAGGGATTGGGGATGGGGAGGAGACTGGGGTAGGGGAATTGGGACAAAGGGAGAGACTGGAGCCCAAACAAAGGGATTTCCTCAAACCACAGAACCTAGAAAGGCCTAGGAAACAGTGGTTCTATGCATCTCTCAAGACTGGGATTTGAAGTAGTCTGAAACAGTAGGAGCTCCATCTCCTCTCCCCTTGCCAATGATGTTTTGCTTCTGCCCTGGCAGAAGATGGATGTTTACTCCCTAGGGAAGTTGAACCATAGGAGCAATTGGCTAAGGGAAGCCAGACACACAGATATAGGTGTGGACAAGGATGAGTACGACACTTGAAACAAGGAGATTATGTGGAATTCTGCACACAGAATAGCAAGAAATTCACCTTTTCCTCATTCCCTCAGTCCCTGGATGTAGACATCTCAACCTCAGTATTGGGTGAGGAGGCATAGACTGGGTAAAAATGGATAGATTGGTAGTTTGGGTGGTGAAAATATGGGAAATTTCCTTTGGGCATCAATTTTCTCAATAAAATATGAAATATGAGGCAAGATCCTCAAGTAAAGGGATAGACCAGGGTGATAAAGTTTGAGGAGAAAGGAGAAGGTGTGAAGTAATCAGTTGAAGAATAGATATGAGAACACAGGAGAAAAAACTAGAGGCTGATTCACAGTGAGAAAGTGATAGATTAAGGAATCAAGGTCTCCGGGATAAGGCCCAGATCTTGGTTTCTAACACTAGTCTCCAATGAAAGAAAACAGGGCTCCTTGGAGAAATGACTGATTGTAGGACTGCATCAGGAAATGTGTAACATTAGCTCAGAACATCTTGTATTGCCAGAACGTAAAGAAATGCTGCAAAAGAAAGTACCTATTAATACAATGAAGAGAGGTCTGTCAAAGAGACACAGAAGCCGATTGAAAGAGCTTATAATGGCCAAAGCTGGAACAATCTGAACAAAATGCATATGAATATGATAGCTTTGGATTATACCTCAAAGTATAAAATAAATATTCCTGGGTCCATACTGATGTTAACAAATGAGTGAATAAATACAGAAATGGAGAGAAGAGACAAATCTGTGGTACTGAAGAAATCCAAATAATTTATGTAGATACTCCACCCTCAAAGAGGTGGAATATAACTCCTCACTTCTCAAGTATGAGCTGTAGATAGTAACTTCCTTCCAAAAGGAACAGTACGGAAAAGGGAGAAACTTTTCCATGGAGAACACTAACAAACACTCCTTCAGCCAGGTGATCAAGGTTAACATCAACAGCAAGAAGTCATGTTGATAGTTCTGTGTCCTTCATATGATGTGATGAGAATGGTACTACTCGTCTATGGTCTTCCTCCCCTAAACCCATAATCTCAGTCTAATCATGAGAAAAACATTGGACAGATCTATGTTCTACAAAACACCAGACCAGTAGTATTCCTCAAAAAACTGTCAAGGCAAGTCTGAGACACTGTCACAGCCAAGATGAGCCCTAAGGAGATATGATGACTAAATGTCATCCTGTATGTTATCCTGTGCGGCGGTCCCCAACCTTTTGGTGCCAGGGACTGTTTTCATGGAAGACAATTTTCCCACGGACCAAGGAGTAGGGGGATGGTTTCGGGATGATTCAAGCATACTACATTTATAGTGCACTTTATTTTCTATTATTATTATATTATTGTAATATAGAATGAAATAATGCTGTATGGAATCCTAAAACAGAAAAAGGACACTAGATAAAATCTAAGGAAATCTGAACAAAGTTTAGACTTTATTTAATAATAATACATCAATATTGGTCCACTAATTGCAACAAATGTACCATACTAATATAAGTTAGTTAATAATAGGGGAAACTAGGTGTGGGGTATGTGAGAACTCTATACTGTCTTCATGATTTTTCTGTAAATCTGAATTATTATAAAATTTTAAATGTTTACAAATATATAAAAGAAAAAAAGTCTCCAGAGATTGAATAATTGCTGGAATAGAGCCACCAAAGTAGGTAAGCTGGAAGGATGGGAGGCAGTATTCAGAGAAGCCACTATTATAGAGTGGGTATATTATTAAAGGATGTCAATATTAAGAATATGATACAGGGAGGGTGCCTGATGTGGATGTTATTGAGGACCAGAAAGCTGAAAAAGTAAAAGGCTAAAACTAAGGCTATAACAATAAAATTCTACTCATGCATATTGCAGTTATCTATAATAGAACGATATCAGAAGTAATGCTGAACAAGAAGATAGAGCATCCTTGTTTCACTGCAAAATGATCCTAGAGAAGCTCTTTGCAGGACACAGGATACTATGAAGGTGAGCTTGTGTCCCTAAATGAAATGCTAATTCCTAATTAAAACTCATGCACAAGTATTAACGGATCTGTTTTTAAGTAACTTCAGTCGGCTTTCAGAGGAGCAGACAGTATCTAGTTTCGCCAGAGTAACAGATTATCAAAAATAGCAGTGAAGTCAGCTGTTTTTGTCCATATGGGATGCTTAAACAGGAACATATGCTGGTGTTTGATATTCATTCAGCCTTCTGCAATATCGCAACAAATTCAAGCTCTAGTGGTCCAGGGAAAATAAAAAAAAATTTTGGTAATTGTTTACAGAAGTAGAATCATAGCGTTTAGAAGGTCCTTTGGAATAGTTCTCCTTCTAACTTTCTGTTATGGAGCTTGGTAACATAGAGTGGCAGAGTGCCAGATTAAATTTGTGCTGGCAAACTCAGCTATTATTCCAGCTGTTTTCTGATACTTGTTTAATCAATTTTCACTTTTTAATGGTGTCTCAATTTTAAAGCATTTTATAGTTTTTGTGGGCTCGATATGTACCACTTCCTGAGACAGGAAGAAGGGATATTATTATCCCAATTTTACTAATGTCAAATCAGAAGCTGAGACTAGTTAAATCATATTCTGATCTTAATCCAAAGTTTTCCCCTCACTATACCACAGAACCGCTAATTCCTACTGACTCAGAAATCTTCACCTTCTTAACTAGTCATTTATTGTGTCTGTATGAGTTCTTCTCTTCCATGAGAAAATTTTAAAAAATTAACAAGATATTTGGGAATCTTTATGTGACTTTCAATTTTAAGTCAATGCCACTTGTCTGTACTGTAAAATCAAGAACCAGTTTTGTTGCTAGTAAATCCCCAGGGTTAGCCCTGTACATGTATACAGCAGGAGCTCAGTAAATATTGAACAAACGAATACATTTCAAAGTATTTTTTTAAATCCTTGAATATATTTATTCAACAACAATAATTATGCCTCAGATATTTTAAGGTGGTATATTTCCACTGGAAAGAATACTGAGTTTAGGGTCAGAGCATATGTTGCATAGTTTTGATCAGCTTCCTCAGCTAGAAAATAAAATCTTTAATATCTTTAGCATTAAATTATGTAATAAAATAATTTTATAACATGATTATATTGTATAACAAGATTCTATGCATCTTTTAAAACTTGTTACTGTGTTGTACAGGATATTTGTTCCAACTGCTACCTAACAAAAGATTACATTATGATTTCATCATATTTTTGTTGTATTAAATTATTGGCCCTAATTCTTTACTCTTCCCTTTGTCATTTAACTTTGATATTCAACTTTGATATCTAACAAATAGATATTCCCTTTGTCATTTAACTTTGCAATGACACAAATGTTGCTCCTTTCAAAAAAGGTCCTTTGATTTTGGGCTCAGCCATGTAGCTTGTTTTGGTCAATGCAATGTAAGCAGACATGACACAAACCGAGTATTAACATTGGCCTATGTGATTGGGCATTCTCTCTTGTGCATCTGCCATTCTCCTGACAACATGTCCTGGCTGGGTTGCTGGTGCCAGGAGGAAGATGAGCTGCTACTGTGTAAGAGAGAAACCTATACTTACTGCCCTTTGCTGCTAAGATTTTGTGGTCTGTTATGCAGCAATATTTAACTAATGAACTGTTTTATTCTGTCCAATTTAAAAGATTATTGTCAATTAGAGGGAACACAGAGAAAAAGAAATAGGTGCTGAGGATGCTTTTTATTTATTATGATCTTTAACATTACTCCATCTGTTCCAAGCACTGGACCTTTGGTTCCTATAGACTTTAGCCATCTTCAAAGTTTTGGCACTATGTCCTTGGTTAAAATATCCTTCTTTTCACCCTATATACAAATCCTTTTAAAATGCTAATGCCTCAGATGTTTCTTTATAGATGTTCCACTTTTCATCCTCATCAAAATCCAATTTGAGACTCTCCCATTCCTCTAGATCCATCTTTCTCTTGTAGATTTATGCCTTTCTATGAATCTTACACTTGTTACTGTGTTGTCTCGGACATCTGTTCCAAATCCTACCTGACATGAGATTGACCTGGAAGAGCTTTCAAGTTTTGATTCTTGGGCCATCCATCCCCACTGGCTCTCTGGGAATGGGATCAGGGAATCTATATTTGAAAATTTCCCCTAAAAGGATTATTTTATGGCAAACTTTTTTTTAACAGTATGAACTAGTTTTCTTTTTCTTGGCTATTAAGGATTAAAGAATAGCATGGCCGCTTTCCCCCTAATATTGCCCTCATTTACACTTTATTAATGAGTTCTTTCTTGTTTATTAGAAAGGAGACAAGAAAAGCATGTTTCTGTATTTCTCCTACAAACTTCAGAGAGTAAAACATGTTAATAAGGCAAGGCAAAAATAACAGAGACTTGATTTTGACAGAATAATATTTCTATTAAATATATAGATGATTGATGTCTTCCATCACTGTTTTATCTAGCTTCTGTGATGTGTTTTTTAAATTATTATTACTTTTTAATTAGAAAAGTGTTGCTCATATTGTCTGTGTAATCAGACATTGAAATATTCTTTTGGAATTCTTTTTATTTCTGCTGTTTCCAGTTTATGGGTTTTCAAAAGAAAATCCCAGGTTCATTACCTATAAAACTTTACCTTTGAAATTAACTTAGTCTTTGAAAATATATATTAAAGTAAAGGAGAATTAACCCCAATTTGTAGATAAGGACACTGAGTTTCAGAGAGGTTGGTAGTTACTTGCTCAAGGTTGTATAATTTGTAAGTAGCAGAACCAGGTTTAAATCAAGGCCAGTTTTATTTAAAAAAAAAAACCAACATAATCTTTCTACCATACCACATTGCCTATCTGCTAAGTTAAGTTGAAGTTATATTTGAATTTCCTCCCTTGTTACCAAGATCAACTACTTGATTTTAAATGTCCTTAGAGATCCCTATATATACACTATAAAATGCCATGGTCCCTAGAAAAGAAATTGTTAGAATCTTCCAGCTAAAATATATAAAAGGACAGTTTGAAAAGAGCAGCATGCAAATAAAGGCTGTTAATAACAATATCCCAGAAATAGGCTCATACTATATTTCTTCTCTCTACCTTTTAGTCACCCTCACAATTTAATTATTACAGCACAACCTCAGGAGTAATATTTGCCAATTTGATATGGTTGCTATTTACGTTAACAGTCCAGATGAATGGCAGGTGGATTGAAATGTAGGAAAAAGGATATCCTTAAAAATTTCAAGTTCCGGCTTTCTCTAGTAGCCTCTCGGGTTCTAACACTTAGAAAATAGCACATTCAAATATTCTAGAAAAAATAATTATTGACAGGGAATAGAAACTAAATAAAGACCAGTTTTCTAAAATCCTAGCTCATTTCTCTAGGATTTGTTTACAAGATCAACAATGACTGCATTAGAAATATTTTTTGCTTAAAATATACCAAGCACCCATTGATTCAACCCAGGCATTATCATTCTAGTGGATTATATGTTTTTCAAACTATTCGTGCATCTAGTTTCTTCTGCCTGATTCTCTCTACCTTTGGTTCATTACCTACCTCATTAAAATTTCCATCAAGGAGAGGACACCTAATTCAATCTCGTCACTTATTAACTGCTCTTGCAGAGGCTGCATGTGTTGGCAAATTAAAAGCAATGGTTAAGGTGTGGGTTGAGCCTCACTTTCTATTTTCATGTTTCATTATCAGCTAAGGAGCAGCAAATGCTCTTCGAGTGAACTTTGTATTCAAGGTGGTCTATTAAGAAAACTGGATTTCCAGATTGCTCTGTCCGTAAGGAGCCTGTGATAAGGGATAGAGGAGGCTGGGTTTTATGTACAGGGCAATCAAAAGGGGACAGGTAACGCAGATGTGCTTATACATATGCATTTGAACCTGTGCTCTGCATGCAAATAAATACTATCAGGGTTAATGAACATTGCATGAGGATGGTTGTACTGAAAAGAATTACCTTGGTGCTAGCAATGTAAATAGAGGAAGATGTTGATTCTGTCAAAACAATGATCAGACAAGGAATATTTAATGAATAAGGGAGAGGAAATGGGTATCTCAATCTCAAAACTGAGAATTTAGATCAATTCTCAATCTCAATAAACAGATTGAGAATTGCAGCAACCTGACAGTTGTGTGATCATTGGGCCAAGGAAGGGCACCCCAAAAAGTGGCTAATTACAAGAAACACATCCATGTGGCTGATTTCACCCAGTATGTCTACCCAACCTTCTTGTCTTTAGGAGCTTTAAACATGAATGTCTGTTTAGGGAATTTAAACATAATGTCCAGAAGCAAAGATAAGTAAATATAATCACCAGAATAGATGAGCTTTGTTTTTTATTTTTAACCAAAAATACAGGATCTGAATTCAGAAAGGAGTCTAGATACTATGCAGTCTCAGATTCTACAAATTAAAAAGCCAATGCCATGGATGATGAAGAAATTTGCTAATCTGACCCCCTAGGTTCTTCGCATTTCTTCATAATCACCCTTTAGCAGAGAACTGAAAACTTTTGCAACTGTGATTAAAGAACCATTTTAGAAATCTTTCAAGTATCACCAAAAATGACAAAGGATTCAGAGAGTGCAGATGGGTCAAGTTTTTCACCAGTGAATTTGATGTTGATCCGTGTTTAATCAATTCTAAAAGTAGTGACCCAAAATAATAGGATCCAGGATGAATTCACTAAATGTTAAAACGTTCAAACTACCCTATTTTTCTTCCAACTTTTATTGTCATAACTGGGAGCTTATCATGAAAAAGAGTACCTGAAATTCAGCAACTTGTTTTATAAAGTTTCTCATGAAGACATGGGGAAGTGGAAACTCTCATATACTACTGGTAGGAGCATCAACTTCTACAAGCAATATTAATTTCCCCCATGTATTCCCTATGCCACATGCCCCTGTAGATTCACCGTGAGTGTCCTGTCTCCTTTCTTCACCTTATCCACTGCCCCAGGGAGCTTGACCTCTATGGATTGCATCAACAAGGCCCCCATGCATTCTGGTTTCTAGCTGGGTTGAGCCATTGGAAGTCCAGGCACAAACCTGGAGGGAGAGAAGAGAAATCTAATACCTTATCCTACCCTGCAGGATGGTCATGGGGTAGCTGCGTACCATGGCCACCAAAGGTCATAGCTCCTCCCAAGAGAAGTCTTCTAAATGTGTCACTCTAACTAAATGTTCTAGAAACCTGTCTCTTGTCCTGTGACTTTGGACTGAGGAGCATAACAATTTCATTGCAGTTTATCCTAGGGATCCTAGACTATCTCTTCTGGTTTCTTTACATTCCAACCATACCCTGGCAATTAGTCTTTTTGTAAATAAAAGCTTGAATCATCCTAAGTTTTGGGGTGGTGTTGTTTGTATTCTGACAGAGACACAACTTTGTTCAATGCTCACACTTCTGGAAATATATTCCATAGAAATTCTCATGTGGGTAGCATTGTTGTAGAAATAGGAACTCAGAAGCAACATAATGTCCTCTAGGAGATGGATTAATAAAATTTGTTCATTTACTCCTCACTAAAGGGATGCTCCTAGTGGTATAAAATAACATCCTATCATCATTATCATTTTTTAAAACAGTTTTATTGAGGTATAATTGGAACATAACAATGTATTGTTCTTTGTTTCATGAGCTTGGGTTTTATTGAGTTTCTTAGATCTGTAAGTTTATTGTTTTAAAGAAATTTATAATTTTTCCAGATATTCTCTTTTCTTTTCTTTTTCTAATTTCTCTATATATTTAATTAATTAGCAAATTAAAAGTTGTATACAGTTATTGTGTACAACATGATGTTTTGAAATATGTACACATTGTGGAATGGGTAAATTAAACTGATTAACATAGGCATTACCTAACATACTTATCATTTTTTTGTGGTGAGAAAACTTAAAATCTACTCTCTTAGCAATTTTCAAGAATACAATACATGGTTATTAACTATAGTCACCATGTTGTATAGTGGATCTCTTGAACCCATTCCTTCTATCTAACTGAAATTATGTATCCTTAGACCAATGTCTCTCCACCCCCACCCCCTTCCAGTCCCTGTTAACCACCATTCTACTCTTTACTTATATGAGTTTACATTTTTTAGATTTCAAATGTAAGTGAGATCACGTGGTATTTGTCTTTCTGTGCCTGGCTTATTTCACTTAATATAATGTCCTCCAGGTTTTATCTATGTTGTAAAAAATGATAGAATTTTCTTCATTTTGAGGTTGAATAGTATTCCATTGTGTATATATAGCATATTTTCTTTATCCATTTATCTGTTGATAAACACTTAGGTTGATTTCATCTCTTGGCTATTGTGGATAATGTGGCAGTGAACATGGAGGTGCAGGTATCTCTCCAAGATAGTGATTTCATTTCCTTTGAATATATACCCAGGAGTGGGATTGTGAAATCTTATGATAGTTCCATTTTTAATTTTTTGAGAACCTTAATACTGGTTTTCATAACTAATTTACAAGATATAAATACTGATTTACATTCCCACCAACAGTGAAAACATTCTCTTTTCTCCACATTCTTGCCAGCCCTTGCTATTTTTTATCTTTTTCATAAAAACCATTCTAACAGATGTGAAGTGATAGCTCATTGTGGTTTTAATTTATAATTCCTTGATAATTAATGATGTTGAGCAACTTTTAACATAACAGTTGGCTACTTGTATGTCTTTTTTAAAGAAAGGTCTATTCAAGTCCCTTGTACATTTTTTAATTGGACTATTTGTTTTCTTGCTAATAGGTTGTTTCAGTTCCTTATACATTTTGGGTATTTACCCCTTCACAGATATATGTTTTGCAAATATTATTTCCCATTCCATAGGTCTCTTTACTCTGTTGACTATTTCCTTGGCTTTGCAGAAAGTTTTTAGTTTGATATCACCTCATTTATCTTTTTTTTATTTTTGTTGTCTTTGCTTTTGGGTCATATCCAAAAAGCCATTACCCAGACCAATGTCATGGAAGATCTCTTATGTTTTGTTCTAGTAATTTTACAGTTTCAGTACTATGTTTAAGTCTTGAATCCATTCTGAGTTGATTTTTGTATATGGTGTGTGATAAGGGCATAATTTTATTCTTCTGCATGTAGATATCCAGTTGTCCCAACACCATTTATTAAAGTTTCTTTAACTGTCTTTTCCCTGTTGCATGTTCATGGCAACTCTGTCAAAATTCAATAGACCACAAATGTATTGATTTATTTTTGTGTTCTCTGTTTTGTTCCATTGGTCTATGCATCTGTTTCTATGCCATTATCATTCTATTTGATTATTGTAGCTTTATAGTGTATTTTGAATTCAGGTGGTGTAATCTCAGGCATGATTTTTTCAAATCATTTTTCTGATCCTTGATCTTTAAAAATTTTATCTTTTTGTGTTTTGGTTTGACTAATTTTTATTGCTGTGTATTCTTCTATAATGTCCAAATTGGTGCTAATACTATCCGATGTACTTTTCTTCTCACATATTTTAATTTCCATTTCTAGATAGTTGAGTTGGGTCATGTTTATATCTTCCATGCATTAACTTATCAAGTTCAATCATTCATCTGGCTTCTTAACGTATGGAATATAGTCATAAAAACTTTTAATGTTCTTGCTAACTAATTTTATCATCTGAATCATTTCTGGGTCAATTTAAATTGATCAATTTTTCTCATTTAAGTTGTATTTTCCTGCTTCTTTGTATTTGTATGTCACTTTTTGATTGGATGCCAGGCACTGTGAATTTGATCTTATTAGTTGCTAGATATTTTTATATTTCTATAAATATTTTGAATTTTATCTGGGACACGATAAATTACTTGGAAACAGTTTAATTCTTTGAGGTCTTGCTTTTGACTTTTGTTAGATGGGACTGGATGTATGATCACTCAAGGGTTAATTTCTCCTCAATAAATTGGTCTTTGACTTTTAACTGATGTAATATGAATTCTGAAATATTCTAGTTGGGCCTTTTAGAACATGCATATCCCTGCCCCTGTATGAGTACCAGGTATTATTCCTTGCAAACTTTTTCAAGTGTTTCTTCCACCTGAGTGATTTTCTCATGTATGCTCTCAGAATTACTCAACTGAATAAGCAAGGGGAACTCTTTGAAGATCTCTATAATTCTCTTTCTGTGCAGCTCTTGCCTCTCTTGGACTTTGCACTGTGAATTCTAGCTGCCTTGACTTTCCTGTACGAACAGATCCTCAATTCATGGAGACTGCCAGCCTGCTCTCCTCCCTGCTCTGTAGCCTGGAAACTTTGACCAAGAAGTAATTGTAGGGCTCATCTCTTCTGTTTTCATCTCTTAGGGTTCATTATCTTCTGTTGCCTGATGTCCAATGTCTTGAGTGCCATTGGTTCATATATTTTGTCTGTTTTTTAGTAGTTTTATATTGATAACTCTGCTGCCTTTTATTCCATCTTATTGAGAAGCAGAAATCTTCTCAATTTAATTAAATAACTCAATTTAATTAAATAACTTTATTATTTAATTAAATAAGCTACATAGTGACACAAAAGGCATATTATCACCTGTATAGGCAGAAAATTAATAGCAGAATCAGTATAAAAATCCCTAAATGAACCAAAGTGAGTAAAAGAAAATTATTTTAAAAATTTAAGTTTTGAAAGTATCCAAAAAACAACCATAGATGGGTTACTAAAATTTAGTAGTGGTTAATAATTCCTCAGTTATTTCTTGTCCCTAAATTATATTTTCCTAAAGTAATAATCCAACCTTGGATATCATCTATAGGGACATAGCACTCACACCAAGGAAAGTAATATCCAAGTATATTTTGTCCTCATCAGATCATATCTGGAGATTTCTGTTCTGTTCTAGGAAGTCTAGTTTCAAAAAGAGTATTGACAACAAAAGCAATTCTGGGGAACAATAGCTAGAATAGAGAGCAAATATCAGATGTGATATGACTAAAACAATTAATGGAATTGATTTTGATAAGCAACAGCTTTTTAAAAAGCATAATATCAAGAAGGCCTGTGGGAAAATGAATAGACTTAGTGTGTACCATAAGATATTAATAGATCTAGGAGCTACTTCTTAGTATAAGCAAAAATATACTAGCAGATTTGAACATAAATGTAAATGGGTAGGTATAAACATTATAGCCCTGGAATTATTTGAGCAGACATACATCAAGGAAACTATAGAGAGTATTGTAAACCTGTGTAGAAACTATCTACAGTGGTCTACAGTTTCTTCCTATCTTAAATTTCTGAGGTTCAGTGTTTTATAATATGGGCTCCTTGACACCTAGGAGATCTTCTGAGTCCTTTCAGAGACCACTACAGGGGCCAGAGGACTCCACAGGGGAAGGATGCATTTTCACACCATATCTACCACCCCCGCTTCAGTCAGGGGAGCACAGCTTTTAATAGCTTTATATGTTGACTTTCTCATGAAGAGTTGAAGAAAAAGTTTTGAAGAAAGTGTTATATGAATAAAAAGACTTGAAAACCCAGAGATGAATTTTTATGAATTTATCTTCTGATTTTTCAGGTAGTAATAATTCTGAAACTTTCATATGGGAATGATAAAGTGCTGCAAAACCAGGGAGCTCATTTATTTTGTGGTCACTTCTGGATTGCTGCTAAATAAAAATGTCACATCATTTAAAAGCTTAAAAAGTAAAATTTGCACAGTACAATTCAATGGTGGCATTTCCAAGAATAATTGTTTGTCCTCGATTCAGTGTAGGAAGTGAAGGACAATTTTTCTTTTTCACCTCCATTACAGAATTTATTTTTTGAAGCCACACAAAAAATGTCTAGGATAAAAAGAAAGAGAATTATTCAGGTGATTTCAGAGCTTGTACAAGGAGGATATGAAAGGAGGAACCGAATCCAGTGTTGTAAAGTTGAAAACCAACGTTTTTTTTTCCTAAAGACATAGTAAGCAGAGATCCATCTCTCCTCAGATATTCTGTTTCTCTGCAGGTTACTTGTGCTATAAGGAAAGGATTTTTTTCAGAATAAAGCTTTTTTTTTTTTGTCTAGTTAGTGAGGTGTTTGATCTTTTGAATACACAATCTGCATCACAGTCAAAACTTCTTAAAAACCAGAGAGGTAAAAATACAGCAAATGGAAATAAGATACAATTTACGGATGACATAGCCCTTGTCTCAAAGTGGCCGTATCAAAATTGGACCTGCACTGATTTGACATATAAAATGCAACATTCATTATTGACAACTCTTTGCTTTTGCTTCATACATTTATCCATACTTACCCACAGAGGTTTTCCTGCATTTATCATGAGGTAAATAATATTAAATTTTCTTATAGATGGTGTTTTGGGAAGTCAGGGAAAATCTGGATTTCCGCGGTTAGTCATGAGGATCTGTAAGATATAATTTTACATATCTGAAGGTTTTTTAATCTATGAAAGTTGTGAAGGTCAAATGAATATAAATACTTAGGATATAATAAAACCTCCATAATTTTAGTATTGTTATTGTTATTAATAAGTTTATTCTGTTACCCTCATTTGTCTAAAATTCAAGAAATTTTTTTAACATTTTAATCTTTGTGGACTATACTTGCTTTTTTTGAAATGAATGTACTTTGTATTTATTTTTGGCTACTAATAGCCAATTTAGGATACCCACAAATATAAATGGTATTCCATTGGGTTCAAAATTACAAATCAGATGTGGACCTCTACCTCATTTTTAGATAGTCCTCTTCCCTATTTCAAGAAGTTCCTCCATGACCCCAACACGCATTCAACTAACACTTGTCCATTGGCACAACCCATGACTCTAATTATTTCATCTCCTTTTTTAAATTATGATGATGCCAATGATAAAGAATATATTTTGCAAATTTATACAACTGAAAAATGCTATTACTTTAAATATATTATCTACCTGTCAACGTATTCCTACAGAATTAGAATATCATGGTATTGGTTTATTACATTATCTTTCCAGAACTATCTAGATATTTACAGAGAATTTCTGAGAATCAATACATTATGTTTGGGAGGACATTTTGAAATACAGAAAAACACACACAA
Source organism: Varecia variegata (assembly GCA_028533085.1). Lineage (NCBI taxonomy): Eukaryota > Metazoa > Chordata > Mammalia > Primates > Lemuridae > Varecia > Varecia variegata. The sequence goes on from CM052438.1 coordinate 114,434,638, forward strand.
AATAAAACAAGTGCCTCACTTCAAAATCAGATAATATATAGTGAGAAGCAAAATTCTTTGCTCTGTTCATTCTCTAAGGGACAGAGTCCTGAAAAAGTCTGAGAATGTCAATTTTCAAAGTATAAAGCGCAGGGAGAGAAGTAGGAGATAAAATTGGAGAGATTGGGAGGGACTAATCAATGAGGAGCTTTCAACATTACCCTACAGGGTTTGAATTTTACACTGAGAATAATGGGAACCATTGAAAAATTTCCAAAAAAAAAAAAGAGACAAATCTGATAAGATTTCCATTTTTAAAAGCTCACACTGGAAGTAGGATAGAAGATAGACTGGAGGCTGGAAATAAGTTAAGCCATGATAGTAATTAAGGATAGAAATGATGAGGATGTGATCTAAGATAGTAGAAGTTTAAAGGAGGGGATCAGTTTTTAAGAATTATTTAAAAAGTAACAGTGAAAGGCCTTAATAGATTGCAGATGATAGAAAAATAAAAATCTTGGATTACTACATGCTATAATTCATCTAAATAGGAAATATTGGACAAGGACAAATTTTAGGTAGTGCAAACAATAATGAGTTTGGGTTTTTGAACAAATTGAGCCTGATATTCTGCTGGAAACTTTAAATCAGACATATTCAATAGGCAGTTGAATATATGGATCTGGAGTTCATTTGAGAGTTTTGGAGTCATCAGCATGTAGCTAGGTAGAATAGGATAGCTCAGGGAGACAGTAGTGTGAAAAAAAAGGGCTAAAATAATTTTAGAAAAAACCCTTATGTTTAGAAGAGAACAAAGAGTCCAGGAAGTGAATCTGAGGAATGACTACAGAAATAGAACAGCACGGTAGAGTTACAAATGCCAAAGGAGAGCGTTCCCAGCAGGGAATCTTCTCTAAGACGTTAAGTGAGATGTGGAAAGCGATGTCCATTGCATTAGACACTTAACTACTCTTTGGCCCCCCAGGTAAGAGGTTTCATAGTAGTATTGTGGGGGAAGAGTCCAGAGAACAGTGGACTGAAAAGTGAATGTCCCTTGTCCCTGCGGGCCAATCCAGGGAAGACTGCACTGTTCACCAGCATAGCTGCTATGTAGGAGGGAGAAGTTGAGAATAAATGTATAAATTATTGCAGGATTGAATGAATAACAAAAGGAAAATCTTTTTTTCTTTTCTCCTCAAAGAGAAGCTTTCAAAGGAATGAGATGGGGAGCAAGTGTATTTCAAAGGAGAAGAGGGTGCCATAAGGAAGGGGCCACCTCTCTTTAAGAGATGAGGCCACTTGATTGACACAGGTCACTGCTAGGGACTTTGCATTTTCTGAATTTTCCCCTTTACTTACTTTAAAGTAGCCCTCGGGTGACCTCCAAGATACTGACCCATCTTCAGACTCACTATTGGCGCCTCCCTCCCACAGGCACTCAGTGTTTGCTGAAGCAGCAGAGGGTGAGATGGTACCACCCTCAGGATGGTCCCTCATGGTTTCTTCCACAGAAAATCAAAAGCATTTCTCTTTAAAAGGGAAAAAGAAAAAACAACCATTATCCTCTGGTAGCTTAGTGTGTGGGGCTGCCTAACAGTCAGTGAAGGGTCCCCCGCACCATGCCAACTCCTGAACCAGGAACTCTGGAGAAAGCACTAGGCAATTTCTGGGAAGTCCTACTCTTCCTTCTCACTTTTGACAAGTCCTTGGCTATGTCACATAGAAAATGTACACATAGTCTAAAGTGTTTCCTTCTTTGTATAGTTTGAGAGGAGTGCTGAGTTTGTTTTTTCTGGTGTAATCTGTAGAAGGTATGCCACTCATAGACATGACAGTACTTTCCTATTAAATGTCTTCTATCATTGCTGTTCTTTTGGTGGGAGGCAGGTGAGGAGAACAAAAACAAAATACTGTATGAGCAAAAAACCCATGATATCTCATTTGTAATCTGATGCACTTTTCAGAAATAAGATATCTCAGTCAAGACTCTTTTTGTTGCAAAGAACATAAATTCAACTCAAAATAGCTTTAGCAAACTTCATTGGTTTGCATAACCCAACCATGGACAGGCAAGAGGAGGTTTATTCTTAGAGAAGCCTGGATGCAAGGACTCGAAAACTGTCCGTCACTCACTTATGCTTCTCTCAACTTACTGGCTATGTTCTCTTCAACTCTAAGTGAATTTTCTCCGTGACTTGGTAGGATGGCCTTAAGTTGCTCTGATTCTGGGAGATACAGCTCTTCTCTCTATTATATCCCATTGTGTCATATCATAGCATATCATCATATCATACCATATCATATTACATCATCAAATCCTCTAAAGAATATCTCAACTTGGCCCCCTGTGGGTCATGTATACACCCAACCCCTTGAGCCAATCACTATGTCCAGGAAGATGAGAACTACAATTTTCCCAGCCTAGGTTCCACTTTTATGGCGTTAGTTGTAGGATGTGTTGCCATAGAATGTTAACATGACAAAGGTCACTGAGAGAAACCTCATCATCAGTATAGAGCAACCTCTATTTGTGTCTTAGTCCAACAACTAAGATCAAATTATGTACCAATATTAATATAGAATGTAGCCCTTTTTAAGATTAAAGAAAGCACTTATTAAACTAAAATAATTGCTCATAAAATAGAGATCTTTCATTAGCTGCCTGGTGAAAAGATAGACAAAGGCAATCTAAATAGTATGTTATCAGGGAAGCCTGGGTTTTCTATTGCTTCCTGTGTAATCATGGGAGAATTACTTATTCTCTCTGAGCCTCAAGTTATTTTTCACTGATTACAATTCCACATTAAAATACTCAACTCCTTATGTTTGTTAGAGAATTAAACAAATTAATAAATATAACATTCCTTGACAGATGCCTGACCATACAAGCGCTCCATACGACTCCTTTCCCTTTTGTACACCTCCTTTATGGGCAGCTGTGAAGACCAATTGATCTGGACGGTATTTTTACATATCACTGCTAAGATTATAGCACCCATGTAATAAATCTTTTCTAACCTGTACTAGAGACAAGTGCCTTCACTAAATGTTTGTGCACATGTCACTGCTCAATTTTTGACCCTGATTTCAATCTCATCATGTTATCACCTTCTCATTAGAAAGAGCTGCCACTGCCTTCTGTAAGAGCAGGAAAGCAGATAAAAGCAATGAGGTGAAGAACCTTTCCACAGGTTGCACATGAGATATATTTGAATTTGAAGAATGGATTAATGTGGTATTCCAGAGGGCTGGCCTGCAGGGTAAACAGTTAGTAACTACATCAAGGAAGGACGTGTAATAGAGGGAAATAATATTCTTGAATTGTTCTGTTAGAGATTTAATACCTGACTCTGACTATTAACTAACAAGGTACGCTTGGTAAAGGTGCTTAGCCAGTTTGAAACTGCAAGTGGTCCACTGCTGCCAAAATGAATATAATAATAGATGTCTTAGAACAGAGGGAGAGGTAAAAAGGTGCTGAAATAAAGATATGTATGCCTTCTAGAACAGAATCAAGCAGATGTTCTTAATAATTTAACTCCCTCAGGGATACAGGGAAGCAAGACCGCAAAAGCCCTAATAAATAGCAAATAAACAGAGTCGGGTTCACAGGGCATGACATCTGCCCCTAGCGTGGAGACTAACATTTTTTACTGGGGTTATGATCTCTTTCAAGCTTCTGTCTGAGATATGAGAAGGAAGCAGAGAGCTGTACAGCCAGGACTTGGATAAAGATGCTGCTGAATAAGAACTTAATTTGTGATACTGGAAAATAAGAATGCCCCCAAATACCAATGTAATACCTGATTCTGAACTGGGGAGAGGTAGTATCTAGATGAAGGCAACCATCAAGTAGATTTGAAAAGAAATTAAGAAAAAGAAAAGAAGGAAGGAAAAAAAGGAGCACAGAAAGAAAATGAGGAAGGAAGATAATGAGAAAGAAAGAAAAGAAAGAAGAAAGAGAATGAAGAAGAGGAAATAGAAAGAAATGGTAAGAAAAAAAAAGACAGGTATTTACCCAAAGGAAAAAAAGACATTTTATCAAAAAGACACTTGCACTTGAATGTTCATAGCAGAACAATTTACAATTGCAACGATGTGAAAATAACCCAAATGCCCATCAATACATGAGTGAATTAATAAAATGTAATATATGTATACCATGCAGTACTACTCAGCTATAAAAAAAATGGTGAACTAATACCTTTTGTAACAACCTGGATAGAACTGGACCCATTCTTCTAAGTGATGTATTGTAAGAATGGAAAAAAAAAAAACCACAGCATGCATTCTCTATTAAACTGATACTAATTGATCAACATTTATGTGCACATATGGTAGTAACATTCATCCAGTGTTGGGCAGCTAGGAGAGGGGAGGAGGTGATGGGTATATTCACACCTGATGGGGGCAGTGCACACTGTCTGGGGGATGGACATGCTTGTAGCTCTGACTCGGTTGGGGCAAAGGCAATATATGTAACCTAAACATTTGTACCCATGTAATATTCTGAAATAAAAAAAATAAGAATCAAGTTGCAGGGATATGTGATACAATTTATAAAAATAGTATGTATATACATGTGTATATACATATACTCATATGTTTTACATGGACACACACATACATAGCTCACTCAGTATATAACATAGAATTTTATTTAAATTTCTCAATGTTTTCTTCCCTCTTCCCCAAAGAAGTCATAAATTCTTAGCTTATTGTCTATCTTCTATAGCTTTCTCCATGCATGCACAGTAATGCATCATACATGTGAATATAACTTTTAAATATTTTAAAATTAAAATTGGATCATGCAATGTAATTTTACACAATAAAATTTTGTCATTTAAAAATAAAGGGTTTTTTTTTTTTTACTATTTTATTGCAGTATACCATATATGCAGATAAGTATGTAAATTTTAAATCTACATTCGGCCTTTTTTTGTACAAAAGCATGCACCTGACCAAATGAACACATATAATATTGCTAGTTCAATGGCTTGATCAAAAACATATAAAAGTAGTGAGAGGCAGAGCCCAAAATTCAACATAGATGTCAAATACCAACTTCATGCTCCTCTGGGTTGTCTGGTAGCTTAATGAAATAACAGTTGATAGATCAGCATGGCCATGCCTATTTGCAAATGAAAACATCATTTTTACCAAAACCTTTCCCTCATTGTTTCAATTGTATAAAAATATCTTCCTAGCAATACTTTTATGTGAAGATTTCAATATTTTTGCTCCTTTCATTATGATCTAACAGAGACTAAAAATTATCAATTAAAATAAAGCTTTATAAACTTTGGGATTTAGCACAGTGAGGAAATGTCCTTCTCAAATTTCTCCCCTTTCCCCTTTGGAACATGTATTTATCAGTTTGGAGATTTGAAATTTCATGGTCTATTTAAATCAGTGTTGCTGTTTGTGATTCCACAATGCTCAGTAACATCACTGTACATTCCGGGCACATCCACATGACCTAGTTAATGGATGCCCTGAATGTTCTGAATAGATTTATGCTGATAATATGCTGTGCTCAGGCCAGAGCACAGGATGAGGCCCAGGAGGGGCTCATTTTCCCTCTTGAGTACTGATTTACTATGTAAACTTGAATATTATATTTAGTCTCCTGGACCTCAACTCCTCCCATGCAAAACAAGGCTAATAGTAGTATATTTGATTGTGAAGTACTTTGGCAGCCTTGTCAGAAGAACATTGTGAGGGCATATATTTATTATTTATAATATCTATGATATATTTAATGGCACCTGTTTTGTTTTTCCACAATTACTTCCATAGAAATGGATCAACTGACACTGAACTTGTTAAAAAACAAAAGACACACTGAAAAAAATTAGAAACAAATAGTATTTACCTAATTACCATTTAGGTAAAACCAATAGTATTACCTAAATTATTAGCATTAGCATTACCTAAATGCTAATCATTTAGGTAATAATTTTAACCTATTATTCATAGTTCATGTCCATTTCCTGTCACCAATGATTTATCTAGTATGCATCCAAATGATGTTTTATCTTCCATTAAAATTAAACATGTAGTAAAAAATACATCAAAATGTCCATTGCATTAAACTATCTTAACAGCTAAGGACAAAGATGAATTCCTACGAATTTAGCTGCTAATATTAATTGATTAATTTGACCATTGGAGAATCAATCTGTTGCCAGTAATTAACTGACCGTCTTGTGTATCTGGCCATAGTCAAAGTTATGTCCTCCTATCTAAACAGATTACCTTACCAAAAATATCAAATATTCTGTGAATATATTCCTATATTAGTCTCAGCTTGTGTTGACTAGGTAGCACCAAGAAACGTTGGTTTTATTTACTAGAAAGTTGAGCAAAAATTTAGTTAATTTTCTCTAGGGAATTAAGAGATGTCAGTGGAAAGTTAACAGAGGCCATCATAGAGATTTTCATCACTGCAGCCTGAGTTGAAAAGGGAAGTCCCTATTTCTCTTCATAACTATCAAATAGTAGACAGAATAAATTTTATTTTATAAAATACATGACCAAGATGAAAACTCAGTGCCATAATTTAAGAGGTAACCAATAAGGTAAGAAACAGTTAAAATTCAAAGGGCTAGGATTAACCAAACCAGATAAATAGACTTTGAGTTAGTGGTAGTAATGACCACATGGAATAGAACATCAGGCTATCAATCTTCTGCTCGGAAGGAAATCTGGAACTATCAAGGCAGGAGCCTAGGAACAGTTGTCTCATCTATGAAAGGGACTTGGAAACCTCAGCTCTTCAGTCTGAGGATATGGCACTAAGATGAGCTGTTTGGCTGGGGCTCTGGTAACAACAGAAATAGTGGTTTACTCAGAATGCAATCCTGAACCATAAATCTTGCTTAAAATGTAGGAAGTGCTGGGACCTAAAGCAAAGAAATTAATATTAAAAATGATCTAGAAAAACAAATCCAAGAGTCCTAGCAATTCCACATGGAACCATTCCACAGGGATACTTCTATAATTCATGACTCACAAAAAATGCCTGAAAAAGATAATTTTTAATAAAGACGAGCTCACAAAAAATTCCAAAGTATGCAGTGAAATCCATTGCCATGAGATATAGACAACAGAGATGAGTCAAACCCAAGGAATTACAGATAAAGAGCAACTGGAAAAAAATTTTGAGGTTAGGGTTTCAAAATGTTCAAAAAGATAAAAGAATAGAATTAATAAGGCAAAAAAAATGGCAGATTTAAAGCATAGTGAAATGGAAAACTAGAAATGCCAAATGTAATAATTGGATTTAAAAATTAATTCTCAGTGATTCATTAAGCAGTAGAGTTAACACAACCCAAGAAAGAATTATTGAATTGAAAAATAGATTTAGAAAATATATGTTTATGAATTAGAAAATTAATATTGTTAAAATGTCCATATTATCCAAACTAATATACAATCCCTATAAAAATTTCAATGAAATTTCTCACAAGAATAGAAAAAAACAATTCTAAAATTTATATGGAACCACAAAAGATCCTATATAGACAAAACAATCTTAAGCAAAACAAAATTGGAGGCATCACATGTCCTGATTTCAAATTATATTGCAAAGCTATACTAATCAAAACAGTATAGTATTCACATAAAAACAGACATATAGACCAATGGAACAGAAATAAATTTGTAAATTTATAGTCAATTAATTTTCCACAAGGCCCCTGTGGTGTTATGATATATATGTACATATATATATATTGGTTTTCATCCATAGTTCCTTGCTCTTTTATTATAATGTTGGGTGTGTTAGGCCTCAGGAGCAGACCTCAGGAAATAGAATCTTTCTGACCTTCACCTACCATGAGACAGAACTCTATTCTTCCCCCAGCTTTCTGATTGTGGGTCTTAAGACCCTCATTCTAGAGAGAGTACTGCCCCATACTCTGAAGGCTAATATTAATAATATTTCAACATGGTTGTCCATAAAAACCCAAGAAGACAGGGTTCAGGGAGCTTCTAGAGAACTGAACACGTGGAGGTTCCCAGAAGGTGGTGTGCCCAGAGGAAGCATAGAAGTTCCCTGCCCCTTCTCCCATACCTTGCCCTACTCATCTCTTCATCTTTATCCTTTATATCATCCTTTATAATAAACCTGTAAATATACGTGTTTCCCAGAGTTCTGTGAGCCACTCCAGCAAATTAATCAAAGACTAAGAGTAAGTCATGTGAACGCCAACTTAAAGCCAGTCAGTCAGAAGTTCTGGAGGCCTAGATTTGCTACTGGTGTTTGAAGATAGGGGAAGTTTTGGGGACTGAGCCTTCACCCTGTGGGATCTGATGCTATGTCCAGGTAGATGGTGTAGGAATTGACTTACAGGACACCTAGCTGGTGTCCACTGTTTGTTGTGTGGGGAAAAATCCCCACAGTTGGTCACAGAAGTCTTCGATGTTGATGATTATTGCACTGTGTGAACAGAGGGAAAAACACAGTTTGAGAGTTTTTAGAAAGCAGCCACCAAGAAGACACAATGAGGAAAGAATATTTTCGTCAATAAATGATATTGGGAAAACTGGATATCCACATGCAAAAAAAATGAAATTGAACTTTTATCTTACTCTATACATAAAAATCAACTCAAAATGGATTAAATACCTAAACATAAGACCTGAAACCAAAAAATCCAAGAAGAAAACATATGGAAAAAAGCTCCTTGATATTGGCCCTGGCAATAATTTCTTGACTATAACACCAAAAACACGGGCAACAAAAGCAAAAGTAGACAAGTGGGACTACATCAAACTAAAAAGCTTCTATACAGCAAAAGAAACAATCAACAAAATGAAAGGGCAGCCTACCGATTAGGAGAGAATATTTGCAAACTGTATGTCAGATAAGAGGTTAATATACAAAATATGAAAGGAACTCACACAACTCAATAGCAAAAGAAATAAATAATCCAATTAAAAAATGAACCAAGGTCCTGAATAGACATTTTTTCAAAAAAGAGATACAAATGGCCAATAGGTATATAAGAAGGTGTTCAATATCACTAATCATTAGGGAAATGAAAATCAAAACCATAATGAGATATCACTTTAAAACTGTTAGAATGGCTATTATAAAAATGACAAAAGATAAATGTTGGTGAGGGTATGGAGAAAAGAGAAACTTGTACACTGTTAATGGAAATGTAAATTGGTGTGGCCATTATAAAATAATAGTATAGAGGTTCCTCAAAAAATTAAAAATAGAACTGCCATATGACTGAGCAATCCCTCTGCTGGATATATATTCTTAGGAAATGAAATTGTTAACTCATAGAGATATTTACACTCCCATGTTCACTGCAGCATTATTCACAATTGATTAGATATGGAAACAAGTCTACATGCCCATTGACAGATGAATGAATAAATAAAGTGTGATATATATACACACACATATACACATAATGGAATATTATTCAGCCATAAACAAGGAGATACTTCTATTTGCAATAACATGGATAAACCCGGAGGATATTATGCTAAGTGAAATAAGGCAGACACAGAAAAAAAATTCATTATCTCACTTATATGTAGAATCTAAAAAAAAAGTTGAATACATACATACATAGAGTAGACCAGTGGTTACCAGGGATGGAGAGGGGGAGGGAGAGGAATTGGGAGAAGTAGGTCAAAGGTACAAACTTACAGTTATTCAGGATAAATGTTCTAGACACCTAATGCACAGCATGAAGACTATAGTTAATAATATTGTATTGTATATTGAAATTTGCAAATAGAATAGATTTTAGATGCTCTTACCACATACATGCACAAAAGAAGTAACTATGGAATGTGATAGGCTAATTTGCTGGCCTTTAATCATTTCTCTCTCTCTATCTCTCTCTCTCTATATATAAACATACATATACATAAATAACATGTAACATGTTCAGTATATACAATAAAAATAAATTTAAAAAATGAAAAATAGATCTGATTATATTACTCAGAAAGCATCACAGAGAGATTTTTTTTAAATATGAAAATGTTGTTATGAGACATGGCCAATAGAATCAAAACCTCCAAGTTACATATAATAATGTTTCAGAAGAAAAGGCAATATTCAAAAGATTAACCATGTATGAATTTTTAAATTTGAAGAAAGATTGAATTCTTGGAAGTAGATGACAAGATGTAAACAGAAAAGAATAAACTCAAGTCATTTGTCTGTTAGCTAAAAAACAAAAAACCCATAAAAAACTTTAAAAAACTGCCAGAGTAAAGAAGAGAAAGGAATGACTATCAGATGGATAGTATACTTCTCATGCAAAACAGTAAATGACAGAAAATGATGTAGTAAGATCCTCAAAGTGGTGAAAAAGATTCAAAAAAAATTACAATTCTATACCCAATTAAATTTTTATTCATAAGCAAGTTGAAGGACAAACAAAGACTCTTTAGAGCAAACAAGACTAAGAGTATTTACTGCCCATAGATCATTACAAAGAACTCTAGAATGTACAGCAAGTAGGGAAGTAAACTCAAAAGGAAAGTAGATTTCTTTCAGGAAATAATTAGTGTGAAACTGTAAGGACCTTTTTTTTCCTTGAAGTGCTATCAATTCATCTCTTTTTAGTGGGATTTTAAGTATTTTAAAATTTTTTATTCTCTGTATTTTACAATTTTTTACTATGAACATAGGTAATTTTGTAATAAGAAAAGAGTAAAATTTGTTTAAAACTAAAAAGAAAGTCTATACCTGGTAATGCTCAGTCTCTGCCCACAGGACCAATACCTTGGACATTCTACTGGTTCTCTGACAAGGGCTGATTTAGCACCAACGAAGTCACTTAGGTAATAGAACCAAAATTGATGTGTGGATGAATTTCAAAATATCTATCATGAAAGTAATAAGAGCACTGCTATGGTAAGAATATTGGTGTCCCCCCCATATCTATATGTTTGAACTTAATACCCATGTGATAGTGTTAAGAGGTAGGACCGGCCAGGCGCTGTGGCTCACGCCTGTAATCCTAGCACTCTGGGAGGCCGAGGCAGGTGGATCGCTCAAGGTCAGGAGTTCGAGACCAGCCTGAGCAAGAGCAAGACCTCGTCTCTACTAAAAATAGAAATAAATTATCTGGCCAACTAAAATATATATAGAAAAAATTAGCCAGGCATGGTGGCGCATGCCTGTAGTCCCAGCTACCCAGGAGGCTGAGGCAGTAGGATCGCTTAAGCCCAGAAGTTTGAGGTTGCTGTGAGCAAGGCTGACGCCACGGCACTCACTCTAGCCTAGCCCGGGCAACAAAGTGAGACTCTGTCTCAAAAAAAAAAAAAAAAAAAAAAAAGAGGTAGGGCCTTTGGGAAGTGATTAAGTCATGAGGCCTCTACCTCATGAATGGGATTAGTACCTTTATAAAAGAGGCTTGAGCAAGCTCCCTTACCCTCTTTCACCATGGAAGGACACAGAGAAGTTACCATCTATGAGGAATAGGTCCTTATCAGACACTGAGTCTGCTGGTGCCTTGATCTTGGACTTCCCAGCCTCCAAAATTGTGAGAAATAAATTTGTATTGTTTATAAATTACCCCGTCTAAGCTATTTTGTTGTAGCAGGTACAAACTAAGACCAGCACTAATGATCAGAGAAGTTATCCTAATGTCAAAGGGTAGAGATAGCCCTATATTAAAAGATGAAATACTTACTTGGATAAAGTATACCCTTAAGGTACTTCACAAGAGATAGAATAAATGCAAAAGGAAATACCCTGCTTAAGTCCTAGGATGTTATCATGTTAAGGCTTCATGCTTAGAGAAATAATATTTCATAGCATTGTGGAGGTACTGAGGAGCCCTGAATCATACCTCATTATGAAGTCAACTAGACCTCTTCACATTAGAATAAGAGCCCTAAATCCTGTATCATTTCTGCAGTTTTGGTGGACTCCCACCAAATCCACGCAGACAACTTTGGACCTCATTGAGTTATGGTTTCAGGTTATCAGTCAAGGAACAACACAAGAAAGCACTGTAGAGAAGCATATTTAGGGCACCTGTTCCATATGCTTTCATAACTATCAAGAGTTAGGAATTTTTTCTTGGCTTTAGTTACTCATAACTGTCTATAGAAGAGATCTTTACTAAATATAGAATATTAGAATAGACATTTGTATTTATACCCTTTTCTCTTTAAACTTTTGGCAGATAATAATAGAAACCATAAAACAGCTTAAGCAAATAAAAGGAGATGTGTTATAAGGATTGTCATAAAAACAAGAGCAAATTCATAGACAAGAACACACCAGACTTGATACAGCAGTATTCAGCAGGGAAAAACTCTTGAACACAGGAACAATAGCCACTGAGCCAGTTCCCTGCGGCCGGTAGTATTCTAGGTCAGTGCAGAGATAGAAAGCAAACTCAAATGACAGACTGCGGGGAAGCGACTTCAACCCTTTGGCTGTACGGCCTTCCTTCCCGCTCAATATTCATGCTCAGGTGAGCACTGGCTTCTTCTGTAGTGTGATTGGAGAGTAGGTAGGTCCAAGACTTTTGGTGCAGTCATAGAATATGGAAATCCAGCAGCTGGGTTTTTCACAGCAGTGTTGATGATTGGAGAGCCCGAGCCTTCTCCTGGTGTGATCAGGGCTGGGTTCGAGGCTTTCTCTGGGCTAGGGCTAATCACTTAAACAGTAGGCCATAAAGGGGTCCCATGGCGGTCTTCAGGAGGTCAATTTCTTTTCTGAATCTAGCCTGCAAAGAATCGGTCTTGGACAAATTAACCATTAAAGATCTAACCATTGAGGATATAGTATATACTTCACAGATACTATGATTAGAAAGAGCAGACAGATGTAGCAGTGGGCAAAGCCAGGAAGAGAAAAGCTGGCAGAAACCAAGAAAACAGGTCTCTCGCTCTCATATTATGTCTTCTTTACTTCACTATGCCTATCCGCCTCTTCTTCTCACTATGAGAACCAGCTTCCTTTGTTTCTCCCCACACGTGGCAGATAATGATAACCTCCTGCCATTGACTTTATATGCTCTCAGTTTCAGCAGCAAATACAGCCCAAGTCAAAGTCCAAATTTCTTAGAGAAAGAATACTTTTGGCTCTGTTTGAGACAAGTGTTCATCCCTGTTCCAATAAACTATGAGCCAGAGAGGCAGGGTCACATGCCTTCCAGGAATGGGAAAGAGAGTAGTGTCCAGAGAAAGAACGCGGCTACAACTGGAGAGAGACTGCTCAAGCCAAAACCTGTCCCAACCGTGTGCCTGATCTCAGTGAATTGTGATCAGTTTCAACCAAAGCAAGAAATATAAGCATCTTTTCCTCCCTCGTTTATCCTCATCCTTGTCATCTAATCAGCAATTAAATTCTGTCAATTCTAGATCTTTAACATTTTTCAACTTCATACAGTATAAGAAAAAAATCAAACAATGATTAAATGGGAATCAATTATAGAAAAATCTTTGCTTACGTGAGGCTTGTCTTCTTATTCTCCTCTGCAGGCCAGTGTTCCTCACAAAATAACCTTGAGGAAGCAAAGCTGTAACAGCCAAGTTAGCTGTGGGGGAAGCTTTTGATTCTTTTTCTTCAGGTTTTTTTTTTTTTTTTTTTTTTTTTTTTTTTTTTTTTTTTTGCCACAATACTCACTGTTTCAGATTTTTGTGGTATACCATCACATGATGCACAGAAATATGGCACAATAAACACCACTAGACATAAAATTAGTCATACCTTTAAGAACTTGCTTTGTCATCTGGGGAATTCACATACACTGTTTAGGAGAGTTTCTTTCCTCCAAGCCAACCTCTATTCCATTGTTTTAAAAGGCAAGCTTTGAAAATATCACTTCTCTGTTGAATAATTTCTATCTATAACTTGGGGCAATTATGACTTTGGTTAAAAGTGACAGAAATACAACCAAATTAGCTCATGGAATTTTGGAAGGATTAAACAATCAAAACAGCTTCTAGGTTTTACATCATACAGTTTCTGTCGCAGAGAGAAACTGACTGTTCCAATTCAAAAGACCTTGAATTGGGGCCTCCTCTAAGCCAATAGAATGCAACGTGGCTGGGGGTTCAGAAATAGGTATGTGGACAATAGGATCATTCTAGAAGAGACCACTTTTATAGTCTGTCTTCTTCAGTGTGTGTTCATGTTATTATTCTGGGTTCTACACGATAAGGTTCACAAAGATAGAAGCTATCTCTACTTAACTCACACTTCAGGCCTATATTAAGGGACTCAGCTACAATTTATCGCTTATGCTCTGTACTTTCAAACACGTTTCAAAAATATTATGTATTTGACACGCACAATACCATGAGGAAGCTATAATCATCCTCTCTCTCTCTCTCTCTCTCAATGAGAAAACTGAAAATTAGAAAAGCAAGGTATATAGTAACATAGCCTAGAATTTGGGATCCAGGTGGATTTCATCCCAAAGCCCACTCTCTTCTTACCACATTATACTTTCCCTTACTAAGTTCCAGGAGTTTCTGTACACTCATTAAATACTTTTTTTGTTGGTGGAGCTGAAATTATTTTTCTCCATTTTGTTCCTAAGGGGTATAAAATGAAACATAATTTGCATAAGCAGCAGCAGTTGAGTCATCCAGACAGCCACATATGGTAGTGTGCAACTGCAGCAGACAGCTTGAGCAGACATTCATGCCTATGGTGAAGTCTTCAGAGGCCCACGTTGCAAAATTTACAGAGCAGGAGCTCAGTAAATATTTGTTGAATCACTACTGAATAACTTATCAACTGCTAGCACTTTCAGTTCCACAGTCATATATATGATACTTCACTGACAGTCCCAAGGATAACAAAGGGGTCACTTGCCTATATGACATTTATTCAAGTCTCTTTGAGCTAAGGAGACTCTAATACAATATGCTACTTTATAAATGTTAATACTTTCATACTAAGTAAGGAACTATGACAAAATAAAATAAAGCCCAGGGAGAATAAATAACTCATGAAATCTACAGTGGAGCTAAAAATATTCTGGGGTTTTGTAACCTATCTATTGATAGATTGTTATATTATTTATTAAATGACTGATAAATTTACTTCTGTACTCATAAATTACTTCTGACATGCGTAATTTAAATAAAGAATCAATCAATACAAATGCCCCACTCCATACAAATGTGAGCAATGAGTAGAAATAAACAATTTAGAATAATAATTTTGTCCTAGAGTGTTTCACTTTGAAAATTATTCACACTGTGTAGAATTTTTTTCCCTAAAGTCATCTGCATACTCAGTTGAACCAAAATTCTTTTGCTGCTACAATTTGGCTGCTACAATTCTTTGATACTACTGCTACAAGATAAAAATGTTGCAGGTTTCCTATTCAACAATTCATTCATCCGTTGTTTATGACTTATAAGGTACAGAACACTAAAGGTCACAAATGCCATGCATCAGCTCTGTGATTTCATTAATTGCTTCCTTGATTCAGTAAAATTGACTTTTCCTATAATAGTGAGATCCAAGTAACTGTTAAAAATTTATTTTTAATTGGGGTTTCATATTCACATTCATATTCACTTACACTTAGTGTAAAATTATGTAAGTTTTGACAATCACATACAGTTGCATAGGAATCACCACCACAACCAAGATATTCAATGTTTCAATTAATCAATAATTCCCTTGTGTCCCTGTCCCAGCCCCCAGAAACCACCTCTTACTTTTTTCTTCCTATGTATATGTTTATTCCAGAGTATCATGTAAATGGAATTATACAATATGTAGTCTTCTGAGTCAGGCTAGTTAGATGGCATAACGCTCTTGAGATTTATTTACATTGTTACACATTTCAATAATTCATTCTTTCTATTGCTGAGCAGTATTCCATTTATGGATGTCCACAGATTACTTATGTATTCTGTACTGATAAACATTAGGCTTTTTTCCAGTTTTTGACAATTATGAATAAAGCTGCTATGTCCATTTACGTATAGGACTTTGTATGAACATATGTTTTCATTTTAGCTGAGCAAATAACCAGGAGTGAGGTTGCTGGCTTATATGGTAAGTATATATTTAACTGCTGCACTGATTTTTAAACTTGCCACACCATTTAGCATTTTCAAAGTAATATACGAGTTCAAAATGCTCTATATCATCACCAAGATTTTTTTAAGCCATTATAAGGTCATCTAAATTCTAAGTTGTTTTTAATTTGAATCAGATTGAGATTCTTTTCATGTGCCTTATTGTCATCTCTACATCTTCTTTGGTGAAGTGTATGTTCAAATCTTTTGCCTATTTTTTATGGGTGTATTCAATTTCTAATTATTGAGCTTTGAGAGTTCTTTATATGTATTCTATATACAAGATCTTTACCAGATATGTGTTTTTCAAAAATTTTTAAAGTCTGTTACTTGTTTTTTTTTTTCATTCTGTTGGCTCTGTTTTGAGAAGCAAAATTTTTAGCTTTGAAGAAGTTCAAATTTGATCAATTTTTATGGATTGTGAATTTTGTGTTTTACCTAAGATATCTTCACTTAATGTAAGGTGACAAAGGTTTTCCCCATGCCTTTTTTAATAAGTTTCCTAATTTCAAGTTTTACATTTAGTTATATAATCCATGCTGAATTAATGCTTATATATGGTATGAGGCATAGATTGAGGTCAATTTTTTTATATACATGTCCCACTGTTCTAGCACCAATTGATAAAAAGATTATTCTTTCTGCATTGAATTTGCATTTGTACTTATATACAAATCAACTGGCCATGTATGTGTGGATCTATTTCTGGACTTTGTACCATTTTCCATAAATTCTTTTTGTTTGTTTTTCTTTTTTTTCTTTTTTGAGACAGAGTCTCACTCTGTTGCCTGGACTAGAGTGCCGTGGCAGCAGCCTAACTCACAGCAACCTCAAACTCCTGGGCTCGAGCGATCCTTCTGCCTCAGCCTCCCGAGTAGCTGGGACTATAGGAATGTGCCACCATGCCCAGCTAAATTTTTTCTGTAAATTTTTAGTTGTCCGGCTAATTTATTTCTATTTTTAGTAGAGACAGGGTCTCACTCTTGCTCAGGCTGGTCTCGAAGTCCTGACCTCGAGTGATCCTCCCACCTCAGCCTCTCACAGTGCTAGGATTACAGGCGTGAACCACCGTGCCTGGCCTCCATAAATTCTTAAGCTTTACCTTAAGACTTGAATCCAGTAGTGTAAATTTCTCAATTTTGTTCTTTTTAAAAATTTATTTGGTTATTCTAGATTCTTTTTTTCTGTATGAGTTTTAGAGTCAGCTTATTGATTTCTATTAAAAATTCGGCTGATATTATGATTGGGATTCTGTTGTATTTATAAATCAGTTTGGGGAGAATTGATAGCTTAACAATATTATATCTTCCAATCCATGAACACTGTGTATTTCTCCATTTACTTAGGTCTTCTTAGATATTTTTCAACTATGTTTTGTAGTTGTCAACATACATACTGATTTAGTTCACTTCATGCTGCTGTAACACGATACCTGAGACTGAGTATTACACAATAAACAGAAATTTATTTTCTCACAGTTCCAGAGGCTGGGAAGTCCTACATCAAGGGGCCAGTATCTGGGGGTGGCCTTTTCTCCACCATTCTATGGCTAAAGGCAGAAAGTCAAAAGAGAACAAGAGGCTGGGCACAGTGACTAATGCCTGTAATTCTAGCACTTTAGGAGGCCAAGGTGGGAGTATCACTTGAGGCCAGGAGTTCAAGACCAGCCTAAGTAATATGATAAGATCCCTTTTCTATAAGAAATAAATGTAAAAATAAATAAAAGAGAATAAGAAAGAGTCAAACTCTCCCTTTTATAACAGCACCAATCCCACCCATAAGCTGGAGCCCTCATGGCTCCCCACGGTTCCATTGGGCCTAAAGTCCAACTTAAGTCCAATGTTTCTTTGTTAATTATCTGTTTCAATAATTGTCTAGTGCTGTGAGTGGGGTGTTAAAGTTCCCCATTATTATTGTATTGCTGTCTATGTCTTTCTTTAGGTATAGTCTAGTTTTATGCTCTGGTCTTGGCTGCATATATATTTAGGATTGTTATAACCTCTTGTTGAATAGATCCCTTTATTGTTATAAAATGACATTTCTCATGTTTTCTTACTGTTTTTGATTTGAAAGTCTGTTTTACGTGATTTGCGTATAGCTATTCCTGATTGCTTATGGTTTTTGTTTGTGTGGAATATGTTTTTTCATCCTTTTACCTTCAGTTATAAGTGGCTTTACCAGTTAAGATGAGTTGGCTCAGTTTTTAATTCATTCTTCCAATCCATATCTTCTAAGTTAGGCATTTTATCCATTTACATTCAAGATTAATTTTGATATGTGAAGTTTTGTTCTTTTCATAATGTTAATTGCTATTTAGTTGTTTTATGGATTCTTTGATTTTTTCTCTCTTTGTGTTTCCATAATGGCAAATGTTGACTTTCTATTTCCATGTTTAGGACTCTTTTGAGCATTTCTTGTAGTGTCAGTCTAGAGTGTCATAACCCCTGATTTTTTTAATATTTCTGGAATTATTACAGTAGTTCCTTCTTATCTAGAGAAACTATCACTCCTTCTTATTATTGAATTTACTTTTATTTGGATGGGACCTAAAAAAATTCTTTTCCCTTAAGGATGTGACTATAATGTACATCAAGTGAGGTCATTTAGCTTTGTTTCTGGGTGCTTTTCATGGCAAAGACTCTGTATAAATTCCTTGGTTATAATAGCCTTAATGTGGTGGCTTTTTAAAATGATGGTTGGAGTAACAGTGTGCTGGGCATGTAAGCAGTTTCATGGCCTCCTGCAGAGCTGGGGTGGCAGAGGTCTTGAGAAGCTTATCTGGTTCCCTACCATTGTGAACTATGTCCGCAGATTTTGCATTCAGTTATGCAATTTAACCTCCAGGCCAGTAGGTGGTGTTTGCAGGTAAGAACCTGCTATGGCAGTAACAGTAGGGTTTATGCTTAATCTTTGTTTACTGGGAGAAGCTTTCTGGTACCTAAAACAATGGGGCTGGTCTGCGGAGTGCACAGGAGCCTAAGCTCCTTGCTTGGTGGTGAGGCGAGGGGGAGAGACAAAGTTGGGCAGAGCTGGACCAGGCAAGCCCCTGTCTCTGGGTCCCTCAATGGCAGTCAGAAGCACCAGCCATGATAGGGATGTCAGGGAATTCATGAGTCCCCTGGTGAAATGCACTGCTGCCACCTGGTGTTGGCAGGAGCTGGCCCAGCACCACAGTCTGGCAGTCAGGGATGTGATCTCTTTCCCCATGATGCTCTCATCCTGGCACTTAGGACATTCAGTTCAGTCAGACACTGCTGTTTATTTCCAGGCTGCAATACAGATGAGAGCCATAGCAGCCACCTGCCCCTCAGCTCCCCACCAAACCTCTGTGCCATCTGGAAATGACTGCACTGTGGCGTCTCCTCCCTTGGCCCCAAACACATAGCTCTCCACCTCTCTATGCAGGAATATTGCAGCTCCTTGCAGAGAGAGGGAGGGACCCCATCTTTCCTCCAAGTTTGATCCTGGAGACCACACTGCCAGTGAGGACACTATAGCCCCTCACTGCCACAGATAGGCTGTCCTTGGTGTGCCTGTACCAACTTCCCATGGGAGAGGGAAGGGCTGTGTCTGCAGTAGTTAGCTGAGTGGGAAGACAAGACCTCCCTCTCTGTATCTGGGCTCAAGCACTGAGGCCACTTGGCCAGTGGGATGGGATTTTCACTCCTCCCTTGCAAAGCTGAGCAGAGTTTGTATCTCTGCTGGAAGCAGCACAGCCACTCATGGCCCACAAGAAGGTAGTAGCTCTTGGGCACAAGAAAGTGTGCCTCTGGATTCCCTTCTCCCAGGGGCTGCCCCTTAGAGCACTGCTCTCTCCCTTCCCTTAGGGGTAGCACTCCTGCACCTCCCTTGGGTTCAGCCAGCACTGTGCCATTGCCACTCTCTGAGTGGGTGATGGGGAATGTCAGCAGGAACTCCCAGGATGTGGAGATATAAGGGCTGAGGTTCCCTGGGCAGGATACAGTCCCCTGACTGCTGTCCCTAACACGGTGTCCCACTGGAGCTGCTCGAGTCTGGGGGTGTGGGAGGCAACCAGCCTGAGGTTGAAGTCTGGTGTAATGCACACCCTCAAGAAGTCCCCAAATTGCTGTCTAGTGTTCAGGTTTGGGAGAACAGAAGAGCTCTCTAACAGTTCGGATATCAGCAGTCTGCTGCAGGCACAAAGGGAGTCCAAATCCTCCCACGTACCCTCTCCATGAAATACCAAGTCCCTTGGAGCTCCTAGCCAATCATTGCCTCTTGCTTCCATCTTCTTTCATGCCCCAGCTTCTTCCCTTCAGTTCTCGGCTGGGCTCCAGTATTCTGTCCTAGATAGTCTATTCAAGTGCTGATTATCTATTTGTAATTTTGATTTTTCTTTCTGAGTAGAACTGGTGTCTGATGTCTCTAGTCAGCCATCTTGAATCTCCTATTCCCAATACTTGGCTAATTTTTTAAAACATTGTAAAATAGCACATGTAATATAAAACATTTTAGGAATATATTTACTTATATTTATTTTCATACACTCCCAAGTCAAAACATATGCACTGTCCTAATGCCTTATTAACAACTGTTAAAATGTACAACTCCACAGCAGTTTACAGTTTCACAAATACTGTGTACTCATTTCCTTCTCAAGACCACATAATAAAATTTTTAAAAATCTTTTTGTATATGATAAATTAAAATAATATCTTATTATTTTAATAACAAATAGTATAACAAATAATAAATTTAATATTAATTAATTTTCTTTTGATAATGACAAGATTGCATTCTCCCATATGTTTAGTGGGGATTTGCTTAAATTTTAGTTCCTGTCTTTTATCCATTTTTTTTTTTGATTAGGAAGAGTTTCAGGAACTTTTTAAATGTTCACATTTAGGTTTATATTAGAACACAGACTAGAACTCTGTGACTATCTGTGAATCATACTTTTTGATACAGTAATTCACCTACAGAAATTTGTCCCAAATAAATAATCTAAAATGTGAACAAATAATTATGTACAAAATATGCCATTTCAGCATTAATTATAGTAATTAAAACTGGGAAAAACCTAATCATTTAGTATTAGAGTAATGGTTGAGTAAATTATAAACCATCTATGAGATGGAATATTATGCACCATTAAAAATAATGTTTGTAAAGAGTTGTTTAATTTCATTGGAAGAAATTTGTAATTAAACATTCAGTAAAAGGAGAATATAATATTTTCTTATATGTGTTTGTACACACACACTGTGATCTTCTGTTAAAAATATGTTAAAACATTAAAAAATATATATGTCAAAATAAATATGTTGAAATTGCTTTGTAGTGGAGGGATTATGAATATTTTTTTTCCTATTTCTTGACACTTTCTAGTACTTTCCATTTTGATAGCTAGAGAAAAACACTATTAAATGTTCCAGTCATTGCTTTCTATTATTTTCCCTTCTTTTTTTTTCTTTCATATCCCCATGAAATCATGAATATCTTTATCACAGCGGTGCTAAGCAATAGGAAGATAAGACCAATTTATTAATAGAAACAGTAACTAGTCACCTAGAAGCATTTTATACAACAAACATGTTCTGAATATCAGTCATTTTAATATATCCTGGGGAAATAAAAATACATAAAATATGGAAACTGCTCTTAAGGAGTTCACTATATATTAGGAAAATAAATTCTCTGATACGAACTCGACTATAATTTAGTTTTAGAGTAAAAGTTTTTAACAAAGTGTTAAGGAAAGTTGAGGAAAGAGACATAAATTCTAACTGCAAAGATTAGAGATTTCAAAAAGAAGCTACGAGAGAAGCTACGCTTTTAAACACAAACAGGGCTTTGGTAGGTAAAGATCTGATGCTAAGATGAAGAGAATGATGAAGATGATATCTAACATTAAGTGCTGATTAGAATCCAGACACTTTGTTTGTTTTAAACATACCTTATCTTATTTAATCTTCACATGGTTTTATGGAGTGGAGACTGTTATTATTTCATTTTTACATATGAGGAAACTGAAATTTAGAAAAACCAAGCAAGCTTTCCAGGGTCATAAAGCTTGCATATAACGTGAACAGAAATTCATATCAAATCTGATTCCAATGTTGATATGTTAATCATTATACAGTTAGCATTGGTGCACATGTACATAAGAATACCTAGAGAAATCACTACTTGCATATGCATCAAATTAGATCCAGGAATTAAATATAAATAATGTAGAACAGCCAATGAAAACCTACTTGTGTCATTACACTTGCTAAATCTCCCTGCACCCAAACACGTGAAGTATAGGAGCTGTGAGGTATAGCTTACAACAGGGATTTAGTATTGTAGGGTCACTGACATTTAAGAGTGATTCTACCAAGTGTGTTCACAAATACTACTGCCTCCATCCAGTTAAGACTTGCCACTAAAATAAAACCTATTTGGAGATTTCAAGAATCTCTAGAAACCAGCTTAATCATTTATTAGTTGAAGCTAACCCAGAATGCCTAGTTCTGTGTTTTCTTCAGATCAAATGATCCATCAATATCGAGAAATATAGAATGCTTCAAGATGATTGAAAATTTGCTCATAACTGAGCTACTAATTAGATACCAAGTTCAAGGGCTTTACCCCAGGATGATAAATATTTAAACAAATAGGTATTAATTGTATATACAGCCTTTTTTATTTTTAGACCACAAATTCTCAGATCTTCACACTATGCCCAGTCAATCACACAACGGTATCAGTTTTAGAGAGAGATGCTGGATTAGAAGTCTGCTGTCTAAGCCATTCCTAAGGCAGATTCCTCACTTAATTCCCTTTGCTGTCAGTATATTTCCCAAACTGATGTGTGAAATTCTTAAGGGAAGTAGAAGGCTCTGTTATGCCCTGTGCACTTGCTGCCTATAGGAGAACTGGACTCGGTTTCAATTTTTATATATTCTCACTCCACTCTTGCTTCCCCCGGCTGTCAACAATCAGGGGCCTGGGAGATTTATTCTAGTATACTTTCATTTGATTTTCAGGGGAAAAAATGTCCCAGTAACTTCCTGAACTTTGGGGTGAGTAGGAAATGGCTCACCTTTCCATCAGGGCCCATGACATAAATTATGCCTTTCCCACTGTAAGGATGATGATTCACCAAAATTAGATGCAGCTATTCCCAGTTGCAGGCTTGTTACCAACAGGCTAGTGGCTATGTTAAATTGGAAAGATTTTTTGCAATATTTGCCAGGAGAGAGTAAACAGCAACAAGCAAATCTTGGAAGATGTAAAATAAAAAAGGAAAACACAAAAGGCCTTTCTTTCTACTTAAATGGAGGGCTTTGTCCTGCTTCAAGGGTGGGCTTTACAGCCAGTCACTTCTCTGCTCCCACATAAGTCACCCTTTTGTTTATTCCACATTTAGGGCAGGGGACCAGGCTCTGGCACTCACCAGCTGTGTGATTAACCCAGTGATTCTCAACCCAGCTGCTCTTTAAGATTACTGGAAGCTTTTAAAAATACTCAAGCCTCCATTTTGGGCCTCTGTGAAGCCTCCATTCTGAAGTTATAATGAGCAAAACAAGAAGGCTGGACAGATGTCAAAAACTCAGTGGGCCAGGAAGTTCATGTAAATAGGCAGAATTTTTCAAAGCCTCAAAGAATATTTTTCTCCCATTTTTCTTTAAACATGCAACCCTTTGGAGCTGTCTTTTAGCTTTTTACATTAAAAAAGTGTGAACACATAACAAATAATTAATGCTCATTTTAACTCTACATTGAAATTATATGGCAAGCATTCATCATCAATGGCAACTTGCACTTGGCTTCATTACAGAAATGTGCTAAAAGAAAAACCTGAGACAAGTTAAACTTAACAAAGTTTAATTTAGCAAAGAGTAATTCACTAATTGGGTAGCCCCCAGATGAGAATAGGTTCAGAGAGACTCCACTCTGCCACGTGATTGAAGATTCATGGAAAGAAAAAGGAAAGTGAGGTACAGAAAATAGAAGCGGGGTACAGAAACAGTTGGATTGGTTACAGCTCAGCGTTTGCCTTATTTGAACACAGTTCGAGCAGTCAGCCACCTCTGAACTCAGTGATCGGCACAAGAGTAGGTTACAGTCTGTTTACACATTCAGTTAGGTTACAGTTCACTATGTACAAAGAAACCTTTAGTCCAAACTTAAAATATGTAAGGAGGCAACTTTAGGGCAAATTTAATTTAACAAATTCAATAGGGAATAGTGAGAATTACAATAAACTGGAGAGTACAAGGTATAAATTTTACTATACCACACTATCCCATGCCATACCACACTATGCTATACTATACTAAAGCTGAACTCCAATTGATTGTTTTTTTGGCAAGAAAATGAGGTCAACTCTCACAATTTTCTAAAAGAAACTATAAATCCAAGAATATGGGTAAAATGCTTCAAGTTTTAGATGTTGGAAATTAATTTAAAAATAAAATTAAAACTTGATGTGGACTCATATTAGACCAGCAAAATACGAGCTTAGGTTTTATTGTAGACTGCAGGATGCCAGTTTGAAACCCTGGGGAAACAGCCTACTATGTACTTTAAAGTTAGGTCTGGGTTCAAATTCCAGCTCTGCCTCTTACCAGTTAGTGCCTGACAAGTAGTAAGTGCTCAATAAATGTAATTATTATTCATATTCTATTGCCTTTCTATTCTAATGGGCTAAGTCCCTATCATGATTTTTTTAGCTGTACGATTTTTAAAATACTTACAAGAAATCTAAACAACCAGAAAATGCAAAGAACCAGATATTTCTTTGCAGTTTATATATTCCACACATGGTTTTTTATGAAAAGAGATGAGCAGTAGCAAGGATTTATTCCATTTTGCTGAGTAGATATTAGTATCCATAAAGATCTCTCATTCCAACCTCTCAATCCTTTGACATTCACAACCCTAAGTAAAAAGTAAGGTTTACAATAATGACTTTACCTCTATAAGTCCTAATAAATTATAGTAAATAATGGCAAATATTTTAGTATTAAATACATTTTTATATTTGATATGGGCAGAATGTATCATCCAGAATTCACTCATTGGAAACTTAATCCTCAATGTAGCCATGTTGGGAGGTGGGGCCTAATGGTAGCATTTAGATCTTGAGGGCTCAACTCTCATGAATGAATTAATGTCACTGTCAAAAGGGCTTTTGGGAGTGGGTTCTCTCTCTCCTGCTCATCTGCCATGTGAGAACACAAGAGTTTGTCCCTTTTCACCCTTCTGCCTTCTGCCATGTGAGGATGCAGCAAGAAGGTCCTTACCCAACACCAGATGCTGGCACCTTGATCTTGGGACTTCCCAGCCTCCAGCACTGTGAGAAATAAATTTCTGTTTTTTTCTAAAGTATCTGTATTCCGTGATAGCAGCACAAAACAGACTGAGATAGTGTTCTAATAGTTTGAGCAACAACTATAATTTATCTATTGCTGAATATTTGTTTAAATAAGCAAATAGTCTTAAACTGCATGGATAAATAGAAACCTACACATTTTATTTCTAATTTTTTTAAAAAGTAGATTTTTTTCTACATTGGTTTCTCTGAAGAAAAAGTCACAGCACCAAAGTTCTTATGCATCAGGTTTTTCCTTCCTAAGCTCAATGGGACATTTAAGAATAGATCCAAAAATTAAGAAAAAACAAACAAACAAACAAAAAAGGCAAGCCATCCTTAAGCTTTCTTCTACTTCCTAGTTGAGAGTTTGGAATAGTTTGAAGTCTGAAGGTAGGATCTATCAGTATTTAGAGAATTCGACTCAGATTTAAAGGGATAGGCTCTCAAAGGCTGGGAAAGAGGAGATTTCTACTGGGTGGTCTCACTCCCCTTACTAAACCAAGCATCTAAATTTCTCTCCATCCCCACTGCCATCACCCATTTCCATGTCTTGCCTAGGCTACTTAATCAACCTCCCAACTCATATCCCTGGTCCACTCTTGCCTAATTATTTGCTATACTACAGTCCACATAATTCTTCCAAAACAAAATCATCTCATTTCACTACCATGCTCTGAAATCCTTCATGATTCCTGGATTGACCACATGAGTCTAAATTCTTTCAGTTCCTGGCTCCAACCCAGCTTCCCAACCTCACCTCTTAGCACCTCCCTGTCTCGCACACTGAGCTTCATCCATTATAACATCTTCTGTTTTCCTCAAAATCTCTATGTTCCCTCTTCTGTTTATTCCTGGACTCCAAAGATGCTATTACCTCTTGGAGCATTATTTCTCCTACCCTCTAACCTCATTATTCTTATTTATATTTCAGGTCTCAGATTATATATATTTCCTTTGGAAAAGTCTTTCCACTCCCTTCCTGGAGTACCTGGTACTTCCCCCAGCACTGACTCTGAGATTGCATTCATGGAGTAGTATTGTTATTCTCTGTTCATCTTCACTGGATTGCAAGCTACATGAGACAGATAGCATGTTTATCTTATTCTACTAGTGTCAACACTAGAGCTTGGAACATAAAAGTGCTTAATATAAGTTTGTTGAATAAACATATAATTTTGGTTTTCTTAGTGGCCAGGACCATATGAGAAATGTGGGATTTGTGCATGATGCTATGTCCTTACTTTGCAGGCTTTTGTCTGCATATTATAGAGCTCAATATTTAAATTATATTCTAAAAACAATTCCTTTTTTGGAGAGAGGCTTATTGGTTTCCTAAGTGCTTTACATGCCATACACTTGTCACAGAAACTCTAAAAGCAAGTTAAGGCAGTTGTAATTATACTCATATAATAGTTAAGGAAATTGAGGCTCAAAGAGACCATGAGATTTAATCAAGAGAATTTCAGTGGTAGAGCAAGACCTGAAATTTAGATCTTCTGTTTCTAAGACCAGTTTTTTTCTCACTGCAATACACTGAATTTTTCCTGCTCAAATTATATTTGTTAAATATGGCAAGTTTTTTGTATAACAATTGCACCTCGATAAAGCTGTTAAAATTAAGTTCAGATGTATACACACATATACACACAGAACAATAACAACAGCAAAACAACTACATGCTGTATTTCTTTAGTTAAATCTTCATATATTAGGCTTGCTCCTTTAAGAGCACTAAAACTCTTTAGGACCATGGACCCTCTTATCTTAAATGACAATGAAATCAGGAGACCCTAGGAGACAGTTTTCCTTACAGAAGGGTTAATTTCCTGTACACAGAACATTAAATAAACCAGTAAGCTCACAAAAATAATCTCCTCACAGGTAAATTTGGACAAAAAGAGATAAAATTTCCTGGATCTTATGCTAGGCCAAATGAAGCATACTAACATCTCAAAGTTCATTTTAAACTTTGTGCATGACAAGACACCATTATCTGAATTATTTACTCAAATAGATCTCATTTCTAAACAATTAGAAAAGAGGAGACAACTAGAAACTCCAATATCACTGTTGTACTCGATTATAAAACAGTACCATTCAAACTACTGCTTCCTGAAGAGACTTCTGATTAGTTTCATTGCTTATCTATCAGAGCCATTTGTAACACTTTAGCCTTGCTTGGCCAAGAAGGCCATTCTAGTGGTTGTATATCCAGACTTTCAGGAGAGCCAGTGATCTGTCACCCTCCTACTGAGTTTAATCATATTCACTTCAGGAAACTATTTGCCCTGGGATCGTGCACTTCGTCGTGGTGCTATAATTTATCATATGAGGCAAAATGTCCATTTAGATATTGCCAGAAAATCCTCCAGGGGGGAAAATGAGATAAATATCACATTGTTTCCAAACCTAAATCAACATTTTCATCATTTAAATATGTCAAGTCTCTGTAATATACCAGACAAAGCAAAAAAGAAAGAAATATAGTAAAACCATGGATATCAAACTAAATTTATTTATAAATGCATTTAGGGTATTGTAGAAGAGAAAACAATCAAGCCTGGTTACTTGATCTTCATAATAATCTTGCAAAGTGAGTATTATTAACCTCATCTTACAGAAAGAGAAAAAAAGTCTACAGGAGACCGAAGTATCATGCCAAAACTACAATGTTGGGAACAAACCTGAACTTCCCCCCATTATCCCAAATAGCTTATCATGCAATATAGAAGACAATTCAGGGAAGTTAAAAAAATATGTAAAAATAATGTATCAATAAGCGTAGGAATAAAATTGGCAAAAGCAAGATTCATAGGCTCCTCATTTGCTTTTCCCCATCCCAGAGTGAGGAATTTATAGAGTTGTGATTCTCTGGAAAACCCTATTAATAGGCCCATGGGGAGGTCCCTTGTAAGTTTTATTCTCAGGGCTAGTAACATGTTTTCCCTACAGAAGACACCTGTCCACTGGAGACCCAGCCTCTTGGTAGGCAAAGAATCCTTAAAAGCATTTTATTTTTCTAATGCTATCCAGCCTCCAGCTTACAAGTGTAAAAGAACAATCATTTCATTATCTCTCGTGGTTCTTTGAATTGACTGAACTCAGCTGGATGGTTCGTCTGTGCTATAGAATTTCCAGGATGGGCCTCAGCCATCTGAGGACTTATTTAGTTGCAATGTCCAAGTAGGCTTATTAACATGGAGGGCAGTAAATGCTGGCTCTCAGCTGAGAGTTCATTTGAGGCTGTTAAGAGGAGTAACATGGCATTTCCACGTGGGTTGGGTTTCTCACAACATGGCAGCTAGGTTCTAAGAGGGACTGTTTTAACAGAAAGCATTTCAAAAGGAAATTGCCAACTCTCTGATGCCTCAGTTTAGAAGTCCCAATGTGCTACTTCCAATGCTTCCTGTTGGCTATTGCAGATTTAGAAAGGAGAAAAATAAGCTCTACCTCTTGATGGGAGCATGAGCATGAACACACACAGAGGGGAAGAATTGTTGGAGGCCCTCTTTGAAGTCAAGCTCCCATAAAAGGTCACACCTTTGGCAAGCAGAGAAGCTACAGATATGACCATCTAAGAATGCCCCCAGAATCTTCCCATTAGGGGACACTTGGTAAATATCATATGTATTGAGTGTCAAAGTATCCTGTTGACGTAGAGCCCAAAATTATCAGTAGCAGGTAAAGATATGGCAGACTTTTTGAAGGAACTGAAATTTTGAGCCTAATCTGACTAAGATGATACATAAAAATTGAACAATCTCCATGAGCTAATACTCATTTTATGTTTATATAATACAAACAAACCAAACTTTAGTTCATAATAGTGATATTTCCCCAAGTTGATGTTTTCAGCATAGAAAAAGCAGTGTAACTGTGTGTCTGAATTTTATTGTAAAGACAAGCTGTGGAAAACCAGGCAGACTATATTTTAAGGTTCTGTTGTAAGGTTGATTCTTATAAGTCCCAATTAATCAATCTGGATCAAAACTTTAATGGCAACCAAATAACATATTTGTGACAGATGGTGGACAGATGACCGAATATGCGTTAAACATTGAATTCTTGCCAAACAACCTTTTAAATACACAGCCTGTTGAGTGATTGGAAATGCCTCTTGGATTATAGAATGCCTTATACTTACAATAAAACAAAACTAAGAATTATCTATAGATGCAAAAAGAGCATCTTCTGTGGGGAAACATTTTGTGTAATACAACATAACACATATCCTGACAGCAATTTTCTATGGTTATTTAAAAGTCACGACCTGAGGCTGCAGTGAGCACAGCTTTAGCATTCTGATAAGCTGGGACAAAGCTGGAATACCAAGCAGGTGTGAGGCAAACATGGTCTCTGAAACAGACAGAGATGAGGGCAAAGGAAGGCGGGGGGAGGAAAAACAAGGAAATGAATAAAATTACTCATAGTGGATACTCTCAAGCATGTTCAATCTCAAATCTGCTTTAATAACCAGACACTGTGCATACAGAAAATATAAGAAATTTCTTGCCTTCATGTTCTTAAATGTATGCTGGGTGTAATGATTTTTTTTTAGATATAGCATTTTGGAAAGTTTGAAATGATAGGAGGGCGAATTTCCTGAAATCCCACCCTAAAACAGGCCTTGTCTTTCTCTTACCATTAAACCTTAGTTCATTGGTTTATTCATTTATTTATTACAATTAGTTTTTCTAAACAACTATAAGAAAGTCCAACAAAATACAGATTGTCATTAGAGTTATTACTGTTTTGTTAAAGATCGTGTAGGATTAGAGGATGAGCAATGATAATGGGTTGGAGGAGCATCTGACTAGTTTTAAGGCTTTCAATGCAATGCAGTTGATCACAATTTTATTCAGACATTACATACTGGGGAGAGGAGTTGGAGGATCAGTAATTTGTCTACAGGGAATTCCTACACAAAACAGACCCAGTAAGACTTCCCTGGTGAGATCCATCTGCCTCCTCCGGACCCTCAGATAACCAGGATCACAATACTCCCATTGTCCTTTCTCCAGCCCAATTCCTATCCATGCATTCTCTCCTCCCCAAAGGTGCTGTGCAAGCTGAGAGTAGCCTGTCCCTGTGGCTGAGACACACTCTGGTTTGGCTATAGTGTTCCTGGGTGTGACTGTTCTAGAGGACAGCCTTATTTTAAAATTTCAGGTTTGCCAGGAGTTTTGTGTCTCTTCTCCAACACAATGCAGATGATCTTGAATGAAATATGAGTCTCAAGGCAAATTAGTGACCAACCTCACTTTCAGCAATACCAGCAATTCACTAGCCCTCGGCTCACAGCTCTGTGCAAACTCCCAGTCTATTGGGTGGGTCTAAAGTTACTGTTTCATCAGCTCTCTCTTTGCAGAACTTTAGGCCCCATTTGAGTCATAAATACGGAGGTCAATACTTTTGAATTCATGAAGAAATAAAGGCCTTTAGGCTGCTGTCACAAACACACTGAAGGCAGGAGTCCTACTCAAGGCCATCTGACTGCTGGACTTTAGCAGTTAGAATGACTTTATGACCACATGGCCTTTGAGTTTGTTATTTATGGGGAAGAGAGAAGGGAAGAATCCAGGCTTATTATGAGAAAAACTTAAAAACAAACAAACAAAAAAAAAAAAACTTCAGTGTGAAAAGTGTCTTTATTTCTATTCTTCCTGCTGAGGAGGCTCAGTAGGGCAAACTGCATCACATCTCCTTCTGCCCCAAGCACTGTGTGGTCTGCAAGTAAGGAAAGCTGGCATTGAATTCCAGCATTTGAATCCTCCATGAGGGATTCGCTGGTACTGAATCCCCCCAGCTCCTCACTGGAGGAAACAACCCAGAGAAAGATGCATTCAGGTAGAATAATGGGGAGATGAAAGGAAAAAGGTGATTCTGAATGTAGTACTGGATTTAGAGACTGGATGAACTAGGGACTCAAGAACAGTACTCAGGTCTGTGGTTCCCATTGATTGAACCTCCAAAAGCCGACTGATCAGATAACTGTCCCTAACAAATGTAACATAGAAGGGCAGGACTTATAGCAAATGAGCTGAAGTTCCAGTCACTGTGTTCCTGCAGAAGAAAATGTTAGCCCCTGAACACAAGAATGACTCCATCCTCAGGAGCCTCCTTCAGGAGGTACATAAGATCATGATTCCCTTTTGGCAGCTAGAAAGGACATGGAAGAGGGTGAGATCATAAGACCTATGTGAAGTAACTCATATAGCCCAGAGTTTTGACTCAGAAGTGTAGTTTATTATATCTCAAACAGGAAGCAGTATAATTAATAAAAGTATGCACCTAAATTATCGACACAGTTTTGCCATCTTAATGGTAGCTTGTTTACACCAGCGGCAGAGAAGCCTAGAGAGCTAGTGGCGATGAAATCACAAAAGGCATTTTCCACAGCTTGTTGAGAATTGACTAGTTTTGCTTGCAAAATGTGGTTCAAAGCTTGGAAGAAGTGGTAGTCAGTTGGTGCAAGGTCTGGTGAATACCATGGATGACAGAGTTTCAAGTTCAGCCTCTGTAGTTCAAGCAGTGTTGTTTATGCAACATGTGGTCAAGCATTGTCTTGCAGGAAAATTGGCCTGTCTCTATAGACCAATCTTGGCTGCTTAATTGCAAGCATCCTCATCATGTTGTCCAACTGGTTGCAGTAGACGTCCCCTGTAGTCAACTGACCAGGTTTCATGAAGCTGAAGTGGATAATACCAGCGCTGGACCACCAAACAGATGCCATTAGCTTTTTTTGATGGATATTCAGTTTTGGACTGTGTTTAGGCACTTCATCTTTATCCAACCAGTGTGCTGAATGCTTGCGATTGTCAAAAAAAATCCATTTTTCATCACATATAACAATATGGTGTAGAAATGGTTTGCCTTTATGTCATGACAGCAAAAAAAGGCAAGCTTCGAGACGATTTCTCTTCTGGTACTTGTTTAATGGAATCCATCTATCCAGCTTCTTTACCTTGCTGATTTGTTTCAAATGGTCCAATACTGTTTGTGTAGTAATGTCAAACTTTGCTGCTAATTCACATGTAGGTTGAGATGGATTCGCTTCCGTCTTTCAGCTTTCAGCTCATCATTGTCCACCTTGGCCTCAGGTCACCCAGGTGGCTCATTTTCAAGATTAAAATCACCAGAACAGAACTTCTCAAACCATCGAGAAG
The DNA here is from genome assembly GCA_028533085.1 of Varecia variegata. Classification (NCBI taxonomy): domain Eukaryota; kingdom Metazoa; phylum Chordata; class Mammalia; order Primates; family Lemuridae; genus Varecia; species Varecia variegata. The sequence goes on from CM052438.1 coordinate 114,467,155, forward strand.
TTCTGCATTGATTAGCCACATCCTTCCCAAACACTTTGTTGATACTTTGAGCTGTCTGTGCTGCATTGGTTCCATAATAGAACTTGTATTAGAAAATAACACAAATTTTTGACTTATCCATGGTTTTATAAAAATCACTCTAAAAAAAATTGGCAAGCCAAAACATGAATTTGAAAGACTGAGGATATACCTTCACAATAAAAATAAAACAATAAGTGTCAAAGTGAAATGCCAGAGATATCAACTATCAAACTTAGTACTTAAGGAAATTGGACATTTCATATTTAATAATCCAATATTAAAAATAACTTCCCACCATGAATTGCCCCATATAGCTATATAACTTGGAGAAAATTTCCAAACCTTGCAAAAGCTTTTTAAAGAGACTCATAGATTCATGATAGATGTCTTCACTTTTCCTATCCTATTGTCCATGACTTTTCTCAATCCTAAATGGTGTCACAAGAGGACACCTTGCCAGGTATTCCAGTTAAGTGTTAACCAAACAAGGTGTGAATGTTTCTATTAACCAAGGGCTTAGAGCTTGAAGTCATCCTGTGAATTTACAATACCTTTCCCCTGAGGACCACAAAGGGCTTTTTATATATTGGTTTGTTTGTTCTTAGTGCAGTAGGAGGTAGAAAGACATAATTATCCCCATTTTTCACGTTTGTTGAAAGTGAACTCAGCTGAAAACACTAGCTAGCTAGTATTTAGATCCTTCTGTTCTTGAGTCCAAGATGTATTTTATTTCATGTATTAATTTTATTATAAAATCACAGGTCCTCAAAATTTCCTATTCCTAAACTTTATCACCTTTGTTTAATTACCTTCTCTTGGACCAAAACAGGGACTACCACAGTCATTTCTAATGTTTGGAATTTTAAATAATGTTGCACATTGAATAAACTACAAATTTTTATAATTTCATATAGTTTATTTTATTTAATACACATGTAGCTAATTTTTCAGCATGACAACTACATACAATTTTGCTTACATTCCACATATTTGTGCTCTTGGTGTCTTTTCATTGCTTTTCCTTTGTCCTATAATATATATTTAATTTTCTACTTTATTGCTGATTAGAGGTTCACCAATGTGAAAATAGTTCTTCTCCAGTGTGCTGGAAGCTAAAGTCTGAATATTTCCTCATTTTTTTTCACCTTAGTGTGAATCATTTATCAGTTCTTCTTATAGGCCGCATAATAACTATTTACATAGGATTCAGTGCCAAACCATTTAAAGATTTACAAAACTCCAGAAGTCTTATTTTCTATACTTAGTTCCTCCTAACGTTACAAGCTATCAAATGGAAATATCATCTTTAACTTCTGATTTCCTTTGCTTGTTTACTTTTCAATTCATAGGTTTCAGATATTTATAACGATAAAGAGTACCACTGCTCTAAAATACTGAGGAAAATATTAACACATTGGCTGATTACAACTTAAACTTCTCTGACTACTTAAGTTGCCTATCAATAACCAGTTCTAATGAAATTTATTTCAGGCATGTTAGAGCACAATAAAAAAATTTCCATTATTATACAGTAGCTATGATTATCTGGCTAGAACTTATTTTGACAGAACAAAGTCAGCTAGTTGAAAAGAAATGCTTTAGCTATTAATAATTTTTATTGATTTTCAAAATCCTAACTTCTCTTCTTCCTTACTCTCTCCTATCCACGCTTGCCTCATACCTTTTTTAGAGCATCATACATATTTACTGGCTGAATGATTTTCCAGATATAAGTTGTGTAGGAAAGAACTTATTTCCACATGAAAAAAAAAAAAAAACATAAAAACATCCATTTAGTTTGCAAAGAGGCTAAACGAACTCTCAGCTCTCCAGAGGCAGCTCACTATTCCTGAACCATACACTCCAGTCAGGGAAAAACACCATGGAGCCCCCAGGAAACAGACAGCTCACTGAGTAGAAACAGACTCAAGAACAATGAAAAAGTGAAAGGAGGCCCAAAAGGGCTGAGAGTGGTTGGGCTTTACGTTCTTTTTCTCATTCCTCTTCTGCTGACAGTGCTCTGACAGATCCCAAGCATGGCATTGGGTTCCCAGAAGAAAAAGCAGAAGGAGAAAATTTTAAATTAGTCCTCTCCTTGGTTTAATGTGAACTTGATGGTTGTACGAACCATGGTGAATGGCAGTTTGCAAGACTATTGAGCTCGAATATTCCATTTATTCAGGCAGCCACAAAATAAATTCTACAAAATAATGAGCCCAAAGCCAAATGTAGTAAAAGGAAAATATTTCTAGCCCAGTGTGTGATTATTCTTTACCAACTGTCACCACTAGTTATTGGCATTTCATATCACCTCTGCAAACACACCAGGGAAATAATTCTACTTTTGGAGTTAGTTAGATCCAGGTGTTTTGTAGCTGGGACACCATTTACTTCTCCTTTGTAGCACTCATGAACATGGCATTCACATGATTCTTTGATGATTCACTGCCTCTCTAGACTCTAAGATCTTCGGGCAGCAGAACTGTGTTTTATCTTATTGGTTTCCTTATCGTCACTTCCGAACAACAATAGGCCAACAATAAATGTTTTTTAATGGATGAATAGAGAATTGAATAAATGAATAAATACATGGTTGAAAGGTCAGCCCACGTCTTAAAGATTTCCATAGAACACATGGAATGCACTGCAGTTGTTCTGTCACATAAATAGGAATGAAGATACATACCAAAAAAATCTGTCGTCTTCCAGCTCCCTTGTAATGTTTGCCAAATATATTAACTTGCATCAAATGTCTTATCCTTAATCAAAACAAATATTTGTTCTCCAAAGCTTCTTTACCAGTATGTGTGTGTTTGAACACAAGCGTATCTAAAAGACCTTTTCATACACAATTTTCCAATTCTGTAACAGTTTATTCAAACATTTCAACATAAGAGCCCCTGGATGAATTTTTAGATGAGGGTCCTTGATGTTTTCTTTTTTTTTTTCCTCCCATGACATCATAGAACTCAAGCTTTGTTAGTTGTAAACAGTGTCCAATCTATATTGATCCTGGATTCATATGTTTACTTAGCCTGAAAAGTAAAAAATGTGTTCCACGCTGCTGATTGCAATACAAATTAGGCACCAGCTGGGCTTGTGAGTCAGTGGTTAAGGATTACTGCAGCCTTATATCGTGGCATCATTCCAGTGGTGAGATCAGTCATGTAAAATAAATGCTAAGCATAAACTGAAGATTTTTTTCTAAAGGGTTTCAGAAATGAGGAAGAAAAGTTTTGAACAAAAATAGAACTGAAGGAGGCCATCTTTAGCTGACCACCGGTGATGTCTTCACTTTCTTTTTTATGAAGGGCTATTTATTTTCAAGAGTAGAGAAGACACACTGGGTGCGTAATAGTGGCCTTGGTCTGACTAATTCACTGCAGTCTGGGAGGAACTGAAAAGGAAACCTTTGCAAACAAAGCAGCTGATTGGAAGTCTTGGCTCTGCTGCTTCTTGCTTGTTTTATGACTCTGGATAACTACCGAACACCTTTGAGCCTTATTTAGCCCATTCATCTGTCAGAGCCCGGGCTCTGCCACTGGCTGGGTGACCCTGAGCAAATTACCCTTGATGGCTAAATTAACCCTCTAGGACTGTTTTTGTATTCACAAAATGGGGATACTAAGGTTACCTACCTCAGAGTGCTGTTGTGAGGATTAAATGAAATAATATTTATATAGTACTTGCATGGAATAAACATTCTACAAATAGCCATTACCATCATTTCTATTATGTCTTCTCTTATGAACTGTTGTGCTTTCTGGTTGGGCATGGGTCTCAAGTACACTAAGACCTGATGACTCAATGATGTAGGCAAGGTTTGGGGCCACGGATGGTTCACGTTCTTCCTCGCCCCTACTCCATCTACCCTAAGCCTTCATGCAATATCCTCATGAACATTGGACCACTGCATTTGTTTGCTAGGGTTGCCATAAAAATGTAGCACAGACGGGGTGACTTAAATAACGGAAATTTATTTTCTCATAGTTCTGGGAGCTAGAAGTCCGAGATCAAGGTGTCAGCAGGGTTGATTTCTTCCAAGGCCTCTCTCTTTGGCTTGAAGATGTCTGTCTTCTCCTGGTGTCTCAATATGGTCTTTACTTTGTCATGTCAGCGTCCAAATTTCCTCTTCTTTGAAGGATGCCAGTAATATTACATTAGGGCCAGCCCTAAGAACCTCACTTTAACTCTTGAAAGATCTTATCTCTACATATGGTTACTGAGGTACTGGAGGTTAGGACTTCAACATATGAATGGTGGTCTTGGGGGGAGAGGCACATGTCAACCCACAACAACCTAAACTCAGGTATCAATCTCTGATCTCCGTTTCAAGAAAGCCCTGAGAAACGCTGAGTGTTTTTCCTGTTATTTGTCTTGTGTCAGGGGACTGGTGTAGGACCGTAAGCTCAGCCATTAAGGGGGCCACATCCTGCAAAGATCTATTGTTCCCTTTAAGTACATTTCAATGCCCTGGAGCCAAGCATGGGAAAAATTAAACAGAAAAACTAAGTTCACTTTGCCCCAAGCACTAGGAGAGGCATTTCTGCCCAAAACACCCACTCCTTCAAAGATCAGCTTTTTCCAAACAAGTTTCCAGAGCCCAGGAGCGAGGCCTCAGTGTCCGAATCCTGCCAGGTATTGCACATTTCCCCAGGTCCTCTGGGAGCAAGCTCACCAGTGCCCAGCAAATGACAAATCCAACTAATCACACTTAGACTTGTCCCTTAGCTCTGGGCATTTGCCTCTGCAAGATTCAGCCAAGTCCCCTTGGAGTTGTTCCCCCATGGCACCTCCTCTTCCTCAGAGGTGGTCTTGGCCTTGAGCCATGCCTCGCTACTGCCACTTCATCTTCTCTGTCTCTTTGGGAGTTCATGGTCCCAACCAACCGCTGAGCTGCCAGGCTGCTGCTCCTCACTCCCATCAGGAAAGTGCTGAAACCCTTAGCAGTGTTTCTCGTTGTGTTCCGGTGAGAAAGAAAAACACATCCCTAATTTTACACTCAGGAAACTCACCCCAGGGGAACTTTTTATTCCATCTTTCTGAGCACCCCCTTTCCTCATGATGCAGAAGGCTTGAGCACCACACGAGATCCAGCCTGGCCCCCTCTGCAGAAACCTGGTTAGCAGTAGCTAGCTCAGTATTATGCAGGTACATACATCCTACAGACATAATTCATCTAAATTTGCTAACTGGGAAGGAATGGAATAAAATGAGTGAAAACAAACAAAAATAAATGTTAGATTAAAATGAATGATTAAATTCTGGTTCTTTCATTGTATTTCATTTCTAAATGCCATTGTCAAGAGCTTACTATGTGCTCTGCAGCTGTGACCTTGAGTAACTTAAATTTTGTGCATTTCAGTTTTTATCCACAAAATGAGAATAACAAGGGCAATATACATAACCTAAACTTTTGTACCCCCACAATATGCTGAAATAAGAATTAAAAAAAATAAAATAAAAACATATGCAGCCAAAAAAAAAAAGAATCAAATGGTATAAGGTATTTAAAGATCTTGAAATATATAGTAGATTCTCAATAAATTGTAACTATTATTATTTTCGGGTTAATGGAGAGTATCAGCAAATAGATCCATAGTACTTTGTGATAAACATGACATCTTATCAGCAGCTGGTCTTTATCGGATTTTAGTGAGGTCTTCTTTTCTTAGGTTCCCTCAAATACTTCTCATTTATTTGTTCAATATACAGATTTTGTGTGTTCACTTTGTCTCCGGCACAGAACCAGGCCCAAAGGATACAGCGGTGAACAAAAAAGGCATAATCCCTGAAAACAGGAGTCTTATAAAGATATGGGAAAGACAGACATTGAACAAGCAATTATAGATATGGTATATTCTATGTAGAGGTATGCGGTACTTTGAGAGCCTGTATTGTAAAACCGGAGTGTGAGTAACACAGGGACCTCTGTCAAGTGGCACTTTCATCTGTCTAATAAAATTCACTTAAGAAAATACAGACAGTCTCCAGATTACACACTAATTTGGTATGAGTTGAAGTCTAGCTAAGCTATCAGCATCCCTTCAGTAGATTCAGCTTTCTGTATATTCCCACGACTTGTGTACATTCTGTCCAAAGTGACACTGATAGGAAAGGAATGTCCTATCACTCATGGGAATATATGTGTTGTTGTTTCATGAGATTTGGCTTCTCCAAAAGAAATGAGAAAGACCTGACATGGCCTTTTGTTGTGAGAACATTCTTTCCGGGACCATTCCTGGCAATATGATTCCATTTCTGCAAAGACTTCCTAATGCATACCACTTTAACCCAGATAGCGTGGAGGTAACAGATTGGGAAACTAGCTGTGGTTTTCAAAGTGAGCAATCAAAACAAATGAGGATGAATCCAGACTTCTAGTTCTTCCCATGGCCCTTATATCCACAGTACAGGTTGGATTTCTTTCCGTCCCTCCCTCCCTCTCTCCCTTCCTTCCTTCCTTCCTTCCTTCCTTTCTTCCCTCCTCCTCCTCCTCCTCCCTCTCCTCTTTCTCCTCCTCCTTCTTCTTCTTCATCCTCCTCCTCCTCTTCTTCTTCTGGTATTACTCTTATCTCTCTTTTTCTTCCTTTTTGTTGTTGCTTTAGTACTGCTGGAAAGCACTGAGAAACAAAAATTCCTTATGCTCAGAAATGGAGTTGCAGAGACAGAGGAAATGGGTCTATAATGCCTTGACTTCATACTTTTTGGAAAATTCATTGCAATTTTTCACTAACTAGAATGGACCAATGGGGACATGAACTCTGAGGGTAGTTTCCTCCAGTCCTCCAATTAGGGACCCAGATTTCTCCAAGGAGAAATTAGGAAACAGCGGGGAGTGATCGCAGAACAGTAGCTATGAAATAGCTCCCTACTTACTAAAGGTGACGTGTAGGCAGAATGTAAATCTCCTGAGCCGAATGAAAACCATGAGTAGATAAGCAGCTTACACACTAACAACAGGTTTTAGTGATGGTTTATGTGCTTTAAGATCCCTCTAGATCTGCAAGAAGCAGAGCTTACTAGAGGTGCCAAAGAGTATTATCTTTTACACACTATAATCTCCACCTGTTTACAGATTCAGTGGATCTTTCTGACAACTCAAGACAAGGAGTTCACAGAATAGCAAAGCCTGGATGGCAAAAAAACAAAAACATCATGAACATTTTGAAAAAATAACTTTTTATTATAAAAGTAGTACATTTGAAAATATCATATATTTAAGAAACTTAAAAAATGTATTGGGGAATATTTTTAAAATATTGATGTATAAGAAGAAAAAAAATCGTTATACTATTAAACTCTCATGTGTTATAGGCATCTCCCAACATTTTTTTTATGATTGCATAGTGCTCCTTTGTATGGAAGTATCATAATTTAACTAACTGACTTTCTAGTGATAGACATTCAATTACAATTTTTGTCCATTATAATTAATGCTGCAATAACTGCTGCTTCAGTGAAATGACTCTAGCTGTATCATTGCACAGTTGTGATTATTTCTTATACCCTTCTGAAAATTGAATCGCTGTGTCAAAATATGTATATTTGAATGGTTCTTGAGTAATTACTGCCCAATTTCCCTTCAGGAGTACTTTTTGTTGTCTCCAACCAGCATGGTCTATGTGAAAACATATTTTTGGGAATATGCTCTTAATAAAAATATAACAATTTTAATTTTGTTTTGCATTTCTTTTGCATAAATGTAAATCAACTTTTGCTTGCTTTTTCCCTGCTTGTTCTCCTATCTCTCTCTCAGAATGCTGCTTGAAATTCTTCCTACCTATGTCTCCGTGTGTGGTCTAATGGAGCTGGCTCCTTTCTCTGCAGACAAGCTTTATTCTTTATCAGAGAGGAATGCAATGCTTCATCTGACCCTGCTTGACAGATCTGAGGTTTAGCAATAAACTCCTCTTATCTTCCTTATCAGATCTGAAGGTCAGAGGTAAGGTTGCAAATCTAAATGCTATTTTTGACAATGGAAGCCAAATGTTCCCTTTTCATCTGAAACATTGCAAACCTTCATTGTTTTCCCTTACTAAATGCATTTCTGGGAACCCTTGATTTATTATGTCCTTCTGTGAGTCCTGTCTAATGACCTGCTACTATGTGATAAGGAAAAGATTGATTTTGCTTTCCTCTTGGAAAAGAAAACACCATTTCCCTATTTGAAAGAATATCCATTCCAAAAGCTGTGAACTGTGGTGCTTCTGGCACCAGCCCTCTTTGACCCTGTCACCAATTAGTGGAAAGTAATTCTGCTTTCAAGGCCTTCTGTCCTCCACCCCAGCAGTAAACATACCACTTTAGGTAACACAGACCTACATCTGCGCTGTCCAACATGGTAGCCACTAGCCACATGTGGGTATTTAAATCCAAATTAATTAATACTAAATAAAATTGAAAATTCAGTTCCTCGGTTGCATTAGCCACATTTCAAATGATCAGTAGTAGGTAAATGTATCTCGTGGCTACTGTACAGGGCAGTAGGGGTTACAGAACATTTTCATTATCAAAGAAAATTCTATTGAACATTATTCTTCTAGAGATTCATCTTTGGTAATTTCCAAAAAAGAGTTGAGGGTAAATTTAGAAACAGACTTTGTAATTTACTCTTTCGCTCAGGCTCAGGTCATTTTTAATCTATATTTTGTTTCCTCTTCCTTAAAGTTCAAGTGTTTCTTCTTTCAAAGCACACAGCTCCTCTTAATTGCAACATATAAATCTCTGATTCATGCACTAGGCTGAGAAGGAATATTCAAAAATCACTTGCAGTGAAGGAATTTGACTGTAGCGGCATATAGGAATGAAATGCAAGAGACAAATTCACCTTATCAGCAGCACAGCCAGCCTAGATCAGTTTTGCTGATTGGGTTTGCTCTCTGTCTCTCTTACTTTCTGCACCCTTACGGTGAGCCACCAGTCCTAAAGGAAGGCCCTGGCAAGGCCACCCCTGGCCTCAGTTAAGTCACTCATTCAACACATATTTACTGAGAATCCACCATATGCCAGCACTGTCCTCGGCACTGAGAAGACAGTGGTGCTTCCAATAGATGAAAGCATCTGCCTTTACAAAGCCATATGTTCTAGTTTAGGGGAGAACAAGTAGTATCTTTTCCTTGCTCATTGCAAGGTTCACCGGCTGAGGATCCTGTAATAAAAGACAGATTTACAAGAGCAAAGCAGAGAATTTGAATGTAAGCTTTATAAGAAGCTCTGTGTATTTTTATGGTCAGTCATGCAGAAGTATAATTAGAGGACCAAAGAGTTTGATCTAGTGGTAATAAACTGTGGAAGGAGGACTTACCCAGGCCAGTTTGTGCATATTTTTCTCTATGTCCCTGTGTCTTCAGAGATAAAGATGTTCATAAAGGTCTCATGATCTACTTCAGGGGAGAAGAGAGGGAGAAGGTCAGGGAGGGACCTTCCTGTTCCTGTGGTTCTCTCAGCTTCTAATACTCAGTATGCTAAGGTGCCCTAAATAGAGGAAGCTTTTTCTGAGGTGTGTTGCTAGCTGGTAAACTAGCAAGCACCATGATCTATGATTTTTTAGTCTACTTAAATAGAGCAAGCCTCTTTTAATCTTCTAATGTATAATCTGTTTTCACTTATGACTCCAAACTTTTCTCCATTTTACCTTCACTTAGCTTGGATCACCTTACATCTTCCATTCATAAAAATTCCTTCGACTTCATTTAATGCTTGCCTTAACATGCTGCATTCTACAGATAACTAACCTTAACTAGGTTAAGAGAATTAGAATTATCACTCTCAAGCAATAAAGAAGAAATTGTCCTTCCCATAAGATCTACATTAAAGGAAACATAAATTTATTTCAAGCTAAGTTCATAATGACCAGAATATCTTTGGACAGCCCATCTTGCTAGAGATTTGATGTACATGTACCAAATGCTTTGAAGTCAAACTCCTGGAAAACCCTTGGTTTATGTGTTCTATCCAAGCATACAAAACATATCTCAGACATTAATTAACCAGAGTAGATGGAATGGGAAAGTGGATTTCATGTGGTGTTTTCAGCATTTACTCAACAATAATCCTTTAGGCCACAACAATTTGATTTTTGTGGATTGGCATAAGTGGACTTATTTCAGATGCCACTGGGATTCTGGATCTGGCTGGCTGATGGAATCAGAAGGAAGTGGTTTGTGTGGTTCTTTTCCCTACTGAGGGATATTCAGTTTTCAGGGATGAACACGTGGGAATCTATTCAAAAATAATAATGCTACATCATTCTGAGGACACTAAAGGGAAAGTCCCAAGAGCTGCTGAAATATTTAATAATGCAAAAACATTGCAGATGACTTGAAGCATCCTGATTAATTGAAATTGATGATTAGCTGCCAGTTCCCTGACAAGAAATAATGAGATTCTTTGTTGTATAGTATAAGAGAAAAATGCTAAGCCAAATACAGCCCCTGCTGTTAAGGTGGTTGAAAGGAGATACTTTCTGATTAATTTTCTAAATTTAATACAATACCACAACATTAATATTAAAAGCATTGTAGGTCTACTTCCCAGACCTAAATATATTGGGAAAATAGTCTTTATAAGAATCTTATTTCTTTATGGATTTAAGATGACCTTTTGTCGCTGATACACATAGGTAATTGCAAATCACTGGTAGAGATATGTCTGCATTACTGTTTATTTGTACACTGATCCAATATTTTCATTCTGTTGATACCTTTTAATTTGTATATGAATTTTTTATTAAGTACCTACTTTAGGCAATGAAAACTCTGTTTGCCTTTTAAGAAACAAAAGTAGTGCTGATACCATTCATAATCAAAAATCATTGAATGCTTGTTCATCTGTACCTGATGCCACAGTAGACATTAAGTTGGGGAGAACTTACAATGGTCTCTAACCTCCCAGAGTTTATGAGATGAATAAAGCAAGTGTTTATTTACCTTGTGGACAGGCAAAAGATAATTCACTTTCAACAGAGTAATGAATTCAAAGGGGATCATATATCATATGGCCAATTACTTTTATAGATCTTCTGCAATTGTGAACATTTTTAGATTTTTGAATTTTATAAATTCCAATGTCATTAAAGAAATAAACACTACTTTAAAATCTGACAGAGACTGAGACTTTGTTTGAAAATGATATGTGTTAGTTTTCAAGGGTATAGTGAAAATCTCTCATTGCTGAGATTTACTCTCTTGTTTCTTTCTCAACAATTTGTTGATCTCTCTAACTGATTCATATTGACTCAAAACAAAGCTGTTCCTGACCTGCTCTTGACAGGCTGAAGTGGGTTAGAAGGTGCAAAGGAGAAAGCTGGAGCCATTGTTTGCTTCTTACCATGTAAGACTTTATTTCATTTTTACTTCAATTACAATGTGTAGTGCTGAGCATAAATACAGCTGTGTGTGTGTGTGTGTGTGT
>CM052438.1:114479090-114531534 GCA_028533085.1 Varecia variegata
CTTATTGCTCAATTATAATAAATGGAGTGCTAAGGCCTCATTCAAATATGTAATACTTTTGTCCAAAAGCTATTGCCAGAATTACTGAACAAATAAAATGTAATGTTCTGGAATAGTGACAAGATCAAAGGTATATCATAATTTAAAAAAATAACTAAGTCTTTCTTTTGATTTATAAACTATGACTAAGATTAACCTTGGAGTCAGAGGAAACTATATTTAAAGTTAATTTTTGCCACTTAACTAGCTGTGTGACTTTGGTAAGGTTTATATGTTGCTCTCAAGACCACTGTAAAATGGAGATAATAATATTTTCCCAGCAGAATTGTGGCAAGGATTAAATAAAATAATGTATATCAGTGTTTCTTAATAAGGCATAGTTTGCTCCCCATAGGGACATTTGGCAATTATCATGTAGTCACATTCAATTATTTATTGAATATTCACTATAAGCACTACAATATGAGGAAAATACAAAGGATTATAACTTCTTGATATGATTACTAACTTGGAAAATACTAAACAGATAGAAGAAGAGTTTAGTAGTAGAGCATGAGGAAATATATGTGATTAAGAAACAAAAGTGACAATCAATTTCTGGAATGGCAGAACTACCTCTGAACTCATCCTCCCTCTAAAACAAAGAAAAGTATGGACAAAACAATAGAAATAAACCATTGCAGAATGCAGGCAATTAACTAAGGCCACAAAATGAACTGAGAATCATCTACCCAAGAGAACTAGTGAACCTCAGTGAGACAGCATAGTCTGTAACATTCTAGCTTGGAGTTATCTCCATCCACTTCTGTCCCCAGCTCAGGAGCTCCATCACCAAAAGGAAACAAATTGCACACAGCAGAGAAATGTGGTTGCTTTTGGAGCTCTGTGAAAAGCACCACCCCTAAAGCACAAACTTCTGCCAAACTTGTAGGTTCCTAGAAAGTGGGTATTCTCAGGGTGTAGTGGCTATTGATAGGACTCAGAGCTCAACTCAGGAGGGGAGCAAAGCTTCAAAAGCTCCTACATATTCCTAGGAATCTAAAAGATTGAGTATGTGCAAGGCTGTGTGCATACCTAGCAAAGACCTCAGAAAGGAAAAGCCATTAGTCACTCATCTCTTCCTGACCTTAAGGCTATGATCAAGCAGAAAGTGAAAGCTAAGTTTGTCTTGTAAACTGATGCCAAAAATGGGAGATATGAGAAAGGCATTTAAGGAAATCTTCTGACCAATCATTGACTTACCACTAAATTATACTCATAAAGAACTCACCTTTAGGAAGCCAGGCTTAAAAATAAAGACAAAAACATTTATTAAAAAGCTAATAGAGAACTAAGTAGACACATACAATGGTACAAACAGAATCTACAGAATTAGTCTAGGAAAGTCACTAAGCAAATAAGCAGCAAAAAGAAAAACTAAAACAACAGCAAAAAATAGCACACAATAAATCTTTGTGGGTGAGGAATATCATTGTTACAATACATTAATGTTCAGTTTTCAACAAAAAAAATATGAAACATGCAAACAAATGGTTAAGTATGCCACATGCACAGGGAAAAAGCACCCAACTAGAACTTCCCTGTGGTAGCCTTAAGCATAGACATAGTATACAAATACTTTAAATCAGCTATTATCAATATAATTAAACCAAAAGAAACTGTCTAAAGAATTAAAGGAAAGAGTGGCAAAGATGTTTCATTAAACAAAAAACATTAATAAAGCCATAAATTATTTTAAAGAAACCAAAAAGAAATTATAAAGTTGAAAAGTACAACTGAAATAAAAAACTTATAAAATGGTTGAACAACTGATTTGAGCTGGCAGAAAAAGGAATCAAAAGGAATCATCAAATATGAAGATAAATCAATAGAGATTACCCAAAATTATCCAATCTGATGAGTAGGAAAAAAATAAAGAAAAATAAGCAAAGTCTCAGAATTTTAAAACACCCACGTGTGTATCAACATATGCGTAATTAGATTTCCAGGAAGAGAAGAGAAAGAAAAAAGGGTAGAAAAACTATTTGGGGAAATAATGGCTAAAAACTTCTCAAATTTGATGAAAAATATTAATCTGCACATTTAAGAAGTTCAACCATAGAAGCTAGAAAACAGTGTAATGACATTTTCAAAATGTTAGAAGAAAAAGACTGTCAGCCAAAAATTCTATATACAGTTAAACTCTCCTTCAAAAGTGAGGGAAAATTAGGACATTTCCTCCTAAACTGAGGAATTTATTGCTAGCAGACTTGCTTACAAGAAATACTTAAAGGAGACCTTCAGGATGAAATAAAAGGACAGCTAGAGGGTAACTTGAATCCACAGGAAGATGTAACAGCACCAGTAAAGTTAACCATATAAGTATTATGAAAGACAACACAAATGTGGTTTTTTGTTTGTCATTCTTTTCTTCCATTTTAAAAGACAACTGCATAAAGCAAGATTATAAATTTGTACTGATGGGTTCATAACATACAAAGATATAGTTTGTATAATAATAGTAAAAAGCAGGAGTGAAGGAAAGGGGTTATAATACTAGTTGAATTTACTGGTAAAGAATTACCCTATAATCCAGTAATTCCATTCCTTGGTGTATACCAAGAGAAATGAAAACACTTGTTCATACAAAAACTGGTACAAGAGTACTCAGAAAAACATTACTCATAATAGCAAAATGTGGAACAACATAAATGTCCATCAGCTGATAAATGGATAAACAAAAAGTGGTATATATGTACAATGGAATATTATTATTGTTGTAATTTTTTTTTTTTTTGAGACAGAGTCTCACCCCGTTGCCTGGGCCAGAGTGAGTGCCGTGGCATCAGCCCAGCTCATAGCAACCCCAAACCCCTGGGCTCAAGCAATCCTTCTGCCTCAGCCTCTCGAGTAGCTGGGACTACAGGCATGCGCCACCATGCCCGGCTAATTTTTCTATATATATATTTTTAGCTGTCCATATAATTTCTTTCTATTTTTAGTAGAGACGGGGTCTCACTCTTGCTCAGGCTGGTCTCGAACTCCAGAGCTCAAACAATCCACCCGCCTCGGCCTCCCAGAGTGCTAGGATTACAGGCGTGAGCCACCACACCCGGCCTATTGTTGTAATTTTTAATTGTTATGGGTACATAATAGTTGTATATCTTTATAGGGGACATGTGATGTTTTGATACAGGCATACAATGTGAATTAATCAAATCAGCGTAATTGAGGTATCCATCACCTTAGGCATTTAACATTTCTTTGTGTTATGAACATTCTAATTCCACTCTTCTAGTTGTTTTAAAGTATAATTTATTGTTGATTATAGTCACTTCATTGTGACTTTGTTCAAATATTGTTCATTCTGTCTAACTATCTAACCATATTTTTTTTTTTTTTTTTTTTTTTTTGAGACAGAGTCTCGCTTTGTTGCCCGGGCTAGAGTGAGTGCCGTGGCGTCAGCCTAGCTCACAGCAACCTCAAACTCCTGGGCTCAAGCGATCCTCCTGCCTCAGCCTCCGGAGTAGCTGGGACTACAGGCATGCGCCACCATGCCCGGCTAATTTTTTCCATATATTTTTAGTTGTCCAGATAATTTCTTTCTATTTTTAGTAGAGACGGGGTCTCACTCTTGCTCAGGCTGGCCTCGAACTCCTGAGCTCAAACGATCCGCCCGCCTCGGCCTCCCAAGTGCTAGGATTACAGGCGTGAGCCACTGCGCCCGGCCTCTAACCATATTTTGTACCCATTAACTATCCTTAATTTATTCCTCCCTCCTTGCCACCCTTCCCAGCCTCTGGTAACTGTCACTCTACTGTCTGTCTCCATGAGAACAATTGTTTTCCATATTTAGCTCCCACATATGAGTGAGAACATGTGAGATTTGCCTTTCTGTGCTTGGCTTATGTCATTTAATATCATGTTCTCCAGTTCCATCCATGTTGTTTCATATGGCAGGATTTCATTCTTTTTTGGCTATATAATAGTCAATGGAATATTCTTAAACAATAAAAAAGAATGAAATATTGACACATGCTACAACATGGATGAACCTTGACATGCTATGATAAGTGAAAGAAGTCAGTCACAAAAGATTCTGTGTATGTACAGTGTCTAGCATAGGCAAATCCATACAGTCAGAAACTAGATCAGTAGTTGCTAAGGACTAAGGGTGTTGATGGATGAAGAATAAATGCTAATATGTGCAGAGTTTCTTTCGGGGGTAATGAAGATGTTCTAAAATTAGATAGTAGTGATGGTTGCATAACACTTAATATACTAAAAACCACTGAACTTTATACTGTAAATGGGGAAATTTTATGATATGTGAAATATATCTCATGAAGCTATAATAAAGAATTAAAAAGTGGAAAAAAATGCTATAAAGATTTAGACAATCAAAGAAACCAGAAAAAATTAAACGGCGAAGCATAATATATGTGAGTTCTTGAAATGTTGCATATAGCGTGTGCAACTGTGCATCAGGCCCACTTTGACTTATATCCAGCTGTCTGTTTAGAATCCATCATTTTCCTTTCTACACCTGGACCTTGAACAGAACCAGCCGATCTGCTCGCTCTTTCATGTTCAACAGATAAACTATCACTCTGGAAAACATGCCAGAAGGGAGAATAGTCCATCAGTCAGGCTGGATTCTTAGTAAAATAAATGCTAAGCTGAGGAATCACAAATATAAACTCAACTAAGAGTAGAAACCAAGATCGTGGATTTTCCCAGTACATGAAACTGGGAGAATTAAGGACGGTATTCTGAGGCACCACTCATTAATTCATTCATTCACTCGTTCAGCTGTATATATCAAATGCTGAGTGGAAAAGAGAGATAGATCGCATCTGAGTCTTGCTCTTTAAATAACAAATCTCCAGGATTAAGCATAACTCTTGATAAAAACTGAAAAAATATTCAACTCAAATGATTTTAAGCACAAAATGGAAAAAATATGACTCAGGTAAATGGAAGTACAAGGTAGCTGACTCCAGGCAAGCTTTATTCCTGGAGCTCAAATAGTGTTGTCAGAGCTCAATCTACCTTCTCTCTCTTCTCTGCCTCTCTTTGATTGGCACCATTCTCAGATGGGCTTCATGCAAGCACTGACAAAACAGCTGCCAACAGCTCCAGCCTCACATATTTTCAGGTTAGCAAACTCAGCAGAAGGAGAACCTCTTCCTTGAAAAGTTAATAAATTGATCCTAGTGAAGAGTCCCACGCACCTGAGCCATGAGCTCAAGCTCCTGTGGAGTTGGTGGTGGCGTGTGGTTGGGGAGGATGGGAAGGGTTGGGATGCTCTGCCTGACAGTCCCAGTGTACTGGGCAGGCAAAATCCTTAACTATCACTCTCTACTTCAAAGCCACTTGTGCAACCCACACAAATGAACATAAAAGGCAGAATTTGTTAAATGCTGCACAAAGGGTGTAAATAAGATAGTAGTGGGGTTCCGAGGAGTAGGAGATCTCTTCCAACTGGAGATAATCAGCAAAGCTTCATGAAGAGGTAGGATTTTAATTTGGAATTAAATGATTTCCAATATAAGGAAATCAGGTGGGAGAGGGGAGAAGGAGATTCTACACGGAGAGAAACAGCAAAGGGTATTTCACAGGGTATATGGAAGGGCAGGGCACAGCGCATAGTCAGGACATCTGGTGTAATCAAATCAAAGCTGGCACTGCTGGGGAGGCACAAAGGAGAGAACCATTCCCACTGTTGCCCTCCGGGGCTTTCCTTCGTATTCTATAATAAGAAATCTATGTAAGTTTCCATTTGTTATTTTATTTCTCTCAAGATTGCCTTCTCTCCTCTTCCCAGCCTTCTAAGCATAAACAAAAGAATAATGAATACCGGAGTGAGCAAGCCAATGGAATTTTCTACAGAACTGTTATGGGACTGCCTTTAGGAGCAGTTGAACTTTCCCTTCGTTTGTGAGGCAGGTACCTAACCAAACATGCAATCACTGTTCTCCAGAAAGTAACCAAAATCGTTCAGGGCTATTGAACACCAGGAAGTAGTTGTAGGATATTAATTGAAAGTTATTAAACACTCGTTATGATTTTATTGACTTCTTTTTACAGGGAGAAATTAACATGCCTGGACCTCTGAATCTTACCTTCATCTGTGAACTAAGATGACCTGTTTGGTTTGTTTTAAGAACAATGTCAAAGCTGAGATTCTTGCTACTATAGAATGTCCCCTACTCCCCACCCCACCCTTTACCCTACACATTTTCTCTATTGAAAATGGGTTTTCCTCTTTAACCATCTCACAGGAGTTGACATTTTCTCATTTATGGCTCACTTTATCAAAGAAAGGGACAATTACTGGGTTTAAATCCGAGCTCTGCCTTTTAATAGCCCTGGCCTTGGGCAAATTACTTCAAATTTTTATTTCTCTATTTCTTTTTATTAAAATTAAGCTAATAATAGTACTTGTTTCATAGGGTTCTTAGGAATGCTCAATGAGTTAATATATTAAAGTCTTTAAACTGGGCTCATACTAAGCACAAAAACATAATTAAATCTATTATTTAGCATGAGCATGTTTTCATCCCCTCCGAGAGTCTGGCTAAGGCCTTGGTGACTTGCAGGAACTCAAATGGTACCACAGTAAGATGACCCCACAATGTAAGACCTGAGCCAATGGCTCTGTGGCCCCCTCCCCAGCCTTTTTCACAGTTATGTACACGCAAGGGCTGCCAACAGCAGTTGGAGGCAAGTCACAGAAGCAGGAAGATCAGAAGCAAAAAAAGTTTCAATTGCAAACTTTAGCAAGGCCTCTGCACAGACTTTGCATGTTCTTTCCTCTGCTTTTCTAGTCCTGAATTCAGCTGTTCCAGACCTTTGTGGCTTTTCTCAAATCCTTTCCTGCTAAGCACAGATTTAGCACACCAGCAGAGCAGCAGCATTCAGAAAGAAAGGAGAAAATCAGAAAATCCATAGAAAGGTTTACTTTAATTCCATCATATGTTATGCGGTTTGTATCACTTCGAGTTAAATTATACTTTACAAGACTGGGTTCCCCCTCCTCCACCACGGAGGGGTAAGAGTGGGTAAGGGTGGGGTAAGAGAGGTGCACCATAATTTTTTCAGCACTTAGTGTCTATTAAGGCTTTAATCTTTTCACTCTCAGCAGATGACCCTGTCCATTTTACTGCAAAGAAACAGTGGCGAATGCCAGGCACCAGCTTGCTCTACTTTACAGAACCCTAATCTGTGCACACACACATGCTTCCTTCTTCATGCTTGTCTCAGAATGTAAGAGGTCGTGCCCCTTCCCTGGGTTTTATCTAATGCTACCTCTATGATTATTCCCTTTCTATCTTATTCCTCCCTACCTGCCACTTCTCCACTTATAAAATAGGCTGAAGCATCTTCGAAGACATGCTGCATCCTTCCTGGGGGTTCACCTTGTTTCCTTCCTCTGTTTTGCAGCAATTTGTAACAATCGTTTACCCCTATGTGCTGCCTTGTCTTGCTTACCTTCCTTTGCTCAACTGCTGGAAGAACCTGGCTGTTGCTCTCAGCCCTGCAGTGAAACCGCTGTCTCGAAGTCAGCAGCAGCCCCTGGGGCACATCCGTACCCTTGGAGCAACCTTCACTTGCTGACCTCTCTGGGGCACCTGTCACCCTCCATGGCTGCTTTCTCTCTTCACATTCCATCGCTCCCTCGGCTTTCACGGTAACGCTCTTTCTCTTTATATTATTATGCCTCATGTGCCATTAATTCTTTGCCAATTCTTTTCCCCTTCCTGCCTCTGATGTTTCCCCAAATTCTTTCCTGAGTCTTCTACTCTTCTCACTTACCAGGGGTTCACGATGCCCCCGACATAAGCAGGTCCCCAGGCAGTGTGCGCTGCAAGAGATGGGAGAGACAAAGACACGGACACAAAAAGTAAGGTGAAAGGGTGCGGGGAAGATCAGGGGACCACCAGCATTTCCATGAGCAAGGTGGCACTGACTGAAAATTAGCACCCGTTTTTATTCTCTTTTTCATGCTATCGATTACAATGATTTCACGTGAAAAGCTCGTGGGTTACAATGTGTAGAAGTTTCAAGTCTCCCCTAACAGTCACAAGATGTCTTAGCTAATTACTCTTTTATCTATAGAAGCAGAAACACATAGCTCGTTACTAAACACAACTACGCCTTAAGGTATGTATAGATGGTATCTCTGAACTCAGCAGTGGTGGCCCATTCGATTGAGGAACAAAGAGATTAGTACTTCTCACTGGGGGGTTAGCTCCCCAGTAACTGAGGCGTTCTGAGAATGGGGAGGGAAGGAACTCAATCTGGTGTTTTTAAGAATTGGAGTAACAAACATTTTTATTTAGTCCACATTTTATCAGCATCTTCTATGTTGTAAGCATTATGCTAGTCATTGGGGGTATGAGGGTGAATAATAAAGAGTCCTTACGCTCAAGAAATTCAATTTACTGTGAGAGATACTGACATGAAGAGACAAAATATAGTGAGGTACATACAATTTTATCACCTGATACTCTCTATCATATAGCCCATATTTGATTGATATTTTTTGGATATGTGAAATAGATGAATTTTGGAAGTAATATCAGTGCTCTATCAGAATAAAAGGAACATGATGCAAAAAAAAAAAAAAAAGAATTGGAGCCTGGGTCCCTTGTCCCGGGCTGACATTTTGCAATCTTCCTTTACAGCCGTGGGTGGCTTTCATGTCAAGCCACTCCACAGCTTTTTAGGCAGGAGGCCCCTCAGGCTTTAAGGTGGGGGTCTGCTTTGCTGTACTCCCAGATCGCTGCAATGCCCCCCAGCTGGGCAGTTCACTTCTGCTCTTGTCTCTGGCTCCTGCTCAGGCAGCATTCCTTCACCCCTCTCCTCCCACGGCCTCAGAAATGGGGTCCCTAAGCCCCAGTGGTCTTATCGCCATCACTCACTGTACCAGTTTCCCTGGGTAGTGTGGTTCCCTCTCCCGGCTTCAGCTGGAACCCATAACATGCCGATGGCTCCTGAACTTCATCCCTAGCCTGAGTCTGTTTCCTTGAGTTCCAGATCTAGATCTCCAATGCCTGCCGAAGGCTTCCCGGATAGCTCAGAAGAACTTTAAACTTGAAACTCACTACAACTGGAAGATAACTCATCCTCTGCAAATCTTATCATAATTTTATATTCCCTTTTCCTGGTGATGACAGCACACGTTTCCTCTTCGTATTTGATCTTGTTCTTTTCCTGCAACAAACTCCCTAGTAGCTAATCTCTGCTGTTGACATTTTGTCCTGGGACTGAAATGAAAATTAAAATTAAGGATGTATTATCAAAAATTCCCCAAACTAACAGTGTGCTGAAAAAATGTAAATAATTAAACTGTCGAAGTATGTTGTTTGTAAATTTGTAGAATTTATTAAACTATAAATCTGTACTAAGAATTTTTCAAGGGGTGTGTATGTGTTTAGTCTTAGTTTGGACTGCCATAATGGAATATTATAGACTGGTTGGCTTTAAACAACATTATATTTCTCATAGTTCTGGAGGTTGGGAAGTCCAAGATCAAGGTACCAGTATGGTTGGGTTTTAGTGAGGGCCTTCTTCCTCGTTTACAAATGGCCATCTTTTGTTTGTATCCTAGCTAGCTTTCTTCTTCCTATAATGGCACTAATCCCATCATAGAGGATCTACTATCATCATGTAAATACCTCCCAGAGTCCCCACATCTACATCCTGGATTTTGCCATATGAATCTTGCAGGGACACAAATATGTAGTCCATAGCACTCAAATAGATTGATAGAGATATAGACATAATTATTTCTGCTTTTTGTCCCCACCACCTCTGCCATATATAATAACAGCTTCAATACCTTTACCTCGACAATTATAATGTTCTTCTATTTCAGTGTATGACAACCATCAGCAGCCAAATTCCTTCAAAATCCTTATTCAAGGTCCTACACTAGTCCTGCTAATCAGAAATCTTCAGGGATATGGCTTGACAATTTATATTTTTACACAAGTTCCCCAGATAATTCTCATGGACTGTAAAGTTTGACAACTACTTTTTCCCCGCTGGATATATTGCCAGTCTTTCCTCTTCCCATGCATTCTCCACACTGCTGCCAAAACGACCTCTCACAAACACAAGCCAGATCATAACCCTACATTATTTAAACTCCTTAATTATTGTCCATCACTGACTGAGAAGGTAAAGTTCAGACTCTACAACATGACATAAAAGGCTCTTCAAAGTCTACCACTTGCATCTACTTTAAGTACTGATCCTTAGACCACATGATTTCCTGAAATGTTGGCTTTAATACCTCCATACCTTTGAATATATTATTTTCACCCTCTGAAATGCTCATCAAAGTTTATTTTTCTTTTAGGTCTCTCTTTGTACCTTTCCTAATCACCATATTTTTCTGGATTCCACTTTAGGGTTTGATCTTATCTTTAGGGTAAGATCTATGTCATTCATATTTGCAGCCTAAGTATCAGAAAAATCTGGCATTTTTAGTTTCTCAGTGTTGTTTTGACATGTTTAATGAACATATGAATAAATGCATGAATGAGAAGATTAACAATAGCTAATACTTATTGAGAACTTATGTGCTAGGTGCCTACATGTTGACTAATTTGTAGGCACAACACCTTTATAAGGTCAGTAATATATAGATCAAGAAACTGAGGCATAAGGAATAAAACAAATTTCTCAAGGTCACATAGTAGTAGTTGAAACTGAGATTTTTACTGAAGCAAAGTCAGAGTGCATGATCTTAATTTCTATGCTTTATTGAGTTAAAATAGAAAATATTGAGATATAGAAAAATCATCATAAAAAATCAGGTAAAATAAATGAAATTTTGTAGTAAAATAGTTTCCATAAAAGAAGCTATCAAAGAATATCTCAAAACAAAAAAAATAAGCACTCAAAATTTCATAGACGATTTCTGTCAAATTTTCAAAGCAGAGTTCAACTCAACACTAAATTTTCCAAGAGCAAAGAAAAAAAACTTTTATAAAGTTCACTTTATATTTTACTTTGTATTCTTACTTTATATTTTACTTACGACCATCAATGCAAAATTTCTAAATAAAATATTAGCAAATATAATCCAATACCACATGAAAAATAATTCACCATGACCAAGGGGGATTTATTTCAGAAATGTTAGGATGGTTCAATATTAAAAAATCAATAATTAGGCTGGGCACAGTGGCTCATGCCTGTAATCCCAGTACTTTGGGAGGCCGAGGCAAGAGTGTCACTTGAGTCCAGGAGTTTGAGATCAGCCTGAGCAATGTGGTGAGACTACATCTCTACAAAAAAAAAAAAACAAAAAACAATAAACAAACAAACAAAAAAAACCCCACCAAAACACAAATAGAGAAATTAGCCAGATGTGGTTTGCCTGTAGTCCTAGCAAGTTGGGAGGCTGAGGAAGGAGGATTGTTTAAGCTCAAGAGTTTGAGGCTGGAGTAAGCCATGATAGCACCACTGCACTCCAGCCTAAGCAATAGAGTGAGGCCTTATCTCAAGAAAAAAAAAAAAAAAACAACAAATAATTATAATTCACCAACCTAATATATCTAAGGGGAAAAATCATTTAATGGATACTTAAAAAGCTTTGACAAAGTTGAACAAGTATTCTTGACTAAGAAAAAGAATCTATAGTATATATTATCATATTGAAACACTAGAGACATTTTTATTCCTACAATGGTCAGAGAAATAAAAGATCAAAGTGAACGCTCTATCTTGACTCTCTTTACCAAGTTTAATCATGCATTGGAGGTAGTCAATGAAGAGTGATAAGAAAACAATTATAGACATAATAGGTAAGGAAGAAGGACAGCCATATATATTCACAGATGATAAAATACTATACTTCAAAATACACAAGAGAATCAATGATAACACTAATAAAAATTCAATAAACAAGCAGAATGTAAAATAAGCTACAAAAATCAATAGTCTTCATATATACAAATAATAACCAGTTAGAAAATCCAGTGAAAGAGGAAACCCCCATAATAAAATAGCAACAAAAAAGATACTGTACTAAGAAACAAACTTTAAAAAATGTGGAAGCACAGGAGGAAAACTTTAAAGCATTTCTGAAAGATACAAAATGAGACTTAAACAAAAGGTAGGACACCCCTTTTTCTTAGATAAATGTCTGGACATCATGAAGATGTCAACTCTGTCCAAGTTAATAAGTACATTGAATGCAGTTCCTATAAAAAATATTGGCAAGTTTGTTCTTATTTTCTGGAGCCAGACAAGTTGCTTGTAAAGGTTATAAATAAAAATAAGCATACAAGAATAGCAAGGAAAACTATGAAATTTTTAAAAACCCAATGAGAAGCAGCCAGCCCTACCAGATGTTAATGTATACTATAATAGAAAACCTCTTTGTGGACACTCTTGAAGCTCAGACTCCGGGGGTTGGGAGGGGCATGGGCAATATATTTAACCAGAATGGTTGTACCCCCATAATAAGCTATAATAAATAAATAAATAAATAAATAAATATATATATATATAAAAAAAAGAAAACCTCTTTTGATAAAACAGTGTTGAACTTGTATATGAACAGACAGACCACTGGAGCAGAATAGAAGTCACCCAAATATTGACCCAAATGTATTTATAAGAATCCCTTTTAACCTAGGTATGGCTGTGGAGAAAGCCTTTGTAACTTGATTTAAAATTTAAAAAAATACGAGGAAATATTGATAAAAACCTCCCATGTAGAAATAAAA
This sequence comes from Varecia variegata, assembly GCA_028533085.1. Classification (NCBI taxonomy): domain Eukaryota; kingdom Metazoa; phylum Chordata; class Mammalia; order Primates; family Lemuridae; genus Varecia; species Varecia variegata. Next base: position 114,491,819 of record CM052438.1, read on the forward strand.
TACTACTGCATAAAACTATTACATGCTATCGCATACAGTACTATTGCATGTCGATAAAATCAAAATAATGAAAAATGGGAAAATATTTGCAATTTATATTACTAATTAGACTAATTTGTTTAATTCTTAAAGTTATCTTCAAATCAAGGAGGAGAAGACCACAATCTCCACTGAAAAATAGACAAAAAGTATTAACAGAAAGATATATTAAAATAGGTATTAAACAAGTAGAAATATACTCAACTTTACTCATCAGTGAAACAGAAATTAAAACTGCACTGAGCTATAATTTCTCACATATCAGATTAGCTAAAATTGATAATACAGTCCGTTGGTGAGGTTGTGGGATTGTGAGAAAACAGCCCTCTCAGCACTTCCATTGGTAGGAGGAAGATAAAACGGTGCATCTGCTCTGGGGAGGAATTTGGTAACATGTAACTAAACTATATATGCATTTACCATTTAACTCAGTGTTCTCACATCTAGGAAAGCACTCTAAAAGTAAACCTCCACAAATACAAAACATGTCACAAAATTATTCGTTGTGACATTAAACAATGCATAAAATAAGAGAAATGGAGACTGTTGACTATGTGTGACTATTTACACAATAGGGTGCTCTGTGGCAGTGAAGAGGAATGAGGAAGATTGGTCCCAGTTTTGGAATGATCTCCAAGATATATTGGTAATAAATAAAGCATGGGTCAAAAGAGAATTTATGGTGTGTTAATGTTTTCCTGAGAAAGGAAAAATTAAAATATATGCTTATTTTTGCAAATGAAAAGGAAAATAGAATATAGGAGATTGGGGTGGGAATAAGAATTCTATTCTATTTAGTTTTGGCTTTTGAACCAGGAAAGTGTTTTAAATGTAAAAAAAAAATTATAATTAAAGAGGCAAACCATAAAATTGAATACATATGAACCTCACTGTGTATTTATTAACATATATAGTTTTATGTGGTTTTGTTATCCATACAGAGAAAACAATTAATCCAAGTAACTTTTGAATACAGCACACAAACTTTACCTGTTAATTGGATTTATTCTGAGATTAGAAAGTATTGGAGAAAAATCTTGAATTTACTAGATTTGCTATTGCAGTGATATAGTGACATTGGTGTTGAAATTTTGAAACTATTTGAATCTATTTTATATTTCTTTTAAAGTAGAGGACATGAGTAGATACATTGGTATTGCCGGGAACCAGAAATTTTGCTGCAGGAGAAGGGAGATAAACTATAGAAAAAAGGAAAGTGAGGAGGAATCTATGATTGGATTGAATTCGATGAGTATGAATTCTTAAGGTTTTTTTTAAGTTTATATACATTAAAATATACTCTTTTTGGTATATCATTCTGAGTTTTGAAAAATTCAGAGTTATATAACCACCACCACAATCAGGATGCAGAACAATTCTAAAAAAAATATTCCCTCATTTTGTTTTTTAAGTCAATTCCTCCCGTGTTTCAATGCCAGCTAACCACAGTAAATCCATAATTTTAAACAAATATGTAGGTATTTTCTAGCTCTGGTCACTGAAATGCCTAGAAGCCTTGATAACTCAGTAATAATAAGCACAGCTAGAGCCCAGATCTTGGTTTCTATATATCATTTCCTGCTAAAATTTATCTAGACCTCTTGGGAAAATGACAGATATGGACCAGGGAAAGTACAAGATGAGCCTAGGACATATTGTTAAGCCAGAAAGAAATAAAATGCTCAAAAACTAATGAAGTCATAACAAAAAAACATTGAAGCCTGTCTGAAGAGACTTTCAAGGGCCAGACATCAGCTATTTTGAGGATTAAGAAGAATAATAAAAAATATTCTTCAATTTAAAAAAGAATGCAGGCCTGGCGCAGTGGCCCACGCCTAGCACTCTGGGAGGCCTATGCGAGCAGATTGTTTGAGCTCAGGAGTTCTAGACCAGCCTGAGCAAGAGCGAGACCCCTTTCTATTTCTACTAAAAATAGAAAGAAATTATATGGACAGCTAAAAATATATATAGAAAAATTAGCCGGGCATGGTGGCACATGCCTCTAGTCCCAGCTACTCAGGAGGCTGAGGCAGGAGGATTGCTTGAGCCCAGGAGTTTGAGGTTGCTGTGAGCTAGACTGATGCCATAGCACTCTAGCCCAGGCAACAGAGTGAGATTCTGTCTTGATACAAACAAACAAAAAAACAAAAACTTTCCCCTGTGTTTAGTATTTCCTTAAAGGAATTTTTCATTTCCAGAAGTTCTATTTTGTTTTTATTTTAAACATGTTGATCTTTTTAGTGAATTGTTCATTGATTTCCTGGATTTTTTTTCTGGTATCTTTGAGTTGGTTTTCCATTTTCTCTTGGATTTCATTGAGCTTGCTTACCATCTATATTTGGAATTCTTTTTCTGTCATTTCAATATTTTCATTGTGGCTGGTATCCATTCCTAGAGAGCTTGTGTTCCCCTTTGCGGGTGTCCTTTCGCTATGATTTTTCTTACTTCTGGAGTTCTTTCACTCATTCCTTCTCATCTGGGGCAGTTGTCACTTCTTATTTTTGGATTTTATTTTGTTTAAATGGTGCTTCTCCCCCCAACCGTAAGGGTGTGTCTGTGGCATATGTTGGGTAAGGAACCTTTGGCTTTGCTTGTGGGTGCTTTGATGGCAGTCTAGGTTCTGGATGGATACCTTGGTTATAGATATTCTCAGTGTGGTGGTTTTTCTCAGTTGCTAGTTGTATGTAAGCTGTAGCAGTAGTGAGCTACATGTATGGACAGATTCCCTGTCTCTCGTTGATGAGAGAGAATGGAGGTCTTTGAAATCTTTTCTCTTTTCCCAACTCTGTGGTCAGTTCAACAGTGTGAATTGTATTGGCATGCCCAGTTTAATCTCTGATACAGTAGGTGGTGCTTGTGGGTAAGAACCACCTGCATCACACCCTGTATGATTGAGTCAGTAAGTGTTGTAAAGGGCTGTGCAAATTGGCCTCCCTGTCAGTAGGTGGTGCTTGCTGAAAGGAATAGGCTGAAGTATTGTTTTTGGGACCTGTGACCTGTGTGCCTCAGGAAAAGCACTCAAATGCCCCAGGTGGTGCAGCAAATGCAGGTGGGGGAGTGATGCTGGGTGAGCTGGGTTGGGTAAGCTTGTCTTCAAGCCCCACAAAAGCTGGCAAGGTAGCTCTTTCAGGAGAGGTCAAAAGTTCACTCCCAAGCTTCTGGGAAAGCCTCCAGGGAGGGGCTGAAGTGGACACACCTAGCCAGAAAGTCTGTTTATGGGGGAAGGGCCATCTGAGATTCACAATCTAGCTGTTAGGAGTGGGTTTCACTCTTCTCCCTCCTTCCCTTCTCTGCAGTCTCTCTCTGGCATCTGCCAGCAGGCAGGAGCTCAAACTAGCTGAGGTCCCCCACAATGGTGCTGTAGGCTGGGAGCTTCCCTATCCAGGATCCCATCCTGGGCTGAGAGTGCAGCATTCCTGTGGGGGGATGGGTGCTCCACAGGTATTATGTGGTTATGACCCATGCTGCAGTCTCTTTTCAGTTCTGCACATGCAGGCTCCCTTGCTTCCCAAGATTAGTTCACAAATCTCCCTTCTATGCCCCTGAAATATACAATCGAGTCCTGGGGGTACAGGATCTGGCCTGTGGACCTGACCCTGTATCCCTGAAGATCAGTCTCTGCCCATGTCAGGGAGAAGCATGCTGGTCCTGCGTTGCCTATGGGGTGCTCCAGCAGGTTTGAAGCACACTACTCAGGGTGTGCCCTGCTCTGATAGAGCAGCTGGGCAAGCAGCACCAGGGAGGGCCAGTGACCAGGTAGCTCCCAGTCCAAGCACCCCTTAGTCTGCCGCAGGTCTCTAAGAGGAAAAGTTTAAGTACCACTCTGTGTGGAAGCTTCTGTGTGATGGATACACCACAGAGGGGAAGTGGCTGCTCCTGACAGGCCCAGCTGAATTGTCTCTCTTGGCTTGGCAGCCACGGATGGGGGAGGGGAATGGGAGGAAAGGAGTCTGAATGTAGGAAAGCTAGCACTCTGGTCATCTCTGTCTCTTTCTCCAGAAGGCAGCCTGCCCGGAATGTCCAGGCTCTGGGGTCATGCAGATCCCCCAGGACCCACCAGTCCCTGTGGCTCCTGAAATCTGGGCCAGTGTTGGGAAATGTTTGTGTGGGAATGAGCGTCATGAAAACTGAGAGGCTGAAACCCCCTAGGGAAGACAAAGGTGCTCAGTGGATGGAGAAGCAATATGGCACCTTCCATCTCAGCTCATGCCTGTGGTGATGGGAAGAAACCCCAAGGGGGCTGGCAGCCTAGTGCTTCTCCCTCAAGAAGCTCCCAGTTTACTGGTGGCAGCAGCTGTTGGGCTTCTGAGGATAGAAGGGCTCTCCAGCAGCTCAGGAGTCTGCTGCCAGAGATGTGAGGGAGGGAAATAAACCACCCATTGATCCTTTTTGCTAGACTCCAAGCCTCTAGGGGTTGATCTCTGCCAATATCTTGCTTCTTCTTGCTCTGCTCCTCAACTTCTTCCCATGGACTCTCTGATAAGTTCTGGCACTATTCCCTTGGAATTACACCCATTCTATGTTTGTGGTTTTTTGGTTGTTTTTTTTTTTTCTTTTTCATCTAAAACTTTTCCTTCTTTCTGAGACAATCTGGCAGCTGATGTCTCTGGTCAGCCATCTTCCCCACATGCTCCAGAAAATTTCAAAATAAAAAAATGATTATGATGATATTAGAATGAAAAATTACAGACATGTAAGTGAAATATGGCACAGTACATTTCATGAGAAAGAAAATATTTTGGCTACAGCTAATTGATATTTTCTAACCCTGTTAACTTCTTTAATTTGGCTTTGCAGTAGCATAATGTAATAGATTATCTTATCACCAAGTTTCACATCCCTGTTTAACATACCAGTAAATATAATTCATCACATTGTTTCATCTTTGTGTCTCATAAGTTAGAAGAACACAATAGTTTTGCTTTCTTATAAGAAAAACTTTTATAAAAATGAAAATTTTGTGAAACATTGAATAGGAAGTAATTCCTCCCTTTATAAAAATATTTACTGAATTTTTCATTAGATAATGAGTTTCTTTAGGACCCTAAGGAACACTGATTTAACACATTGTTGGATAAGACAATGTATAATACCAACCATTATTAAGTCTATGTGGAGATACTCTAATATACTCCGTGGAGTTGTTCTTTACTTATTAAATGTATCATCAAAATATTTCTTTAAAATTTTTGTTTTCACCCAGATAACACATACAAAATGAATCTATTTTTAGCTGATTTGAAAGCCAAAATTTTTGTATCCCAACTCTACATGAGAATTGGTGGAAATAGGAAATGGAAAACCTACAGAAGAAACTCTGAAGGGGATATTCCTGATTCTTGATGTCAACCAGTGAGGTTTGTGTTCACCCAACCCAGTATTGATGTTTAATGTGATTTTTTAGATCGAGTCTATGTGGCTAAACTCAGGGCCACTGAATAGACTATATCTTCCTTTTCTGTTTTGTGAAAAATTTACATTTCTAATTTTAAAGTTCCATCTTCTGACTTACCTGCTTTCTCCTCGGCTGCTCTGAGTGATTGCTTTCCTTCTTTCTGGTGCAATCTGCGTAAAACTGCTAACTATCACCGGAATATTTATTGTTTTAAAATGTGCTCATAGATCAAGTCAACTGCACATATTTCACATTCACTTTCTTCAACTTTCCAATTTCCCTTCTATAACATTGCTATTTATATACCACCTAATCTTCTAAAGGCTCAAACACTCTTTACTTTATACATTTCAGGTAATGGAAATGTCAGTGGGAAGCTAGGTGATAGGGCATACCTGACTAGGCTGTTTAATGTATACTTTCTTTCTTGATTTATTTAGTTGGCTCTAACCAAAAACAGCAAAGTCCTAGAAAAGAAATATATGTGAATTAAAAAAACATATTTGTTTTATTAAAAAAGTAAAGTCTTGATTCTTAAACTATAGAAGCCACAAGTTATTAATATATAACTTAAAACTTATATATAAAAATACTTCATCTTGAGTATCAAATAATATCCCATATATACACATTTTATTGGAAGTCTCTGATGTCGTTATTTTCCTCCACTTATGCAAAAAAAAAAAAAAATCCATTCAGATACTCTTGACCAACCTAATTTTGAGACAGCCTTTCTTTCTGGTGGGGGAAACCAAATCTATTTATTGTGATCATAATAGAAAGGGCTTTTTCCATGATTTCTTAAAAGAAGTTAGTCTTAAACTTGAGGTTTACTTCATTTTAAGAAAATACCTTTTCTCATCAGGAAAGAATTGCTTCTCTGAATTTATTTAAATTGGTTCACTATTCCTTTTCAATTCTCTTTTCAGTTGCCAATGTGGAAGATCTATAGACTAATGAGCAAAATCTGCAAAGTGTTGGTTCAGTGAAAGATAAATTTTTCAGTATTTGGGTAAAAAAGATGTAATTATAAAAATTTTACCAAGAATATCACTAATTTTGCAAAACCTTTTTTCCATGATCTGAATATGGGCAGAGTAGGGTGCATATAGAAAACTGAGGTTTCAAAGGAGGCAGGGCTCTGGTTTCCATGACCTGCCTGGAGTTTCTTTATGGACTCCCCCAAGGCAACATCCTATCAGTGTAAGATATACTAAATGAAAAAAAAAGTACTTAAAAAAGATATTTTACTTTCTTATTACTACTTTTATGTATTTTCAAAACATAAGATATGAAGAGTATACAAAAATAACCAAAATAGAGGAAAGTTTAAAAATTGAGACTATTTTTTGTAACTTGATGTAAATAAACTTAAAAATCCATATGAAGTGGAAAATTCTCTGGAAAAATATAATTTACCAAAGCAATCAGAAGTGTAACAAGACCAATTTCCAAGTTTGTTAAGATAGAATGACTCCTCATTTATTTAGTTCTTCTTTAAAGTCATTCAACAACACTTAAAAGTTTCACGAATAAAAGTCTTACACATCTTTTCTTAGATTTATTCCTAGTCAACTTATGTTTTATTGCAATTTTAAATAATATGCTTAAACATTACTTTTTCTATCTCCTTATTCTGATGTGTAGAAATAAAATTAAGTGTATTGATTTTAGAGGCAACTAGATGTCCACCTCTCTTATAATTTCTAATAATTTGCCTATAAAACTTTAGAGTTTCCTATGTGTACAATCATATCTATAATTAATGAGAGATTTGTTGCTTTCTTTCCAATTCTCACTTATATTATTTACTTTCTCTTTACTGTTTTACCTCTTTAGCTAGTACAGTACCTCTAGTACTTCCAGTTCAAGGGTGAATAGAGTCGATGATCGTGAGAATGCTTCAGACATTTCACATATTAAAAACAGATACTTGCTATAGGGTTTTTAAAATCATATATAGAAGTTTAATTTTATAGAAAAGCTTTGCTACATCCCTCAATAAAATTACTGTATATCACTTTTTTTCTTTAAACAATTTTATTGTTGAACTAAAGTTATTCCTGAAATAAGCACAATTTACTCATTATGTATTGAAATGTTTACATGACTGGATTTGCAGAATGTTGGTCTATATTAATCAGTAAGATTAGCCTGTGATTTACATTTGTCACACTTGTGTGTTTTGTCATAAATGTTACATCAATAGGGGTCTATAAACTTTCTTTTCTCTGAAAAGTCTTGTGAAGGGCTAGAATTATCTGCTTCATGAAGGTTTGCTAGAATTTATTTATTAAACCATGGGGGCCAGTTGGTTTCTTTGTGGAAAGATTTTAAACTACTTATTCAATTTCTTTATTGGTGATTGAGCCTATTTTTTGAATAATTGTTAGAAGTTATATTTTCCTAAGATTATTTTAAAATAAACTTTGTTGTCATAAAATTGCTCGCATTATTTTCTTATCTTTTTAGACTCTACTGAATCTGTGGTTATGCCTGCTTGTCATTTGTAATATTGATTATTTGTAACTTTTTGCTTTCATTTGTAATTTCAACAAGGGTTAAACCATTTTATTAGTGTTTTCAAAGAACAAATTTTTAGTTTTGTATTTACAGCATTTTTATGCTATTATTTTAGATACATACACATTTATATTATTTTCATCTTCCTGGTTCAATTGAACTTTTAGTATTATGCAATAACCTTTTCAATAACCTAAACTTGCCACTTATCTTAAAATCAGTTTTGTCTGCACTTAGTATTGCACCCCTAAAGTCCCTTTTAGTTAGTATTTTGAATTAGTATGCTTTTTCCATCTCTTTACTATCCATATGAATTCTTGAAAATAGCATGTATCATGAGTTATTGAAAATAGCATATAACTAGAATTTTGAGAGTAGGGGTTATCTAATAAACACCTTCCATTTTTTGTGTGTTTTATGTTTTACTGCTTTCTAGCCCTCTTGAGATCTTTGGTTGATTTGCTTATTTTTCTTAATCCATTATTTTCTTCTACTGTTACACCCTCTCTTTCTATTCTTTTGGTGATTATCCTAGACGAGTTTTACCATATGTTCTAACTCAACATCTAAAGTTAATATTGTAATCTATACCCTAAAACAGCATAAGGAAATTTATAATACATTATTCAGATCAATTCTCTTACATTTTACATGTAATTTTTTGGTCCAATAATTGTAAATTTATTTTTAGTGTGTATGTATGTATATATGTGTATGTGTGTGTGTGTGTGTGTGCCGTGTGTGTGTGTGTGTGTGTGTGTGTATATATATATCCTGAAAATATCTTTAGTCTGCCTTCCATCTTGATCAATATTTTTTCTGGGAACACAATTCTAAGTTGAAAGTTATTTTTTCTCAGCCTTTCAAATATATTATTTCATTGCCTGCTGACTTTCATTGTTGCTACTGAGAAATCTATCTTTAATTGTCTTACTTTTGTAGGGGCTTTGGAACTGTTTTGGCCTATGACATGTAGGTGGAAGAGATGTGTATCATTCCAGGTTGAGACAGTGAAAAGGCTTGTGTACCTTTCCATTCCTTTCTTCCCCTTCCAAAGCAAACATGGAGACTTTATGTCAAGATGACAGAATGTCAAGACCAAAGCAGCTTAGATTGCTGACTCACTGGGTGAAGAACAGTTGACTGGCAGCATCACCTTGGCTGATGGTGAACTTTTGCTTTATGTAGCTATGGAGATGGAGATAGTTTTACTACACCATAGACTATACTAATTAAAACACAATGTCTCTCAAGACATTGTTTCTCTTCTATTATCTCCATACCCTCCTTTAGTGAATACAAGTAAACATATGTTAGAACTCCTTTTATATCATTTACATATCTTATTTTCTCTTTCGTAGTTTTCATCTCATCTCTCTGTGTTGTATTTTATGCTACTTCTACACATCTATTTTTCAGTTTGGTAATTTTCTCATCAGCTATATCTGATCTAACTAAGCCATTTTAGGTTATAATTTATCAGTCACATTTTTATGATAAAAGTTCTATTTTGTATTTTTCAAATCCTCCAGGTATCAATTTTGATTGGTTCTTTTTACATACTCATTCCTCTCTTTTATTAATATTTCTTCAAAAATTTTGTACAGAATTATTTTCTCTTATCTATCTGAAAATTCTAATGTCTAAATTCTTTGGAAATCTATCTTTATTGTTTGTTTTTTCTGATGACTCTCATTCATGATAGTTTATTTTCTTGTGTGTATGGTACATTTGATTTGGGGGCCATAGATCTTAATCTGTGGAAAACCTAGAGACTTAAAATTGTGATGCTTTCTTCCCGTGGGAAGTTACTTTTGTTTCGTTTTGAACCCTGGTTTTTCTTCAGACTGGGACCATTTTATTATCCTTCTGAATCCAATCTGGGAGGCTCAGGTTCAGTTCCCCTACTTTGCAGCTAATCCAATGCTTAGCGTTTTAGTAACAGCACCGCTATGAGTATTCGGTTTTAAGAAAAACCTAATTTAGAGCTTCCTGCTCAAAAATAAGGCTTCTGTTTTGTTTGTTTCTTTTCCTCTTTACAAACTCCTTCACATCTTGGGCCAAGCAAAGCAGTAAAATATATTTTATACTAGATGTAGGTGTTTTGTAGCAGGTGGGTTCTATAGCAAATTCGGTCTGCCATTCCATCCCATCTCTTATTTTTATATTTCTTTCAATTCCTATTACTACTGGTAAAAGTCAGAAACATAGAAATCTAGAAAGGCTTTAGCTATATCCTGATGAACCCTGTCTGAGAAGGTTGTAAAATAAATTACCAGAAGCTTTATGTTTTAATGGAAAATATGCAAGCTTTGAAGTCAGATAAACATCTTAAATCTTTGATTTGTGACTTTGGGCAAATTACTTACAGTTCACAAGGCATAATTTTCTCATTTACAAATGGAAATAATAAAATTTATCTCTCAGGGATGTTATAATGATTTGAGAATGGATAGATATAGATATAGACATAGATATACTACATATATAGATTTTTTTAGTGTCTGATCTATAGACAATACACAGTAGATACATTTATTCGCAGCATGTATTTCCCTCTGCATGTGTATTTGGTTACTTAACCTATTAATTTGCTAAAATGTTGCTAAAGGAAATTCCAATACAGTATGCAAAAGACGCTGAATGCATTTTACCTGCTATATTGAATGAGCAAGAGAGAGAGGGAGAGATTAATTGTCTGCTCTAATTTTGTATATCTATATGCCCCATAAATCTGGAGCTTGACTTTTAGTTTAAAATAATAATATGAATATGATATATTCATAAGGGAACATTAAAAACTTCAAAATAATCTCCTAAATGCCTGTTATGTTAGCCTTCCATGTAGATTTTTTCTTCCATAATAACTTGAATAAAAGAAAATACGTAGGTGAATATTAGTATTCAAATAACAAAGTAATTTCTTCCTTCTGCTAAATGAAGGAAAGGAACCAAATCTGATTGTGCACTGAAGGTGTCATTCATATTGCAGTCATGGTTTCTGTTGCATGCTTAATCAAAATTCAAAACTACGGTATTGACAGAAATAGTCCATGGAATAGGCTAATGATGAAAATGAAAACCTAACAGTGACCTCAGAGAAATGCAGTACAGATTATTTGCCAAACTAGCTACATTACTCAAAGAAAAGACTGTAAATTCAAATAGCAGAGAAGCATTTCAGGTAGCTAATGACTGCTTTCTTTTTTGTGTTGTTTGACTTAACATCTTCAGCAAGCTAGGGAGGTAATGATTTCTGTTGGTTGTGCAGGTGGCTTAAAAAAGCATATTATAATAAAGACAAACTTAACCAGTGTAATCTGTTTGGCAAAAATTCCTTCCACCATAATTAGAATTTTCTGGTGTGCCAGACTATCTATGTTGTTTTTACTAATTAATAGTAAGTTCAATGATAATAGTAGTTAGCATGCATTATCTGCCTGCATATCTCATTTAATGTTAAAAATACCTATAAAGTAGATACTATTATAATCACCATCTACAAATGAGAAAAGAGGGACAGAAAATGTTTATGATGGAAATGGCAAGTGGTGAGCATGGAGAAAAGAACTAGCCCCTGTGAGCATTTTTCTAGCCAGCCTCACCTTTGTGCTATGCAAGCAGTGGATATATCTCCAGTTCCCAATCCATCTCCCCAGATTCTTGGTGATATTGTTAGATAATTTGAATGGTTGTGTAAGTATAATGCTCATCAAATAACTCAGCGGAGTGGGGTAGTGAATTTCTTGTATAACAGAGTCAAGATTATCAAACATTTTAGCAAGCTTACATAATAGACTAAATTTAATATGTTAAAACTTAAAGACATAAAACTTTGGTTTTAAAAATGTATAGAAAGGAGGAATGATAAATCTGTGATTTTGCGTCAACATGCTTAATTTAAGGATTTTCATTTACTTGAAGTTTAAGATAGATGATGACAATGTCATAGGTAGAGAAATTGCCTAGGATTCTTGCTCCTCTAAAAAGCAATAAAAGGAAAGTATGATTAAAAGTTTGAAAAGAAAAGACTTTTTAAAACTTAGTAAAGAGGGAAAAATACAAGAGTGGGAGTGTGTCTGGGTTGTGGGAAAGGGGGGTGACTCTGAGAAAAGTGTTTGGGATTCAGATGAGTCAGAATGCTGTTAAAATCATTTTAGTGCATTAATTTTATAGTTTTGGTTATGGTAGAAGGACGAAGATAGATTTGAAAGATAGGGTTAAGAATGGATCAGTTTGACAAATGACGTAATATGAGAAGTGAACAAAACGCTAAATCTGGCATCAAGATTCCTGACCTGGGTGACCCCAGTGTTCCAAGTGTCCCATTCTTCTAAGATCAGCCTTCCATTTCATAGCCACATAAAATATCTCAAGCTTTCATGGTGTCTAACTGCAAAAAATTCAATAGCCTCTTGATTCTCACATTTGGATCAGGACTGCTGCTTATAGCAGCTCTGTTGACCCCTTCTTGCCATATCACCAGACGTAGTATTGCAATGTGTTTAAAAGCATGTAGTTAGACCAAGTCATTTAAGTATTGGATCTGACATTTCTAACAGAATGCTATTGGTAAGATTACTTCATCTGTCTATATCTCACTTTCCTCAAATATTAGAGGGTGATAATTAACTGTACCTACCTTAACAACATGTTCATTCCTTCATTCCACAAATATTTATTAGTCACCTTCAATGTGCTCACTGTATCAAATTCACAAATACCCTGTCCCCTGGGAAAAATTGTTAAAATCACATTAATAACAGTATTTCCACGTAAAGAAGACAACCTCTTACTTTTATTGTTCAGAGTAATTTTGTTCTTGTTTGCCTGAATCTGAGACTTGGCCTGGCAAAACCACAAAGCCCATTTCAATGTCTTCTCAGGACACACACACACAAAAAGTAGACAATCTGACTCCGTGTCCCACACTATACACATACAAAAATATCTGTCACAATTTCTAAACTGTGGAAATGTTTACTGGTAGACTTGCTTAATAGTGTATTATTCCTCATTACATTATTGTGATGAAAGCCAGCATGGTGGGGTTTGGGGGTGCTGTCTGTGTGTGTTTGCTAGTGGTAGGTGAAATACGAGTAGTTCTGGACATGTTGAACCTCAAGCACCAGCAGTATTGTTTTATGAAATTGTTCTGAAGGCATTTAAGTTGGAAATGTGTTTCTGTTATTTTTAAGTAGCTCCATAAAATATACTAGGAATTGATTTGAAGAGACTAAGCACATAATAAGCAAATAGCAAATGTTAGTTGAATGGTGTGAAATTAAGAGCTCTGTGTTTCAGGGGGAAAAAAGACAAATATAAAAGCAAACAAAACTATTTAGAGCTAATCCAAGAGAAATCTATTCACTCTTCAAGTCAGAAGTCCTCAATAGTTTCCAGTTGTCTATTTAAAAATCTGAATCTTTAACCCAACATTCAAAGCCCTCAATTTTCTGGCATTCCCTTTCATGTCTAACATTTACTTCCTGAATTATTCTAAGTTCCCCCTAATCTGAAAATCCCATACTTCTGTCAATGTTTTCATTCAAATTCTTTCCTAAATCTGGAAAGACTAATCTTCCCCAAACTGCAAATATTCAGTTCCTCTCTGTCCATCAAAGGCCATATTTTCCACAAAGATCTTCTTGGTCATTCAAAATAAACTGGCTTATATATCCCTCCTCTGAGCCATCCTGGTGATTGTATCTAAATATGACACAATCTCATCTTATTATGGGCTACCGATATTGATGGCAAAAATCTGTCATTATCACAAATAGTTTCTAAACTTTCCAAGAATGAGAAATTTCTGATTCTCCATAGATCCTGGCATATGGTAGATATTCAATAAATGTTTGTAAAATGCACAGATTTGTTGTTCAGAACAAATAAAATTTTTGAGTTAAAAACTGATTTCTTAAAACTACTCCTAGATTTACCAGTATTATTATTAAATTATTTTATACTAATAATGCCTGTACCATGGCATTTTTCAGAAAATAACATTATCCTTCATTTTATTCAGAACTAACCTAATCCTAACTTTTTCAGTGTCTCAAGCATTTCTCAAGGTACAGGCAGCCATGACCAATGCACTGAGGTTAGTTAAGAAGAAAATAGGAACCAGAACTTCAAGTCACCTTAAATTCTGTGGGAGAGAAATTCTAACAGACCATATTTTTAAAAGAATAAATTTTGGAATATGCAATACCATGCCATTTTTTAGTTAATATGTTTTAGTTAAATATTTTCAGTCTTAAATGTCTATATGCTTTAATAGAAGTTCTTTAAAAGGAATAATACAATGTCTAGAATTTTCAGTGGATGTTCTCAATGCTGTGGCACACTGCTCAGATCTCCCCTTCAAGACAAAGGTATATATTTCCTTAGCTGCCAAGAGTATTGACTGCTGGAAGTTCACAGCTGTGTCTCTCCCTAGGAATTAATTGCTATGAGCCAAAGGGAGAGGCATCACCCACGATCTCACCCCATCCCCAGGGGCAGCCTCCATCCAATGACTGGTTGAAGCAGAGGTACCATGGCCCAGTTGGGAAAACTCTGAAGGTCCATCCCAGCTTCAGAGCTCCATGTATGATCAGCCTCTGTTACTGCACCAGAATTCAGTTTCTCCATATACCCACTCCAGCTTCCCTCAATCCCTCCTAGGTTTTGCTCTTAGAGCACATACCAATACACCACTTACATGCACATCTCTATCTCAAGTCTATTTCCAGGGTACCCAGCCTAAGACGGTGCAAGAAAAACATAATTAAGTAGGTGGAATGTAAATGTACTTCAGATATTCAAAGTTTTAAAATTGCTTTTCAACGCACAATGCAAAGTTATTTACTTTCAAGAAAAGTGCCAGAATGAGATCAACTATAAATGTTCACTAAGGGCATTCTTATGCGTGGAACTCTAATTTCCAATTCATGACTCTTATACTACATAAGCAAAGCCTTCGGAAATGTTGATTGCTCAAATACTACACATACAAAACCTTCAGACAAGTGAATTGACATCTAGTCAAAATAGGAAAAACCAAAATAGTGACATTGACTTTCACTCCAGGATATTCCAACATAAATAAAGATGCTAGCAGTTTCTTCTCATACAAAAAAGAAATCAAGAAAACACAAACAGAAAAATTGTTTTACTAAAAGCAAAGATATCACAAAAACATGCGAGGAACTTAAAGAATCAGTTATTTCCTTATTTTCCACATTCTCTCCTTTATCCCTCCAGGCTGTTTTCTGTTCAGTACACTCACCCTTCTTCTTCCCACTGCTCAATTCTGTTCACCGTTGTGTTATTCTCCTCAACTTTTTGTTTCATTTAATTTTACAAATGAAAGCAATAGGCACCAGACTATTAACAATTTAGGTATACTAGAAAACACTAAACAATCAGACCATTTTATGAAATTGTGTAAAAACTCTCTCAGAAATAACTGACATTACCATTGTACAAAAAGGTAATTTTTAGTGACTATAAGGCATTTAGAGATATATAATGAACAAATTATAATGTTATCTATTTATTTTAACAGCAGTAAGATTATCAATAGAGGCACTAGCACAAGCTGGTAGATAAATAAAATTTATAATCCCGCTATACTGCTGCTGCAAGCTGTCCTCATTGCAGAGGGTGAGCACTGGTATTATGATATAAAAGCTTAGCGATTCTGACAGATCATAGGGAAACTTACTTGGGAAAGCACGGTTTGTGAAAAAGAATCTTTCACTCTATGCAAATGTGTTTAAACGCTGCTTGACAGTGTCGGTGTCATTTATGACATTCTGTGTCAAGCTCAGAGATGCTGCTGTGCTGTAGCATGGAAAGCATGCTCATGTATATTTCAGTGTATTTCCTATTCTGTTATATTGAAATGTGTGAAAAATCCAGAAGAGAAGAATAACAGAGAAGAAAGGGTACAATACTATGTTTTCTTGGGTTTGACTTTAAAAATGACAATCCAATGATGAAAACAACAGTGCCCTCTTATGAACAGGTAGATTATCTTCCCGGTATAGCCTGTGCTAAGGTTAACCAATTGTTCTTGCCCAATCCCAAATGAATCTAGATGTATGAGTTACAGGCTGGTGAAATTCAAAGATTTCTATTTCCACTGCAAATAATATTTTAGTGGTACTGTTAAATACCAAAGGAAATGCCCCACAACTAAGACAGAATAAAAGGCTATGACATTCATCACTGGCAAGCTGTGACCCAGGTAATATGGGGCAGAGAATGTTTAGTAAATGGTGGTGACTTGGTTGGCATATGGTATGTTGCATTGTGTTGCATCCCAATGCTCACTAAATAATACTCTTTCATAATTACCAGTTAGGGAAGGTAAAATAAGAGAGGTTAAGTTCCACAGCATTATGAATCATTCTCTCCCCCACCTATAGTATAGTAGCAATAGAGTTGCTCAAAATTGTGCTGTTAGAAAAAAAAAAGTCACTGTGGTTGTAAGATGTTCAGTGTATAGGAACTACAGTTAACTCCAGACCTTATCTTTTGCATGTTCCATCACCCAGTCCTAGGAACCTCCAGGAACTTCCACAGATCTTCCGTAAAGCTGGATCTCCTGACAACATTTAGAAAAAAAAAAAAATTGATACATCTTGAGCTGATTCCCACTCCTTGTGATTTAACACCTTGGCATTTAGCCAAAGAAGTCACTAGAAGGCAAATGTGAACCAGGGTTTGAATTATGGCCACAATCTAAAGCAGGACAACTCTACAAGTCTGAAATCCACCCTGTTCTGTCCACTCTCACCTCTCCCCTGCCCTTACCTCTCCACCAGTTTAGCCGCTCGCTGGCCTCACAGCCTCCACTCCACTGTCTCTGCCCTGCCTTCCAATCCATCTTGCCCATTTTTACAGCCCTGATCACTTTGTAGCAGAATTTCCTGCTTGTAGATTTATTTCTTTTCCTGGGAACTTCTTAGATGAAGAAGCTGTGTATTATGTACCTTTGTATTTCTGTATCATATTGCCTGAGATAGGGAGACAGGCAGAGTTCATTGGAGCTGCCAGTAGTAACTGGAGAGTTGGGACTTGGATAAAATACTGGAAAGGGAGAAATTGGGAATTGAGCCAGGTCAGGTGCTCCACCATAGGTTTTTCACTGATTTGAGACGAGATTCCTGAAGCCTTCCATCCCGCATCTTGCAGCCTAGCATGGACTGGACATTTTAAAAAGTATGTTACATTAATGAATGAGTGGAGGAGTGGTTTGCCAATAGAAGCTTTCACATTAGGGGAATTAGAGTGTCTGTCTTCTGAAGCGCTGGAACAGAGACCATGTCAATTCCAACCATAAGGCAAGCAGAGTTGTGTTGCTTCCTTTTCTTGAAGCCCACTCCACCTGAGACCCCAGGGCTCAGTGCCTTCAGATGGCCCCTGGCTATTTAAGGCCTTACCAACCTCTTGTTCTTTCCAAGGCTACATAGAAACATACCGATCCTGTTTGCCATTCATTTAACAGGAGTTAATATGTTTGCTGTTTTGATGCAAAGTGTGAATGAATAGTAATTAACTCATGTTTATTTTCCCTTGAAAATTTGCATTTTAGAAGGGATTTTAGTGCCCTCATCATGACATGGCCCCTGCCTACTCAGTTCCCAGCCTTGTCTTTGCCACACCGCCATATACCCACATCCCAGCCATCCTGAACGAAACGAAACTCCCAGAGTATGTCTCAGCTCACTCCTCAGCCAAGAACACCTCTCTCTGCTTAGTTAATTCTCCTCAGATCAAGCACCACATCACCTGCTATTGTGATCAACATCTGTGACCGACTAGGCAGGTTTAGGAGACATTTTCCTATGCATTCTCACACTTGGTGCTGTATGTTTACTGTAGTGCATTTCATACTGTCCTGTGCTTACCAGTTACTTGTCTTCCACCCCTATCAGAATGTAAGACCCTTGATGCTAAATTTCGTGTTTATCATTTTGGTATTTTCAGCATTTGGCACAGTTATCAGAGTGCACTAAACACAAATTTATTAAATAGATGATGAAATAAGTGGCCGAATGTAGTAATTAAAATGAACATTTTAATAGGAGTTGGGAGGTAGTGAGGTCAGGGGACACCAAAGGTGCCTTTTGTTGCAAATCCCTTCCACCAAAAGTTAAAGGGAGACCTCACTCCTCAACCAGGAAAACTCACGTTACTCCCTGTTACCTGCAGACTCCCCCGGCTCAGATTCACTGTGCAAAACAGTGTACAGCTGACCTATTTTATTTTTCTGTTTCTGTCATGGGCTTCTCACCAGCTAGTGAAAGATATTCCCTTTAAAAAAAAAAAAACTAAGGGATATTGCACAGCAATACACTAGAACATTTTTTTCCTGAAATTTTTGGCTAATTACCTAAGGTGGGCAAGGCTTGCCTCCCCTAAAACGAGCTAAATATTATGCACTAGGGACAAGATGTTTTTCTTTGGTCCCATTTGTGTCTAGCATAGTGCTGGGCACACAGTACATTCTGAAATAGAAATAGACTGCAGAGCTATGGGATTCAGGAGTACTTGAAACATGGAAATCTTATATCTCTCTGCACATTTAACGGACTCTGAATTCCACATTGCCGGGCCACCTCCAAGAGCACACGCTGAATGATGCAGCCATTTGGAAACTGATTTTTTAATTTCTCTGTGCAGTAGAGGTGAAATGAAAGTTCAGCTGAAAATGTAAATGCTTTTAATATGACAGAGGCTAGTAAATATTTAAGTGTGAATTTAAACTGATTTTTGTGCAGTGATAAGTAGACTCCTGAAACTAGGGAAATGAGCCTGGTTTCTATCTCAGCTGAATCTTGTCTCTGGCTTCATTGCTTGAGAACTCAGAGAAAAACCAAAGATCTCAAAGTATGTCCTAATTCTCCAGATGAACTTTGCCTTCTATAAATTGGATAAAAGGATTTGGAGACTTTCATATGTGGTTAACTCTTTCATGTATATATTAGAAATAAAGATTTGGAGTCTTTGAAGCCTGGGAAGCAAAATGGCAGAAACATGCATGATGCCCTCTAGGACTAAAGAAATTTTAAAAAAGAACACTTTTTCTTCTCCTTCCCACACTCAAAACCATGGTGTCTTTTGCCCAGAAGCTAATCTGCAAGTTTATGGTGAGAAGACTGCTTCTCACATACATTGTTCTTTTCATGTCTTCACAACTTGGCATCGGTTCTTTCCTCTCCATGAAAGTCTGTCCTGGAATGTTCTTTCATACTGTATTGTCCTGAATAATTCCCACTCCATCTTCTGGACTTAGTTCAGTTGTCATCTTCTCCAGGAATCTTTCTCTGATTTCTCCTCCAGGCTCTTAGACTACCCATAACATAGAACTGACAATGTGTAGCAATAATATTTGGCTATCTTCTATTTTCCTAAGGTTCTCTGTGGTCTCTTTGACTTGGGAACTGTCTGATTTATCTTTGTATCTCCATTACCCTGTATCTCCATTATCCTGACACACAGTAGGCTCAATAAATGGTTGCTGAACTGGGCAATGCAAAATTTCCAATTACCTTTAATGCCTTTCTTCCCAGCTACTTTTCTGCTCCTTAGAGCCTCTCTCTTCAGGGTGCAGGAATCAAATATGCCCACTGACTGCTAGGACTCCCATCACGCCCTCTAACAGCTCTATCAGTAACCCCTGCTTCTGACTCATCTTCTCATTCTCATCATACCGATGGCAAGAAACCTAGCACTCTCCTTGTTCATAGCCCTGATTTTGCAGATGACTCAGAAAGGTCAGGACTCACAGCCAGTTGGTGGCTTGACTAAATCTAGAACCCAGTTCTACCATTTTTAATTTTAAACTCTTTGTACTTTCTATACTGCTTTTTCTGTATCCCATTTCATCAAGACCGGCTGGATTATTCAATATGTAATGAACTAATCCACACAAAGACGTGGACTACTCCAATAGAAATAATACTTCCCTAATAATAGAAATATCAGGCTCCATGACACAAAATTATACAAAGATATTGATAGATGATGATGCACTTAAATCACACCAAGTATGGAAATTTCTAATTTATGCCTAACATTGTTTTGTGTTTGCTGAGATCATGATGAAGATAAATGCCAAAGACATTATGTGCTTCATTGGGGAGGTTGAGCTTGGGAAGAATAGATTTTAAAATGGAGAGGAAGTGACTTGCAAAAATATCCTGAAGTGACAAAGGAGACCTTCAAGCAAAAGGACCTGAATTTCTGAAGAGGTCAGTATTTAGCCTCAACATTTGAAGGCAAAGAGATGCCAGAAATGCTGGCCAAGAAAAGGAATGATAAAGGAGAAGAATTTCAACAAGTTAGCAAACTGGTTCTTTGTCCTACAAGCACCAGAGAAATCAGGATATAATGCCTGAAGCTGAAAGTGCTGACATTGTACTTTTTATTTCTCTTGCTGTTGGTTGGACCAATTTACAAAGAATACAGCCAAAAGTTTTTCTTTGACGAGGTTCACTAAGGGGAAAACAGAATTCTTCCAAGAGTCTTTTTTGGTTTTGGGAGTAGAGGCAGAATTTCATCTCTGGATTCATTTTCTCATTAATAGGATAACTATCATTCAGAAAATGTCACCGCAGAAATGGATTCCGTGCTGTGGTTCAAAGGCATGTCTGCTTCAACCTCGGAGTCTGATGAGGTACAGAATTATGACACTGGCAAGACTTTTGCCAGCTGTGCTGGAGAAATTTTTCCATATTTGCAGAAATAATCTACTAACCTATGGAAAAAAACAAAATAGATTGCATATATGTATAAATTATCCACAAGTAGAGAATGATCTTCCCTAGTCTAGACCATCTGTGCTAAGCACAAAAATTGTGAATGATATTGTAGACTGCAAAATCGCCCTATGTTCTCCATGGCCCATTCTGTCTTTGGGTAGAGTCTAGTCTCTTTCCCCACCTGTTCAATCCAGGTGGCTTGTGACTGTCTACCAATAGGAGCAACATTGTATATCCAGATCCCAGCCCTCAAGAGACTACTGCTTCTTCTCCTCTTATGCTGGGAACTCTTGCACCACTATGTGAGCAAGCCCAGGTTGCTGCTGGTTGATGAGACCACATGGGGAAAGGCAAAGCCCCTGCTAGTACGGCCACCCCATCCATCTCAACCTGGAAGCTTCAAATGCATGATGCATAGTGAGTACTTGTATTGTATGCCACCAAGATTTGAGATGGTTTATCAGCAAAAGCTACTACTTTGACACTAATTGGTTAGCTTCTGAATGAGATCTAATGTCCAGCCTGATGTATACGCATGCTCGATAACTTTTGCTTTGTGACTTTCTGAGATGTAGAGCGTGGAGACAATCTCAACCAGTTGCCAGGTCACGAATGCACTCCCTGCAGCAACAGGCCCCCCAACATGTACTGCTGGAGTGAGACTGGGTGAGCAGCTAAGCCCCCTTACCACTAAATCAAGTTCCTCCTGGACAACCAGGATATTAACTTCCAAATCACAGCAATTTTCAAGCATAGAAGTTGTTTGATGAAAATGTATCCATGAGAGTAACTACCCTGGTGAGAGGCTGAGTTCATTTTAGGTCAAATGCCAAGTTGATTCTGGTACAAGGCAAGAATATCCCCTGGAGATCACATTCCTCCTGAGCCAATCTTGTACGAAATGTTAAAATTAAGATGCCTAAAAACTTTAGTGTTAGTCCAAATGTCTTTATTTTAAGAAATCATGTAAGCTACTGCCCATCATTTGGTGTTTTTGCAGTGCTTATTCTAGTTGCAACCAGATGGAACAGAGTGAATTATGTGGCAGCACCCACGGTGATGACCAGGTGGTCGTCTAGGATTGATGACCGGCAATCAGTGGAGAAGTATTTGTGGCCTAGAAACACCATTATGGATTTAGTGTTCTATGAAGAAATAAGAACAAGTGAACAGCTTGGCATATGGCTAGAGGGAAACAGGGGGAAACGCCAACTCTATTCTCTCATCTTTTGAATTATTATTTGAAAATTATTTAGCCCTGTGCTTAGCATATGTGGAGGCTTAATCAAAACTTACTGAGTTATACTGGGATCTAAGAGTGTACCTTTTTGTACAAGATCTGGATTAACTAGTTGTTTTCTGGCATGCTACATATGTGGCCACTCTAGGCCACAGGTTTTTTTTATCTTTTAAATTAGACATTTGAATGAACCCCCATCATACTCTCAGAATCTCTGATATACTCTTGAATCATAGCTTCTTATTTCATTCATTCACGAAAATGTTTTGAGTAAATGGCTGGATGGGCCAGGTTTTGGAAAATCTTGGAAGAGTGTCCATGATTATCAGGGCTCTTGTGAGTGTCTTACAGCTTCACTGCAGGAGGCATTTTCTTCATGATAAACCCGTGAGTCCTTGTGAGAAGGTAAAGGAGAACACAAATTTAGGAGGAGGATGATGTAGATTAAAGACCACTTTGTCAGACACTGTTCTAGATCTTTAACATACCTCACCTCATTTAACCATAGCCACATCCCTACAAGGGAGGCACAGTACTGTATCCTGTGCTATAGGGGAAGAATTAGAGACTCAAAGAAGATAGGTATTAATATTTTTTTCCAACCTCTGGCCTCTTATAAAGAATGGAGTCAGGATTCACCATCTCTACTGCAAAACTCCATCTCAGTAAGACCATCATCTCTCAACTGAACCACTGAAATGGATAACAAGCTTGTTTCCAGCCTCCACTTTACCTGCATAAGTTCATGATCTACATAGTAGTTAGAGTAATCTTCTCAAAGCACAAATCACATCATTTCAAGCCCTACTTAAAACCCTCCAGTGACTTCCCACTACTACTAGAATAAAACCCCATGGCCTGTGGGATCCCTCCTCTGCCTCTTCTTCCACAATCCTCTGGTCTTTTCTAACGCCCTCCCAGCTCTCAGGCTTGTTCACTGCCTGGGCCATCTCCACTTGCTGTTCTCAGTGCCTGCACCACTTCCTCTAGATCATGTGGCTGCCTGCATCACTTCACTCAGAGCTCCCCCTTAGTCTCCATCCCATTTCCCTGTGTTATTTTTTATAACACAAAATAATGTATAAATGTATAAACAAAATTATTAATTTATTTTGTACATGTCTTTCTTACCCCACTAATGTATAAGCTCCAATCCACCTCTATTTCCGGCACTTAAAACAGTGTCTGAAACAAAGAGGATGCTAAATTGTATTGTTTTATAAAGGAATTAATGAATTCATCTGGTTATACAAAAAATGAGTTGAAGATAATTCATACATGCATATTTTCCACATCTATCTTGTCACTTTACTTAAAGGTTAAAACACACACATACATACACACACACACACATAAAGTGGATCCTTTCAAAATATTCCTCCTCATGAGGACATAGATGTATATATACTCTTAAGTGTACAAAATGAAAACCTTTTCATAAAATAATTCCTCCATGAAAAAGCAGTCCAAAAGTCCAAAAAAGTCCATCTCAATAGCCAGGTTAGCACACATATAGGGTCTAAACTTTTCATTCTGTAAACCAAACACATGGAAGCAATGACTGTAGGAATCTGACCAAACCCTCCTCTGTTGTCCCTAACTTGATCCTACTTGGATCATCTATTCTTCAGGTTACTGAATTTTGCCTTTATTTCCCATTCATTATCCTGATCTTCAAAGTTGGCTTTTTTTTGTTTGTTTTTGTTGCCTTGACTTTTGAGGCTTATTTTTCTTTAGAGTCCAGCCTAGAATAAATCTGCTGCCTTTCTCTGTGTCAGACTAACAAGTCCAATGCACTCCAGTTTATGCATACTGGATCCAATTCTCTGTCGTGTCCAGTCACCAGTACCCAAAGCCAGGCCTTCCTAATTTTCTTTAAGAAGAAAAGTGACATATGCAAAAAGCTGGAAAACCTGGGCTCAATCTTCACATCTACTCTGGGCTCTAACCACATTGGTCTACTGGCAGCAGGTTCCTTGACTCTATGGACCATGATTTCTCTCCCCTTGTCTTTGACTTGCCTAGGACCATCTTTCCACCTCTCCCTGACTAACTGCACCTCATGAGTTATGTCTTGTCTTAGGTGCTACTACCTTTAAGAAGACTTCTCATGATCCAAAGACTTATCTAAGAGCCTCACTTAGCTGGTCTCCTGGTGCCCCGTGTTTTGCCTTTTATGTTGCCATGTGATTTTTTGGTTCCTCACCTATATAGTCCATGCGCATAAGATCCTTGAGAGTAGAAGCTGTTGCCATATTTGTTGT
Source organism: Varecia variegata (assembly GCA_028533085.1). Classification (NCBI taxonomy): domain Eukaryota; kingdom Metazoa; phylum Chordata; class Mammalia; order Primates; family Lemuridae; genus Varecia; species Varecia variegata. The sequence goes on from CM052438.1 coordinate 114,516,038, forward strand.
TTTATTCCCAATGCCTCATATAGTGCCTAGCACATAGGAGCTCAACAATATTTTATTCAATTACTGGGCTAACCTGCATAGAAACAGAAGAATTTCCCTCCCTTTTGCTTCATACACCTGAGTTCTGGCTCTGAAATCTTTGTGGGCCTATTTGAAGTACACAGAGTGATAATAGACCTGGAGAGTTCCTCTGGCAATGGTGCTAGGCTGGCTCTGCTCCTGTCTGCCCACCACTGTGCTCCTGCTCTCGGGGATCACCTGAGACTTCCTCAGCAGACACTGCAGCTGTGTACTTTCCACCACCTTTGAGCGCAGGACGCCAGGAACTCTGATTATGTCCAACTCAAGCTCCCTGCGTAGGGAGCACTGGCCCTATTATTTCCAAGCTACAGTAATTAACTTGACCACATAGTTCAGATTTAGAAGGTGAGGATAGCTTTGCTAAGATTGTGGTTTTCTAAATCTAAAGGGACCACAATTCAAAGTTCAAGAAAAAGTCAAATTTTAAAATCTAAAAAACAGCTGCAACTCTTCTAGTCCCATCTATTAATAGTACAGACACAATGGTGGAATGATTTAATTTCCAAGGGCTACATATGGCAATGAGCTTAGTGGAGAAGTGCTTGAATTGCAAAGTCCCACAGTTTAGATAAGAATTACTATTTCAGCTTCCCTTGCCTGAACTTAAAAAGATGTAAAACTCAAAGGATTGAGGGACTTCTGGATAACACAACGGGCAGGTAGGTATGTTCCTGATTAGGAGTGAAAGTTCTTGCTCATTTATTGAAGATGTGAAGGAAATAATTTCCAGTCTTTGCTATTATCTGGGATTATAATAATGTTTTTAGTTCACAAAAACTGTATCTGTTAAAACCTTTTCTACTAAGAATAAGCCTTGGAGCTCTCCAGCCCGCTGGAGTACTTTGCCTTCAGTTGCCGCCTGCTGAAACACTGCTATGGATTCCTATGCATTCAGAATAAAAGTTGTGTTTCAGTAGCACAGTTGCTTCTTTCTAGAATATATGATTCTCCCCCAAAAACCTAGTCCTCCTTTCAGTAATTCACATTTCCCTCTGAGTTCACTTTAAAGAATTACGCTTCTCTATGGCTCCTTATCTTTGCAGACTCCTTGATGAGTTCCCTTCCAAATTTATCCAGCAATGCCCTAGGATTTTGTTATGCTTTTGAGAATCTGCTCTCACCAGATTCTCAGTTTATACATTCTTTTTCTACTTCTGAATCACATTGCTTTGCCCTTCACCAAATAAGATGCTTTTCTCTCCTCTCTAGCTACCAGTTACTTCTGTTCTCTCTTGAGCTACTGACCTGCTTTCAAGCAAGGAGAGATGCGTCAGGCTGTCTTGCTATAATTTGTTTACATATATGTCTCCTATAGTAGGTACTGAGCTCCTTGGAGAAAATGTCTTCTTTGTCTTTGTGTTCCCAACTTTGCTACTTACATAGCACCTAGATACTCAGTGATCTTGGTTAAAATGGGCTATTCTATGGAGTGGGGACAGTGATTTAAGCAAACATTGGTGGCCACGGGCTTCCTTATGTGTTACAAGATTATGTGATCAAACACCATAATATCCTATAAAACAACAATCTGTTTAAAAGAGGATAGAGTTTGTAATATTTTATTCCTTTGTCTAGCATCAAGTTCTCAGAATGAGTATTACATCCTTCAATAAGTAAGAGAACTTAACAATTGGCAAATGCTTACATAATTAAAAAACAATCAACCCTAGAATAAAGAAAATTCTTTAAGGTGTCAATTCATTGCTTGTATTGAAATATATTTCTTGAGTAAATTTCCCGATTAGGAGCCTATGTTACTACACCAAAAATTGGTAAGTCTATTTTGTAAATTTAACCTCAGGCCAGATAATTTAATCCATATGGATAAAAGATGGGGGGAAAAATATTGATATTACAATATTTCTAGGTGTTTATTGTTTTTAAGAAAATCCAGATTATTATCAAGAGAGTTAACAAATAAAAACTGACAGTAAAATTTCAGATCACATTGATCTCTGGAGTGTCACATGTCCTTTCTAGGAAGCTGAAATTTGGTATCATTCTAATGCCACTTTTCATTTGTGATTATGTTGACTTTGTTTTTTATTCCTTTAGTTCTTCAGATTGAGGGGGAAAACATAGTGTACCCAAGAAATGGTAGTCAGGAAGAAATAAAAACATCACATAAATATTGATCACTAATTCCTCTGCAGAATTAAACTTACATGAAAAATGACTGACTGCAAAGAAAAGAGCAAATCAGGCACTAGAAAACTACAAATGATTCCATGGTCAATTATTTATGTAGGTTGATTTGAAATGCTAGCATGCATTTTTTAAAATTGCATGGCATTTATTACATTTATCCTTTCCTCAGATGTTGAGTCAATTAGAAAACAATGGCAATGGTAATTCATGTATAACAGATTCCATTTTTCTCCAGGACTGACAATCTTGCCTTCAATACATATAAACATGAAGAATGATCAATATATTACATATGTGACATATCAATGATACTTTACTAAAATGTATATGTAATTGAATGTTAAGAGATTTATAATACATACAAAATATGATCCGTTATGTAATAAGATAACCAATAGGCATTAATGATATGCCACATGATTAAATTTCAACAAAGGTAAAAAGAAGATTTGGAGATTTGAAAACTTAGATGCCATCTCTGACATCTAAACAACATACATAGACAATAAAGTGCTATTAGAAAAAGGAACACGCCACTAAGGTGCAAAGCCCGGATGCTGGAGACCTTGATTTAAGTCTGAACTCCTAATATTTGCAATGCTCTCAAGGTTACATGATAAAATACGGAAAGCAATTACTTAGATTTGCATTTACCTGAAAAGTGGACAAAGTCAAAATATGGACATATATGTCTGTTGTCAATCATTCTTAAATAAAAAAAAAGAAATTATGCTAACATTAGAAAATCTGATGGGAAACACAGTAAAAATTTGCAGCTTTATGCTTTTTTCTGTAAAATACTAAATTTATTTACAATTCCAAAATTATTTATCATTTTTTGCACGTATTTTATCAAAAATGGGGAAAAAATATAGCCACGAATGGAAAGATCTATACCAGTGCCATATGGCTCCTTTAGCTGGCGCCAGCCTGGACCCTCAGCAACTGTGCTGGGCTATTAGCCAGCAGCCCTGCCAGTCTGTCTCCAAGAGGATCGCCCCTTCCTTCACCAGTGCCCTCTGCTATTTTTCTATTAAAAGCAGCCCTCAAGAAAGGATTGGAAACTGATTTGTACCAAAATGTTAATAACTAACAGTAGCTTCAACTGGATTTACATTTTACACTTTATAGAACACAAACCGTTAAAACTTAAGTCATTAATAGCAGGAAGCAGGAACCTACGGCACTTTTTTCAAATAAGGCTGAACTTCTAAGGATTTGTTTTAGTCCTCATGTTATAATGAAAATGCCCTGGGTAGTTATGAACAGCAGGGCTGGTTCACACATTCAGTGCATATGATAGACGAGGAAATAGAAAGGAGGGGAAATAGATGAGGGTCTAACAGGTATTAGGCGTTGAACTTCATTTTAACTTACCTTTTCATTCCGTAATTAACTCAATTTCCCCACTTGATATCATTTTCTTATTATCCATTCAAATATGTCCAGAGGAAACTTTTGTTGGTGGAAAACAGTTCTGTTTCCAAAGGAGCAGAGAAAGAAAAGTTATAAGAAATGGTTGCAACGGCTATGATTTTTTTTGTGGCCTACCACTCCGGATAAGGAAATGTGTTCAGCACTTTCTTCCAAGCATAATCTCAGAAGATCATTTAAGTAGTTCGACTCTGTCCCATTTTACAGATAAGTAAGCCAAAAATAGCTGTGAAATTTCCTCATCAAATGTCACACTGCTCATATGCGGTAGAGACAGGATTAAAAACTATCCTTTAGTGGCCTCAAATCTGCACTCTTTCCATTTCACTGAGCCAGATAGGAATTTTGCAATTATGTGGTAAAGTATTTTCAAAGGTGTCATATGTGGGCTTGTCTAACTGATTACACATCTAGCCTGCTGTGCCTCTGAGAAACCTGTACTTACATACCTTTGCACCTTGGACCTAAAACAACTATAAATTTTCAATTCAACTCAGGCTAGTCCTAGTTAAATATAAGGGATCATTACTTGTGTTGTTTCTCAACCTGTCTATATGCAGCTTTGTCATAATGATTCTAAGATGACTCTTGCTGCAGTGGTCTCAGCTATCTGACAGACAATTTACTAGACCTCATTTTTACCTATTTAATTCATTTCTGTGCTCCTTTTAAATACAGGTGCCACACATGCCTGCTTCCAATTTATGCCTCATCTATTCTTTATGAGTTCTGGGCCTTCGCTCTTTCTTCAATTGCTGTCATGGTTGCAATATCACTCCACAAAGTCCTACAAGGTCATTTTGACAAAAAGGACTCAGGTTCATTATGTGGGTGGCCAGATAAGCTATGTAATGTAACGAGAACACTGAAAATGTTGTCTTGTTCTATAAAAAGGCTTTTGAACTTGTAATTCTCTATGACCTCTGTACTGCTGAATTGGCAACAGCCTGAAAAATCCAAAGACCTGGATTATAGGAAAAAATTCTTGTCAATAGTAGGCTATATAGTCTTGTGAAAATAAAAACAGTGATACCTTTATTCATTCATTAATTCAATCATTCATTTTTTTTAATTCAAAAACTATTTCTGTTCCAGGCACTGTGACCCTAAGGACATATCAGAGAGCAACACACTGCTCTGCCCATAGGGAACATACAGCACAGAAAAATAAACAGAAAATCACAATTCAGAAATGTGCTCCAATGGGGCAAGCCCAGAGACTATGAGAGCCCTTAGGAATAGCACTTAGGACAATCTTGTGAAGGTAGGAAAAATTTATTTTACTAGATCACAGCATGTCATTAATGACAGGTGAAGCTGGAGGGAAAGCAAAGAGACTCTCACAAAGTGTCTGGTACATAAGTTTGAAAAAATTGGACTTCATCCAGTGGGAAATTGGGGCCATTAAAAAGTTTTTAATCAGAAAAGTGACATGATCAGGTTTGCATCTTTACCAAGTCATCCTAGCTCTATTGAGGAGAATATACATATATTCAATCTTTGGAGACAAAATGACTTTGAATCAAATTTTCCTAGAAAGGTGAGGAGGTAAGGTAAGATTTAATTCAATCAGGGTAAGGATTGAAGGGCAAGCTGCCCAATAATTGACTGAGATCTGGGCTCAGATAAGGGAAAGACCTTATTTCTGGGTGTCCCATAGTCTGGGCACAGGGAAGGTTGACCAGGCCATGTTAAGACTGAGAGGACCCTTCCCAGAGAGGTATCAGTGGCTGGGCACAAGATGAGGGGACAAGGCAGTCTCAACTGAGAGTAGAGAGAGAAAAATATTACTGTGCAATTGCTGGGAGGGAAGTTATCTACTGCAATGCATTTGTAAGTCCCTATATTATTCTACCTTATATACCTACATTTCTAAAAGCAAAATATTCCCTTAAAATAGACACCTTTCACTGATAGAGTGACCATTTTGTAAGTTTAAAAGGGAAGACCACATTGAGACATCATCAAATATTCAACTTTCTGCTAAACATCTTTCTCCCTAGGTATACCACAAGGGTCATTAGCTCAACATGGTTAAGCTGTCATCCCATTTCCTCTCTACAAACCTACTCTTTAGCTCTTATTTCAGTTACTCAGGCCAGAAACCTGGGATAACTCCCTAATATTCTATTGATTCAATATAATCCCAATAAAATGTCTGGGAAGAATTTGTAGATATCAACAAGCTGATTCTAAAATTTACACAGCAAGGCAAAGGAACTCTACTAGCCAAAATAATGCTGGAAAAGAACACAACTGGAGAAGTTACACTGCCCAATTTCAAGACTTACTATAAAGCTACTTTAATCAAAACAGTGTGATATTAGCAAAAAGGTAGATGTATAGATGAATGGAACAAAATACGAGAGCACAGAAATAGATCCACATAAAGGTAATCAACTGATTTTTGACCAAGGATTAAAGGCAATACAACAGAGAAAGAATAGTCCTTTCAACAATTGGAACAACTGAACAACCACATGTAAAGGAATTAAATAAATAAACCTTGACACATACCTCACAATTTATACAAAAATTATTTTAAAATGGATCATAGACTCAAATGTAAAACTTAAATTATAAAACTTGTAGAAGAAAACAGCAGAAAACCTGTGTGACCTTGGGTATAGCTATGAAGTTTTAGATATGACACTGAAAGCAGGATCAACACAGAAAAACATCAATTGTGCCTTGTTAAAATTGATAACTTTTGTTCTGCAAAAGATGCTATTCAGAAAATTAAAAGACAAGCCACAGACTGGGAGAAATATTTGCAAATCGCATATGTGATACAGAATATATGTAAAACAGTTATAACTCAACAATAAGAAAACAAACAACTCAACTAAAAAGTGGTCAAAAGAGGTAAACAGAGACTTCACCATAGAATATATGAAGATGGACAAAAAAGGCATATAAAAAGATGCTAAACATCAGTTGTCATTAGGAAAATGCAAATTAAAACCAAAATGAGATACCACTACACACCTATTAAAATTGAAAAATAAGTTTTCAAAAGCTGACAATACCAAATGTTGACAAGGATGTGAAGCATCAAAACTGCTCATTCATTGCAGGTAAAAATGCAAACTGGTGCAGCCACTTTGGCAGCAGTTTGGTAGTGTTTATAAAGTGAAATACACTTACCATACAACCCAGCAACCATGCTCCTAGGTATTTACACAAGTGAATTGAAAACCCATATTCACACACACACACACACACACACACACACACACTTGTATTCAAATGTTTATAGCAGATTTATTCATAATCACCCCAAACTGGAAACAATCTAGAAGCCCTTTAAATAAATGAATGAATAGACAAATTAAGGTAAGCTAAACAATTGAATATTACTCAGGAATATTAAAAGGAATGAGCTATTGGTTCACGCAACAAAATATATGGACCTTAAATGTATTTTGATAAGACAAAGAAGCTAGATTCAAAGGCTACATATTATATAATTCCATTTATATGAAATTATTAAAAAGGTAAAACTATAAGGATGGAAACATCAGTCACTGATTGCCAGGGGTTAGGAAAAGGAAGGAAGGAGTGGCAGACTACTGTGAGGGATGTTTTATGGTGGAGGGACTGTTCTATATGGTACTGGCTTCATGGATACATGACTATATAAATTTGTTACAATCCATATAATTATACATTAAAAAGAGCAACCAAGAAGGCAGGGGATGGAATACAGACAGTGATAAATGAATCTAACTATACTACAAATACATGATATAACCTCAATGAAAGGGGTAGGAGAAGAAGATCTGATTTAGGTAACTTTGGATATGGCATTTTGGCTGGAAATTATATAGCTAAAGACAAAAGAGCTATCACTACTCTAGTTGATAAATTTGTTTCTCATGGAGATTTAGGTTAGTGATTCTGAAATTACATGCATACTCTGGTTGAAAAAATAAGTAAACAAATTGTAGATAATGGGAGCCAGATTTCTCATTATTAGAGAGAGAGGTTACATAAACAAGGGGTTAAGGCTTGAGCAAACCCTGTAGTACTCAATTAGAGGAATCAATATGAATACATTTTATTTTAATATTTATACACAGCAAGATGCAGAAATAATTATAGATATGTGCGTACACATGGCTTACTGTGTATATGTGTGTGTGCATATTACCCAGCTCTTTCTATTGGGAGAGTTTAAAAGTAGTGACACCTCTGTGGTAACAAGCACATCCAGCACCTATATTATTCTCCAATAAAAGGAACCAGAACTCTCAGGACTCCTTGGAGAAATGGCTGATTCCAAGGTTGGGATAGGGAAAATACAAGATAAACCTGGAGCATCTTGTCACATCAGAAAGTCAGGAATTACTTTTTAAAAAATGATGAGGCTATGTCAAAAGGACACAGAAACCAACTTGAAAGAGGCAAAGCTGGAATAATTTGAGCAACAAAATAAATAATGTAATGGATTATAATGTATAGGAGTATTGGATTATAACCCTGTGGTAGGCAAAATAACGGCCTTCCGTAGACATCCATATCCTAATCCCTAGGACTTGTCAATATGCTACATTACATGGCAAAGGGGAATTAATTTGCTAATGGAATTAAGGTTGCTAATCAGCTGACCATGAGAAGGGAAGATTATTGTGGATTTTCTGGGTAGACTCAATGTAATCACGAGCATCGTATAAGTGGAAAAGAGAGGCAGAAATGTCAGTGTTAGAGTGAAGCAGTGCAATAAAGATGCAACTGGCCATTGCTTCCTTTGAAGATGGAAGGGGGCCATGAGCTAAGAAATGTGGACGGCCTCTAGAAGCTGCAAAGGCAAGAAAACAGATTCTCCTCTAGAACCTCCAGAAAGGACACATCACTTTAACCCTATGAGACCTGTTTAGGAAGTACAGAGGGAGAAAAATATTAACTATTCAGTGGGGAAATCTGGCAGACACCAATTTATCAAGATTAACCTCCCCAGTGATGCCTTGTTGATATTATGCACACCGAATATGATGCTAGAAGAAGGCATTTCGGCTCTCTGGCATTCTTCACAAAACCCGTAATCCCAGCTAATCATGAGAAAACATCAATGTCCTCTAATTGACAGACATTCTATAAACTATCTGACCAGTGCTCTTCAAAACTATCTTGACATATAAGAAAGACTGCGAAACTGTTAGAGATCAGAGGAGACTAAGGAAGACATGACAACTAAATGCAATGTGGTACTTTAGATTGGATCCTGGAACAGAAAAAAGGATATCAATCAAAAAAAAAAAAAAAAACCTGGTAAAATCTCAAGAAAGTCTAGTTAATAGTACTGTGCCACTGTTAATTGCTTAGTTTTAACAAACGTATCATGATTATGTAAGATGTTAACATCATGGGAAGGTGAAATGAGGGTGTATAGAAACGCTGTATTATCATTGCAACTTTCCTACACATCTGAAAGTATTCCAAACTAAGTGTTTAAAAATAATTGTTAAAATGTGTGCACATAAAGACTTAAAATAACAAATTTATTCATATTAGCCAAAAGCTGGTAAAAACCCAGATGGGCATCAATATAGGAATGTACAAACAAAGCATGGTATATTCAAACAATGGAATGCCTCTTAGCAAGTAAAATGAACCAACTACTGATAAACATAGCAATATGGATGAATCTCAAAAACATTATACTGAGCAAAGCAAGCCAGATACAAATGAGTGCATGTTATACAATCCTATTTGGATGACATCTAAGCAAGTGATTATGTAATGCTATGTAAACCTGTGGTGAAACAAAGTAGAGTGGTGGTTGCCTGGGGCTGAGAGTGGGAGAGGGTTGACTGCAAAGAGACAGTTTGGAACTGTTTTAGGTGATGGTTACATGGTGTATATATTTTTTCAAAACTCATTGCACTGTACTCTGAAAATGGATGCATATTTTGTATGTAAATTATGCCTGAAGCTAGTTTTAAAAGAAAAAATAAAACACTTGGAAATTTCATTTAGCTTCTCTCAGTGAAGTATTTTATTATACCAAAGGAAAACAACTTCAGCAGATAACCCCAAAAATATAGTACAGCTTTATCCATTTATTTGTACATTTTAAAATTTACCATTTACTTTACTGTTTAGTAAAGTATACAGCCAAATGTGCAACATAAGCTTAGTCATACTCAGAATATACTTTCCTGAATATTCATTTAGAGTCTTGTGCTAAGCATCTTTTTAGGTATTATTTAGAAGAGGTATCGTAGCCATGGAAACCCAGTTACTGGAGTGGGCAGCTGATCTACACATAGCACCTTGGAGAGGAGCTTCACAGGGCCTATTCCAATTTGGTAATTATGTAACACTTGCTATAACCAGCCTGTTACAGCAGTGCCCTTCTAAGTAAAGGGCTTTGGTATAAAATCCTCAATCCCATTTCTTTCTGATACTACCGCCTGCAAAAACGCAGATGAGAGGTAATCCCACCTAATACTCTATATACATAAATGTATATACATTTATCTGAGGTTGGTGACTTCTCCATTCTGGTGGTTTTTGTATTTATGGATTTATAGAACCATTTGGCATCTATAATTGCTCCTATAAAAAGCAGCAATCTTTAGTTAACTATATTCAGACTTATTTCTCTGTATTGAAATACATTTTTCCTCTAAAAAGAGTAATGCAAGGAGTTGAAAAAAGACTCATTTGCTTAACAAAATGGCTAATTTTGAATTCGTATATTTGTAGCTTCTACTGAACAATGTACTACTATAGAACCATTTTCAAATCCACAGTTCAGAGCAAACATAAACTATTGAAACAGAAGTAAAAGGAGACTGATTTGACCAATCAGAGTTAGAATTTGGCCTCTCTTTCCCTCTCTCTTTCTCTACTTCATGTTCGGAGAGTTGAGATAATTGTAGTCAGTTTATTGCAGTTTCATTGGTCCATCAGAGGCCCTTCCCTTGGCTTGTGTCTCTCTTTGGAAACATGGAATGTGAATGTATTAATAGAAAATATTCCACCACTCAGTCTCTGGTGTTGGTCTCAGCTGCAGAACTTTTTGTTTGTGCCTAAATCACCAGGCAATCCTTCCTCAGCCTCTCGGAGAACTCTCTACACTTCTGACATCCTTTATCTAACAGTTACCTCCCCAATTTGTGATCACCAGGCCCAAGAAATGGAGGTGGTGAAGGGTTTTGTTCAGGAGCTAGCGGACCAAACTGCAGCCTGGTTGGATTCTCCAGGCAGTAGATTCTGAGACAGAGGGTGTCATTCAGTTGAGGGAAGTTCTGCAGAGAGACTCAGCTGTAAGCTAGAAGGTGAGTGCCTCACCTCTGGAGAGGCGACCTAGACAAAGCATCAGGGCATCACTACACATGGTTACCCAATCCCCAGCCCAGCCCAGCTCAAGGCATGGCCTGAGGCTATTGTTTCTCTGCACTGAACTGGCGTAGGTGCTATTCTGCCCAAGACAATGTGCAAAAGGAGCAAGGAGAAAGCTTTTCCCAAACAGGGGTGGGGAACTTGTGGCCTTCTAGGTCCTTAAGTGTGGCCTTTTGACTGAGAACACACATGAGAACAGGAACACACTCCCTGTTCCTGAGTTATCCCGAGACGAGATAACTAACCTGCTCCCAAGATAACAGCATTAATCCATTCATGAGGGCAAAGCCCTCATGACCTATTCACTTCTTAAAGGTCCCATCTATCAACACTGTTGCTTTGAGGATTAAGTTTACAATACATGAACTTTGGGGGACACATTCAAACCATAGCACTAGTTAATTCCAATGTGCAGCCAGAATTGAAAACCACTATGAGCCAAACATATGAGTTTCATTTAAACCTTGGAAAAACCCGGTGAGGTTGGTATTAGTATCCTCATTTTATTTATGAGGATATTGGTTCAGAGAGGTTAAATAATTTGTCCAAGTTACTAAGGAACCAAGCCAGGGATTAGAACCTGTGTCTCGCCAACTTGCAAGGCTGCCGCCACAACCTGCACACTGTTCTACTCAGGAGCAAACCCCATTTGTGGGATTCAGTTAAGGGCCTGGCCTTCAGTTAAGGGCTGGGACCGCATTTCCAGCGTTCCACTGTCACTGTCCTGCCGCTACACTGCCCCACCGCAGCCTCGCACTTTCCAGTGGACTGACTTAAAAGCCTACACCATTTCACATTATTCCAACTTTGTGGGCTCAACGGTGAAGTTAGGACATCTTCCCAGATGGCAGCCACGCTTCGGTCCACAGCAAAGCAAAACTGACCACAGGGGAAGGCCGCACTACATCTACTTAAGTATATTCCTTTGATGTGAATAGCATGTGCCTTGTGCTCAGAGTAAATTAGTTTAGTGGGGCTGAGTCACAGACCCAGGGGGGAGACGCTAGGATTCAGCAGCTAGCCAGAATGCAGCTGCCCCGAAGTATTTCCATAAACCATCATGCCGCTAATATTGCACCCAGAGGCCTTTTTGGAGCTCAGCTTTGTTTTTCAATTTCACTCTGAAGTAGCTTTGCAGTGAGAGTCACAAAAAAAAAAAAAAAAAAAAAGCACTTTACATTTGACTTTCCTCTGGTCACTGTGAACTCAACCCAAGACAGCTCTTCCCTGAGAGCTGGTGAGAGATGAGGAGGTCTTCGGTCTTAGACCCGGCTTAATAATCACCCTTTATGTTTGCATTTATATTCCTTAAAGTCTTTTGACACACATGGCCTCATGAGCTGATAGGCTACTAGAAAAAGCTAAATTTCTATGTTATATAGTTAATATGAATCTTATAAACCTCCCCCCCTCCAAAAAAAAAAAAAAAAGAAAGAAAGGAAGAGAGGAAGGAGGGAAAATAGGGAGGGAACAAGGAATATGGTTTACTATTTCACTTATGCTCACTAACATTACAAAATAAACATAAACACTACTAATATTTCCTTTTCTCCCCGTTTTTGTCTCTAATTCTCCCACAGTTCTCTTCCGTGCCTCACTGCAGCCGTCTAGGGTGAGCACAGGTGCTCCTGCTTTTAAGGTTGCTCCACAGATCTTTGTGAGGACTTTGTTACTCCTTTCTCACTCCAGGGAAATGCTCTCACCCTCGAATGGAATTGTTTTCCTCTTCCCCTTTGTCTTCTCCTTCCATGACCTTCTTCCTCTGCAGACCCCTGAGAAGTTGCTGGGCCCTCAGCGGGAGTACGCAACGTCCCACTCCGTTCAGCACGGACACCTTCCTCATCCTACACGGCTTCCCTTGCCTTCTCTCTGTCCCCATGACCTGAAATCTTTCTGGTCTGCCTCCTACTCCGACTCCATTTCACTCTTCTTTCCCGAATTCCTCATTTGTACAGCAAATATTTATTGAGCGGCAAGCCTGCGGGCACTATGAGGAGAGAGAGTTATAAATCTCTGCCCTTCAGCAGCTCCGATCTGGCTGCTCTGAATGAATCCAAACAGATGTGGCCAGATCCTCGCCTTCATTTCTCCTCTCCTCTGAAATCCTACAGTGGCCCCAGCTGTCCTTTCCTCCAGTCTGTTCTACCAACACCCATCAGTCAGTGCTTGCACCACGGCGTTACAAACTAAACAAAAGGCTCCTAGAGCTACTAACCATACTTCAGAGAAAGCATCTTTTCCATCTCATGGATGTAACAACCAGAGCAGCGGATTAGCCCTCTTGCAAAGGAAAAGTACAACAAATACAAAAAAATTATTTCTAAGCTGAATTTAAGATATGAAGATCACACATTAGACAGGCCCCAGAATTCCCCTTGCCTTGGGAAGACCACAGACAGGTTCAGAAACCCCCCACTCACTAGGTTGACACAAATATTGTCCTTTTTGTGCAGTCCCTAAGCACTCTCCTGCAGGCATCTGTGGCTTCGTTCAGCTCTCCCTTCAGCAGGAAACACCAACCCCTGTAGTCCACTTGACTCTGGAAAGAATCCTAGAGTTTCTCCTTTTCTTGTTCTTCCCTAAGGGTTCAATTTTGTTCAAAATCCAGCAGGCAGTTCCTTCTCCCTTACCTCTCCTGATGGAGAGATAAAATGTCACAAAATACTGATAAGAGAACATTTTTGGAATACCATGTGCCAGAGCATGCTGAATACATTTTTCATTTAAACCTCTTGACAATCATGAAGAGATACTGTTACTGGCCCATTTTTCAGACGAGGAAAGTGAGGGACAGAGGGTTTATATGAATTGTAGCAGTATGCTGTGGAGCCAGAATTTGACACATCTGGTACCTAAAGTTTTAACGACCTACTATACAGCCTCCCATAGTGACAGCTGCTCCATTCAGTGTCCTGGGCTGGGCTAGGGAGCACCTGAGACTCTTGCCATGCAAACCCAGGGTGGCCGCACCTTTAGAATTTACCTCCTCGTGCCCTTCAATGAGCTAGAGCTCCAGTAGTTGGGGACAAGGCCCACAAGTTCTCTTCAAAAGTCTTCTGTCCAAAATATTTACAAGAATTTTAATCATTAACATTAAAAATGAAGTTCCTGTCATAGGCAAGGCACAAAAAAAATGCACACGTCTTTAAGCTTGTTGAAAAGAGAGTAATTTTGAAGTGATTAGTTCACCATCACTTTTCTACCTCACCTTTGACTTCTAGCCCTGGCTATGCCCATTTAGACACTAAATTGGGAAGCAAAAAAGGAAGGAGAACTTCAAGCATGCCCATTCCCCAGACAGTGCACATTGCACTCATCATATAGGTATACACCCATCCCCCTCCTCCCACACCCCCCACCCCCCCCCCCCCCCCCCCCCCCCCCCCCCCCCCCCCCGCCTCTGTCAAATACACAATTGGTGTTTGGGGGGGGCGGGGGTGGGGGCGGGGATGGGTGTATACCTACAGGAGGAGTGCGATGTGCACTGTCTGGGGAATGGACACGCTTGAGGCTCGGACTCGGGGGATTGGGAGGGACATGGGCAATGTGTCTATGCAGAACTTTTGTACCCCCATAATAAGCTGAAATTAAAAAAAAATAAATAAATAAAAAAAAAAAAAAAAAAGGAAGGAGAAAGGGAAAAAAAGAGAAGGGAAGAGAAAGAAAGGAAGGGGAAGAAATGAGAAGGGAAGAAAAGGGAAAAAACTAGGAACTTGTCTGAGTAAAATACCATCTTAGAGGAAAAGGTATTTTTCAGAGATCAGAGTGTGTACTCAGAGTTCATCTACAGTCGTGTAGTTCTTAGACGTCATTTTAAAACGTCCCTGTCACTCTTCCTCAGATGCCTGCTGGCCAGTAACAACTAGTTCTGGACCCATGTTAAGACCTTCCTGTGCCTTCCGCTCTGGGCCTTGGTTTATGTACATGTGACTCTGTCTTGCTCAGGGCAGGGTCTCAGAAAGGGTAGAAACCCATGTCCCTGCTTCCTTGAGACATGAAGACCCAAGGAAGATAATCCTAGATGGTTTCAGAAAAAAAAAAAAAAATCTAGTGGATTCCTGGAGTAAAAGCATTAAAGTATGTTTATTTTAGTCCCTATTTCTCCTTTAAACCTGCCTAGCAGTGGTTGTCCTTCCCTTGTACTTTGTATGGAAATTTACATCCAATGACTTTTCTGATACAACTCTTATGTAACAAAAGTCATTAGCACACTTTAATCACAGAATGCACTTGTCATTCAGAAATTAAATCTTCATTCCAACACAATCCATACTTCAACCTCCATTGAAAAGTAGGAGCTCTCCAGCCCACTCCGTCTGCTGACAGATGCCTGCCCTCAGATGCAAGGTGGGCTACTTCTGTCTGTCTCTTTTCTGGCTCTGATTTTCAAACATGAGCACATCCCAAGCTTCTTAGGTGGGAGGCCTTTCTGACTGCAATTCCTTTGTTGTCAGCTGGCCCTTTCTTGCAGCTGGTCACCCCTC
>CM052438.1:114532034-114546686 GCA_028533085.1 Varecia variegata
GTGAGAGGATGAGAGGCAGTAGGGGTAATGAGGGTGGAAGAGAAAGAAAGGGTGTCAGAAGGAGTTGCATTTTTTAGTGGTGACCAAAGATTGGGCAGCATAGACAGGAGTCACTGCCCTGAAGAATCTGAATGGAAATCAGTCAGGTGAGAAGTTGTATTAGAAGGGCTGTGCTTCAGCACGTTGCCAAGCCAAGATGGTGAGAGAAACTTGCTTAGGTCTCAGGTGTGTCAGAGCTAGCTAGCTGCTGCGGAACTGTTGGAAGAAAGACAGGCAACACAGTATGGAATATTGGGGGAGACTTCTTGTACAGCCCAGGCACTTAACTGCTTCTCAGGAGTTTGAGTTAATGCTCTTATTTCTCAAGATAAATGTTTCCAGAAAAAGCAGAGACTTTTTTTTTAAAAAATCAGTGAATGATAAAGTGAAAGTCTGGGCCAAGACTGACCTGCAAAGATTTCAAAGATCTGGTATCATGCACCGTGTAATCTTTGCTTTTAATCCAACTTAAGTATACACTAATAACAAGAAGAAAAATATTTGAAACCTTCATAATTTGGAAATTTCAAAATACATAACCAAATGACTCAAAGGGCAAGAGAAAATCATAAAAGGAATTACAAAAAACTTACTTAGAACTGAAAGGAAATAAAGAACTTTATACCAAAACTTTTGAACTGTAGCTAAATCAACATTCAAGGAAATTTGTAACCTTACATGCTTTTATTAGAAAAGAAGGAAGAGTGAATGTCAGTAAGTAAGCATACAACTTCAGAAGTTAGAAAAATATCAACCCCCCCAAAAAATAATAAAATAAACAAAAGAAAGGCAATAATTAATGGGAGATGGAGGGGAACTAAACCAAAATAAAGAGGATCAAGAAAAACAAAGTTGAAATGTTGAAAACATTAGTAAAACTGACAAACCTCAGGCGAAGCTTATTAAGAAAGAGAGAGAAATAAATGGCACATATGAACAATATGATAAATTTTAAAAACTGAATAGAGATTTTAAAAAATAAATTAATACTATAAGTCTTTATGTCATAAATTAGAAGACAAAGTGGATATATTCTTATAAAAATATAAATTTTCAAAACCAACTCAGTATTAACTAGAAAAACATAAATTGTTATATGACGTTAAAGAAAATAGATCAATTATTTAAAAACTACCCAAAGGGATTTGCCACTGAGTTGTACCAACTTTTCAAGAAAAAAATAAATCCAACTTATGCAAACCCTTTGTGAGACAAGAAAAATTATTCTACCATACATTTTGTGAGGCTGGTATCTCTTGAAACCAACATTGGTTACAAGTACCATGAAAAAGGAAAAGTAGAGACCAGGCTCATTCGTGTGAATAAATGCAAGAGCCCTAACAAAATATTAGCAAACTAAATTTAGAACTGTGTGAAAAAAGTATAATGCATCGTGACTAATTTGAGTTCAGCCCAGGAATACAAGATTGGTCCTACACTGGAAAATATATTAATTAATTTAACTACATTGACAGATTAAGGAGGATAATCATATGTATTAATACCTAGATAGTGTGTCTCCTATGTGGAAGATGCAATTTCTGTACCACTTTTTAAAATAAAGTTGCTTGCCCTGGACTTGCTCACTCTTTGACCCTTCTCTGGGCTGGACTGTGGACAAGGTGGTGACTCAGTGGAAAGGGAAGCTGCACAAAGGGAAAAAATCTAGATTTTAGGATTATCTCCAGGAGCCGAGCTGCCAGACCTGCCTGAACTGCCCACCCATCACTGTAATGTTATATTTTGGTCTCTTTGCTTTAGCACCTTAAAAATATGTCCTAATGAACACAAAGAAACATGGGATGCAGCTATACTAAAAAAGTATATATTGTTTATCTGAAAGTCAAATTTAAGTGGGTATTATTGTTTTGTTTGTTTTTGTTAAGTCGGTAACTCTGTGTGAAGAAGAGAAAGTGGATTCCTTTGGACGGGCTTGAGCCAAAACTGAGGAGATAGAGGTAGTAAGAAATGAGCCATTCCCTGCACAGGACCTGTGGGATCACCCATCTGGCACCTGCAGCAGTGCGAGTGACCAGGTTCCTCCAAATATACACGAAGGAAACAACTCACCTCCGTGGATAAGCATTACAGTGTTAGGAACCCACGGGGGCGGCAAAAGTGATACACAGATGAGTGCCAGAAGCTAGCACACAAGCTTAGGGAAAATGAAAGATTGGATGTTTGGGAGATGTTTCCAAAATTCCTCCACCTGCTCTGAACCACCTCCTCCTCTGACAGATGAAAAGGATGGGTGAAGAAGAATGCGTAAAATTTTTGTTTACTCCAGTCAAGTATCCATTCTAGGTATTTCTTGTGTGGCCCAGAAAGAGGAGGTGGGGTGCAGGGAGATTATCTGTGACAGCAAAGTGGAGATAACAATACTCCTGTCTCAAGGTTGTTATGAATAGTAAGACAAGGTGACATATGTGAACTGTTAGCATAATGTCACACCTACAGTAAGGACTCAGCCACTAGTGTTGGTTATATTTCTTCTTTCTCTGTTTCCTGTCCTCCTCCTTCTTCCTGCCTCCCAGTGCCTTCAAATTGTCTTGGACTCTGAACCTCCACAACCCCCTTTCCGCCCGAAGTCTAACTCACCAGACAGTTGCTGAAATTCTCTACCCTAAGCACGTGAAGTGGTACTTCCTCATTCTTTCATTTAGTAAATATCTATTGAAATCTCATTATTATTTCTCATGTACTTTACTATAGATGGTGATAATGCAGTGAACAAGACAAATAGACCATTATATTAAAAAATATATGGCTCTCCAACAACCTGTAGACCATGTGAAAATGCAGATTCGTGAGCCACACCCTCCAAAAATTGATTGCAAAGAACAAAGGGATGAGTAATCTATTCTTACGTTCTCTAAAGTTTGGGAACTACTGTCTAATGTGTTATTATGTAGGTACTGATCATGGTAAGGATGCTAACTGCTGATAAGGTTTAATAGGTTTTATCTTTTAGGGTTCTCTGCATTGTACATCACTTAGTCCAAATGAAGAATTACCAATGGCGGTAAATTAGGCAGCAGTGATAGGCTAATGGGAGAGAGATTTGGAGAGGAGTCTGTGCAGAGCTCTCAACACTATATCACAGAACCAGGTGCCAACTCCACCTGCTGTGAGAACAGGGAGCATGGGAAAGCATAGACCTAAAGCCAGGTTCCCCAAGCTTTTTTGTCTCAGGACCCCTTCATACTCAAAAAATTATTGAGGACCTCCAAAGCCTTCATTTATGTAATAAGCCATATCAGAAATTAAAGCTGGGAAATACTTTAAAAAATTGATTTAAAACTAAGAATAATAAACACGTGTTCACATAAATAATGTATCTTTATTAAAAAAAAAAAAACCTAAACGTATCAAACCAAAACAATAGTGAGAAGAGAGACATTGTTTTACATTTTTGCACATAATAAATGGATTAATAGAAAACAGCCAGGTTCTCATATCTATTTCTGCACTCAGTCTATTACCATATCACACTGGAAAACTCCACTGTACAGTCATGAGAAAATAAGAGGGGAAAAAGCAAATAATACTTTAGTATTACTGGGAAATGGTTTTCACCTTGTGGGTCTCCTGAAAGGGTTTCAGGAATCCCCAGGGGTCCTGGGACCGCATTTTGACACCCACTAACCTAAAGGATAAGAAATTGCCTAGGGTTGCCCCCTCTCCTCCTAGTGGCATGGTGTTTGGGAATAAAGAAGAGGGTGGGGGGAACAACCGTGACAAAAATTGCACCACTTTACATTTTTCCCAAATCTGATCTTGGCTGTGTCTCTCTGCCAGCTTTTGATGACTCTCGGGGTGTCCTCGGGACAGTTATGCTACTGAGTGCCCCATATGGGACCGGAAGCTGGAATTAGCCTCCTGTTCTGCACTCCACTCTTAAACATTATCTCAGGCTGTGAGTCAAAATGGAGAGGCTAATCTTCCCAGGACACCTAGAAGATCCCTCATCTCCTAAGAGTGGCCACAGACACCCCTGAAGTGGAGCCGACCCCTGCCCAGCATCTACCCTCCAAACCCCCTTGCTCTGTCCTGCTGTCTCCAACCACAGCCCTCTGCCTTGTGGGCCAGGTCTTGCCGTTCCCCATTCCCATTCAGACGGGTGGTTTGTTCAACTATTTGGCTCTAGATTTTACTCACTTCTACCATGGAGACACTATTCTAGTTCTCCCCTTCGTGCCACTTGCTAGAACTAGCTGCCATTCCTGACCCAACTCAATTCCAAGCGCAGAGTTTGGGAGCCTGGCTCTCTCTCTTTGGCTCCTTGTCCTTGCCCAGGCAATTGAAATAAAATCAGCATAATGGGGGACTCTGAACCTACGGGAGACTGTCAGAAAACCATTTCACCCGGGGAAAAAAAAAAAGGGGGGGATTCAGTCCTGCGTCTAAACACATAACAAGTTTCACAAAATATTTCTCTATTTGGAAAATAGAATTTCACATACGTTACAATTTTAAAAAGTGTGTCTTTTTCTTTCTCTATGTGTAAGACAGTTTTTGATTGAACAGCCTTTTTCTAATTAACTAGAAATCCACTTTCTTATAATTGCATGTGAGCAAGGGCGTGATGACTGAGTGCTTGAGTGCTTGAGAGATCTGACTATGGCATCCTACCTTGACCTTGGTGGCCTAACGCTGCCTTAGAATCTCAGAGCTCCAGATGGAATGACCTATATGAGGAAGATACAGTGAAACAATTGCCATGGAGGCCGATTTTTAATTAGACTGCAGAAGTTAGGGAAGAAGATGTTCCGATTAGTGGGAAGTATCTCTGCACTGTGGCATCACTGTCATATTTTTAACCAGTCATGACAGGTAGTTATTATATTTGAGTTTCAAATTTCCTCAATTCCTATTATTGCTAAATCAGCTCTTAATAAAGCCTCTCAAGATGGGTTAGACAGGTGTGATCCAAAGAAATACTCCATCAAAATGAAAGAGGTGAAAAATCTTTAGTTTTTACCTCTACATAAAAAAACAGCAAAACAACAAAGATAGCCACAAAATAACCCACCTCGCCTGCTCTTTGTGATCCTGCTCAGCCATAGCACTTGAGGAACTTGTGAGGAAGAAAGGGAGTCACTGGAGTTGGTCTCTGAGTAACTTGGGGAGATCTCAAGTAGCTTCCTAAGCAAATGGTGACATGAAGGCCCCAGTTAAGTGAACGGGGGAGCTACCAATCCCCCGGGACCACCATCTCCAAAGACAGCCTTTCTTATGTAATTGCCAGCATGGGGCACTGGTAAGTTATGGGTTGACTACTTCAGCAAGCCATGAGTCACTTAGAGTCCAGCATTCAATCCTGAGTAGACCTCAGTGGGGTTTATAAGACAAAGAACTACAGAGCCAAGTTATCCATCCTCCTCTAACTACCCAACCATATTCACACTTTGGCAGCAATTTCTCCTAAGTGGGCTGTGATATGTGTGATGTGAGATAATTGGGAAAGTCAGTAAATTTAGGATTGGTAAAAAGAGATGGGGTTTTCACCCATTCTAGTGACTCAGGAACTCTTGGTTTAAGCAGTATTTTCTGTTATGGATTTATTTTTTGTTGTCAAAGCTGCAAGGGGGTTTTGGTCTAGGTCCAGTTGCTCGTCTCATGAAGATCCAATTATTGAGTCAAGGAGGATTGCTAAGCAAGAAAGGAATTTCTAATATACAGATGTTGGGAGAACTGGAGAAGCTGCCTCAAATCTGTCTGTCCAGACTAACGGAGATCCTGGGCTGTTATAGGAGGGGGCACATGCCGTGGGGCAGGTCATGGTGTAACTAACAAGGGGCTACCTGCATTGGGACAGGTTATGGGGGATGGTGAATCTCAGTGTCAGGAAGTCTGTCCAGGGGCCTTCAGAATGTTAGCTCCTTTGTCTTGCAGAAAATCCATCATTTCTGGGAATCAACTCAAAATATCTAGTAGTTAAGAGAGAGCATTATACAGGGGTCACTGAAATTTGTTCAATGGGAGGCTGGTTACATTTTCATAAGTCAGCAGGCAAGACCCTCTTTGAACACATAACAGGATGATTCAATCAAACAATAGTTGTTTCTACTTATGATTCTATACTTCTTCCAGCATATCCAAGGCAAAGCCTGTAGAAGAGTATCAGGGGGAGGAGACAATTGCCATAACTGAAAAGCACTTACCAAACTGGCAGGGATTTCTCTGTAATTGAGTGAAGGGGAGGAGGAGGGCAGGGAAAGAGAGATAAAGGAGGAGTGGGGATGCAGATTCAGAGAGCCAATATCAGAAATGGGAAGAAGAATCAATGCTGGGAAAATCAATCATATATGGAGAAGAGTGAGGCAGGTGGTTGGAGGGGTTAAGTTAGGAAGTCACAGGTAAGATTTTGAAGTTCTGAAAGAGGAGTAATAAGGACCAATGAAGGAATTAGGACTCAGAGATAAATACCTGAAGATGGGGAGGATGAAGAAGAAACTGTAGATAATTATCTCATTGTAGCCACTTGTTTTCTCTCCAGTCCAGACTCATTTTACAAAGGTAGTACTTTTTAATTTCCACCTGGAAGAAAATTATTTTAAAATATATAAAAAGATCTAATTATAAATATAAATACATTTATATTTATAAATAAACATATGTAAATATAAAAATGTGTCAATGGAAAAGAAGTCAAACTCTGTAAAATAATTGAAAGAGGTTTATTCTGAGCCAAATTTGAGGACCATGACTCAAAGCCACACCCAAGAAACCTTGAGCAAGTGGACTCACTGTGGCTGGGTTACAGTTTGGTTTTATACATTTCAGGGAGCCAGGGATTACAGGTAAAGTCATAAATCAATACATGGAAGGCATACATTGGTTTGGCCTGAAAAGGTGGGCCATCTCTAAGCTGGGGGAGGCGGGCTTACAGGTTATAGGGGGGTTTAAAGATTCTTTGACTTGTAAATGGTTAAAGACATGAAGGCTTGGAATGTTTTAAGATAAGGAGCTCTGTAAATCAGAGACAAGCCACCCAACACATATTTGTTGTGTAAACTGAGGACCTGCAGGTCTGTATTGCATAGCCTTAGGCCTGTCCATGACTTACAAAGGATAGCTCTACGAAGGGAGGGGGGCATGATGAGGCATGTCTGACCTCCCTCCTCCTGGCAGGCAACTGAGTTTTAGGGTATCTCCTTGGCCAGGAGGGGGTCCATTCAGTTGGTGGGGGAAACTTAACATTTTATTTTAGTTCACAAAAGCTTAGAAAAGAGAAGACAGATTTTTTTTTTTTTTCCAACAAGATAAAGCCTACTTAGAGAAACCATAAGCATGGGTAAATAAGAAAGAGATGACCTTCCTAATTCAGATCCACAGAGAGAACATCGGTGAATGTTGGGGACTACAGAGCATCCGCCAAGTTCTCTCGTATAGTAGAATGCGGCACAGTCCATTAAATAAAGGGGGGAGTGGGCAAAAGTTGCTAAACAGAGCAGATGACCTAAAGAAATTCTTATAGAAAAGAGTTTCATGAACTTCCTAAATATTTAGCTTCATTCTCCTTTCCCTATTCCACTCTGGTTATTTTTATCAGATTTCTTAATGTCTGTGTAGTGTGTTTTAGCATTAGAGTCCTCTGCTGTAATCTTCTACTATCCTCTACACTCAAAGACCTGAGAAAGCCGCCAGTACAAGTGAGAGAGAAATTGGTTTCATTACTTTTCTCTTGGCCATCCTGTAAATCACCAGTGTAGGTAATTGCAATAATTTCCAGCTTAGCATGTACCTTCTTCCCTTGTAATAGGATTAAAATGCAGCCTGTCAGGCTGCCCTGTTATGGCTCATAGACTGAATTTATCCCTTCACTATCTCCATTTGATTAAACACTATTTCCATCTCAGTTCTAACTAGATCTGTTTTCCTTTCCTATCTCACAAGGGATTTTGCAACACATCCCTTTTTTATTGTATGGTAAGTGCAGGGTTATTTCTGGAGTGTGGCATGCTGTAGAACTCACCATATTTTCATGTGTTATATATTTCTAACATTTTAAAAAATTGGACATCTCCCTTGTTTTTTATGATAAAAACAGAACAATTTTCAGAAAAAAAAAATGAGAAGAGGATTTATTTGGTCTCTTTAAGAGACTTAAAAAGTTCTTAAATTATATCAATAAATCTTCCTTTCCTGCTGTTCAGCATCAATCAGCTTGGAAAACAGTATTGTGATTTACACACAGGAATTTTCAGATTGATTCCTGATTGCATGTTCGGTGAATTTAGTATAATCATGTTACAGTTCCAAAAAACCTGAACCAAACCCTGGACAAGGTGTGGTTGTTTTTGTTTTTGTTTTTGTTTTTTTGAGGGGCTGGAGGGGGGTGATGAGGAAAAGTGATTACATTCTTGTGAGGCCAAGGAAATTTACATTTTACATAAAATAAGGGGAATGTTAGAAAAGAAAAAGGGAGTGAAGGACACATCAATTATGTAGATGGCCCTGGGTATGTGGAAGACTGTCTGATTCTGTCTTGTCTTCAGTTCTGTTACCTGTAAAGCTAAACTTGTAATTCGTTATTAGCATGGAATCCAACAGGCTTTAGTTTTAGGTGCTAGACATAGTTAACTATTTGCATATCCTTGTTGATGGGAAGTCAGCAAGGAAACTTCTGTAATGAATGATCTGTGGGGCCAGCTCTTCACAAGTGCCTAAGACCTTTACCTTCCCATTTGCAGAAGGAATTGGGGGTGGGGCAGGGCCAAGACTTTGATTTCCTTTTTACAACACTTTAAAAAAAGATTTGTTTTGACTATTTCAGAATTATATTCATATAAATGAAAATTAAGAAAACCATTCAAATAAACTAGACTCTGTTTTCAGAATCAGGAATAAGTCCCAGTTGGCAATGCTGTTAGTGTGGATACCATTGTTTCCAAAAAGAAAATAACGGCTGAGCCAGGAAAGGAGGGCTTCTCCGCATTAGGCAGCATAACAGGGGATTGGACTGAGTCCTGTTTTCCTTTTTCATGTTTCCCTTGACACTTTTGCACCTTTATAAAATGTGTTTGAAATACAATGTGGGATCAAAAGTATAGCTTTCATATTGACTATACTCTATTACAAAGGCTCAAGTCCCTATTTTGAAACACCTCCCTTCAAGTAGCAGCACCTCCTCTAAACAGCCCAGGAAGTGTATGCTGTGGCTCAAGCAAAATTTCCCATATCTGTCTGCTTTACCCTGCTCTGTTCTAATGTGCCCATATCCTAAAAGCACTTCATATAAAGCTATAGAAATGCAAGTTGTCTAGAAAGAGAAAAATACATGACAATCCTTAAATCTTTACATTACATAGGAAGATAGTAACTTTTGCAATAGTTTCCATTTCCCTTGCCATAAAATTCACCAAAAATTAGAAAAATTGGAAGAGAAGGCATGGATGCATGCTCCACCTTGTTCACCAGAAAATTAGCAGGAGTCTTTGAAAAGGCCAGTCCATTCTCGAAATAATGTGACTAGTTCATGAGGAATGCCTCTCCAATTTTTCTCATGACTTTCTCTGAGTTCTGGGGGCCTATTTGTCTTTGGTTTCCCTTCCAGTGGCCCTGTTTACTAGCAGCAGCTGGCCCAAGTACAGCTCCAACTGAGAACTTGGCTATTTTTCCCTTAGGTATAAGTTTCATGGATCCTCTAATTATTTCCTATTTGGCAAAAGTATTCATTCACTAATATATTCTTTCATTAAATATGTATTTAGCATCTAGTCTGTGCCAGACAATGTTCTAAATATTCTGTCACTCTTGTAGAGGTTTACAGTCTAGTGGGATGTCTAAAGTGACCATCTCTTCCTTGTTTGTCCACTACTTTCCCAATTTTAAAAACTGGAAGTCCTGTGTCCTTGGTACCCCCTTAGTCCTGGGCAAATCAGGATGCTTGGTTATCCTAGAGAGAATTTGTTGATCAACAGCACTTTTTTTTTAGAAGACAAGGCTTAAAACTCTAGTAGGAAAACTCAAGAAGTCTTTTTCAGCAATAGTTCAAGTTGATGATTATGGGAAAATCTTATAGATATTGGTATATGCATCTTGGATTCCATAGTGGGTAGATTTGGGTCTTAAAGAAAACTGGTTTCCTTTAATGTCAAACTTTCTACCTGACACTCTGGGAGAGATTGAGACAAAATTTTAAATAAGGAAATGCTTCTTTTCTGGCCTCTGTCTTACCCATATTTTACCTCTTTTAGCACATAATGTTCCCCTGCCTTCCTCTTTCCCAAGGCACCTCTATTTGGCCACACAAGTCTAGTTACTCTTTCCTAAGCGTGGGCTTCATGGCTTCAAGCTTTTGAACACAAAAGCTCTCTCCCTCCATTTGGCAGCCTGTTACCAGTTCTTCTAAGCTCACATCATCTGTTGCATCTCAGCCTCACAGAACGAGTATCTACCTGTATTCTATTTTCACAGCAGTTTTTACTAACCTTTCACAGTGGTGATCATACTAACCATAATTATGTGTTTCTGTATCTACCTCTAGAATGTGAGTTCCTTCTGGTAGAGAAAATATATCATTTATCTCTGTTTCCCTAGTAACTTGTATATAGAAAGTGCTTGATAAGTGCTTTTGGATTCTTGTTGCCAGCAATGTGATAGACTGAACTACCTGAAAAGTGTCTTGGAAATGCTAAATAAAATATTACAGATATTATTTTAAATGCACATGTCAAGTGTCAAGAAAGTACGAGGAGCCTTCGGGGATCAGAAACAAAGAAGAAACTGAGAGTGTTAACTGTGAAATAACATTGGGGCTACTCTAAAGGAATTTTCAGCCTCAGGAACAAAGGAGCTTGGGTTTCACTGGCCACATAGGAACAGGAAAATAGGCGTTGGTTTTGAGCAAGGTGGAGAGTTGGAACTGACATGCCTGGAAAGTTTCTCAACCCTCAAAGTGTTATAACTTCAGCAAAAGGGCAGATCAGAAAATTCATCCACCAGCAATAGTTGACGTGAGAGAAGCTTCTTTCTTCAGGCAGGGCAATTGGAAATAAAATAAAATAGAACAAAAAAATACAATACAACAGCTCTCCTAAAAATCAAAATCATAAACCTGTTCTTACCTAATTTTAAAGTATGCATTTATTTTACCTGTGGTGTCTAGGAATTCTTAAGCCAATCAATTAATAAAAGAGACTTGCTACTTCTCTAACCTCATCTTTCCTGGTCTCCCCCTCACTTACTAAAACTACGCCATCCGTACTGTCTTCTTTCCTATTCCTTGAACATATCAGCCGTATGTTTATTTATTTATTTATTTACTTGTTTATTTTTTAATTTCAAAATATTAAGGGAGTATTTAAGTATTTTTGTTAAATGGATGAACTGTATAATACTGAAGTCAGGGCTTTTAGTGTGCCCATCACCCAAATAATGTTCACTGTACCCAATAGCTATGTTTTTTCCCCTCCCCTACTCTCCCCTCCCCTCTTCTTGATTTCCAATGAACTTTATAACTCTTTGTGCCCCTGTGTGCCAATCAATTAGCTCCCAATTTATATGATAGAGTACATGTGGTGTTTGTTTTTCCATTCCTGAGATACTTCACTTGGGATAATGGTCTCTAGTTCCATCCAAGTTACTGCAAAAGACATTATTTCATTTCTTTTTATGGCTAAGTACTACTCCATGGGGTGTGTGTGTGTGTGTGTGTGTGTGTATACTGTACATTTTCTTAATCCACTGATGAATTGATGGGCACTTAGGTTGATTCCACATCTCTGCAATTGTGAATTGTGCTGCAATAAACATTCAAGTACAGGTAACTTTTAGATAAAATGACTTCTTTTCCTTTGGGTAGATACCCATTAGTGGGATTGCTGGATCAAATGGTAGGTCTACTTTTATTTACTGATATATTTAATCAACAGGAAAAGTGCCTTGTACATAGTAGGTTCTTGGCAAAAACTTTTTAGATGACGAAATGAAAGAATTAGTGATAAGGGCATCCAGCAGGACCCAACATAAACAGTCTCTGAGAGATAAAAACCTCAAGTTTGACTGTATAGGGTTTACACAAATAAAGACTCTTTGAAGATCAGCTCAAAATTAAAAAAAAAATAAAGTAAATTATCAACTGGCAACCAACTCAGCATAGACCAGGTATAGATACCACTAAGTATCTAAGTACTTCAGATAATAGAATCAATGGATACAGATGTTAAACAGGCATGGTTATGATTGAAGATATAAAAAAAGGTCTTAAAATTTAATAAACAGAACAAGACACTTAGGTAAAAAAAGAATTGATATATTTTAAAAACAACTAAGTGGTTTAATAGAAAATGGATGAGAAAAATACCTAAACAGCATATCAGTGACACAAAGAGAAGGAAAACATGCCCAAGATTTATACAGAAACAGTTACTAGAAAGAAAAATCTCAGTATATGAATAGAGAGAATTTCAGAGAGATGATATTAGGAGCTGAGAAAATTAGGGGTAAGTACTTTTTGTAAAAAGTAATTATTAACTTTTCAGTCTTGAGGAAACCCCAGATCCATGAAGCACAAAGAGTGTCAAGCAGAATTAATAAACCTAACCTACATGTAGACCCACTGATTGATACTGACTGACACCACTGACATAAGATCACAAAAACAAAAAGATTTGAAACAAAAAAAAGAGTAATAAATGGATAGAGTATTATTCTCTCTCAATAGCAACAATAGAAGCCAAAAGATCATGGAATATCTTCAAAGTATTATGAGAAAATAATAGTCCCCCTGGTTTAAAAGCAGAAAAACTATAACATATCCCAAAAAAGTGAGTGGAAATAAAATTTTAAAATCAACGAAAACTAGCTGGGCATGGTGGCCTATAGTCACAGCTACTTGGGAGGCTGAAGTGGTAAGATTGCTTGAATCCAGGAGTTTGAGACTAGCTTTCACAATATAGTGATACCCCATCTCAAAAAAATAATTTTAAAAATCAACAAAAACTGACAGACAATGCCACCAACAGTTATTTCTGAGTAAACCTCCAAAGAGTACAATTAGAGAAAAAGGAAATTGACTCTATATGCAAGACTTGAAATGCAAAATAGAATCATGAGCTAAGAAACCATATCTGGAAAAAGCCAAAAAAAAAAAAACACTGACTATATAAAATAACAATTATCATAAGGCTAATGTTGAGGGCATACAAATAAGGCAAAACTAAAATTCAAGTATTAAATTCTGGAGGACCTATGATCTTCTCAATAGATTTAGAAAAGCATTTGCTAAAATGTTTTACTATTCATGACAAAAATTCTCAGCAGACTAGGACTAAAAAGAAATTTTGTTAATCTGATAGTGTTGTTAGGTTTTTAAATTTATTAACATACTGAATGCATGCACACATTTTCCAGAGCAGCGCCTATTATTATTTAGTTACAACAAATAAAATTATACTAGTTCCTAGTAACTTAATTTTTATGTCTGGGGTGAGGCAATGAGAGCCTGGTGATAAATCCTACACATATTAGGGTGTACTGCAGGTAATTTTTGAATATTCATATTCAAAAATATGAATAGAGGCATTCATATTGGAGAGGGAAAGCCATCTCTCCTACCCTTCTAAAAGGAAGGGAGAAAAACCTTTGCTCCTTGGATATGATCCCAAGTTCTTATTTTTATCCTTTTGAAGGTAAATAAATCCCTTCAGAGGGGAGACAAAACCAGTGTCTTCATCTTTACCACAACAGGAATGTCTCTTTGATTCCAGATCTCATCCCCCACTTGAAACGTAAACATATACAGGGCAGTAAATCTCTCCAGATAATCTCTCCCTATGGAATCAGTCATAAATTAATTTCCAAGACTTGTTTTTTTAGTCTAGGTCTTAAGTTTCCACAGAATTTGTTCAAAAAACCCTAACTTTGCAAAAATATAAAAAGTTTCTTTGCAACCCCACATGTGTAGTTGTCAAAAACTGAGAACAAGCATTGCATTTAGTGGTGAAACTTACAAGCATGCTGTGTAATGTGATGAAAAAGAAAAGGATGTCTGCTATCGCCACTTCTATTCGACATTGTACTAGCCAGTGCAGTAAGAAAATAAAAAGAAATAAAGCATTGTTAATATGAGAAAGTAAGAAATTAAATTAGTATTCACAAATGACATGATTGTCTACACAAAATTTAAGATATTCTGTAAAGACATTAGAATTTTAAGAGTTTATTTAGCAAGAACACTGGGAAACAGTATGAATTTTAAAAACAGCTAAATTCTTACACATCATATAAAAACAGTTATAAAATATAATTTTATAAAGATATAATGACAATATCAATAGCACTGTGAAGCAGACAAAAATAAATCTAATAATAATTATGTAAGATTTTTAAGTAGAAATGTAGAATATTCTTTGAGAAGACTTTTTAAAAGAGCTAAATAAATGGAGAGACAAAATAGTTATGAACTTGGAGACATGGTAACATAAAGATGTCAGCCTTCTGCAAATTTCTCTAATATGTTCAATATAATTCCAATCAAAATATCAACAAAGTTTTTATTGGAAATTATATTAATAAATAGTTTCTGAGATTCATATGGAAAAGCAAATAGGAAAGCAAACCCAAGACTTTTTTTTTTTTTTTTTGAGACAGAGTCTAACTCTGTTG
>CM052438.1:114546786-114572375 GCA_028533085.1 Varecia variegata
GTGTATGTAAGATAGAAGTAGCATTACAAATCAATGTGGAAATGATTATCTATTTTATAAATGCTGCAGTAATAATTGGTTTTATATACATTAAAAACTGGATCCTTACCTCACAACATAAGTTTAATTTAATTTAATTCCAGATATATTAAATTCCTAAGTAACTTTCAATAAAAAAATGTGAGTGAATATCTTCAAAACATTGAAAAAAGGAAGAATTACTTAATTAAAACCTACAAAGCACAAACTATAGGAAACAAAATGGACAAGTTCAACTACATTAAAATTTAAAATTTCTGTAACACAAAAGACATAAACAAGTTTATCAAACAAGCCTCATTTTGATAGAAATTATTTACAATGCCCACTACCAAGAAAGAATAAATATTCAGGATTATTTTTAAAAAAACTCTTGCAAGTAATAATAAAAAGGCAAACAACTCAACAGAAATATAAGAAGCCAATACAAAGAAGAAGGAAAAAAAAATAAGCATGTTTTTAAAACTGAACCTCATTATTAACCAGCACGCTGTAAAATTAAAAGAGATGCAATTTAACAACCATCATATTCATGAAAATTTAAAATTCTGGTAATAGCAAGTATTGGAGAGGATGTAGATTAGCTGGCACTGAGAAGTGAAATCTATATGCATTCCAGAATCAGACTGAGTTCAAATCCGGGCTTTGCCACCTACTGACTGGATGACCTTGGACAAGTTACTTGATCTTTCTGGGCTTCCACCTTCTTATCTTTAAAACAGGTATAATCAGAATAGCATCCAAATGTGTAAGACTATTGTGAAAACAAAAGGAGCTGATGTACATAAAATAATTAGTGCAATGTCTGACACATAATGAGCACATGAGGGTTAGCTTGTGAGAGGGTATATTGGTACAACCACATCAGAGAGCCATTTGTCAATATTTAATCAAATGAAAATGCACAAACTCAAAATACAGCATTCAACATCTGGGAATAGGCCCCATAAACCTTGCCATCTCATCATCGATAACTGACAAGATAGTCTCTGACTTTTTTGAGTGTTTGACTTCCTAGTCTCATTGCTACCCTGATGGATATTTTAAACAGGCCACTGACTAATCAATATCAAAGAATGAACTTAAAGTTGACTGACCGATGCCCATTGAGTGACTATGTTTAAACACAGAAAACAATCTCATCAAATTGAAGGAAAGATGGGTACATATCCTGCTATCTGTGGCAAATTTCTGAAGAACACATTTAGTTAGTCAGCATGTCTGAGTGCTAGTCCTGGCTCTGCTTTCTAACTACTGTCGCCTTTGAGAAGCCATTTCACTTCTCTGAGTTTCAGCTGCCTCTTCCATTAAATGATATGATTTCTAAAGTCATTTCCAGTTTGAACATTGAATTCTTAGAGGCAGGAGAATGCCCTACAGATATTGCCAATGCTTTTCAGTTGAATTGAGAAAGAGCTATCATCATTCTCAGGATTCTCCCCTCAAGTAACCTTTCCAGAGGTTCTAAAACGTGGTCCAGAGATACAGGAATATCTCTAATAGCTCTGAAAAGCCCAAACTTTTTCATGTACCCTCCATTTTCCAAAGTGGAAAACAACCTGTAAAGCTTCAACGAATCATAATCTGCTATAGGAACTGGCAAATCCCATTGTTAAATAGATACTAAAAAAGAAGTTGCATTGTGTGACAAAGAAAAGGAAATTCAGAAGACTGTTACCTGGAAGAAAATTCCATAAAATATTAGACATCTAGCCATGGGATGCAAATGTCTTTCTTTCTTTCACAACTGTATGAGAGAGAAAATAATCATGAAGAAACTAACAGCAGGTTTTCGAATTCCAGTTAGATATGAGTACCATGGTTAAAATGGTAGACTCAGAGAACATAGAGACATGAAACACCCTAGTCCCTGGGCAAGATTTGTTTGGTATCATCATCTTGCCCAAGGGAAACTTTTCCCTCCACAAAAAGTTTTCAGGTTAGGAGCTTAAGTAGGAAAGCTAGAGGGAGCTATAAATAAATGGTATTCTCCAATGGGTTGATTCTTATATGTTGCTTCATTTTAAATAGGAATTCCTATTTATTAAAAGTTTAATAATTAGTATATCTAAGCTATTGAAAATAGCAGTGGTTTTACTTTTTAACCTTCTGCTAACTGCCTGGAGCATTCAGTTGTTGTATCAGATACTTGATTTCTGGAGGTGTCTAAAGTCAAGAACACAGACACCTTGAAAGAAACATTAGTGATTTTGTGCATGTATTACATTGATTATATTTGCTATTCATTTAGCCCAGTTCTATCTTTGTGTTCTGCAACACCTAACTCTAAAAGAAGCTTTTCCAGGAAAGGAAAAAAATGTGACTCATGTCTCATGAATATTGACAGTCATAGCCTAAAGAGGCTCAGATACTCTGACTTAAACCTTCCCAGTCCAAACACCCAGATAGTCACAACTTTGCTATGCAAATATTATGCTGTAATACTGTGTTGCGCTGGCCTTTCTTGGATCAGGAGGAACTTAATGAAATAGGAAATTAGAGAACTGTACATCACAAAAGAATTGTGTTAATGTTGCACTTCTTCATTCCATCTGCAGGACCTAGTACAGAGTTGCTCAAGAAGTCACTATTCATCATGGGACATTTGTCCTCTGGAGGGAATGGATGTCCCCTATCTAATTTTATCAACTAGTGAAGAGGAAATCAGGAATTCACTTTCTATTATGCAGCGGTGTGACAACCATAGCCCTCCAGGAGTCAATGTCCAAGGATGTGGTCTCCTTTCCATTTCTTTCACATTGAAAATGAGGGACAATCTTTCACATACTGTTTTCTCCCCTCAACTATTGTTCAATGGTGTAAAGTCATTGAATACCAATAGCTATATGGATTAAAAAGTCAAGTAAACTGAAGGTAATTCAGTGATCTGATGTCCTGTTACTACAACTGTGTTTCTAACATAGGTCTCCTACAAAAATTCTTTTTTAAGGCAGTCTAGCTGTGCTCATGCATTTTTTTCCTGAATAAAGAATAGTTGTATTCAGCAGCTGGTGGCATGGGAAAAATTAAAAAAAAAAAAGAATAGTTGTAATTTATCATATATATATATAAAGATTCTACTTTGTGTGAGGCACTGTGTTAGTAAACAAAATAGACATGCTCCCTGCCTTCATGGAGGACATAGACCAGTGGTCAGGAAGAGGAGGGCTTATGGTAAGGAGTACGGAAAAAACCTACTCACCTCTGAACCCAGAGGGATTTGTGACACATTTCCCTAAGCACAAAATAAAGTTTTGGGCTGCACTTGTTCCTAATACAGTCCTTTAGTGAAAGCAATGTGGTCTTATTTAAAATCTTTCTTGGCAAAGGAGAAACAGCAGGTTTATCTGCATTAGAGAAAATCCATAATCTTTAAATCAAGACATCAAAGAAAATAATAAGAAATTATACATTTAAAATAGAATAAACCATAATATATATGTATTACTTGATCAAGAATACAGCATATTTGGCATGTCAAGTAAAACTAATGAGTATGTAAAGGATTTTTCCTAAAAAAAAATGATTTTTCCTTTTTCTTTATATCATGAACATCTCTACATTCCAAGTAAAAAGACAGCAAAAAAACAAGAAGAAAATTGGTAGAACACATCACTATGGGAAAGACGACTATGTCTTTAAGCTCAAAGCAATTTTGGTTTCAGAGGATGCAGAGAATACCAATGACAGCTTAATGTGCTCAGTCAAACAGAATTAGATAATTTGAGTTGCTAGATTTTTCTGTCTCCTAAAATTCGTCTCTGTAGTCCTTTATAGATGCACAAAGCATTTCTCTTTATTCATTATTTGTCTTTAATAACACATTCTTCTTGTGACAAATTGAATTTTTTCTTAGACCAAAATGTAGTCAAAATATATCTTTTCTAATAAGGATCATTTTAAGACATTATGAATGAATATATTTTATGCTTTAGACTAGATTAGCCTTTTCAATTCAGGGAAATAATTTATAATTTTAAAAATCACTTATTTTTTTTTCCTCTGGAAGTCATTTATTTCAAATGAATTTTGCAAAACTTGTCTTTCTGATTTGACAGAATAAAGATCACAATGAAATGGTATTTGTCATTGATATAATGCAGCCCAAGAAAGTGAAAATTGAAAAAATCATAACACTGGTTCTCAAAATTACAGGGAAAGAGAAATTGATACAATACCTCTAGAAAAATACTTGTTCCATGATAAATTATTTTTGTTCACTACTGTTGATTTAAGGATTACTCAAGAAAAAAATAGCTTTAAAAGTTGTTTATCTGATTTACTTTCTGAATTCACATACAAACTTATAAAACAACCTTTTAAACACTGATATCTTATGAAAAGCATGATCCTCTGAATTTTAGCAGCCATGTTTATATTTTAAAATTCTTTCAAGAGTATTATTTATAACTACAGTTAAGATATTATTTTAATAAATTCAAAAACACATATACATAGGGGTCTGTTTAAGAAAGTGAAATCCATATCCTGGAAGAGGATCCAGAGAAATAATCATGGACAGTATATTTAGTGCTTAAATTGTTGCACTATTATATGCATTTTACATGCTTTATCTCAAGTAATCCTTACAAGAACCCCAAAAGTTAACAATATTGTTATCGTCCCCTTTGCAGATGAGGAAACTGACGCTTGGAAAAGGGGTTACCTTGGCCAAAGTTAGTAAATGGCAGTGCTGGACTCCAGATCTCCCTGACTCCAGGTCGCCTGCTCTTAATCCCTTCCTAGACTGTTATGGAGATCTGTTCATAGCAAAGTCTCTGCCTCCAGAAATCCTCTGCAAGTCTCTCTGGACTTTGTGCAGCATGGAAGGCCCTTATAGCTGTGTATTACAGGAAAAAGAAAATGAGTAGAGCTAAGTGGCGGGTAAAAAATATATATGTCTGTCTAGTCCTAAGGTAGCTTTACCTCAAAATTCCTTACTCTCTTCTTTCCTCATGAAGTTGCCTAAAAAATGTCTCCCGTGCCTTCTCAAATGAAACACCTCCAAAAAGATCTATTAAGGGTTGAATCAAAATAGATCTATTGCAGTCCCAACCCCCAGTACCTGTAAATACAAGTGAACACAACCTTATTTGGAAATAGGATATTCACAGATGTAATCAAGTAAAAACAAGATCGTTAGGATTGGCCGTAATCCAACATGACCATGATGGGTGTCCTTATAAGAAGAGGGGAATTTGGACAGAGTCACACAGAGGAAAACATAGGCAAAGACACAGACGCAGCAGAAATGGCCAGGTGAAGACAGAGGCAGAGATAAAGTTATGCTGCCCAAAGCAAGGAACAAGTGAGGTTGCCAGAAGCCGGAAGAGACAGGGAAGGATCCTCCCATGGAGGACTTGGAGTAGGCACGGCCCTCTCAACACCTTGATTTAAGGCTTCTAACCTCCAGAACTGTGAGAGAATAAATTTCTCTTGTTTTAATCCATCCCGTGTGTGGCAATTTGTTACATCAGCCCTAGGAAACTAAAACAAACTCTAAGGAAGAAAATGATGGGATGGTGTGTGCCCACAACATCCTTTTTTCCCCTGTTAGGGCTGAGATTTACTTCTCATTGGTTAACTCAGAGCAGCTTTTGATTCAGGTTAGCTTTATCTCGAGCTCTCACAGCTGGAGAATATGTTTATATTACACACGTGTTATATATAATCCAAGTTCACTTTAAGAAAAACATTAGCTGTGTTGAGGAACTTATTAAGGAGATTTTACATATCACTTAGGTCTGCCTATTATATAAACTTTGACAAATTATCCGCAAACAAGGAAGAGAAACAGGGAAATGGCTAAGTACTTGCAATGGAGTCACATCCTCACTCCCTGCTCCCTGCCTCCCAACATTTTCAGCAATTCCAGCCCTGCTTCAGCAATGTTAAATTATTCCTTTGTCAAAAGATTGGGTTATCCTGTCCCTAGACAGCTAATTTCATTAAATTACTATGATCCCAACTTAAAGCTCTCCAGAAGAGATTGATCTCCTGCTGAGATCAATCTACCGGAGGTGCAGCTAAAGTCAATCTTTCAGACATTCACACCATCAGCCAGAGTGGCTGATAAAAATTCTTGTTCTCTCCTCGCAGCACTCAGAGAGGATAGAAGTTTGAGTTGGCAATGAAGGAAATTTATGCAGAACTATTTACCTCTTTGATTATACTTTTTATATTTTACATGCATTGTTTCATTTAGTTCAACAGGACAATATTATCATTTCGATTTTGCAAATGTGGAAACTGAGGCACAGAGGGACTCAGTGATTTGCCCAAGAGATCAACATTCGTTAATGCCAGGCTGAGGAATAGATATCAGGCATTCTGAATTCTATTCTAGCGTATTTTTCTGCTATTGAGTCTCATGCACATATTAGTTTTCTTTATCTAACTCCTCAAGAAATACAATTATTAATGAATAACATATATTCTGAAATATCTTACTTTGGTGAGAAAGGGGAAAAAAAGAGAGCTTTTTTTAAAATCTTCTAACCCTTCAACTCCACTCTCTCCCTCTTTGTCCTTGCAGCAGAGCGTAGTGGTAAATAAGATAGATTTATGCAAATCTCCTCTCTGCCACTTACTAGCTGAATGGACTAGCACAGGTTGCTGGACCCTTGAAGCGAGGGCTGCCAGGAAGATCAAATGTGCTGACGCATGTGAAATGCCTCTTTAAAACAAGCAAATAAATATGCTCTATAAGAAAAAGTTTTGTGTGAAAGTTAATGCAACGTGAAATCATCCTAAGTCACCTTTTCTTTGCCTCTGGTAACCTGGGCCTTTTCTTTATAAACATTATCCACTTTAAAATAATTTTACTCTTTTAATTTTGACCTTTCTAATGTCATTCCATGCTTGAAACATCACCTTTGAAGACACATCATAAAGAATTTCATTTTATTCAGTTTGGGGTTTCCTTTAATGAATATGCATTAGCTTTATAAGAAGTGTCTCTTTTTGTGGTAAGAAAGGTCAGATGAGCAATAAAAATAAGACATAAAATGATCTATAACATCAATATGCATTTCCGTAAAAGTCCACCAGTTCCTGGCATTAAATAATACACAATGTGTTAGGTACAGAAGATCTGGCCTTTCAGTTTCTGAGTTATGTGTACGTTGTATTTAACACTTTTGAGACTATCAACATTACTTTTAGGAATGCTGAGCAGTCTAGAGGTTCTTATGCAAGGTTCAGGTGAGAGAATGTCTTCCTTTGGGCAGCTTCCAGACAATACCTGGCATTTCCTCTGCTTAGCTACTTTCAAGGGCTATGTCCTTGGGTATAGAGGGGTGGAAGCCTAATCCTGCTGCAGAGGGGCTATTCCAAACCTGCAGCATACCAGACATTTTCCCTGTCCTCTCTAGCTGGGAAAATAGCATCAGCATCCTACCCTAAAAGGGTCAACAAGTTAGTCTCCAGGAATGTTCTGCACACAAGTGAACATATTCAGTTAGTCAAATGCACTGGAAGCTAATCTCTTGTATGACCTGCATGTTGTCCAGCTTTTTGACATATAGGCAAAACTTCCCAAGAATATTTAATAAACACAACACATGCATAGTGTCTCAAAAAGAGCAGTAACATTCTTTAGCTGAGAGATCCTTGCTTTATTGTGATAACTGGGAACAAAAAGGTAACATGATCTGGACGATTTGGGGGCAAGGGTTGGGGAGTGCTGCCAAAAATATGTGCAAGAGACCAACAAAAGTGAAACCACCAGAGGGCTGTTGGGCCAGCCCAGCAAAAGCAGTAACAGAAATCAGCAGAGAATGGGCTGAAGTGTATCTGCAGGACAGAGGTGGGCAGAATGGGCAAAGAAAGGCAGAGAAAGCAATGATAACCCTTACATTTTAGGCCTGGGTAACTGGAAGGGTGGTGGGACCACTAACAGAAAGGGGTAACTCAGGTTTAGCAGGAAGATGATGGATTCCATATGTTGAATGTGATGCTCCAGTAGAAAACCTGGGTGATGCTGTTGAGAACAGAGTGAAAAATATAGAGCTGGAGCTCAATAGGTAGATCATGATTTGGAAATTACCTAAATAATGAAGATAGAAGAAGAAATCCATAAGAAGGGACTAGATTGCCAGGGAAGACTTGAGGAGAGAGAAGAGAAGATGTGGAAGGAAGGCCACTGGTATGTTAGTTTACTAGGACTGCCACAACAAATTACCACCAACTGGGTGGCTTAAAATAACAGTAATTTATTTTCCCACAGTTCTGGAGGTTAGAAGTCTGAAATCAAGGGATCCACAGGGCCATGCTCCCTCCAAAGATTCTAGGGAAGAATCCATTGTTCTTTAATTTGTTAATTCATCCTTCCCTAATTATCCTAAATAAAATAAACCAGATACAATAAGACAAATACTGTACAACATCACCTGTCTTAAAAAGTTGAACTCAGCGAGAGTAGAATGGTGGTTTCCAGGGTTGGGTTATGGGGGAAATGCAGAGATATTGTCCACAGGATACAACTTAAGGTTGTAAGATGAATGAGTTCTGGGGATCTAATGTACAGCATAGTGACTACCGTTAACAATACTGTGTTGTTTACTTAAAATTTGCCAAGGGAGTAGATCTTAAGTGTCCTCACAACACACACACACACACACACACACACACACTGGTAACTATATGTGACAATGGATGTGTTAATTAATTTGATTGTAGTAATCATTTCAAAACATATACATATATCAAATCATCATGTTGTACACCTTGAATACATGCAATCTTTATCTGTCAATTAAAATGTATATTTTTTAAATCTATCTTTGCCTCTTCTGGTTTCTGGTGGTTGTTGGCAATCCTTAGCACTCTTTGACTTGTGGCAGCATAACTCCAAGTTCTTTTTCAGTTTTCACAGGGACTTGTTCAGGGTCTGTTTCTATGTCTATGTCCAAATTTCTCTCTTATTATAAAAATAGGAGTCACTGGATTAGGACCCACCCTAATCTAGTATGACCTCAACTTAGCTTGATTACATTTGCAATGACCCTACTTTCAAATAGTCATATTCTCAGGTACTGGGGTCAGGACATCAACATATCTTTTGGGGGACACAACTCTACCTACACTACACAGCTCTACCTATTCTACAACTGAGAATGCCAATATTAGTATGGAAAAGGAAAAAGCAGAGGAGTTATTGCTACTAGGTGAAGAAGGAAGTTCCCATAACACTTTAATGAAGACATAATTTAATTTTATGTTTTATAGTAATTCCTATGAAATTTAATAAATATTTTAAAGTCAATTTAAGAAAAGTAAGATCGCCACACCCTAATTTGCCTTAACATAGTTCAAGACTTTCTGATGTAATTTTTTATTTGTTTTACCTAATCTGATATTGCAAATGTAAAACTATACTCAATGCTGAAAGTAA
Source organism: Varecia variegata (assembly GCA_028533085.1). Lineage (NCBI taxonomy): Eukaryota > Metazoa > Chordata > Mammalia > Primates > Lemuridae > Varecia > Varecia variegata. The sequence goes on from CM052438.1 coordinate 114,556,220, forward strand.
AACCATGGGACATGAGGTTGTGAAGGAAGCTATTTTGTAAATCCATTTTTGAATTTAAAATATCATGGGCTTTACAGAATTTAAAGCAGCCCACAGTTTACATAGTTGTGATCTCCTCCGCTTGCACTACAACAAAATTGTATCTTATCACCAACCCCTCATGGGAATGGCTGATTTCAACATTGCTTACATTTGATTTTGCTAACTGTACTACTTTTCACTGAGCAAAATAGAAAAGGTCACATAAAAAACTTCCTAAGGAAAAAGTCTACATATGATTTTGCCATATCTCATTTTTTATAATTAAAGTGCATAAAGTAATAAAGGAAATGCCGCAACCATCCTTGCGTTGTTAACACTGTAATCGTCATAGAAGCAGGTTATGTAGCCCATCTTTCACCTCACAACTATGTAAAGAAGGTAGAGCATATGTCATTATTTCCATTTTAGAAGTAAGCTTCATAAAAGCCTTACCCCTTGTCACAGAGAGAGTCAGAGAAGAACCTGAGGCCCAGGTCTCATGACCAGAGTGATGCTACAACACTACAAAATGGCTCCTTCTTTATTGTCTTCAAAGTTTCTCTCAATTTCATATTGATCAGCACCTGATTTTCATGGGGAAATGATTAACTAATACCATCTAATTAAGTCTATGCTTAATAAATTCGAAGGTCTTGATGATAGTAAGATTTTAGAATATTTGAACACACTGGATGTATATCTAAATTTATACATATTCATTTTATACACATGAAACATTTATTTTTAAAAAGTATAACTAGGCCACAAAACAAATTTTTAAGAAATATTAAAGAATGTGTATTATGAAATTATGCTGTCTGAACAAAATGCAATAAACTTGGAAATCAAAAACAAATCCAAATATAAATTTTAGAGCACCTCTTCGAAAAATGTTTATATCAAAGAAGTCACAGTGAAAATTAACCTTTAACTTTTAGAATTAAGTGACAATGGTAACAGTGAACATCAATACTTGGGGAATGTGGCCAAAGTAGCAAGAGAATATATTACCTTAAATATTAGTATACAGGAATGACTGGAAAGAAATTAGCTAAATCAGCATATGAATAACAGATTAAAACCAAAAAAGCGGATGGCAGAAAATAATAAAAGTAGACATTTATTCTATTTTCTCATCTACCCAACTCCTTTTTAGGGATACTGGAATATCAGGAATAAGAACTGAGTCCAACAATGAGGATTCTGGGATTTCTTTGCAGAGTACAAGATTTCTAAAGACAATGATTTCAGTATAATATGGAAGAAGAAACCTCAGGCATTGAAACTGACCAGCATAATTAAATGATTTCTATAAGGATGGTGTTCCATACTGGCTTTCCTTAAAAAGCCAATTATAACTTCCAAACTATAAAACTATCTGGAGACAGAAATGTAAAATTAAAATAACCTTTAAGGCCACATCTAAAATGTAAAGTACATGGAAGAAAATGAAATTTATATTAGACTTTTTATATTTTCTAGGACTTGCGGGGAATTATCAGGATTCTCCAGGACTCTGTATTTTCTGTCCTAGATAAATGACAAAAGACACCAGACCCAAGACTTTCTATCTGCAAAATACGTCATTCCCTGAGGCAGACATACTTGGGTAACGGTGCTTTTAATTCCCAACAGGCAATGGGAAAGAAAAGTAAGGACCAGGGCCCAGCTCCATTGCAAACAGCATCACATCACAGCACAATTGCTCAACCACACAGAACCTAGCACACTCTAGCAATCAGCGAAACAAAACAGATGACGCAGACAAAATAGCTGTCATAACATCTATTTGCTAAAGATGATACATTTTAATTTGAAAAGAATTTTAGTTCTTTACTTAAACCTCTCTATTTCTATTTAACATACTAGCCAAACACATTCTCTTTCATATGCTGCTTTATTGCTTTAAATGCACTTCTAAAATCAATTAATTTAAGTTATTTTAATTATTATCATCCTGCTCCCCCACTAGACTGCCTCCAGATTCAATTAACACATCAGATGTTAATTCTCCATTATGAGACTGCTCCCCCCAAGACTATGAGCACCAGGAGGGAGGAATATTGCCTAATGCATCTGGGCAAGCGCAGCCCTGTGCATAGCCCATGACCATTGTAGGCACTTACTTAGGCTTGCTGAAAAAGGAAGAAAGTGTGGGAAAAAGGAGGAATGGAAGAAAAGAAAAACAAGTAGTAAATTCCGAAAGGGAAAGCAATTAGGACTAGAGGCAAACAGCCTAGAAGAAGCAAAAAGTGATAATTTGTAGTCCTATATTAGAAGAGCAGTCAGAAAAAATAGAGAAGGTAAGAATAATAATTCTAAAATTATGGCATTTGGATTGTTTGGGATTTTTGTTTGTTTGATTACAACTGTCCCTACCAAAAATTATGCTCAGAATGTGACAGAAGGATTTCTGAAGCCATGGGATATGCAAAAATCCACATTCACACAGGTTAACTATATTTTCCCTCTAAAAATTAGTCCCCACAAGGCTTCACTTTAGATATATGGAGCTATAGTTTGAATGTGTTCCCCAATATTCAATGTGTTGGAAACGTAATTCCCAATGCACCTAATAAGAAGTGATTAGGTCATGAAGTCTCTGCCCTCATGAATAGATTGATGTTGCTATGGCGGGGGTGGGTTAATTACCATGACAGTGGGCTTGTTATTAAAGAGAGGTTGACCCTCTCTTATTCTCCTGCTCTCTTGAGCTCTCTTGACCACAGGATGAAACAGCAAGAAGGCCCTCGCAAGATGCCAGCACTTTGATATTGAGCTTCTCAGACTTCAGAACCATGAGAAATAAACTCTTTACCTGTGGTATTCTGTTATAGCAACACAAAGGAAAGCAAGATACAGGGGAAACATTATTTATAACACAGCCTATTTGCTGATGTCTCCAGATAACTGTAAAAATAAAGCAGAAAGAATGTCCTTTAAGACATAAAAGGCTTCAAAGAGAATTAAAGAATTGGTGAGACATTAGAGAAGGACAGAAAAAGGTAGTGTTTATATCCATAAATGTGTGCCAGCTGCTTCATTTTCTTTCAAATGCCCTTTGTACTTAGAAATAAATAGACTTGTGGAATAGGTAGAAACTTTTTCCCTGTCTTAAAAGCTGCCTAAAATGACAAGTGAGTTCATGTGAATGACATTCTACTCAACAACATTTGATAAAGGGTATTGGATATTTATGACTTTGTGACTATGCAGAACCATATAGCTGGCTCCATCCTAAATGCCTAGTGTTAAATCACAAAACTCAGCTCATTAAACACTGGAGCTGTGAAGATGATTGGCAGCTCCCTGCTCAAAATGAGCTTCATGAAGAATTATTTACTAAACCCCAATAGCCAGCGTATGACAACAGCTCATCAGTGGTTTGCATATCCTAGTTATTATCTTTTGAGTTTTTGGAATGTTTCACTTTTGCGCTTGGGAGGAGCAATATTTATAGCATAAAATACATTATTTCCTTGTCACTTGACAAATAGAGTGTGGAATATGGATTGCTGGAAACAGAGAAATATTTATCAGATGAGAAAGGTACCAGATGACAAGTATGAGAAAGAAAACCTTGCATCACACTTTACCCTTTCCACAGGTGATAGTGCTTTTTTACTGAGAACCAACTATGTGCTAGGCCCTGTGCAAAAGTTAAGTAACTTGTTCAAAATGGCATAGTTTATACATGCCAGAGGCAGGATCTAAATAAATCTGAGACTGTCTAATAATAAATATATTTTTAATACATTCCCAACTTTCATTTCAGTTTATCCTTATAACCACCCTGCAATTAAGCAGAGTAATCACTGTTGTATTCATGTATTCAATCACCCATCCATGCGTTCATTTATTCATTCAACAAACATTTACTGTGTGTTTGCTATGTCCTAGTCATTATACTTTCATGGATACACAGACTGAGATCCAGAAGTTAAGTCCTCTGAGTGAGCTTCTTCCTTTCATTCTTTCTATTGTTTGTATTTTTCAAAATATCCTATGTTGATTCCCTACATTCAATCCAGAGTAAAGCAATTTAATTATTCAGGCATCTGTATTGTCCTGGAATGTTTTCATGGGAGACACAATGTTTTGTAATTCATCAGCCTGAATAATAGCAGGCCTCAGTAATTAGGAGCAGTAGACTGAGGCTGCATATAAATGGTGCTTCCACTCTTACTATATACAATATGGGATTGATTATGGTTTGTGAATCTACATAGACAGAATGTACCTTGGTGACGACAGCACCTGAAAACTAAAAAGCTACTTCCTTTTACGTAACTTCCCAATGGATAGGTTATCATTTGACTTCTTCTAAACACCTCTCTCTTTTAAGAAGCTGATTAATGTCATAAATCTAAGGAGTATAACAATGAATAAAAAGCACCTACTGAGCGTTTAGCCCGGTACTATGGTATAAAACAAGTATTAAGCCAGTCTGGGTAGTAAGATGCTCTAATGACCTGAATTATGAATGACCCAGGTCTGTGATCTAGCAAGAATGAGGGAAAGAAAAAACGAGAATGGCCAGAATATCAGCAACGAGTGGTCACTGGGGGTTACAGGACAGCAGGGTTATCGGGGCTAGACAGTATTAAATCAAGGAATAGATATTGCATAAACTAAAGGAAAAATTTGGCATTTTTAATTTGAAGAGAAGGAATTTGCTACCTGACAGGGTGTTGACACCCAAGCCACAGCTAGGTGTCCTGGGAGGGAGGGCACCCAGTGTCTCCCTTTCTTTGCAAGGGGTGAACCTGGGTTTTCATACTCATCACAACTGCTCACCTTTTGAAGTGTTTGAGAATCTTTATTTTCTGATTTCTGACTTTTATCTGCTTATGTGACATTTCATGAATATTTTTCTAGAAATGGGGCCTTTTATATTCTTTATCATTATCATTATTATTACTATTATTATTTAGAGATGGGGTCTTGCTCTGTTGCCCAGACTGGAGTGCAGTGGTGCGATCCTAGCTCACTGCAACCTTGAACTCCTGGGCTCAAGCAATCCTCCCACCTCGGCCTTCCAAAGTGCTAGAATTACAAATGTGAGCCATTATGCCCAATCATGGCCTTTATATTATGACATTCCATTTAGTTTCTGCTTTTTGTTAAACTGTAAATAAACCATTCTGTTTAAAGTGTTCAAACTGCACCAATATATATTAAAATAGGTACAGCCAATGGGTTTTTAAGTAATCTCAAAGTATCTGTTATCATATCTCTCTTTACGAGATACTTCCTAAGAAGTAGTATATTCGAGATTTTTAAAAATGATAAATTTGGGTGAAAGGCAGTGAAGATGGTGGGCGGTGAACTTTATGTCAGGAGTCCAGAACTTAAATTTTAGTTTCGTCACAAAAAATTGAGGTGATCTAGTGCAAACCTCTTAATTTGAATGTATGTATGATTCATATAACTAAAGTAACCTCAGGTGTCACTGGTGTGTATGTACAATTGGTCACATTAACACTAAAATCTCGTTGGCTTTGCCTCTGTTTTTTTATAAAACCTCCTTAAAATCTCAACCAGTTATTTCTGGAAGTTCCTAGGTGTCTCACAAATAAAATCAAGACCACGTCTGTTAGCTACCGTGTACTAAATGGTGTTCTGCTCTGTCATTCCTACCCCCTGAAACTCCCTACTTCCACTGCTGACAATAAAACTCTGATATTCCTTCCAAAGAGTCTCACTCTTAACATTTCAAAGAGCCACCTCTCAAGCTGCCAACGCTTCATTCCCTGGAGTCAGGCAGCCAAGGCATCAGTGGCATTTTAAGGGCATTTTAAGTGGGATTGAGAAGAATGTTGCCTTAGTCTGTCTTGGCTGCTATAAAAAAAATACCATATGGACTGGGTGGCCTATAGACAACAGAAATCTTTTTCTTACAGTTCTGGAGGCTGGGAAGTCCAAGATCAGGCACTGACAGATTCAGTGTCTTGTGAGGACCCGTTTCTGATTCATAGATGATACTTTTTATCATGTCCTCAAATGGTAGAAGGGCTAGCTAGGTCTCTGGGGTCTCTTTTATAAAAGCACTGACCCTATTCATGAGGGCTGCATTCTCATGACCTAATCGCCTCCCAAAGGCCCCACCTTCTGATACCATCACTTTGAGGGTTAAGATTTTAAAATAGGAATTTGGAGGAACACAAACATTCAGACCATAGTGAATACCTTTCCACATAACTGTTATTACTCTAGACACTGCAGTGTGGCTACATGTCTCATGAATTATAGAAGAAATCATTCCTTCAGCTTCTGCCATGACCTCTTTCTTAACTTGGCTGAAAAATGAGTTCTGTGGGGCTGGACTACTCAGAGGTTGCCACAACACCCTGTGCTGTCTTCACTCTGACCTTGAAGTGTAAGGAATGACATACTTCTTTATTTTCCTTAGTCACAGTACAGCCTCTTTAAGCCCTACCACCGCCCAAAGCTATTGAGAAATGTGGGTCATTTTTATGGCTACCTTTCCTTTCCCTAGGTTACTTGTGTGTGTGTGTGTGTGTGTGTGTGTGTGTTTTCAATTTATTTATTTATTTTCTTTTTTTTTAAATTTCAGAATATTATGGGGGCACAAACATTTTGGTTACACATAAGGCCTTTGCATCAACCAAGCCAGAGCTACAAGCATGCCCATCCCCCATACAGTGCGCTCCACACCCATTAATTATGAGTTTACCCATCCTCTCCACCCTCCTCCCTTCCTAACCTGGGGGCTTCAACACTTCAGAATAAATAAGGGAAAGCAATTTCAACCCAGAGTCCTCATAATTCAAGGTGTCTTGTTCACGTCCCTATAGTCAGTACGAAGGAGGGTATTTGCTTCCCTGTAGCAGCTCCATTCTTACTAACACAGTCTCTGCCTTGGTAAGTTTTACTAACATTTCCAATCCAACAGGGCTTTGCACTTAAATCTCTAAGGATGGCCTTAGAGAGGAATAGGACATGGGTCTCAACGACTTGCAGAGACTGTCACTGTGCAGCCTTCTCAGTCTTAGGGAGCCCCGAAACTACTCCTACTCCCTCTCCTGTCCTCCACTTCCCTTTCCCTTGGAAACAATGTTATAACCACTTCCTTCCTTTCTCAAATGATCCAGGTTTACCTTCTTGAAGTGTCCAGACTAGGAGCCAAAGGATCAGTTAGTTGCTTTAACTTAGACATGTCTGTTTGATCCACTAAGTAGTTTATAAAATTTGTGCCAACATTAAAAATGAGAAGATTTTGCATTTAGAATTCTTTGTTTGTGACTTCTATTAATAAATCAAAAGACCTGACAAGTTGAGCCCACATGCCTGCATGTTAAAAGTGGGTGGTAACTGAGTGGCACTTTAGGTAGGGCACACAGTCTCCAGTTTTCCACAGTCCTCACCACTCCCTACTATATTATACCCAGCTCTCTTCATTCATTCTTTTACCTGCTTGGCCATTGTAGTCATTAGAGTTTGCAGCCCCTATCCTGGACCTTACCAATAGACTATATAGCAAGATTGTCTTTAGTTGGTGTCACTGTATCTGGTAACTTTGAGCTCTGAAACATGAAAACACTTTCAATGTTTGCTATGGTCTGAATGTTTGTGTCCTTCCAAAATTCATATATTGAAACCTAATCACCAATGTGATGGTATTAGGAGCTGAAGCTTTTGGAGGCTCTGCCCTTATGAATGGAATTAGTGTCCTTACAAAAGAGATCCCAGAGAGCGAGCTTGCTCCTTCTACCAAGTGAGGAAACAGAGAGAAGTCACCATCTATGAACCAGAAAGGCCCTCCCCAGACACCGAATCTGCCAGTGCCTTGATCTTGGACTTCCAGATCTCCAGAATGGTGGGAAATAATTTTCTGCTGTTCAAAATGTACTCAGTTTATGGTATTTTGTTATAGGAGCATGGACAGACTAAGACAATATTCCTCTGGGGCAAGAACACATATAAATCCAGAATGTGGGCCCTGACTGTCCCGTCCTCTGAATGGAAAAGTAGGAAATGACTTTTTCATTCTTTGGCTGATGAGTCCAAAGTACTGTATTTTGTACACCAAATTACTAAATATGACTCTTCTGCCTCTACACCACTTGCACTCCTCTAATATCCACGACAGAGGTCTCCTCTAATATGAATATGCCCTCCTTTAACATGCATCCTTCCCTGCATGTGAACCAACACATGCAGAACACATGTCTGCACCCTCCCCCCTCGCCAGCATCAACCTGTACCTACACCAGCCTGATCCCAGCAGCTGGTGCTCAGGCTCCAACAATAAGAATAATGCCCACTTCTCAGAGATGCTTTAAGAATTAAATAAAATATGTTGGGGTTTTGCTTTTGCCATTGCTTAACCTCTCCATCTCCTATCCCCATTTCAATTGCTGCAGCCCATCTGTTGAGATTTGTCAGAGTATAATAAATTGTCTGAGAAACCAGATGGATAATTAAGGATGAAGAACAGAATAGGGGCTATTAAGCATCCCCTGGACACATCCCTAAAGTCTGTCCTTGGAAAACTGGAGAAGGAAAAGACATGCATTTGTTAGCCATGAGTCATTTTTTTGGGAAACCTAAAGAAGGTAAATTCAATTCACAAACTTAAGTTTTGAGGGCAAAACCTTATAAGCAGAGCCTAAGGAGATTTCCCGCACACTTTAATCTTGGCTGATTGACATCAACAAAGATACAATCCACCTCTTCAGATTGTGTAATGATGAGAAAACAAGTGGGAGTTGTCAAAGAAATAGCGCTTGACTTGCTGTTGTGGAAGAAATTAATCAACCTGACTGTATCTTAGAAAAAGAAAAGTGAAAAGGTGAGTCTGTATCTAACTTCCTTTAAAATTCCTCCAAAAGATTGCAAATGAAATGTAGAGCATTTCAACTTACTGGAAATCAAATGAGTCTAAACAGTTATAAATTTATCCATATCAGTTTCTATACCAACACTTTCATATTGGTTTTGCAAGAAGAAATGTCCCTTTTCCTTTTCAAAACTAACTTCCTCACCTGTACCCTTGATTCTTGATTCCATTTTCTCATCTCGCCATTAGACTTATTCCGTTAATTCCATCAATATTTCTTTCACATATTTCTTTGACTGCTCACGTATGTCATCCTTGAGACACTTCAGCTCATTATAGGTAGAACTGAAATTAAACCTATCTTTTATCCTGTGATCCCTAAGCTGAGTATGGCAACCAACCAGTCACCAGAGCAAGGAAGCCAGGTGTCATCCTAGATTGCTCTTCTTCCTTTGTACCACATTAATCATTAAGTTTTTCTGAGTCTACTGCCTCCCAAAATGTGTTTCATTGGGCCATCATGAATGCTTGGTTGGGCTGTGGAACTTCTTAGCAGATACTACGGGCTTCATTCTCCACCCACCCCCGCCCCTCTGCAATCTGTCTTCCCAGCAATGTCTGAGCTTTTCCATCATGTTACCTCCCTACTAAAAACTTTATCATTTCTTTAAGGTTAAAGTCTGTAGCACAGTTTCTTTGGTCCTCTATGATCTGGCTTCTGGTTACCTCTCCAATCTCATTATCTGTCTTTTATTCCTTGTCAATTTGGAGCATGTAAAATTTCATGAACACACTGTTTTACCTCATGGCTTGGGTTAAAGTCTGTAGCACAGTTTCTTTGGCCCTCTATGATCTGGCTTCTGGTTACCTCTCCAATCTCATTATCTGTCTTTTATTCCTTGTCAATTTGGAGCATGTAAAATTTCATGAACACACTGTTTTACCTCATGGCTTCAAGTCTTTACCCATGTTCTCTCTGACTTTCACTAACCCCTCTCCCCGTTTCTGCATTCTGTCTTCTCTCTTTTTGGATGCTTTCTTTAACTACCTCCTCTCTGTCCACCACTCACCACCACCAGAAGGTTGAGCATACTCTCTTTTGCATTCCCATCCTGTGTTTATGGCACATTGAAGCACCAATCCCACCACATTTGCAAATTATATAAAAAAGAGTTGTCTGCCTCTTTTTTTAAACTAAGTTCCCTGAGAAGGAAGCATTGTGTATTGCCTTTTAATCTTCAGCATCTACCCTAGTGCCTGACACCTAGCAGGAGGTTAATAGATATTTGAGGAATAAATGGATAATTTCAACTTGCAAATATGCAATAAGAGTTTGACAAAACGCTATGAGCTGGGGAAATAAGAATGAATTAGCACTCTGAGGAGCTTACAGTCTAGTGATACTTGTAAATCAGGTGACTTACACAAAAGAAAACTACAACAGAAATTGTTAGATGTATTGTTACTGGTATGATTTCAATAAAGTTAATTATAATAAGTATGCTATTGTCACTATTTGTTATTATAAATATTCAGATTTGTACAACAGACAATAAATGAAGCAATTATATGCTCTGCACAAAGATTACTTATTTTGTTAGTGGATTTACCATCAGATCTCTTCAAGTTACCATAGTTTATAAAATAAAGCAATTTATAACAAGGCTCTTACATGTAGATTGCATAGAGTCAGGTGCACCACACCTGATCTTCCTGTAGCCTAGCTCTTTTATTCTATCACTCATAGAACATTCAAGACTGGTGCTCAAATAATTTCTCAACAGGCTCCAAAAGTAAAAATCAAGTCAGGTCAAAGTCAAAGAATGTAAAGTAAGAGGCCATATAGGAAATTACTTTCCAGTATTTAAGAGTAATCATGCTGAAAACATAAAGTCAAAATCCATATAATATCGAACCTATCCCTTCACACAGGTTCCAGAGGGATGCACTATCTGAATTATATAAAATTCCAAGCATTTTTCATTCATTAATTAAACAAATACTGAAGTGGATCAACTGTGGACAAAATATATATGGTACCTGCCATCACAAACTTATAGTCCAGTGACAAAGATATAAAATTAAATAACAGTTATAAAAAATTATAAATGTACTATCATAGGGGAATTATAGGGTTCTGTGTAAGCACTTAGGAGAGGCATTTAACCTATTTGGAGAGAAATTACAGGAGATTTTCTAGGAATAAATGATGCCCTAAGCTGAGATTTGGGCAATTCATTCATTCATTCATTCAACTGTATTTCCTGAGTATCTACTATGGGGCAGTTAGTAATAGAAAAATGGGCAAAATCTTTGCCCTCATGGGTCTTACATCCTAGCAAGAGAAAGACAAACAATAGATACATAAACATACGACATTAAGAAAATCAAAGCAGAGTAAGAGGTATAGAGTAGTGAGAAGTTTCTCTTTTTAGATGGACTAACTAAAGGAATGATGTAATGACATTTAAAAAGAATCTAGAAGGATAAAAGGAAGCAAGCAATGCAGGTGTCTTGGGGTACAGGAGAGTGCACCAGGTGAAGGAAACTGCCTGAGGGCAGGCCTAGATAAAAGACTTAATGACCTTGTTGAGGATCTGTTTAGGTTGGTGCAAAAGTAATTGTGGTTTTGGACCGTGATTTTTAAACCATTATACCTAGGCTAAAACACAGCTTTATTAATCAAAACAGGAACCATTACAATCAACACATTTTTGCCAATGAAGAATAAGTTTATTCCTGTAGAGTAAAACTCCAGGCTTTGTGATTCCACGAACTCTTGGAAAGCATCTTCTGCATCCTGCTGGTTGTGGAAGCATTTTCCCTGCAAAAAGTTGTCAAGATGCTTAAAGAAGTGGTGGTCAGTTGGCGAGAAGTCAGGCGAATATGGCAGTTGAGGCAAAACTTCGTATGTAGCCCACTTTGTTCAACTTTTGAAGCGTTGGTTGTGTCACCTCCACTCGGGCGTTGTTCTGCTGACCAATGCCAGCTGCAGGCACTGCAGTTTTCGGTGCATCTCATTGATTTGCTGAGCATACTTCTCAGGTGTAATGGTTTTGCCATGATTCAGAAAGCTGTAGTGGATCAGATCAGCAGCAGACCACCAAACATTGACCATGACCTTTTTTCGTGCAAGTTTGGCTTTGGGAAGTGCTTTGGAACTTCTTCTCGGTCCAACCACTGACAGGGTCATCACCAGTTGTCGTATAAAATCCACTTTTTGCCGCACATCACAGTCTGATGGAGAAATGGTTCGTTGTTGTTGCTTACAAAAAGAGAAGACGACACTTCAAAACAGTGAGGTTTTTTGATTTTCCGTCAGCTCATGAGGCACCCACTTACCAAGCTTTTTCACCTTTCCATTTTGCTTCAAATGCCAAATGACCATAGAATGGTCAACGTTGAGGTCTTCGGCAACTTCGCATGTAGGCTCTCCTCTCCTTTGCAAAACTTGAGCCACCACTACACTGTACATTCGTTAGCAGTTCCTAGGCCAAATGTGTTCTTGATGTTGCGAGTCGTCTTTGCTGCTTTACGACCCATTTTGAACTTGAATAAGAAAATTGCTGGAATTTGCTTTTTGTCTAACATCATTTCCATAGTCTAAAATACATATAAAATAAATAGCAAGTAATAAGTCATTAGCAAAAAAACATAAAGCAAGAAATGTGCATTAAAATGATGTATAACATAATCACATTTATTTAAGAACATATTCCAATAACAAACGTCAACAACGCTTAAACCGCAATTACTTTTGCACCAACCTAATAAAACTTCAGTATGACTAAAATGTATACTGTAGGGGCAAATTCAGTGAGAAAATGGATGGAGGAGTATGTGAATATCCATTGATTGTGTAGCTAGCATCCGTTTCACCACTCTCATCTTCCAAGAAGTACACAGATTTTTTTTTCTGTTTTTTTTAATAGCAAAGATATTTTATTTCAATAAATTCAGACTCTCAACTCAAAAAGTAGTCCACATTAAGAGTGAAGTTTGTAGAAATTTTAGAGTTGGGCATTTCAGTGTTTTCAATTTGAACACTGACTTAAGGCGATGCCACTGCTTTCTCTCCACCTGGGTGTTCTGTCGACACTGCGGACTCCTAACACAAAAAGCTTATTTTCATTGCCTGACTAACAGCTCCTTTTTTAGTAGTCTTACCAGTTTATGACATAAAAAAAGATGACATTTGTTTTCAAAAAAGAAGACGTGGAAGAAGATTTTCCTTTAAAGAACCATCCTTCCCTATCTTGTGGCAGCCAGGAGTTGTGGATTCAACAGTCGCCAGCACCACCTGTGGGCCTAGGGTGTCTTAGGCCACTCAGAAGAACTTAATTGCCCTACCCCTAGAGGGCCCGGTAGCCCAGGTGACAGAGCATGAGACTCTTAATTGCCCTACCCTGTGCAATTTGTTCAGGTCAGTTCCAGCACAACAAAGCTTGGGGCCCTTGTTTCATGGCTATGGAAATCAGTGTCTTCTTAATCCCCTAGATATGAATGAGAAAGAATGTCATCACGTTTCTTTTAGCCACCATGTCCCAACTGTCAAGAGAGCAAGTCTCTGGCAATCGTCTCCCAGAGGCTGGGGGAGGAGGTGCCTGGGGAGAGGGAAGTCATTGATCAGTTAGGTGGCATAAGCTATAGTAATCTATTGCACAGCATGGAGACTATAATAGATAGTAATGCACTATATATTTCAAAATTGCTAAAAGAGTAGGTTTTAAATGTTTTCACCATAAAAAATAAGTATGTGAGGTGATAGATTTGTTAATTAGTGTGATTTAATCACTCTGTAATGTAAGTATATATCAAAACATCGCATTGTAACCCATAAATATATAATAAACACAACTATTATTGTCAATTAAAAATTTTTACAAAGAGAGAGCAAGCCTGAGGATGAGGCAGGTACCAGGAGAATCGCAGAGAAACAAGACCAGATTCTGGTCAAATCTCTGGATTTTACAGCAACGTGAGTAAATGAATCCCAATCTTGTTTAAGTCAGTGTGAGCTGAAGTTTCTGATATTTGTAACTAAAAACATTCTAAATAAGAGAAAAAATAATAAATAAATAGATCTGAAAGACCCTTTACTTACGTTACGACTTTTGACTTACAAGGACTAGGAAGCCACTAAAAAGTCTTACACAGAGATGATTGTTGACTTGAATAAATTTTGACTTTTATCAAAAGAAGATGCTAATCAGAACTTTGTAGTTTGGTTTAGTATTTATTCTGCTGTAGGGGCTCCTGAAAGGAGCTCTGTAAGTGAATTCGTAACATGTTTCTCCATGCATCAATGACAAGCTTTTGCTAACAACTCTACTACCTACACAGTATTTATAAACATTGGCATAAGGTTTATTGCCAAATCTTTCCTCTCACATATTAACAACACCAACTCAGATTCTAAATAGCAACGTCTAGGAAGTTCTTATGGGAAATTCTCCGATAAGCTGCACTCACATTTTAGAGTCAAGAGTCCCAGGGGACCAAGAACAGCTTTGTTCCTGTCGTCCAGGTGGTTTGATTATGAAAAAGATTCTATTGGCATCGACCTTGGCATATTTCTTTCCCCTGCTCCACAAGGGTCTTGTTTATTCTACTTCTAAAATTCATTTTTAGTCCACACACTTAAACTATTCTCCACTGTTACCTCCTTAAGGAAAACTAGCATCAGCGACCACACGGACTATTGAATATATGTCCTAACTACCTCTCACTTCTAATCCTGTCTCCAACAGCAGCCAACATGAGCACTTTAGAACCATAAATCTGATCCTACTTCTCTCCTGCTTAAAACTCTCCAGTGCCTTCCCAATGAGTTCAAGATCAAAATCAGAATCCTTAATATGAACCAAAGGATGCTATAGGATCTGTGCCCTCTTATGCTTCAGTTTCATGTCAACCACCATTTTCTCCAGTACTCTCCAGCACTCATCATGCATGCAGACCAGAACTTCTGTCTGTTCCACAGATACACCACGTGCCTCCTCTAGGGACCCTGCCTCAGTGCCCTTTGTCTAGGTGCTCTTCTGTCTCCTCTGAATTTAGCAAATAACTTTTCTGGATTCAGATCAATGTAACTGTACTAAGGAGAGTTTCTCTAACCACTAAGCTATATTAAGTCCACATGTTGCCTCCTTTCATAGCACTAGATACTTTACCTTCATGCCCTTTTCACAGTAGCAAATCATATATTTATTTGAGGAATTATAAATTTAATGTCTGCTTTTCTCTCTCGACTGTAAACTTCGTGAAGTTTCACGGTTGATTCCTCGTTTAATCCCAGAACCTAGCACAGGACATGACACGTAGTAAGCATTCTATATGAATGAATCAATATGCACATAAATCAGCATGACCCTTTGTAATAAAAATTTGGCCATGCTTCCCTGGATGCTTCCTTGCCATTCACAAGGTCACAGGCTGGAGGAAAAATGGTCCACTGAGCTCTTCCACTCACTAGTGGTGTGACTGCAAAGCAAGTCACTTAACTCTCTGAATCTTAATTTATTCATTACTTGAATTTTCTCTTCTGTAATCTTAGGTACCAGATTTTTTTTCACTCTTGTAAATTTTACAAGTTCTTTTAAAGCAGATATATTTTTGCCCTTCTTTTAATCACCCAAAGGAGAAATTGCTTGCTTTTACTCAGTACAACGTTAATGACCGAACATCATAAAACCTATTTGACAGAAGCCATTTGCTTCTTTTCCTTACTTTTTATTCTCCTTGGCATTTTTCTTAAGTAAGAGATTTGCTCAAAATGCATATATGTTGGAATAAGTCTGTGTTACCATGGCAATAACCAGAAATAAAAGCATCGTAAAAAAAATGTGTTACAGCCTTTCGAATAGAGTAAGGAATGAGATCTAAGGAGAATTACCTTCAAAATTAAAAACCTTCCCAAATTTCTAGTACAATATTTTTGGATGCAGTCTATCTTTTTCATTCTGACTTTTGACTATCCAGAATTGCAGTAAGTAATCAGAAGTCATTCAAAATTAGTTTTATATATGAAATATAAACAAAGAATGCTCTGTGAGGACTCTACCTGCTCAAATGGAGATGGGAGAGCCTCCCAACCAGAAAGAGGCATTATGTGTTACTGATACCCTTCGTTCCAGGAAAATGGAGGCTCAGCATTACTAGCTAAATTCATCGTCAAAGCAAGAAGATAACCCCAGTTAGACATGTTTTTAGTCCCTTTCTTCTCTCCTAGAGTTAGAGAAAGGGTGAGGCCCATATAAACTCACAGTGCAAAATCCTAGTCCTTATGGAGGTTTGATCATGGGTTGAGCACTGTGCTAACAGTGCATACCA
>CM052438.1:114572875-114588579 GCA_028533085.1 Varecia variegata
AAACGTTTAACAGGCTGGACAGCTCAAGCATTGACCAATTAGGACTCAGCTCTGGAGCAGGATCTTGGAACCCCAGCCCCAACACTGCTGTGACAGGTGCTTGACTTGTTAGACTTGCGGGGATGGAGCAAAAAATCTGTGGAAAAAGGCAGGGTGGTGATACTTTGCATCCTCCTACGAGAGCATTTTGATATTTTAACAACCAGCATGGCCATGCTAGTGTCTGTTCACTAAATATCCATCCTGAGTTGGGGGGAAAGCTTATAGACAGAGTAAACTATCAGCACAAAACCCAGTGCGGCGCAGCACTGAGCCTAGAGGAGATGACGCTGGTGAGACATGCAGGGGCCAGTTCCTGAAGGGTCTTTTTCTCCAGACTGAGATAATCAAACTTTTTTCAGTGTGACGATAAGACATACAAGCTAGTGACGTGATTAGAGTCATATTTTAGGAAGACCACTTTGGCCTTAGAATGAGGATTAAATTAGCGAGGAGAAATGACTAAAAGCGAGAAGACACAGTAAAGAGATGATTGAAGGCATCTATTTCCGGCAGCATGGCAGACGACAGTCTCTGAAAGCCCCTCCTGCTCCAGGACAACTAGAACCTGGATAATTGGAGCATTTATATTTTTAATATGTTACTGGGATCAAAAGATATAATAGTAAGAGAAATTGTGAAAAAAATACAAGAAAGAGAGAAAACAGCAAAGTGAATGAGAGTCAGGAGCAGGGAGTTCTTTGGAAGCAAAAGCTGGTATCTTCTCTGAAATCCAGAGGCGAAGTCCAGGCCCAGCTGCAACTCACAGAGCTGCATCGAAGACCTGCATTAAGTGGAGTGGGGATGTATGGAAATCCCTTAGTGTGGCTAATATGTCCAATTATCTCTATAGTCTGTCAATTTTTCTTGATGTATTTTGATGGTGTATTATTTAAAATTGTACATTTCATATTGTTATATCCTTCTATTGAGTTGAGTTCTTTATAATTACGCAGCAATTTTCTTTAATGTTTGTTATTTCCCTAAAGTCTATTTTGTCTGTTGTTAATGTAGCAACTGAATCTTTCCTTTGGTAGTATTTGTCACATTTTGTTTTCTTCCTTTTGCTTCCAGCTTTTCTGAGCCTTTACATTTGTGTTTCTTAAATAGAGCATAGCTACTTATTTTTCAAATCTGTATGAGACTCTTTCTATTTAAACCAGTGAGCTCAGCCTTCTTGCATTTACTGTAATTAGCAACATATTTGCATATGTTTCTACTGTCTTGGATAGCACTTTCTATTTTCCTCATTGTTTATGTTCCTTTTCTTGCCTCTACTGGATTAATTAAAATATGTTTTCATTTGATTTCATGTTTTATTTTTTTTCTTTACTGATTTGAAGCTATGCAGTCTATTTCTATTATTCTAGTGATTACCCTTTGTGGTATGATACAAAAATATACAGTCATGCATCACTTAACGACAGAGATACGTTCTAAGAAATGTGTGGCTAGGTGATTTTGTCATTGTGTAAACGTCATGGAATGTACTTACACAAACCTAGATGGTATAGCCTGCTACACACCTAGGCTATGTGGTACAGCCTACAGCTTCTAGGCTATAAATATATACAGTATGTTACCCTCCTCAACACTGTAGGTGATTGTAACACAATGGTGAGCATTTGTGTATCTAAACATAGCTAAACATAGAAAAGGTATAGCAAAAATATGGTATATGTATAGAGCACCCTTGACATAAGTAATCTCATCTTAGAAAAAGACTCCATCTTATATATCAAAAGTCATCATGCCAACTGGGACCAGATGATCACCTAATTGATAGAGACAACACCCAATCAGACAAGGGCATAACCCTTTAACAGCAGCCCTCAACAGAGGACTCAGGGATTTTAAAAGGAACAGGGTTTCACCAGTTTGACACAGCCATTGCAACAGACTCTGTCTTGCTGTCACTCATGATCAGCACCTGGCATCTGCTGCCATAAGGCTCTGCCCAAATCAAAACTCTTGCCCATGTTGGTGTGCAGAGTCAGTCCTTGATTTGGAGAGGGAAGAGTTTTGATTTGGGCAGAGCCTTATGGCAGCAGATGCCAGGTGCTGATCACGAGTGACCGCAAGACAGTGTCTGTTGCAATGGCTGTGTCAAACTGGTGCTCTCCTTGGACTGGTTTGTTAACCCCTCTTGCTATCCCTCTTTCTCTTGATGTTAAATGTCACTCTGTTTGGTGTGAAAATTTTAATCTATAACATTTACATATGAAGTATATTGCTATGTATTGTTTGCAGTATTCGCTGCCCTGTGGAGTGGCTTAAGCCTGTGTGCCCACGGCTCTGACAACCAAGTGAAGAGGTCGAACTAAGCAAAATGGCCTCCCTGGGAACTCCATGTAGCTCATGGGTTTTATGATTAAATATGCATCAATAAAAGTCTGACCTTACGAAAAGACACAAATGTATGTAGTCCTGCTTATGTTTGACCTTATGCCACCCACGACAGTATAAAATATGAAAAAGAATACACCTATAGAGAGTGCTTACCATAAATGGAGTTTGCGAGACTGAAGTCACTCTGGTCAGTGAGTGGGTGAGTGGTGAGTGACGGTGAAGGCCTAAGACATCATCGCACACTACTGTCGACTTTATCAACACCATACACTTAGGCTACACTAAATTTATGGAAAGTATTTTTCTTTCTTCAACAATAAATCAATCTTAGCTGACTAACTTTTTTTACTTTTTAAACTGGAACCTTTAAAACGTTTTACTTTTTTGTAATAAAACTTTTTAAACTTTTGTAACATCTTAAAAACACAAACCCATTGGATAGCTGTACAAAAATATTTTCTTTATGTCTTTATAAGCTTTTTACTATTTTTAAATTTTTATTTTTTTCTCAAAACTTTTTTGTTAAAAATTAAGATACAAACACATGAGCCTAGGCCTACAGAGAATCAGGACCATCAATATGACTGTCTTCCACCTCCACATCTTGTCCCACTGGAAGGTCTCCAGGGACTGTAGTACAAATGGAACTGTCATCTCCTAAGAAAACAATGCTTTCTTATGGAATACCTCCTGAAGGACCTGCCTGAGGCTGCTTTTTATAAGTAGAAGGGGTATAGTCTAAAATAATAAAAAATACAGTATGATAAATCCATAAACCAGTAACATAATCATTTATTATCATTATCAAGTATAATGTACTGTACATAATTGTATGTGCTATACTTTTATATGACTGGCAATGCGGTGGGTTTGTGTACACCAGCATCACCACAAACATGAGTAATGCATTGCATTATGAGGTCACCATGACTATGATGTCACTAGATGATAGAAATTTTTCAACTTCATTAAAATCTTATGGGACCACAATGATATATGTGTTTTGCTGTTGACTGAAACGTCACTATATCATGCATGACTATATTTAGTCTTTGTCCTGCTTCCTGGCACAGAGTTACTAAAATCTTTGGGATTTTCTGCATAATATGAGTGTCTTTCATTATTCATAATAAGTCCCATCCAATCACACCTGAGTTTGTGTTAATGAGACAAGACCAAGTGATAAGAAGGCTGGGACTTTCAGCCCAGCCACTTCAGAGAAGGGAAGATTAAGCTTTAAAGACACTCTTGAACAACAAGATTTAGTGAGCCCCTGGGCTGGTGCTGGGAGGGCGTGGAAACACCATGCTGCACCCCCGTCCCTTGTCCTGTGCATCTCCTATATCTGGCTGTTCCTGAGTTGTGTCCTTTATAATAAACTAGTAACTGTAAGCAAAATCTTCCCTTGAGTTGTATGAGTCATTCTAGAAAATTATCAAACCTGAGAAACGGTTGTGGGAACCCCCCAATTTATAGCAGATTGGTCAGAAGAATGTAAGGCCTGAAACTGTCAACTGGCATCTGACATGGGTCAGTCTTACCAGACCAAACCCTTAAATTTGTGGAATCAGGCACTAACTACATGCAGTGTCAGAATTGAATTGAATTGAATTGAGTTGAATTGGATTGAATCAAATTAAACTGAATTTATTTGAATTCAATTGTTGGACACCCACTAAGAATGGAAAATTGGATGTTGGTGTTAGAAAATGTACCAGACCTTTCAAACATTGTCATGTATAATTAATACAGTCTGAATGTAATTAATATCTTAGCCTTCCAAACAATATAAGGACATTGGAACATAAAATTCCAATCACTTTCCTTATGCCTTACATGGTACCATTGCCTAGTATTTTCTTCCTTATTTTTAATTCCTCAAATTATACTTATTATAGTATTATTGTTATTATCATTTACATAATGTTTGTTTAAATTTACCTAGAAATTTACTAATAGTATTGCTCACCATTTCTTTTTGTGTTAGAGACCTCCTTCTGAGATTATTTTCCTTATTCCCAAAATGTATTTTATTTAGAATTCTCTTAATTTTCTATTACTAACTGTTATCAGTTTCGTTTGATTACCTCACTTGGTTGAGTTTAAAGGCAGTGACAATCCAGTCATTGACAGATAACAGCACTAGCAGTCTAAGCCCTAAAGCGGCAAAACAGTTTTTTAAATTATGACCTATATTTCCTGTGGATTCAATGTGTACTTTAAATAAGACATGGGCTGGAAAATTATCATGTAAATGAGAAATATGAATGCTGTGGGATGGAATAGCTGCTTTACACTGCACTGAGAACTAGAAAAATAACAATTGTAAGGTTTAGAATTCTTGCTTCAAGACATGGTTAGAAATACAGGAAGCTTTTATGACTACCCAAAAAAAAGTCTCTTATTTCTTGCAGGTACGGGGTTGATGCAATTTTAAAATTAGATGAAGAGTTGTACCTGGAGTTGCTTAACTACAATATAAGTAGAATTTACAGCATTGCCTGGTCTCTTACGTGAAAAGTGGAACAGTTGTTGTGAAAGAGTGGAAGACTATGATCTGAGTCAATCCAGATAAGTCCAAATATCCTGCACTTCCCAAAACCAATGAATCCCCCCTTGTCAGCACAAACAACCCCTTCTCCACTATGTGAATAGTATGGATTTGTCTTGCTTGAAAAACTCTATAAAAACCTCACCTGTGATAATCATCTTGCCCAAGATGCCAATTGTACTTGTGCCTAAAAACTACCACTCTTCCTTGTCTCCAGTTCTTATCCACCATCAGATGAAAACATACCCCAAAGGAGCAAGTACAGAGTCCCTCCTATGAGGACAAGATTCATACAACAAAAGAATTATACAATTTTGCTAATTTATATCAGCAAAAACTTGGGGAATGTGTGGGGATGGAGATGGATCTTGAGGATGTTAGACAAAAGAAAAAGAAACATAATTTTATATTGGGCAGTTAATCAGTATGGATTCCGTGTTCATTATGCTTGCTCAGACAACTGGGAATTATTTTACAATATTTGATGGCCTTTTTAATTTTTTTTATTTTTAAGCAACATGCACAACATTGGGTGGTACTGCTTTGACTCACTTAAAATAATCCATGAGCTCTCAGTTGTGTTAGAGAAAAATTGCACTCAGTGGAATTAAACAGGCAAGGAAGGCTTTATTCAAGACTATTGCAATAGGAAAGGAAGACTGAAGTAACCTCCACCAAAATAAAAAGTGGGAGGAATTTTAAGAAGTTGGGTAAGGTAGCGGAAAAGTACTGGAGGATGCTAGGGGGAGATTGGGCAATGCGATTAGGCTGTCTGTTTGCAATTGTTGCTTATCATCTTCCTTAGGCTCCTACCTTCCCACAGATACTACGAGATAGTGATGTTATCTCCTTCACTGATTATATTTCAAAGACGTGACTCCCATGTACTTGAGAAAGACTTTCTTGGCTTGTAAAGCTAGCAAGAAGTTAGGAGAAGATTTACATCTCAAAGGGCAGAGAAAGCATTTACAATTGCAAGTTTTGAAAGTAAATGTTCTACAAAAAAGGCCAGGGTCCTCTAGCAAAGAAGAAACCTGTCTGAAGTTTAGGCAAACTGAGGGGAGCATCTTGGTTAATGGGCCCTGAGCAACAAGAGCTCTCTTGCTGTTTCAGGCTACAAGTAAGCAACCAACCCCTGGGGACCTGGGGGACTTAGACCTGATGGAGCTTGAAGTATAAGGGGGAAACTGGGTGCTACAGGGAGCAAGTATCATAAGAAGAATCTCAGTATACTTTTCTAAGATTTTGTAGCAAAGCCATGCCCTCACTGGCAAATAACACTTCTTTTGAGAAACAGCTCCTGACTTAGCATCAGGTTTTGGTGGAGTCAGAATGTCTAACCATATGCCTGAAAGTGAATATGCATCCTGAGCTCTTCCTCTTGAATTGGGTGTCAACTGACTATAAAGCCACAAGATCACACTTGCATAGAAGCACTCTGTCATCACAGGACCGAGATTGGATATGAGTGCTGGCTTTGTTTAATTAAAATTTTTGGTGATACTTAACTCTAGTGGCATATGATTTATTAGAGTTGGACTGTAATGGAATTCTAGCCACAGTAAAATGATGTTCTTGTTAATAACAAATCAGAGCATTATGATCAGTGAATTGTAAAGAACATGTTAATTATAATAATAAAGTACTTAATAGATTAGCAGAATTTTCAAAGTCTGACAAATTTAAAAAAACAGTCTCTGGATTCTGAAAAGTTAAAAATCATTCTTCACTTAGTTTTTGATGTTCACAACCAGTGCAAGTCTCCAAAATCTACTCAAGTTTTGTGAATGGCTTTTCTGCAAAGATTTTGCCCCATCTGCAGTACCATTGGCAATAAGTTCCTGATAGTTCAAGGAACTGTTCTTTATGAAGTTTGTATGCTTTCAGGTGGTGACACCATTCAGCACAGACCTCTGTGCTACTTGCTATTCTTTCATTTGTTAATTCATGTTGTCCAATCAACATTTTTTGATGTTTGTAATCTCCAGATACTGCTTGTTACTGAGAATACAGAGACCAACAAAGCATGGTTTTTGGCAACATGGAATCACATCCATCTTCATTTTGTTTGCAAGACTGGCTAAGAGGATTCTGTACAAAATACACATATCATGTGCAGTTTTAGCACTTACTTTGTTCCTACTTCTCATGCAAGATGTCACAGTAGTGGCTCTCAACCCAGCATTGATTAAAAAACAAACAAACAAAAATTCATGAAATAATGTCAAAGCAGTATGATGCAGCATACCCATAGTTTTATATATATATCACAATACAGCCACTTACACTCAATAGACATTTACTGAGCATTCATAGTGGGCCACTTATAAGGAGAGGGAAACATGGTCCAGAATATCCAAGAAAGATTTTGGAATATTTTCTTCCTTTTATTCCACATTCTAGTCCAACTACCATCTTATTTCTCCACTTCCTTTTGTAGCAAAATTCTCCAAAAGAAATGTCTATGTCTGCACTCTACATTTCTTCTCCAATTCTCTCTTGAACTCTCTCCAAACAGACTTCACACCCCTCACCTATTGTCAAGGTTCCCACTAACCTATATGTTGCTAAGTCCTATGGTCAATTTGTTTCCTTATCTAATTTATCTTAAATGCAACATTTTACATTGTTTCTTTTTTCTGGAAACACATTCTTAACTTGGCTTCTGGCCAAGTTGCTGGCTGTTGCTTTTCAATCTCTTTCCTTGGTTTCTTCTCCTCTACTGTAAGTGATGCTGATCCCAAGGCATGGTCCTTGGCACTCCTCTGTGTTGATGGACATTTGAGTTATTTCTACCTTTGGCTACTGTGAATATTGTCCACTACCTATGTGTTCTTCTTGAGTCACATGACTATAAATAGTACCTAAATGATTTCTAATTTTCTATTTCACTTGAACTCCAGACTTGTATAAGTAACTGCCTATCTAACATTTCCATTTGCGTGTCTAACCACTACATCAAACTCAATGGCTCCAAGATTAAACCCCTCAGTCTTCTCACCTCTTCCCACCTCCCCCACATTGGTCCACTATAACTAGCTTCTCCTTCAGGCTTCATCAACTCAATTAATGGAAATTTCCTTCTTACGTGTTCTGAATCAATAACCTTGGACTTATTCTAGAATACTCATTCTTCTCACATCTTACATCTGATCCAACAGCAGACCCTGCTGACTCTTCCTTCAAACTATATCCAGAATCTTACTCTTCTCACTTTCGCTTCTACCACTGGTCCAAGCCTCCATCCTCTTTCACCTGGAATATTACAAAAGCTCCCTACCTTCTGCCCTTAACTCATACAGACATTCTCTAAAGCCAGCATGAGCCTGTGACTTTCTCCCTGCTGCCCTGCTGCTTAAAACCTGCCTGTAGCTTCACCTTTCACTCAAGTCCTTAGAAGAGTTTGCATGCCCAGCATCCTCCTTTCCCAATTCCCCATTCATCACTCTCTGGGTTTATCTGTTGCTTCTCTCCCTTCTTGTCACTTTTGTCAGTCACACCGACTGGCCTCCTTACTTTTCCTACAAGACCCCAAATGTATTCCCATCTCAGGGCATTTACATATGCTGTTTCCTCTGAATGGGAAACTTGTTACAAGACAGGCATGTTCATCTTATGAGCGAGGTCTGTCCTTGCCACCCTATATAAAATAGTAATATTTTCCTACACTCTCTATTCCTCCCACCTTATTTTATTTTTTTCTATAGCACTAATCATCTGGCACAGTTTATATTTGTTTATTGTTTCAATTGCCTAACTTTTCCCTTAGAATGTCAGCACCACATAGGAAGGTATTTTGTCTGTTTTGTGCCTGGCTTTATCCTAAAACAATGCTGACACCGACTAGGTGTTCATTTAGCCATTAATTGAATGAATGAACAACTTGAAAGAAGTGTAGCTTACAAGTGGATCTGGAAAAATGGATAGAATTTAGATAGCAATGGAATGTATTACCCCTTTACGTAAGTATATACAAGTACCATTCAAAAAATGTAAATATAAACACTATACAAAAGATTTAAAGATAAGAAAGCAAAGTGGAGGGGCAGTGAGCATCAGAGAGGGACGATGGACAAGGAAAAGGCCAGCCTTCACTAAAGAGTGTCTTTCAAACACTTCTTGGTAATTTTTTTTAATGATGAAAATGCAAGGGGTTTGTTTTGCATGTTTCACAAAAATTTTCCCAGACCAAAGTGGCATCATCACTGCGGAAGCTACATCTATGAACGCACACTGTTCCTGAATCACATCAGATTCCAACCAGTAGGAATGACCTCTCCTCTAAGAACCACCCAGGAGAACCGACTCAGAAGAAAACTCAAGGGTCTCTCCAAATCAAGGCTGCCCAAACTGTGGATAAATCAAAGTGACTCTCTGCTACTCTTCCTCCTTGCAACCATGCAACACTGGCTTTCTTCTCCCTGAGCCACCCAGGAGGACCTTGGGAGATGGAATGGTGGTGCTTATTTTTGCTAGTACACACTTATTTTCCACGTGTGAAGAGAGAATGGAGGAGTCCTGCACATAACTGTATTGACTATATTTTCTAGTTTTCGTATCTAATGTTTTGACATCTGGGGCCTTGCTGACTAGGGAGGGACTGCTCCTCCCAGGTTTAGCAGACTCCTAGGGATAGAAAAATAACTCTTCCTAAAGTGTGCCTTCATATGCAAACCAAACAATCCAAAGCCCATGCCCCTCACCTGTCTCCTTTTGTACTGTGGACACTATTCCCTTGCCCTAATCACTGCAGGGCTAGGCATCAGACAACTAGGGGCAGCCCTATACCCCAGAGCACTAAATTTATTCAAACTAGCCAATCCTAAGCCTGCTAAGCCTGCTTACCCTGCCTCAGTTATTCCTTCTCTCAAAAACCACAATGATGGCTTTCTGAAGTACACCCTTCTCTCTGCCTGTGACCAACCTCAGTGTTCTCTTCTGTGGCTTTGCGTGGCATGGCCTGTCCCCGTCCTCCTGAGAACTGTGAGTAATAAACTATCTCTTTCAATGACAATTGTCTCCTGTTCTGTTGGCCTCATCACACCTGAATAAAAGCAAAAATCTGGATACATTTTAAAACAATAACTTATTCTTCTTAAGCCTAAAAACTAAACTATCTACTCAGACAGTTTGCAATTATAATTTGATGCAAATGTCTTAAAGCAAAGTGAAATCCTTTTCTCCTAATATTGGATTGGCCATAGAGAAGTGATCACAAACTATTATTAAGCCTGTCCTAGCAGTGCTTCAAGCTGAAAAGATTTCAGAACTTGACAATATCCTTTGACCTTACTTCACCTGAGAGCTAGACTATTTTATGTGTGAATCTGTCTGGCAGTTGAGCCAGTGTCTCTCCACTCAGTGACTTCTTGATCATCTCTTCTTCACTTTGCCCTCGTTCTTTCTGTCACCAGCAGGTCCATCTCTATTTAGCTCCAGCCCCCATCTCCGCATCCCACCCCCTTCTCCCCAACTCCCAGCCCTGCCCTCAACCCAGCCCCAGGTTGTGAATGTTCTGTTGAGTCAGAAGAGGGTCTGGTGCTCCTGTCTGTTGAGGTAAAGCTGACCTGTAAGTGCGTGGCTCCTTAGGTAAATCAGGTATAGCCATAAGTGACCCAAAATTATTCCTGAAGTTATCAAAACTAACAAACTGTGTAACTTCAGACCTGAGTCTGCTTAACAATTCTCTCAGGAGTCAGTAAAACTCAAAAGACATCACACATCCTCAATTGCTATTTGTGTATGTAAACGGAGCACGGGTGGGTGGTTTGAGAGCTCAAGTTCGTGTCTCACATGAAGCCAAATACGGTTACGATTGAACTTCTCTGCCTCTTTTTTTTTTTTAGCAAAAAATGAAGACAAACATCTTTACAATGTAGAATGCTGAAGTTAAGCATTAATTAGTTTTGTAGGATATGTTAATATCAAAAGGTTATTCTCACTAATGATTTCCTCTTAATATGATAACAAAATGGCAAGATCCTTTGAAATCAGCCCTGTAGCGTGACAATTGCCCTTTAGTGTGAGGTTGCCGATTCTCCAGGGGATGTCTGTCACCTGTCAGGTTATGCTTATGAAAGCTGTTATTTCAGATGCTCCTTGGAGCTTCATCTCTCAGTAGCTCTACTTTTGATTGATCCTTGGCAATCTGCTTAGAAAAACGTCAAACACCTAGAAAGAAAGATGTTGACAGGGAAGCTTGGCAGGATGGGTGACTTCTATATAGTCTTGTCATGATTCCTGTCATTTGAAACTGGGGTCTTAGCAAAATAGCTGAAACTACACCATACAAAAGGGTTCTACTCTGGCCTCTAGGAAATAGATTTAGGATGGTGTCTATCCCATTTTGATTGGATGGCTTTGATTGAGTAGATTGAAATAAAATTCAACAACTAATTGGTGTTTTGGCTAAGTTAACAGATAATTTGGAAAAACACTCTCTGTGCCTCATTTTTCTCATGGAGACAATAATGGCTCTTAATTTAAATAGTTGTTGAAAAGATTGAAAGAGAAGTTCATAAAGAGTACTTAAAACAGGCTGGAGTTTATTAAGTGCTCAATTAATATTGGCTATTAATATGCATGGATCACAGCTAAGCATCTGAATTTCTCAAGACCCTTTCCAAACATAACTGAAATTTCTAGTTTATTTAAAATAGGTTGGATTCTGAGCCATCTGAAATGGCCTAAATATAGTCAATCAGTTGACTACTGTTTCCCGAGTGGCCTCTGTATGATTTAATATGGGAGAAAATATAACAGAAATAAAAACATGGTATCTATCATCAAAGCATACACAACTTAATTGCCAGATAAAACTTCCCAACCCTAGAGCAGTTTTATCAGATGGGAATATTTATTAAACAGAATACTGTCAAGTCTTATGGTTTTAATCTGCCCAGTGAAAGGAGGATGGAGGAAACATGAAAGACCGTTGTTTTCCTAGCCTGTAGAAAGTTCTAGTCTCTCTGTTCTTAGGGTTTAGTATCAAGGAAAAAAATGTGTCTTTCCTCATTGACAAACAGTGTACTTATTTTTATCATAAGGTTTAAAAGATAATAGCCTTTTGAAATTATAGAGAACTGGATTCAAATCCATTTCTGCTCTTTGTTTCCTTACATATAAAATGTGGATAAACAACAACAGCTCCCTTAAATGAGTGTTATGGGAATTCTGTGAGCTACACAGTACTTTAAAAACCTAGCACAGGATGAGGCATGGGCTAGGTGCATAATAACTTTCACTTTTCCATGACTTCTCTTCTTTATAGAATTTGGTGTCTTTCCTTTTTCTTCCTTCCTTCCTTCCTTCCTCCCTCCCTCCCTCCCTTCCCCTTCCCCTTCCCCTTCCCCTTCCTTTCTTTTCTTTCTCTCTCTCTTTCTTTCTTTCTTTCTTTCTTTTCTGTCAGAAGGCTTCAGGTAGAATTCAATACTGAATCACAGTGATTATATTATCTTTGCCTTGGATCATATTTTTCCATCTCTATATATCGGAAGTATCCAGACTGGGATCCTTAAATGGACTTATAGGGGGTCCATGAAACCCCTAACATGTTTTGATTTTTTGCATAATATGTTTGTGTGTGTTAGGCCCATAACTTTCATCATCCAAAATGTCAGGGTACAAAAACAGTTTAAGAATAGAAGGTCCAAAATGGTTTTTGATCTTTTATTTCTAGTATTACTTCATATAATTATTTCAAGCTTTTTCATATTAGTTTTAGGATTTAGGCAGGATATATATTAACAATTAAGTCACTAATTAATAAAGCATACACATGTTATCTCCATTCTTGTTCTAGCAACTTCCCCTTTCTACTTACAAAGATTAAGTCTATGTGACAAACACCTAGGAAGGTTTGCCATCACCTCTGCTTTTGTCACGTAATTTATAACTGTCTATTACTCAGACATTGTTGCTGCTAACAAATGTTTTATGCCTTTTCCTAAGCCATGATGTTGTAAGCAGAAGTAGAATTAATTCATCTTGGTGTCCCCTATCAGAAGGCCTAGCTCAGAGACATAGATATTTGTTTATATGAATAAAATTTTTTATTAAAATCATAACCCACTCCAAATATATATAGCAGAATAAAAAAAAATTTTCAAGACAGGGTTTCGCTGTGCTGTGGTGCAGTAGCATTGTCATAGCTCACTGCAACTTCAAACTCCAGGGTTCAAGCAGTCCTTCTGCTTCAGCTTTCCAAGTAGCTGGGACTATAGGTGCATGCCACCACACCTGGATAATTTTTCTATTTTCTTTTTTTTTTTTTTTGTAGAGATGGGGTCTCACTATCTTACTCAGGCTGGTCTCAAAGTCCTGGCCTCAAGCCATCCTCCAGCTTCAGCCTCCCAAAGTACTAGGATTACAGGCATGAGCCACCATGCCCAGCCTAAAATAAAAATATTTTTAAACAATAATGGCATCTGAGTTATTCCACAAAGTTTTTTTATTGGTGAAAATATTTTCTAATTCATTTATTTATTTATTTATTCAACTAACATTATTAAAGGACTACTATGGGATCAGGTATACATTGGAGGATAACAGGTTTTTTGTCCAGTTTTATTTAAGTATAATTGACAAATAACACTGTATATATTTAAGGGTATAACGTGATGATTTAATATACATAAGCATTGTGAAATGATTATTACTATCGAGTTAGTTAACACATCCATCATCTCACATAGTTATCTTCTTTTGTGTGTGTGGTAAGAACTCTTAAGATCTACTCTCCTCGCAATTTTCAAGCATACAACACAGTATCGTTAATTCAGTCACCCTGCTATTCATTAGGTCTCCAGAACTTATTCATTTTATAACTGAAAATTTGTACCCTTTAAACATCTCTCCATTTCCCTACCCCTGGTCCCCCATAACCACCATTCTACTCTCTCTGTTTCTGCGAGTTTGACTTTTTTAGATTCCACATACAAGTGAGATCATACAGCATTTGTCTTTGTCTCACACAGTTGTTAACAAATATTTACTTAATATTGGCATGGCCAGACACTGTTTAGGCATTGGAGATACAACAGGAAAGTAAATAAAATCTTTCCCTCACTGAGTTTACATTCCAGTAGAAGAGTCAATCAGTAAACAAATAAAGAAGTAAATGCTTGGGAATAACACCAATTGGGTGTCGGACAGATGTGGGGGTGGGGGGAGGGGATGGGTGTATACCTACATGATGAGTGCCATGCGCACTGTCTGGGGAATGGACATGCTTGAAGCTCTGACTTGGGGGGGGTTGGGAGTGGGGGGAGGGGATGGGTGTATATCTACATGATGAGTGCGATGCGCACCGTCTGGGGAATGGACACGCTTCAAGCTCTGACTCGGGGGGATGGGGGGGCATGGGCAATATACATAACCTGAAGTTTTGTACCCCCATAATAAGCTGAAATGAAAAAAAAATAGAAGTAAATGCTAAATAATGCCCAATAGGGATAAGTGCCACCATGGAAAAAAACAAATGATTAGTTTTCAGAGAAATTGTTATTCTTCACTATTGAAGCAGTCTATTAAGATTCATTTATTTCCACTGCCATTGGTGTGTCTCTTGGGCTTTCGTGTGGAAGGAAAGCCAGAAAGGGCTGATTAGTTAAGATTTTTTTAAAAGCCCCTATGGCAAAGTGCCTTACACTCAGCCAGTGTGAAAAATTAAAGCCACCAACAATGGGCCCACTTGATTAGGAAACTTCAGAATGGCCCTTAGAGCCTCAAGTGGCTTGTAGCTCAATTTCAAACAAAACTGTGGACACATTTTCGAAACTTATGTCATCATATTTATAAATCTCTGTCTCAGAGAGATTGTAACAAAAGAAACCTCTGTGTCACATTTAATGGGAACTATTGCCCAAGATATACTGACCCATGCCAAGCCTTTCCCTTCTTTTGAAAGGTCAAACTATTTGAAGACTTTGAATTAAGGTACCCTAAGGCCACTTTAGACATAGACAGGTTATTGCCCTGTCCAGAGAATCCCAGAAACTGAGAGCATTTTTCTAGTGTCTGCTCCTGTACTTGTAAGACTGAGCCTTAAAAATGGAGGCAACACAACATGCTGGGGAAGAAATTTTCCAGAGGATACTGGGACCAGTTTTCTTCCATGCTTAGAATAATAAGTCCATGACTGACTTTACTGTGCCTTTTTTAACCGTTCCTAACTGACTCCATTTTGCATTACAGTCGTCATCTGGGACCGGAGTCAGGGGTCTACTCTGGGAGGTAAGAAGCACCCAGTCAAAAGTATCGCAGAAGACCAGGCATCCTAGAGCTTTCCTTGTAGCATACACCCCCTCACAACTGTGCCTTTCACTCAGCCATTGGCAACAGTTTATTTAAAATGGATTAAAAATGAAATGAGAGTTTTCAAAATCCTTCATAAAAAAAGGAGAACAGGCAGCTACTGGAAATACCATTAAAATCTGAACTTATAAAGCCCTCATACAACCCTGAAAGTTCATCGGTTTAAAAAACAAATATATAAAAATTAAAAGCCCGTGGAATATGATGTGTTTTAAGGAATGAGCTTGCAGTGATCCATAACATGCCTCTTAGGAGTGCATCTAGTTTAAAAGGTTAAGGGCAGAGGACACAATCTCTGCCAAAGGCTCAAACTTATGTTTTAGGCATGCATAATTTTCTTCCATTTATATGTATATTTTCATGAAAAGAAAGTTTCCAAAACTCATCAGAAAGGATAAAAATAAAAAAGAACAACCAAAATATTATTTCAAAAAAAATGGAAAAGGGATTT
>CM052438.1:114589079-114615780 GCA_028533085.1 Varecia variegata
CATCTGTGCTATGAAGACAAAAGACATACTTCTACATTTTTTCACCAGCATTTATAGTACTGTAAAATCCAGTTTAATATTTATAAAATTACACTCAATTTAAAGATAAAACTTAGGACTTTGTTTTGTTACCTAATAACAAAGACAAAATATACATACCATTGAGGAAACATATCTTTTACTGTCATGTCATGATTTTTTAAATGACTGAAATAAGCAGAAAACCACCTTTTTCTGTCGTTAATTAGTGTTGGAAGATTCACAGAAAACATTGTTAAAGAATTGAACAAGTGAGTATTATGTGGGAGGTTTGTTATAGAGTTGGCTGAAATTAAAATTAAAAATAATGTCTCAGCTTATGGTATTTGCTAGATTCTTTTTTAAGAATGCAACAGCTTTTTCTGAGCTATTGAAAAATGTACTGGAGAAGATATATTATCAAAGTAAAAAATATAGGAAAACTGAATAGGTGTAATCACTGATAATATAACTGATTTAAATAAAGTTTTCTTTAAAAAATTATTGTGAATAAAATTACAGGTGTAATAGCATGTTTGAAATTAATTTATTGAATTATTAGTCAGTCTTTTCAGCACACATGTTGAAAACAGACATTTCTAAAGTGCTGATGAATGTTATTGATGTGGTTAATATTATGTTTTTTAAGAGGTCTTCAAATTATAGTGGAATCTATAAATAAGGAAACAAATAAGAAACAACCTTAAAAATCTTTTATAACATACAGAGGTTTTCTGGTCATTTTGTGCTGAGGACTTAAGAGATTTATCGAGCAAACCTGAAGGTGAATTGCTCATTTTCCTTTTAGGAAAAGACACATGTTCATTTTTTTAAATTTCTGTAATGACTAATTAAGGTCTATAATCTGCTACCTAGCAAAAATTTTCAGACAAATACTAAATATTTAACTTCAACTTGACACTTTATCAATACATGAGAAAGTAGCAGCTATTCAGAAGAAAACTGCACAAAGGGGAGAACATTTAAAACAGAATGCTTTGAAATGTTTCAATTGTTAAGTGATTTTAATGCCTAAAATAATATATTAATAAATGTGTCACCTATAAAATCTGTCTTAACTATGTGTTTAAAATACTTAGAAGCAGAATTTTCTAACTCACTTAAATATTTTTCAGTAAAAAGAAAAAAATCTTTCAATAAAGAAACTTTAGTGGATATAACACACTTATCACAAATATAATTACTTAATGACTTCCAATTAATTTATAATGTCTACAGGCTGACAGGAGGGCAGATTGAAATTTCAACAAAACCTGTTGTCTTCGTGGTGGAGGGTTTGATAAATTGCCTAGTAGGGCGATTCAGCAAATGGAGTCAATATTGCATTCCGTTTCAGTCAACATCTCTGTGAAGTAGCTTTTTCAAGTATGACAAGCTTTAAAACCAAATGTCAACCAACAGGTAATTGGATTAACAATTTATAGTAATGAATGGAATAAAAGGAATGAATTATTGATACATGCATCAATACGGATGAATCTCCAGATCACCTATCAGAGTGATTCTTCTTTAAGCCATGCAAAAAAGAAGTACATACTGTGTGATTTAATTTATACAAAATTCTAGAATATTCAAACTAATTTATAGTGACAGAAAGGTCATTGGTTGCTTGGGGATGGAAGGGAAGAAGGATGATTTGCAAAGAGGTAACAGCAAGCTCTTTTTTGAAGGAAGTAATAGAAATGTTTATCATCTTCACTGTGATTTCAAAGGCATACACATATGTCACAAATTATCAAATTGTACAGTCTAAATGTGTACAGTTTATTTTATTCCAATTGTACATCAATATAGTTCTAACTAAAAATCAAAATAAAAACATCAACAAAAAGCATTTTTAGTGATTAAGTGATTTTAGGCACTTAATGATTGAAACATTTCAAAGCATTCTGTTTTAAATGTTCTCTCCTTTGTGCAATTTTCTTCTGAATAGCAGCTACTTTCTCATTTATTGAAAATAAAATGCAAAAATAATAAATTGAACCTAATCAAATTAAAAGCTCTACTTTTCAAAAGACACTATTAAGAAAATCAAAAGATAGGCCACAAATAGAGAGTACATATTTGTGAAGCACATATCTAATAAAGGACTTGTATCCAGAAAATGTAAAGAACGTTTAGAAATCAATAATAAGAAGACAACTCTTTTAAGTAAACAGGCAAAGGATTTGAACAGATACTTTATGAAAGAGTAATACAGATGGCAAATGAGCGCAAAAAAAAACTCAATATTGTCATTAAGGATATTTAAATAAAAACTGCAATAAAATACCTTCACATACTATATTAGTTTATTTGGGCTGCCATAACAAAGTACCACAGACAAAATGGCTTAAACAAGAGAAATTTATTTTCTCACAATTCTGGAGGCAAGAAGTCCAAGATCAAGGTTTTTGTAGGGTTAGTTTCTTTCTGAGGTTTCTCTCCTTGGCTTGTTGATGGCCATATTCTCCCTGTGTATTCCCTCTGTAACTGTTTATGTCCTAATCTCTTTTTATATGGACACCAGTCGTGTTGGATTAGGGCCTACCATAATGATCTCATTTAATTGTGATTATCTCTGTGAAGACCCTATTTCCAAATATGGTTACATTCTGAGGTACTAGGGGTCAAGATAGCAACATATTTATTTTTGAGAGATGCAATTTAGCCCATAATATACCTACCAGAATGACAAAAAATAATTTTTTTAACCACATATAAAGTGCTAGTGAGGATGTAGAAGACTGGGACTTTCTTTCAATGCTGGTGAGGATATATAATGGTTTGCCCACTTTTGAAAACATGCACTTGTCATATGAGCCAGAAATATCACTCCTAGATATTTACCAAAGAGAAATGAAAACATATGTTGACACACAGACTGTATACAAATGTTTACAGCAGTTTTATTCATAATAGCCAAAAACTAAAAACAATCAAAATGTCCATCAACTGGTGAACACATACATAGTTATATATCCATATAAGGGACACTACTCATAAATAAAAAGTAATGAACTCCTAATCCACTCAACAACATGGGTAAATCTCAAAAGCATTATGCAACATGAAAAAGGCCAGACACAAAAATAGTACAATTTATATGACTCTGGAAAAGGCAAAATTACAGGGTGATAACCTACAGGTCATATTTGGCAGGCTTCCAGATTAACTGCTTGGAAAGGTCTTATGATTCATGGCTCAGGTACATATTCATTTACTCAGGACATATTGTCCCTGAGTAAAGAATCTTGTTGTAAATCCCTCGAATCTTCTTGTGAGTTCCTCAAACTGTTGACGAACTGGTTAATACATAACCCACTGGCATTGAAAAGGACACTGATTTGTTTCTGAATCATGAAATTTTACTGACTGTCTTGTGTGTAAATCATTTTAGCTTATATGTTGTAATTGGCATCCAATGATTGTAACCTCTGTATTGTACCCTCCAATGAGAAAAGACAACTCTGATAGGAGGAGTCTCCCTCCAGTCTTCCAAACTTTCTTATAAAAACATTGCAACTGTAACAGATTTTGAAACATGCTCAACTTTGTTGATGTGTCTCCCTGACTCAGTCCTCAAATTTGGCTTTCAATAAACCTTTATCAAATTATTTCTGTCCCGACAGCCTTAATTTCAGTCAACAAGGGACAGAAATTGGATCAGTGATTGTTAAAGGCTGGGGCTGGGGTCAGAGGACTGACTGTAAAAGGGCCCAGGGGACTTTTTGAGGTTAGGGAAATATTCTATATCTTGATTGTGGTACTGGTTACAGAACTGCATACATTTGTCAAAACTCACTAAACTATACTCTTAAAAAAAAAGATGCATTTACTATATGCACATTTTATCTTAATAAGCTTGAATTTTTAAAAAGTATCAAAAATAGTGATCTTAAGAGCAGACAATATAATTGCTAGAACAGAAAATATTAAACGAATGTTTTCAAAAATATAAGGTATATTCAATCACAATGTCCTAATTAAAAAATGAATATTATTAACAATAACATTTTAATTCATACTTTCTCAATTTCTCTTGTGTGGATGCTTGTATACTGTATATAATAAATTAACACCTAAGCACAAGTGCATAATTTATACATAAATACCTACATAGGTAAAGGAGATGCAGTCTAAAATTTTGTCTAACCTTAAGGTATGCACACTCAGATATTTTGGATACCCCTGATGTAGTTGCTTCTGATTTTTATCATGATAAATAAGTCTCAAACTTACAACTCTGTGCTTAGAGATTTTATCCTCATTTGGTTTTTTTTTTTTTTCCCCCCTTAGGAAAGAATTACAAAATGTGGATTAATGTTTCAAAGTTTAAAAAAATGTGTCTCATGAAATATTTAATCATTTTCCAAAGTTGTTGAGTCAGTTAACATTGCCATAAACAATGAACAAAAGTGCATGTTTCACCATCCTCTTATCAACACTGGTTGAAATAATTTTAGATGCTCTTTATTATATTATGGAAGACTCTTTGTTATTATTTTTAGATTTTTTTAATTAGTAAATTACTTTTAGCAAATGTCTTTCAGTAAGGTATTAACATCTTAAAAACATGGGTGGTTTCACATTAATTTCCTTATATTAAGCCATCTTTACATTCCTGAGTGGGAGGTACAGTTTGGAATGTCTGCTGACAAAGCTGCCCAGCAATAGTCTGTAGTTGGCAATGGCTGGTCACAGCCTTGGCAGCAAACTCCTAACTACCCTTTCCTGCCAGAACCCAGTCGTTTAATAGATCTGTTTGTTTCCTCAATTTTAGTGCTACATACTCTCCCTCATTCTTTCTGCTTATATTTAGAGATATAAATAAAGTGACTATTTTCATAGTAGGTCTGTTTCTTCAACTCCTTGAAAATAGTTGTGTGGCCTCCATGTTTCGGGCACTCTGAGCAGGACCTCACCGTGACTATGTCCACTGCAGTCTTGCAGAACAGACCAGCTTTCCCTTCAGGAATTTCAGGCCTCTTAATTAAGTTTTGAGCGTGTGCTGAGCTCTGTAGGTGTGACCATCCGCTAGGTAATGCATCCTAGATTAGTTTATATCAGGGAGTCCAAAGCTGCTACCTAAATGCACTTTATCATCCATCCTACCCACTTAAGGGAAGCTTTCATGCACACAGCAGAACCAAATGGAATGCAGATTACAGAAGGACTTAACAACTCTCAGCCCTTTGAGAGAGTGAAAGCAAACAGCAGCACCACAAGGAGAAAACAAACAAACCAATAACGAAAATAGGCTTCGGGGCTTAAAATTGGCCAAATAGTGTTAAGATCCTCAGGCTAACATTTATTGAATCAGTTCTTTGAAGCCAACAAAACAGCCAATACCAGTTAAATAAGGCTTACAATTTCCCCAGGGAAAGAAACCTGCAATTCTCAATTCTAACTATACACCAAAACAGTCTATACAGCTTTTGCATGTATAATCTCTCTAGTATGTCTGGAACGAGGACTATACATCTGTATTTTTAAGAAGCTGCATGTATGTTTCTGATGCTGAGTCAATATTTTAAATCATTGGTTTTAATTCTGGAGATCAGATGAGCTTGGGAAAAATAGTAATAATTCCTTCCAGGAAGCCTAACACGAAGAAATCCTAAAATCTAAAAGTACCAGATTTTATGTTTAGCCAGTTAATCAATTTGTGCATTGATTAAGAACATTGGACTACATTGTCAAGGATTAACAATCTTGATACAGTTCCCAGAGTTACTTTGCATGGGATGAAGTTATATACCAGGTAAAATGGGGAGTGGAGAGCGTCTGTGCATGTTACCGGTCCTGTCCGTCTCTGCCGGCATGATGCTGGGCTGTTGACAGAACGTGTGCTTAGTTTGACAAGGCAGTTGCTGTCATGGAGGAAATGTTAATGATTTACTTATGTGCGGCATAATAGTGTTTGGAAGGCCCAGAAATAACAATACAAAATAATTTGGAGATTCTGGAGCCTGAAATAAACTGGAGTTATATTAAACCCATCTGTTCAGCTGTGCACTTCTTTGAGTCAGAGGTCCCTGACCACTAGAAAGCAGCCACGTCTAAAACACACACGAGTGGGCAGAGCAGGCAAAGGTGAACCCACAGAGGCAGCAGCAGACCCTGTGGGCTGAGTAATGCTGGAAAAATCAAGAAGAGAGGGAAGGAGGCATTGGCAGGGCAACAATTTGGAGAGAACAGTTATCTATTAATAAACAGAAGAGGGTGGGGAGCCTTTTTCTAAGGGCATGGTAATCAAAATTTCAGTGTTGTGGAGCTGGGAAGATGGTAGCATCCAAGAGGAAAGAGACCGCTGTCTCTGCTGAGCTACTGTACCTGCAAAGCAAGTCAGCGGGACTCAAGAATGGATGTTGAGGGTCCTAATAGCACAGGCAATTAAAGTCACTAAATGTTGGCTAATGATGCATCAACCAAAAACATAACTTCTGAGGCAGCAGACATTATTGCTGGTCTAGTTTTCATGGCAGCTGTTTCACCTTTAAATGATAGATATGCAGAATTTTACATATTATTTTTCAGCTCCAACCCCATCTTTCTTCCTCTACTCTGCTTTGTGACCCTGCAACCTATATTTCCAGACTTGGAAGTTAGCTGGCTTCCTATTAGCTGGTTTCTGCCAACAAGAAGTTAGCTGGTTTCTGCCAACAAGAAATACTACAGGGGTATTGGAAGGAAGAAGTAGAGAGAAGGGACTTCCTTTTTGGTTTTTCCTGTTCCTATCAGCGTGGTTCCAGCCTTCAGCTTCCCTCAGTACTCCCAGAACCAGCCTCATCTCCCCCTCAGAGCTCTAGCAACAACCTGCAATGCCCCTTCCTCAGAGAGCTGAGGACCTAGATGCTGCTAGCTGTACCCTACATCCCTGTTTACCTTCATTCTAAGGGTGGTAGCTGTGTCCTGTGGTTATTATCTCTGCACTACCTCAGTGCTCCCCTTTTTTTTCCAGCCTCCCAAAGCCTTTGTAACTAATTACCTGTATGAAATCCCCCCATGTGAAATGTTTAGAGCATTTTTTGTCTTTCTGACTGGACCCTGCCCAATACAGAAGGCAGCAGTTGATCTGGCTAATGTGTTCAAAAGGAAAGAACAAAATGTAAATGCATTAGTTGTGCTTACTGACTTGGCCAGACCTTTTTATTCAAGGTAACTGCTGAGATTTTCAATGATTATCTCTGCTTCTGAGTCATCATCCAAGGTCCAACCCTTTTAATCTAGTTAATATCAGTATTTCAAGATCTCACTGTCCTAAGCCCCCTTTCCTATACACCTCTCCCCCAGCCTCCTTGGATCCATGTACTCCAGGGGTAGGCAAGTGACGATTACTCTCAGTTCCTTTGTACAGAGACCCAACGTGGGCCAACCACCAACACCGTGGGTTGACTTGGCATACCCCTTTGTAAATTTTCACTTTTGAATCCCAGTATAAACTGACAGGATTATTTTGTCAGTTTCCATGATGTGTAGCACAGTTTGAATATATCCCATAATTCTGAGCTCCCGCTAAGTAATACAACCCTACTGAGTGTCCAAATTTAAGGTCAAGCGGTGAGAGGTAACTGTTTTCTGCATATAATCCACACTCTTGACTCAGAGAAGTCTCATTCACACAGCTGGAGTCTCCTCTTTTTTCCCATATTTGTCCATCCAGACTCCCACAGTTCCTTTCAATGCTTGGAGCCCCTGGGTCTCACAATACTACATGTAGGAGTAATTTCCACCCTATGGTACCTCTTTTATCAATAATTATTTTAAATACTCAAACAATTTGGGGCTATTATATTCAGTCTATATAAAAAGAACTCAGCATTAAAGAAAATCCATGCACATTTTGACAATAAAAAGTTCTTATTGATCCTGAGAAGGGCTTCTTATTTCTAAGTACTGGGATGAGTGAGCACAATACTAGGAAAATTCTAAATTATGGTTTCACTTCAGATAAAACTATATTTATGCTTTCTTATAATTTACTTGAAGTATCTTTGAGGTGGTATCAAAGGTCTTCATGGTAGTAGTGGATTTTCAATTGTGTGCTCTGAGTTTCTTAAAAAAATTAAAATATATTCACTCAAAAGTCACCCGAAGTCTATGGGTGAGGGGGAATCTAGCTAAACAGATAAGAAAGATAAAATCCACCCATTTCTTAGGAAGCTAGTGAAAAAGAGGTAAATTATCAGAAATGTCTTTCAGAAATGAAAGTTAGATTTTTAAAAGCTTTGTGCCACTTACTATGTACGTAAATATAAAAGAGAGGAAAGTTTTCTTTATAGACATCTCTCTTAATTTAGGTTCTCTTACCCTCTTGCCTATTTGCTACAATAACTTTCATACCTCCCATGTTTTCCCTGAACCTGTACTCTGATCTGTTCCTCACACAATAACACCCTTATTATTCAAAATCCAAATGAGTCATCTCGTGTTTTAAATTTTCTGTGTGTGGAAAATTTGGTCCTCCATTAATACAAAAATTTTTAAATTAAGTTGTACTCTATCACTCATCCCAAAATATACTACAGTCAAGATACAAAACTCTATTTCTTTGCTGTTTCTATACTTTTGTCCTTCTTCAGGTTGGAAGGCACATAGAAGAGAGTAGCCCAGGTAATATTTATAAGCTCATTTAATTCTGATAGCCCAGAACAAAAGGGAATACCTGAGAAAAGCAAGTCACGACACCTGTCCTCTGCGTTTTACTTCAGAATAAAGAGCAACAGACAAATTGAAGAGATATATAGGAGATAGCTTTAGCAAGACTTTGTGATTGATTACATGTGTGAAGTCAAGACAGAGGAGACAAGGAAAGTGCCCACATTTCTGACTAGAACAACTACGTAGATTGTGGTGTCGTTCTTTGGAATCGTGAATATAGGAGAAAGAGCATAATGAAGGAAAAGAGGAATTGTCTTGGATGTATTAAGTCTGAAGTACTTATGTGAAATTGAAATAGAGACAACAAGCAGGAAATTGAATGTATTTGTCTTTATCTGCTATAGACTGAATGTTTGTTTGTGTCCCCCAAAATGCATATCTTGAAAACCTAATCCCCTGTGTGATGGTACTTGGAGGTGGGTCTTTGAGAAGTAATTAAATCGTGAGAGTGGAGCCCTTATGAATGGGGTTCATGCCCTTATAAAAGAGGCCCCAGAGAGCTTCCTTGTCCCTTTCATCACGTGAGGACACAGCCAGAAGACGACCATCTGTGACCCAGGAAGCGAGGCCTCACCACACACTGAATCT
Source organism: Varecia variegata (assembly GCA_028533085.1). Classification (NCBI taxonomy): domain Eukaryota; kingdom Metazoa; phylum Chordata; class Mammalia; order Primates; family Lemuridae; genus Varecia; species Varecia variegata. Next base: position 114,598,350 of record CM052438.1, read on the forward strand.
GCGAGTGCCTAGATCTTAGACTTCCAGCCTCCAGAACTGTAAGAGATAAAGGTTTGTTGTTTATGAGCCACCCAGCCTGTGGCATTCTGTGATAGCAGCCTAAACTGGCTAAGACAACATTTCAGAAATAATCTGGGCCTAAAATAAAGATTTAAGGGCCTGCAGCTGATGGATTGTTCTCAAAGCCACTTTCTATCCAGGGAGAATATGTGAAATAAGAAAAGACAGTCTGAGGAGCATCACATTTGAAGAAGAGAAGCCCTACAAAGGGGCAGGCACCAGTGGCTTGCACCTGTCATCCCAGCACTTTGGGGGGCTGAGGGTGGAGGGTCACTTGAAGCCCAGAGTTCAAGACCAGCCTGGGCAATGTAGTGAGACCCCATCTCTACAAAATAAATAAATAAAAAGAAAAAAGGAACGCTACAAAGAAAACTAGGAGAATCATAGACATAAAGTGACAATGAAGCAAAAAAATAATAATGATAAGGTATTTTTAGGGGAAATATTATGGTACTGAGATATTAAGTAAGAATAGGACTAAAAAGTTTCCATTAGATTTCACAGCAAGCAATCCCAGTGCCGTGTCAGGGGCTGAAGCCAGGTAGATGACAATGGACTGAGCACATGGGTAAGGTGGTGAGAATACGGGGACTGCAGTACAAACTATTCTTTTGAGAAGTTTGTCTTCTTCTTCTTTTTTTTTTTTTTAGCAGAAAAGAGAGTAGAATAGGAATAAATTCTGATGGAAAGTTGCCAAAAGAGAAAAAGAGTTTGAAACGTAAGAAACAGATCTCTGCATCATCAGTTTCACCATCTCTCCATTTCTCAGTACACAGAATGTTCTAAGCTCTCCCAAGTGTAAAAAAATTTTTTAATTCTCCTTTGACACTCCCCCCCATGTTTCTACTGTCTCATTTGTCTACTCCCTTGCACACAAAACTTCTCAAAGAAGGCATCTGTAATCATTGCCTCCACTTCTTCACGTCATATTTGCTCTCTAACTCCAATTCTGCCCTCATCACTCCTCTGAAGCTACTCTATTGTGATGCAAAGAACCTTCCCCTCATCAAAGTCAAAGTAAAACCACACCTCTGTTCTCATCTTAAACACTTAGCAGTATTTTAACCTGCTCAAATACTCTTTTTTTTTAAATTCAGTGACACCATAATTCTTGGGTTTTCCCTCTGCCTCTTTGGCAAATTCTTCTCAATTTCAGCAAAACTTCTTTCTCTGCTAAAGCCCTAAATAACCAAGTACCTCCAAACTGGTCCTGGACCTCCTTCTATTTTCAATCGATATTTATCCAATTTGTTGTGTCTTCAAATATCAGATGTACAAATAACTCCCAGTCTTTTTCTCATATAGTTGTTCTCCTACTTGACATCTCCACTGGGCTGTCTAATTGATGCTTCAAATTTAATGCTTCCTGGCAAATATTGAATATTTCCCTCTGAAAGTGAAGGTGCATGGGATACAAAACATAGATGGAGAGATTAAAAAGAGGAACAGTTTTTCTACTGTAGGGAGGTGGAAGGAAGAAAGGAAAAAGATGATGGGTGCAAATGCCAATAACTTGGTAGGTATGGTGGCAGACAGTTTTAAAGGAAGACTCCACATTAAGTCTTCTATACTTTCTTAAATGGAAATATAGTGAGAACACCTGTGAGCCAAGTTGTGGCTGGATGTCTTGAATTTATAGTGACCATTAAGAATTATAAGCAAGAGAGTGATGTAATTATGTCAATTTTCAAAAAGGTAAATCTCCCAGAATAGAGCGTGAATTAGAAAACATTGAACAGGAAAGCATGGAGACTAATTAGGCAAGACCCTAACCACATTTAGAAAGAAAACTGACTATGGAGAGAGAATGTGAGAGCACACATCAAACATCCAGCCTTTCATTGATTCACGGATGTTCAATGCTCCCCTTCTGTTCTTAGTCTATTCAGAGATGATTCATTTACTACCTGTTTATTGTCTCCTCTAAACTGAAGACAACTACTTTCCTGGAGGCATCACTGATCATGCGAAAAAAAGGAGTCATAGTGAGGAAGAGCATGGCTGGATCACTGTGAGCAACATTGGAAAGAAATAATCATTTCTATTCCGTGGGGAAATGGAAGTTATCTCTACATCTGAATGATTGCACATGAGTGAAACTCAGTAAGAAGAACTACCAAAAAAAGTTGTTTAAAACAAGTTGTTAGGCCGGGTGCAGTGGCAGATGCCTATAATCCCAGCAATTTGAGAGGTGAGGATAGCTTGAGCCCAGGGGTTTGAGTTTGCAGGAGCCATGATCATGCCACCGCTCTCCAGCCTGGGTGACAGCATGAGACCTTGTCTCAGGAAAAAAAAAAAGAAGAAGGAAGAAGAAGAAGAACTACCTGTTCCTCTGCATCCAAGGTGAGAGGGCATTTCTGAAGCACTTTAACTGGGAAATATTGTCAAGATCATCCCGCTAAGGAGTATGTGTGCTTCTTGCTGTTGGTGCTAATTGGACATAAACAAACTGTAAGAACAATTCATTTCTGGCACCCTATAAGGATGGTACTCTCAAAATAATAGGAACCAAAGAAGAGAAATGGTGTGCCTGGGCATCCCCTCTGAGAAAATATGTTTATGAAAACATCCATTGTGCAGGAGGTGGAAGATCTGTCATTCCTCCTAAGGAATTGGAGTAAACAGCTCATTAAATTCACATAGCATACTAAGGTGAGACAGAAACTATGAAAATCAAGAAAGAGGATAAATAAACAAAGATGCTGGATGTTTCCAATGGAAATTGTTTAATAGGTATCAGGAAGAAAACAGGTTGGATATTAAGCTAGAATTTAAGCATAAGTTGTATTAAAAACTGATCTGGCCACTTACGGGGTAGTTTTTCATGACGCTCCCAGAGTACTATCGTAAAGGAACAGGCTGAGTCCCTGATTGGAAGAGGGCAGGGTAATGATTACATGGAAATGTCAGAAGATGGTGAATATCAAGAATTAGTGGAGGGGCTCAGGTTTTTTTAAAAATATATGTATTGTTCAACCAACTAAAACACATAGATCTTTCAAAAATGTGATTAATGATCTACTGTATGCCAGCACTGTAAGAAATTCAAAGATGGTATAACAGATGATATAAGACATAATCCCCCAAGATGTTTTTTTTTTTAACTTGGGATTAATTTGTCATTTAGTTGCAACTCCTTATCTAATCAGAATTGATTATGTGAACATTGTCAATACTCTAAAACTTTTCTTTAATAAGAGAAAAAAATACCAAGTGATTAATACTTTACTTGTTAATACTCTAACTTACTTAACCAAGGAATTCGTGCTTTTTACCAAGTGGCTTATCCAGTTGATGCTTTTCACTTTGATATAGTAATCTATTCATTTCTGGACAAGCTCCCCTTTCTCATCTCCCACAACAACACAGTAGTTCTCTGGATATCCCAGACACCCTTTTCTTCAAGTGTTTGCAATCCCCAAGATTGTATTCTAGGCCCTCCTCTCTTCTCAGTCGACACATTAATGCTTGCACAGAGCCTGGGATATAACAGATAGTGAATAAGCATATTTGGGGTTGATGAATCCAATCAATCGTCAAGTTCTATGGACTTTTCCCTTTTCAAATCCAAAATATATGCATGTTAAAAAATGGCACTGGAAATTAATTTTAGGGTACAAGGAAGTGTTGATTTTATATGCATTGGACTTGGAATAGCCAAGTTACAAAAAGAACATTGCATTTGTAATATATAGTTACCATAGTTGCAAATTTCTATTTATTGTTATTTATTCAGCTAATGTCTATGACCCCAGCAAAACTGTAAGCTTCATAAGGGCAGAGAAGGTGTCTACTACTTTTGTTTCCCATTCCCTTTCCAACTAGCACAAGTGTCTGACTCACTATATGATCAGTAAATATTTGTTAAATTTGCAGAACAGATGAATGAATGAATAACAATCTTATATCTGATTTTGTACAATGCTTGAAAAGCTGAAAGTTGGATAAACTGACAGGAAAGGACCAAATCCCAAAGCCCTGTTGGGTTTGGATAGGATTGGAAAGGGGGATTGAAAGTTAAGCTCAGGGCTGCCCACGAGATAAGTAGACTGTATAGCAGTAGGAGACAGACGAGGGCATAGGCAAACTATCACACCCCCCCAAAGGAGGTGCTTCAGGACTCGGGGTGGAGGGTGATGTAAATAATCATCAAAACTGGTGCAATGGAGTGAGTCCTATAACAACATGGTGGGTCACAGTAAGGAATTAGAGAATGTCCAATTATGAGGAGAAGGAACACGTAATCATTAGCTTCATTCTTGGAGGGAGGTTCAGATGCCTATACTGTTCCTCGTGAGCCGCACACATTGGAGCCGACCTCTGAAAGTGTTGGGATTGAGCAGAGATTTAGGACAAATTAAAATCAAAACTGTTCTGAAATAAAATCATGTTTTCTCTGCTGCTCTTTACACATTCCTGGGCCACTGGAGGCTGCTTTTGACCTGCTGTTAAATTATTTTTTTCTTACATTTCCCTTTGTTAATTCTCCATTATTAATGTCATATTCTTGCTAAAAATCTTTAGTGGCACCTCATGGACTGGGCTTTCTAAATCAAATCCCCCAAATCTGCTCCCCACCCACCTTTTCAATCTGACCTTCCATACTGCCCTGTAAGCCCTCTCTACCCACTAGACTAACTTATTCACTATGCCTAAAATATGTCGTTCATTTCCCTACCTTTGCTTACTTCTTGAATTCTTTTATCAATTTAACAAAAAAAAAAAAAAAATTGAGCAAGTGTCAGGCAGTATGCTGGGACCACAAATACATCAGGTCCCAAGATATTTGTTGAATGTTTATTTTGTACCAGAGCACTGTACTAAGTACTTTACATGGACTTACTAATCACAATAGTGCTTTGAAGCTAATTATATTGTCATGCTCATTTACAAAAGAAGAATCAAATGTAGACCTTGACAAATTATCCAAGATCACACAGAATAGCAAAGAACATGTGTAAAATGTACATATTCATTCAACCACACACAGCATGAGCGCTTACCATATGCTGGCAAACTCTGCTGTACCCCAGGCTAGACCAATCCCGAATTTCGGTCAAACTTGTCTGCCACCTATTTTACAACATTCTCATTCCTGATCCTCTATCCCCCTGCCTGAAAAGTTCTTTTCTTCCTTTGTCTCCATCTTATTGTTTCTTCAAGATTCCACTGAAAGCAGCCCCCTCTACTTCAGATGAGAGCCGCTTCTCCAATTGGGCTGACAACTGCAAGTAGCCTCTGTGGGAATCGAGTCAAGTTCTACTGGGTATTACTTGTTCCTTAATTCAGCGTGCGTGTCAAAAGACCATAAACTGCTTAATGGCAGGAATTATGTCATATATTCTTTTATATCATCCACAGAGCCTAGCAGTACCAGGCGCCTGGAAGCTTCTACTAAGTTTGAGAATGGAATTCACCTCTATTAAATGGACTTTGATAAAGATTTTCTATAAATACAGTCTCCAACTGTTTCAAACACGCTCTCTCACATTGTCTGCACTTCTTGAAATTTATAAATGCTAGCTTTTTTGAAAATGGTAAAGAATTAATTTCAAAACACGGTCATTAAACATACAGAAAAGTTATTCAGAAGGGATGTTTGAAATGATGGAGAGTTCTAAAGCTTGAGCATCTTTTTCCTTTTCATGATACACGAAATTGTTTCAAATGAAAGGACACTGAAAGGAAAGAAGGTATTATTTTGGTTTTGTGCCTAAATTAATTTAATGGCTTGTTCAAAAGAATGACAATTCAAATGACTTTGAAGCAGAAGACATATTTTACTATTCTTATTATCAAACTCGAGAGCACAGCCATCCCTCCAAAATGTGGCTCATTAAATTGATTTCAAAGCATCTTTGTTTCTTTTAATTATACATGTCCATCTACTTTCTAAGTCCTTTTATTTGCCTTGAAACATTCCCATTTTCTGACAAGTCTCTAATCTCTTGTGAGCTCCTCAGAGAAATTTAGTGACACTCTCTCTGTCACAGAAGGCTACATGCTCACAGCCCCAACACTTCTGCTGAACTTGCAAAGCTGCTGATTCTCTGGTTTGTGTCAGACCCTGACACCTAAATTTCCTTTTCTAGGCTGCTGACAGCCAACTCCACTGAGGGCTTTGCCTCTGACTTTTCTCTCTAGACATCAGGTCAGCTGGGGTTCAGGAGCTGGCAGGATTTCTTCTTTCTCCTTGCTCATGGCCAAGGTCATATACTGAGAGACTGACAGCCCAGGCAAAGAGCAGATGGAGAGTCTCTCTTTGGCTGATATGGATGTATGATGAACAACTGCAATACACCAGGAAGCAGCTGTGGTTCAGAAAGAGCCCTGGACTCACAGTCACAAGGGCTGTGTGTGTCTCTCATTTCTGCTCCTTAGCACGTGTGTAACACTGGGCAAGTCAGCACAACTCTCAGAGCCTCAGTATAATACCTTGTGAAATAAACATGATAACACCTATAATGTAGCATTGCTGCAATTATTATACAAGGTAATGAATGCAAGAAATATGTAAATGGAAAATGCATAGAGACCTCTAAATGTGGGGTTTCCCAGTTTCTCCTTGTAGTTTACCATTGAAATAGAAATAGGTCAACGCATTCCCCTACAGCTAAAGTCAACTGGGATTAACAAAACCATTGTGAAGTTAAACTACTCAGAGCAGATGAAAATTAAGAGCCACTAAAGTTGGGTGAACTCTCAGAAACAGGAAAAGGAATAACTTATGCCAGAAAAATGGTTTGACTCCTTCACCCGACAGGTTTCACATCTTTTCTGTCTGTCTATCCATCGTTGCAGTTCTGTCCTGAGGAGGGAAGGACAGAGACAGGCACAGAACTATCATAGCAACGTAGAACAATTAATAACTCAATGTCACTGTTTAATGGATCTCAACTCAGTACTATATATTTGTAAGCCACTTTATAGCTTGCACAGCACATTCTTCCTATTTTTGAACTCAGGAGTCATTTTATACAGTTCTATGTGCAAAAAAAAAGTGTGATCTAATTGGTTCCCATCATCACAAATTCTGGAGCTTCTAGAATGCTGTCTGGAAACCAGAAGTCCAATCTATCCCCCTCCATGGAACCTACTCTTCCTGTCACTGTCCAGGGGTCCCTGAGACAGTGCAATCTCAGTGCAATCTCATGTGCAATCTCAGTATGCCAACAAACGGGCCACTACTGAGGGGTTTCTAGGTGCTGATCTAGGCATACCACGTCCAAAGCAGGAATTTGGGCAAAGTCTCCCTCAAGCACTGTCACAGGTGGGAAGGCGGTGTCATTCCCCACTTTCAAGGCATAGTGTCCTCTCTGCAGTGTTATATTCATGGAAGAGGTTCCATGGCCAGGACTCTTTAGATTAAAACTATTCCAATTCTTGTTGCTTCACGGTCATGAGGCAGAGGAGATGCTACTCAAGGTGCTGCTCTTTGGGTAAAAATCAGCTACAAGGACATGGAAGCAATTTGGGCTCTTTGGAGAGATTCAGGCTTCCTGATATCCCTGAGGTCAGACTCACAGCAGATGAGTCTTCTTCACCGACTCCACATGAGTGCTGCAACTGAGCTCTTTCCTTGCCACGCAAATACTGGACACCTAGTATATACAGCATAATCTGCTAAATCTACTAAAACTGAATATAAACAAGAGTCAATAAAAAATAATAAATAAAAATGAAGTCCCTAACTCAAGGCACCTGCGTATGTGGTTGAGAGGACTCTGCTTCTTAAAGTGGAAAAAAAGATTCAATAACTTACTGAGTTGCAGGACCCTCAGGCACTAATAGACCCAAGCCCAGAGTTTTATATTAAACTATTTTAATTCCCAAACTGATATAAAGCTATTCTAAAAGTCTTGTGTTGGTCACTGCTCTGGCAGGACAACCCACACATCTCACTGTAACCCTGTTTTAGGGTGGCTGAGCTGTTTGGTCAACAGGCTGTTTCTGTACACTGCTATAATATAGCCTCAATTCCCAGAACAGAGTCTATTAAAAAAAAATGTCAAGCACATGAATTTACCCAAGATTAAGATGGCAATAAGTAGCATATTTGGGCATTGAACTCATGTCTCCTGATTCTGGTATACATTCCAAACTCTAAAGTAGCATTCTGCTTGAAAAATTATTGTATAGAATCCTAGACTCTTGGAACAGGCAGGGATCTTAGAGCTCATCTAATCCTCCAGATACACATTAATATGAGCAATAAAACCTTCTGTACAAGATTATCTTGTGTATGCTCAGAGGCTTGTAGACATTTTCAGGTAAAAAAATTGTCAGATGTGGTATCTTTACAATAAACCTGTATATTGTAGAATAGATAAATAGTACTTGCTGATTCTTATTATGATATCTGTGAGTTAGGGAATTGTTACACGTTGGAAGTTTCAAAGTGTAAACATCTCTTTTTTCTGTTATCTAAAGTAGTTATGAAAATACCAAAACCAGGAGAAATGCTCTAGCTATATCATCTTAATTCCAGTCATGTAAATATACTAAAAAGTAATCGCTTAAAGGTGTCCAATTTCTGTAAAACACCTGCATTTTACTAATTAGCTCTACCTAAGAAGTTTTTTAGGTTGATGTAAGCAATCATAGACTGCTTAAATATCTTGTGTACAAGGCTCTGAGCTAGATCCTGGGAGGGCATACGAAGGTAAGTAAGATAGAATCTTACTCTCTGGAGGCTAAAGGAGATGACAATAGCTATAAGTGAAACCAGGAAACAAAGGAGTATAGTACAGGTGGTACCAATAATGCGCTTAAGAATTCTGGGTAAATATAAGGATGGCAATAGCTATAAGTGAAACCAGGAAACAAAGGAGTATAGTACAGGTGGTACCAATAACGTGCTTAAGAATTCTGGGTAAATATAAGGATGGGGAATTATAGAAAGCATTCATAGAATAGATTTTTAAGGTGGACTTTGAAGAGCAAGTGAAATTGTGACCTACTGAGATGGGAAAGAATCCATTCATTCATTCATTCATACAATAAGTACATATTGAGCATTAATAAGCACCTGGACATTATGAATACAGTCATGAACAAGACATACAGAGCTCCCTGCTCTAATAGAGTTAATGAACTAGTGAAAAAGACATGTAAATGTGCAATTATAATAAAATGTGTTGTTGTGAAGTATATGGCACATTGAGAACATGTAGAAGAAGAAGGAACAAATCTACTTTAGAAAACCAGGCAAGGCCTCCTTGAGTACCTAATAATTTGAGAAGAACCTGAAAATAAAGCAGAAGTTTTCCAGGTGAAGAGAGCAAAGTGTTCCAGACAGAAGAAACAGTATGTGCAAAGACCCAGAAGTGAAAGACAACATGTGACTTCCAGGATCAGAATTGAACTTGGAGTGGTTAGCTCAAAAGCATGAACACCAAGAGATGTGACTGGAGCCTGAGCTTAGATGGACTTGTAAACTCTATTTCTAGAGGGCAACTGAGCCACTGAAGAAATACAAGAGAGATGTAATATGATCCGATATTTTTGGAAGGAGCATTCCAGTTCTAGGAAACAAAGAGTAGTTTATGGTAGCTGATGGAATAATCTAGGAGTCTAGATGGCAAATAATGGTGGCCTAGACGAGGGTGATAGTAGTGTTGGTAGAGAGAAATAATTGGATTTCGGAGATATTTAAATGATTAACAGAATGTGACAATTAATAGACTGGGGGGTGAAGCATGGGGAAGTATCAAAAATAATTCAGGTTTCTCAGGTTTCTGACTGAGGTAGGGAAGATTGGGAGAAACACAGATTGGAAGTATCTTTGTCTGTTTGGGCTGCTATAACAAAAATACCAAAAACTGGGTGACTTAAACAACAGAAATTTATTCCTCATGGTTCTGGAGGGTGGGAAGTCCACGTTCAAGGTGGCTGCAGATTAGGTGTCTGGGGAGAGCCCCCTTCGGGCTGATAGATGATGCCTCTCACTCCCTCTCGCTGTGTTCTTACATGGTGAAAGGAGCAAGAGATCTCTCTGGGGCCTCTTTTATAAAGTCACTGATCCCACCATACGTGACCTAATCACCTCCCAAATACTATCACATTGGAGATCAGGTTTCAGGATACAAATTTTGGGAGGGCACACGTATTATATTCAGTTTATAGCAGCAGGGAATCCTGGTGGGTTTTGTTTTGAATATGCTGACTTTGAGGTTTGTTAAAGACATTCCACTGGTGCGGGTTTTCAGGGAAAACAAGGCCATCAGAAAAGGCATGAAAGGGTAGAAGGGAGGGAGAGCTCTTTAGCGAAGAGTGTGGCTGGGGAGTAAGAAACTAAAGGAGAGAAGTGTGAGAAAAGCTAGAACTAGACTGTAGAGGGCCTGGAAAACATACATGAATGCGTGAAACCATGAATGCACACACACTCAGAGAGGAGTCCGTGTGCATTCAAATCACAAGCTTGCTAGAGACGACACAAACCACCCCATGCTCGGTTTGAGAAAGAAGTGAAAATATCAGTTTCCTAAGGAAATCAGGGTCTATATTGGGAAAAAAAAAATCCCAGAAACATGAAACCATTAATAGCACCTCTCAAAAAGTTATCCTTTTTCTCTCCAGTATTTCATAAGATCAAACTCAGAGCATTCTGAAGTAGGCCCGAATTCATCCCTCTAACACTCAGTGGTTATTCTGCTGCTTCTTGGAGAAACCTGGACACTTCAGGTCAATTTTTAAAACATGACCAGCTGCAGAAAAAATTGGAAGTAGTATCTTCCTGCCTTCTATTTGAATTCTCTTTTCCTTCTTCTGGGCCCAGTAGTTTCTTAGCTTTCAACTATAAAAAAATGGTACCTACATTGACAATGTACATTCTCAGGTATTATCTCTATTTAATCATCACAGATACCCTATAAAGGTAGGCAAGGCCACTATAATTCGTCGTTTTTATAGATAAGGAAACTAAGGTTTAGGGACATAGGGCATGAAAGTAGTTCCTCTGATGGTAGAGCCAAACTTTTTCCACTCTGAGGATAAGGAATTAGGGAGTTTTTCATCCTGTAAGTCAGAAATAGATAATATGTAGCAGTGTGCTACTGAATTCCCGCTTCCGTAAGTGCAGCAGACATCAATAATCATGTTATTCTTTTCCACTGATTCTAGATATAGCCTCCAAATCCTTGTCAACATATTTCATGTAGCTACTACCTGTGAATCTGAGTTAGCATATGATGAAATGTATTTTCAGTGCTTACCTTAGGTATTTAATATTTGCATCTTTAATCAGGACTCTGAAAAACCTGAAAGCTTTACATGCATTAAGCCATGGCTTCTTGTACACTAAGTAGTTATGAGATCTTGGGATGTCACTTTACGAATTTGAGCCTAGCTTCCTCACTGAGAAAATGGATGATCTCTAAGGTTCCTTTCAGTCTGACAGCCAATAATCTTATGAAAGTCTAGGAATGGCAGCAGGATGGGTAATTTTGAAGCAGAGTGATCGTCCCATTGCTACTCAAGTCATATTGTACAGACTTAAGCTTTCCTTATTTTCTCCTTAGCCCAGCCCTGCTAATCATTATGTTCAAAGCTCATGCTGGCCCATGTGGTGCTGAAGAATATTAATTGATTATTTAAAATGTAATACATGAAACTGTTTCTAACATTTCTTTTGGTCTCTTATTAGGTTGGAATTACACAGATTGCATACAGATTATAAGAGTCAGAATGGCTTAATATAATATTAAAAATGTTATACATTTTATAAATATATAAAATTATAAAATACGTAATATAATATAGGGACTTTTGAGTGAGAGAGAACTAAGTTCAAATCCAGATTTCATCTGTTATGGGTAGTGGATGACTCTAGTGAAGGTAACATCCCTAAGCCTTGGGCCTTTTAAACAGATACAATATATCTAATTTGTGATGTGGTGTTATGTGAATTAGAAATAACGTGTAGAAATACTTCTTATCACGGCCTGGCATGTGGAAGATAATTAATGTTAAATATTATTTAGGGATCTCTAATATCCATTCGAGACACTACACAATTGATTATCTGTTTACCTACCTTGAAAATTTAAAATATTGCCTTTTGGTTCCAGATGCGCTCCTTAGATTATTTATAAATATTTAACATTAGCAGATCATACCCCATTCCCATAAGCTCTTCTGTGCAAAGAAAGTTTTGTGGTATATAGACCCATGGCTATAATCTTAGACATTAGCCCAAGGTCTGTGATCCCTGAGCAAAGCACATGCCTTGCTATAGCCACAGATGAATAAATATAACGACCACCATCTGGACCTAAACAGAGCTCAAATGGCTGCCAGGGTGACACCGTGCCTGTTTGTTCCTACTCTGTGTTCCAGAATCACCAGATAAATTGTTATGTTTTAATCCCACGTCTTCATGCTGGGAGGAAGCTTTGTTTGAGACTAAATAAAGGCTGTGAGTTTAGACTGGATATAATATTTATCCACTAAAGTATCACTGTATGTCTGAAAAGCAAATATCATTAATGGGAACTCAATACCTTCAGATCCTATTGAAGTATGCTGAGCCTCTGCAAAGCAAGGCGATGAGAAAAATTAGCTTTTGACCACAGTATAAAGAGCAGCAGGGAAGCGCTGTGGGGTAAGGAGCAGGGAGGGACGCTGTGGAGCTGCGGGCAGCAATTATTCATCCTAGCCCTGCCTATAACTTGTCAAAAGACTTAAGGCCAATCGTCACTGCTGCGTCTCTTTGATTTCTATAGCTGTAAACCGTGGACAACTATTAAGAGTTACTGTGAGCCATATAAAAGCAAGAGAATCAAAGCATTGTAAGGTTCAGTGAATGTGAGGTGATAGAACAAAATATATTGATGTATTTGTAAAATCGGGACTAGTCCTGATTTGATGGCTGTGGTCAATGGTCTTTCTGCCAAAATATCTCATGTCTCATGAGGACCAGCCTCCCCTGATACTCCAAATTCCAATCATTTGGGATTTTTCTCTTGGGTTTAAGACATTATGTATGACCCAGATAGCCCAGAGGATAAACAATGCTCCTCTTTTAATATGTTTGCGTATGACTCCATCATGAGGGAAATAGATAGACTGGTTTTGATGGAAGTGAGATGGGTGGAAGGAGGGGTCTGGAGATGGAGGCGTAGTACATAAAAGCAGGGTCAGCTAGAACTCCAGGGAGGGAGTAATCCACGGCAGGTGACAACGAAAAGCAGCTGCAGAATTCTAAGTAGCTGGAGTGTAGAAAATATGGAAAGGGGAGAAAGATATCTTCAGCAGGAACATAAAAGGGTGCATAATACCTACTCCTTATACAGTGGCTAGCACTTTCTGCATGGAGTCAAGAAATCACACTACAATACACACCAATATTGTCCTTTGCCTTTAAGTGGCACAGTAGCAGTGCAACAAGATTGAGATAAGTCTCTTCCCCTCTCTAAACCTTGGTTCCCTAATTTGTAAAATGAGGAGACTGGAGTAAATGATCCCTGGGACCCATGCTAAGGCTAATACGCTATGCCTCTGCATATGTCAGGGAGGCAAATACACTGCAGGTATCTGACTACTTCCTCCACACAGAGGCTGAGCAGACATCAATAATCAATCATGATGTTTTCCTGCTGAGCTCAGATAAAGCCTTAGGATCCTTTTCAAGGAGATAGCCACTCCTATTCTATCAGAGTTGGCCAGGAGTTGAAATCCATTTGCCATCACTGCTATATGTAGTTAAATTCCTAAATTGTCTCAAAGACTTGCACAAATAATAACAGTGGCTCCAGGATGCAGATTTAATTCTGCCCCAGGAACTGAGTAAACTCCTGTGGAGATTATATGAGTGGAGTCAGCCACCAGATATGGAGAAAAGGCAGACATAGTCAGCTAATATCTGAAGAGATACAAAGAAATACTGGGCAGAGTTGTTCTCCTTGTTCTTCACCTTTCCACAACTACCACTTCATTTCAATGTCTCCTCTGAAATAAAAACTATGCTGAAAGTGACCCAAAGAAGGAAACAACACATGTGGGTGGGAGTTAAAACACTTGGATCACATTTGATGGTGGCATCTCGGGTAAATAACCTCTCAGCATTATATCCATATCCTTGAAGTAGAGATTAAAATACTTTATAGGGTTATTGCAAAAGGCAAATAAGATAAAGTAAGCCAAAGTACTCTGAAAAAAATAGAAAGAATTACAGGAAATGTATTGCTCGTGTAAGCCCTGTATTAGCTAACATCTTTGGAGAATTTATTTGACAACCAATTAAGGTAAAAAAAAAATGACCCACAAGACAAATATTATGGTGCCAAGGAAAGAAAAGGGCAGTGACAAAGGAGACCAGAGGGACCCTGTATTAGAGCTCTCCAGAGAGACATAACCAATAGGAAGGATATATATATATATATGCACATATATATATATATATACACACACACCCTAAAGGATCTTCTGTATTCCAGACATACACTTTCTAACCTGCATTGTGGAGTGTTAATCCAGTTTCCCCTTGGTAATCCAGATCACTCACCCCAGCCAACACTGTAACTCCCCTCTTAGCCTGCTGACTGAAAGGCGTGAGGATCCCAAAGTGGCTAAGTAGCCATCTTATCTTCCAAATCATTGCTGTGTCTCTTCCAGAGGGTGGAAGCATTTCTTCCCCTGGAACTAAGACCTCTAGGCCAGCAGAGCATAATGTCATGAGAACAGGAAGCAGAAATTTTGCTAGTGTGTCACTAGAGGAAATGGCGAGTGGTGCCATGCCCATTTCCACCTCTTGATTCTTGTACCTAGGCTATGGGAAAAACAGTACCATACATCAGATGCTGATTCAGAGCATAAACTATCTTCTAGAGGACATTTTTTCAGCTCTGCCAGGTATTATCAACTAACTGGTGTGTAACTGCATCAGGATGATGGGGAACATGGGAAGACCAGTGAATGAGCCCATTGCTGCACTTCTTTGGTTGGAAAGTGAGTTCCTTGGTCAGAAGCAATGCTGTGTGGAATACTGTGACAGCAGGTTAGACATTCCGTAAGTTCACAGATGGTAGTTTTAGCAGAAATATTGCATGCGGAGAAGGCAAATTTATATCCAGAGTAAGTGTCTATTCCAGTAAGGAGAAAATGCTGCCCTTCCATGATGTAAATGTTCCAATGTAATCAACCTGCCACCAGATAGCTGGCTGAGCACCCTGGGGAGTGGTTCCATAGGTCAGATGGTCCAAAGGTCGAAGAACCTGGAGTTCTGATGTCCAAGGGTGGGAGAAAAAGGGCATTCAGCACTGGAAGAGAGAGAGAGAAAATTCACCCTCCCTCCTCCTTTTTGTTCCATATGGGCCCCCAGCCGATTGGATCATGCCCACCTACACAGAGAGCAGATCTTCCCCACTCAGTTCACTGACTCACACACCAATCTCCTCCAGAAATACCATCCAGACAACCTAGAAACAATGCTTCACCAGGCATCTAGGCATCCTTCAATTAGTCAAGATGATACCTAAAGTTAACCATCACAGACACCAAACCCACATTTTACCAATGTGGCTTTCTCCTCCCATCCTCTGTGGATTATTACTTCTTCAGCAACATGACTCTGAGGTTCCTCATGGTTCCACTTTTTAATGCGCCCTTCTCAAAACCCAGCATCTTATATTCATTCTGCTATATTTATCTCCTATTCATCTGTACCTTGGGCAGTCTTGCAGTTGATGGAAAACATGAACTTCAGACCACCTGGCACCACTTGCAAGGCTCAGGGGCACAATGACAGTGGAGAATGTTTGTAATTCTAGGGCATTAGTAAACTCTCTGAGTGCACATGGTCAGGGTCTTTAAAGTTCTTTTCCTTTTGTTCTTCAGCAAAGTTTTGGCCGAGAAGCAATTTTTCAGTCCTTCCCTCCATGTACTTAGAGCACCTGGTTTAGCCTGAGACAATGGGTACAGCATCTGAATCCACGTTCCTATCACATCTAGAAACTAAACCCTATAACTCTACAGGAGTCAAGAAAATACCATTAACCAGAATTTTGTCCCTGCCTCATGTACAACATCCTTTATATGTGTAGTGTGAGAGCAGTGCTCTGGGGAACCTTTTTAGGAAATGAAGGACATGCTGATAAAATGGGGAGGAAAGTCAGAGAGAGATTTAAGAAAAAGCAAATCTAAGCTGCTGTTTGCTCAAATTGGATAAAAACACATGGAGCAGAGCTGAGACATAGTCGGGACATAAGTAAATGAATCCTCATGGATGCTTTATGGTTTAGAGAATGATATAGAAAAAAAAAATCAGAGGCTATGGGGTCTTGCGTTAAAGATATTCATTGTCTCACAACTTCAAGAATCTTTGAATGGGAAAGGGTCCCAGATCACTTGATCCTAAATCTTGCTGTGATTAAGTTTATTACTTCTCTTTTTACAACTGAGGCTAACAAAGTTCAAATCGTAAAGGGGCTAGATGATGATGGGTGTCACTGATTTTCCTACATCTTCTGCCACTACATCACAAAGTAAGCAGCCAACAGATTGATGACTTCAGAGGAATCAAAAGAAGAGAGAGTTAGGAAGTTAGAGAGACTAAGTTCTAACTGCCTATTGCATAGAGGGTCACTAACATGGATTTTTTCACAGAGGGAATGTTGAAAGGAAAACATATTCAATTCTTTTTAGAAAATTGCAGAGTATTCTAGGACACTAGTGAGTTTTTAGTTCCTATTATCTCTTTTCATTATTCACAATTTTTACAGCAAAGATTTCAGTGTTATCAACAAACAATCTAATAGTGTCCATCTATGTGAGAGCATCATATGTTTGGTCATTTTTATTCTGCCACCATGTGGATGTACCACAGTGAGAGATTCAGAGTGACATGTCCAAATTCATAATGAGAGTTAGTGGCAGCTCTGAAATGGACATTAGAGACAAACATAGGAAGAAGTGGAACTTAAAACAGAACCTACTAGAACATATGTTCAACAATATGAACATGACCAAGACAACCAGGGTAAGGTAGAGGGTAACAGTATAATTTTTAGGAGGGGATGGAACTGATTCATTTCTGTAAACTCTTCTGTGCCTAGCACAGTTCTTAGTCCATAGTAGACTGACAGAAATGTAATTTTGTAATTGGCTTTAATTTGATCAACTAAAATCAGGAGTTGTTTTCAGATGGTTCCGCTGTAGCTGTGAAGAAATAAAAATAGAAAATAGGAAATGGTATGTAGTGTTTACATAGGAATCCCAGAAAACCCATTATGACTTTCAAAAGTGTAATAACCCAATAAATTTTCCAGAAGAAACAAGAATAAAAATGAGGATCATAAGCAAGGCAGTTAACCTTTCGGGAACTCAGTTTTGAGCCTGGATCAACAATGACATGATTATGTCTCTCCCAGATTGA
>CM052438.1:114616280-114641608 GCA_028533085.1 Varecia variegata
TTATTATTGCATATTTTGTACCCAAGGAACTGATCTCAAAGGAGTTAAACTTTCCCAAAGATCCACAGCAAACGTTTATACTGCTGCCTCGATATACCACAAATCAGTTATTACATTGGTTTTCAGTGACTTCCTAGTTCCAGCTAAGGAAAAATTCTTACCAACACATCATTATATTTAATCTATTGTGAGTAAATTGAAAGCCAAGATTTAAACACATACATGACTTCAAAAGTCAATTTGCTATGGTATGGACCATTTTCTGTGCAACTGACTACAGGTTCAAAAGGAGTTTGGGTATATGAGGATCAGTTGGCATGAAATCATCAGAAAAATTTCCACGTAAGAAGCAAGTCCTTAGCTGGCACTAGAAAATTGGGTAGATTTTGAGAGTTGAAGATGGAATCTTTAAGGCAAAGGAAACTGACCTTAAGAAAACCATCCCCAAATAAATTCACGGATTGTGAGAGCACAGCTATGATATTTTCTTATTCATTTATTGAAAAGCAAAACTTAATCCGAGCCTCTATCCATGAAATTAATCTCTCGTTTTAAATTGTATGTTTTCAGTTCTGAAGTTAGAAATATAATGCAACTGTGATTGCAAAGGAAATGATAATATTTATATTGCAGAGAAATGATTTTTAAACTATTCATCTCCAGATAAAGAGCAAAAAGATTCAATGCTTACCACAAATCAGTTATTACATCAGTTTTTGGTGACTTCCTAGCTCCAGCTGAGGAAAAATTCTTACCAACACATCATTATATTTAATCTATTGTGAGAATTTAAGATCTGAATTACCCTAGGAAGCTTGAGAATGAAAATAATAAATGTCTTAAGATGTCAAAAACTTGGAATTGAGTTGGATTTGATCTTAGGAAGGAGTTTGGGGCTGATACTGTTTCCTGAATTATTTTTCTTCTCGTGTACACGGCACTGTAGACAGACCTGAAATAGCTCACTTTTTCAGCTGTTTATTCCCAAATGCAATGAGAAAGCTGAGAAACAGATGCCCTTAGCAGAATGCTGGATGAGTAAACTCACCAGGAAAGAAGAACTGAAGAGAACGAAGACTAGAGGCAGTCAACATTTATGAACACTTACTAAGAGCAGCTACTGGGCTGGGCATTTTCACCTGCATGATGCCTTTTTTTTTTTTCTTAGTAAGAAAACATGGCTTAAAGAAGTCATGTAACTTGTCCCAAATCTCACAGAAAACACATGGAAAATCAGGATTAGATTAAAACCTATTTTGCAATATTTGTTGGAGGTTTGTGGGGGCACTTGTTAATCCCTTCTTCTATCTAGATGCCAACCAAGAGAATATAAGCCCAAGGAAACAAATGAGGGCCAAAATACCTTTTCAGGTATTTGCTACTGGCAAATCTAAACTGAGAAGCAGAGCGGGACCTCCTACCTTCCTCCAAAAATCTAGACCTTGAAAAGCCCATGACACAGAAGTCTTCACCCAGTGGCACATGGGAAAACTCAAAAAGATCAGAGACTTGGCTGACCTACCAGAAATCAGACTCAGGCCTGATTTATCTGCTGTCTCGAGTAGGAGGAGGCAAGAACACACCATCCCTGGGCAGGACTGACATGGAGCAACAGCAAGGGCCCACATAGCACCCATAGTCCAGTAGAATGGTCTGACCTTCTGGCTTACATGATCCACTGGGCTCCAGTCACTGCCCCCAAGGAGAGGAACAAGTGAGTGCTGAATGTCACTGCTCATACCTGAGAAGAAGCGTGGAAATCCTTCATGAAAAGGAGAATAGGAAGTCGAGATTGCCCATAACACTTTTCACTATTATCAATAGCCCTATATTCAGCTTCTGCAGACTATTTGTATGTAAGCCTTCGTAATAGAGCCTAAGGTTAATGTAATGCTCTGTAGATGATATAAACAGCATAGAACCATCATAACATGAGGAAAACAACCTTAGGAACATTCTTCATTATGGCATTTGTATCTGCATTCAAGACTGAATATAATGATAACTGTTTTTTTAATTTTTTGAGAATTAAATGGTCTTCCTCTCTCTTGAATTTCACAAAAACATGATGTGATGTTACTATTGAGCTCACTAAATCATTGCTTACCTTGATTTTCCAGCTGCTTTTCTTCCCAAAGAGATTGGGAGCAGGTTTTCATGTTTGTGTCCTCCACAGGACATAATTAAACGTTGTAACCTTCGTGGAATGTAGAATTGAACTAATGCTATCTCCATAGTGTAGTCTAGAGACTAGCTGAAGGTTAATGTGCATGTATTCTGCTCACCAGTGTCCCTCACAGCATCTAGCAGTGCTGAACACATGGTGGGAGACGAATGGATGATTTACTTAATAAAGTAAGGAACTCAGAACCTAGAAAGAAGGCATTATTTTTTTTTTTTTAAAGAAAGAGAGTCTCGCTCTGTCCTCCAGGCTGGAGTGTAGTGGCACGATCATAGTTCCTGGGCTCAAGGGATCCTCCTGCCACAGCCTCCAGAGCAGCTGGGACTACAGGCCTGCACCATGCCTGAAAGCAGGTATCTTGTTCTTGAGAAAGCCCATGTTGTGTCTTCCAGGATCTGTCGCCATTCAGGCAAATACATTCAGACATAAAGCAAACATCCTACGTCAAGTCTAGTGTTCAGATTTCTTTCCTGAATAGTCTAAATTCATCTGATCTGCATATTGTTCTTTCCTGATTCTGGCTGCCTATCTTATGTCCCTTTTATTATCCTCTTCTAGATTGACACACAGCCACCTTTTCCCCAGTAACTTTGCCTTTAATTCACTGTCCTAGCCAGAGTATTCAAAGGCATCCTTCAAAACAACACATTTCTCAGGTCTTCCAGATCCCTGGGATCACTCCGTTTCCCTAAGCTGCTCACCAAGTATAGTTTGACCAATGTTTGTGGCCAAAATACAGAGTGTGCCTTCTATGCCAAAAAAAAAACCCCAAACGTTACCAATCACTAGAAAATAAGTATTTTTCTTCCTTGCGAGATAGTCACACAATCCAATGTTGCCCAGTTTACCATGTTGCCAGGAAGCTGCACTCAGAGCTCATCTACAGTAACTGATATTCAATATTCAGTGACATTAATTTCTCCACTTCATTTAAATTCTTTGTGCAATTCAGTTGTCCATTATGGCATTCCTGATTCTCTAATATTAATTATAACAATCATGATAATCATAAATAACCACAATGGGGCTCTATATATCAGTTGCTTTCCTAAGATACATAAAATATATATTATATATCATAAATGACATGTATATTACATATATAAAATATATAAACTTTTGAAGTTAGTACTGTTATTCCTGTTTTGTAGACAAGTCAACTGAAGTGCTAAATGTTGAAGTAGTTTGACCAAGGTCTGATTAAAATGTGCCTCCAATCCCCACTTCCATAGCTTCAGAGTCTGAAATCCTCCCTGACAATTTCTGAGAATTCCTGGCTGTTGCACAATCTCGGAGCCGTTTCAGGACCTGAGACTTTGCTTTCTTGTTTGATGCATCTAATGCCTACAGTTTGGACCTTTTACAGACCCAAATAAACACACTCAGTCTTTCCTTCTTTGGTTCAAACAAATTAATAAATAAAACTTGATATCTGGAGAGATGAGTGTCAGAATGTCAGTTACATTACTAATAAAGCTGATTGAAGAAGGTGCCTTTGGATCTATAGACAAATAACACTTATTAATTGTCCCCACTTGAAATACATGAGTCCATCTGTCTGGTCACTTTCACGGATGGAAAGCCACGGTCTTTCCCATCCCTTCCCTGTGAGTTACTACATGGTGAGCAGTGATACTGGCTCAAGGGGAAAAAAGGAAAAGAAAAAGCACCCAGAAGACTAAATTCATTTCTTCTCCCAATCTTGTCATTCAGGTAAGTCACTCTCCCTTCCCTGGTGAGAGTCAGAGCATTATTCCAACTGAAGTCCTTCCTTCTAGAAGGATTTTCACAGGAAGTGACAGTTTTCCCTAATAGCCAGACATGAAACTCAGCCCATTCCTCAATTTCCATGCATTTACTAGATGTTGTTAAAACTTTGGGGGGGGGGAGGGCAGATAAAAACTGGTTTTAAATCGCAACAATGTTCCAGCTCCTAATTTTTCATATCTTTGTTTTCAAATCTATCCTGCAAAGAAAAGAAATTTAGATGGAAAAGTGGTTTTAAAAATACAATAATAGTGATTCCTGCTATATTTGTATCCAATTTTTATTTTTAAATATGTTGTCTTATAGTGGGTTTAATTGTGTATACTGGCTTTAAATAAGCTTTGGAAATCCACATAATAAAACCCAAAATTAAAATAAGAACCTGAATCCTGAAAAAGTGTATTTGTCTGTCTCCAACTGCAAGTGAATCTGGTCAAATCTGATGCTCCCAGATAAGTGGTTTTCCCATGGAAATAGAGGACAGAGCCTTTGAAAACAAGCAAAGACAGGCCAAACTTAGAGTAAACATGGTTTTTTAAAAAAAATATTCTTCTAATCCACGTCCTAAGACAAATAAAGTGAAAGTAATTCTTTCAATAATTGAAACTAATATTTATTTAGTATTTTTATTCAAATTGCTCAATGTATAGGAAAAAAAGACTGCATCAAATTTTTGTACTGTGATATATTCTTGGGAAAAAAAATGACTGATACTCTACTTTTGAAAAAAAATCTAGTATATTAGCCAAATTGGGAATTTGATCCCCAATCTCATTAATTCACATATGTGCTTTAATTAAAAATTTAATTTAGAATTTGTATGGAACATTAATCTTCAAAGCACCCAGGAGTAGTGAGTGAAGGTTACTAATATTCTTCTTTAGGCTTTCAGGCACAAACATTCAATAAGGGTCTAGTGGTGCAAAGGGAAGGAAAAAAAAATAATAAAATGGAAAGCAAAAGTATTACCAATGTTTTTTAAGTGATTTTAGTGTAAGGAGGCCAGGGGATTCTAGAGGAAAAACCTAGTCACAAATATGAAGTTTAGAAGTAAGTATAGTTAAGAATGATGACAAAGAACCATAAAATACGTTAGTAGTTATAGTGGCCAATAATGCTCTCCTCCCCCAAAATAGGTCCACACCATAATCCCTGGAACCTGTGAGTATGTTATATCTCATGGCACAAGGGATTTTGCAGATGTGATCAAAGTTAGGGATCTTAAAATAGGGAGATTCTCCTAGATTAACTGGGTGGGCCCAATCTAATTATGTGACCTCTTAAAAGTAGAGAGCTTTCTCTGGCTGGAGGCAGAGAGAGATGCAATGAAGGCAGAGACATGTGGTGGAAAAGGCACTTGGATAGGTGAGGCAGAAGAGGAAGCCACAAGAGAGATCTAAAGTGTCAGAAGGACTCAGTTTGCCATTGCAAGCTTTGAAGGTGCAGAAACGGGACCAAGAGCAAAGGAATACAGACAGTCTCTAGAAGCTAAGACAATCCCTGGCCAACAGTCAGCAAGGAAATGAGGACCTCAGTCCTATGATCACATGTAACTGAATTCTGCCAACAACCTGAACGAGTGTGGAAGCAGATGTCCCTCACAACCTCAGATAAATCCTCAGGTCCCACACCTTGATTTCTGCATTGTAAGACCTGAAGCAGAGAAATCAGTCATGCTTTGAAAAGAAATAGATCTAAATAATAGATGATGTATAATTTCTCTTAATATTCCCTTCATGATGGGTTTGAAGAGTGTCCCCCTAAAATTCGTATGCACCTGGAATCTCAGTGTAGGGCCTTATTTGGAGGGAGGGTCTTTGCATATGTAATTAAGGTAAGGGTGAAATGAGACCATATTAGATCAGGGTGGGTGCTGAATCGAATGAGAGTGTTTTTCTAAGAGACTGAAAGGAAGAACACAGACACACGTGGAGGAAAGCCATGTGAAAACGGAGACAGAGATTGTAGTTATGCTTCCATAAATCAAGGAATGCAGGAGCCACCAGAACCTTGAAGCAGCAAGGAAGGATTCTCCTCTAGAGTCCTCAGATGGAGTGTGGCCCTGCCAACACCTTGATTTCTGATTTCTGGCTTCCAGAACAGTGAGAATAAGTTTCTGTTGTTTTATATCACCACGTTTATGGTGATGTGATACGCAGCCCTAGGAAACTAACACAGATCTCTGGATCTGCCAGCAGCTCTATGTGCTCTGGGAAAATATGAGCTCAAATGGAGTATTAAGGGTTGCTTATGCTTCCACTCCTTCCTGTAGAGGTTGTGTGTTTCTTTGTTCCAAATTTTGTGTAGCCATTGTATATTTTCTGAGATAATTGAGAATCATTTTTCCTGACTTGTTTCCTCTTTCTTCTGCATCAGAGAAAAACATGAGGAGTCTTAGCACGGCCACCTTTGTCAACTCACTATTGGAGGGAGTCCCTACAGTGGTATTCTACGGGGTTTTTTCTCCCCTTGGACTCCAGGAACTCGGTACTTACCCATCAAATTGGGGGTTTCAGCGAGGCATTCAGGCTTTTGTTTAGGGTGCTGATGTCTGAAAACCGTCTTGGTTTGATCCTGACTGTTTTGCATTTAAATTATACCTTTTGAATCATAGGCTATGAGGTCCTACCTCCTACCTCCTACCTCAGTTCCAGCACAGCTTGTACAAACTTTGTTATTTCCTCTTCTTCTTATAATATTATTTTGTTAGGGGCAGTAATGTTTTGTGAGTGAGCATCCAGACTTGAATTTTTAAGTATAGGCCTTTATTACTTCCTACCATATCCTGACCTTTTTTGCCTGCATATGCTTGAAGTGGCCAATATTTCATGTCACAAGCTCTCCACTTCAAACAAAGAATGAACTGCCCAATCATCCCTCCTAGTGCATTCATTGTCTATTGGTACCACAAAAAATGGCCACAAACTTAGCAGCTTAATGTCACTAGACATTGGGATGTTGTATGGGAGCAAGAAATGCAACTCTGAGCTTCTTGACAACTGTCTAATGACAAACTGATCAGCATTGGATTATGTCGTTTTTGGCCAAGGAAGAAAGAATACACAATTTCCTAGAGATAGTGTTTAGTTTCTTTGGTGTGGGAAATGTTTGATAGTACCTGAAAAAAAAAAAAAAGCAAGATACTATTTGATTCCAATTGTGTGTTAGAATACCTCCTGATATTGAAGAATTTACCGAAACAATGAATTGAATAGAGAAGGATTCTAAGACAAGTCTATAAAACAACTTAATGGGATGATTAGGGAGATTACAAGACCAAGAAAACAAATTAAGAAATGAAACATTCACTGCATAACTAATAAATTATATATGTCAAAGAACATGCTAGATGTAGCTAGATATAGCTAAAATTACCACACAGAAGAAAGGCTTGAGTTAATCACAGTGAATAAAACATTAAAAAAAATTAAGTAATTCATTTTGAAAGGAGATAATTATATTAGTTTTTTATGTCTGCATTACAAATTACCACAAACGTAGTTGAGTTGCTTAAAACAACACAAATTTATTATCTCAGTTTCTGTGGATCCAAAATCCTGCACTGCATGGCTGAATTCTCTGTTCAGGGTCTCACATAGCCAAAGTCAAGGTGTCAGCCATATGGAGTTCTTATCTGGAGGCTCAGAGGAAGAATCTGCTTCCAGGATCACTCAGGCTGTTGGGAGAATTCTGTTCCTTGTGCTGGTAAGACTAAGGTCTCCATTTACTCTATTCATGGCCCCCTGCATCTTCAAGCCAACAATGGTACATTGAATCTGTCTTGTGCTTTGATTCATTCTGACCTCTGCTACAACCCTTCAGCCTCCAGCTGGAGGTACTTCTCTGCGTTTGAGGATATATGTGACTACATTGGGCCCACCTGGATTATCCAGGCTATTCTCTTTGTCTTAAGGTCCGTAATCATAATTACAAGGGCTGTCCGGAAAGTATCCAGCCATTGTTAACATAATGAGAATGGTTACATAGCTGGTTACTTTCCGGACAGCCCTCATATATCTGGAAATTCCCTTTTGCTATGTAACATGACCAATTCGCAGGTTCCAGGGATTAGGGCTGGCTGGCCATTCTGCCTACCACAATATTACACATGGAGAAATATGCCTGAGGTAAAGAACTCAACAAAAAGAAAGGAAAAAAAGTCTTTAAAGATGTAATAAAGAAAGAACCCCATAAAAGGTAAGAGAATCTCCATTTTAAAAGGATATACATTGTTTTAGGCAATATTAGTAGAAACAACTGACAAGACACATTCTAATAAGGTGTCAAACTTTAAAGATAAAAAAGCAACCAGAAGAAAAAATAAACGGAGAAAAATCATACTAACCACAGACTCCTATATGGAAATGTGTAATGTCAGAAAATGATGGAAGACTGTGAATGCAATTTAAGATAGAGAAAATATGAGTCATGAATATTATAGATGAGCAAGTTTTTGTTCAAGTTTCAAGGCAGCAGATATACATTTCCAAACATAAAAGAAGTCAGATAATAAGGCTCTCAAGAATCTTTTTTGAAATATAATTCCATGATGAAATCCAGTCAACTAAAACTGAGTGGAAAATAATGATATTATAAAAAGACCAAAGGACACTCAGTGTCAGAATACAGTTTTCTGATGCTTTTCTCACTTTCTTCACTTTCACAAGTTTCCTTTCTTTATGAAATTCAAGTATAACTCTTGTTTATGGAAATTTAGAAATAATCCAATTTATCTAATATTGTTTCAAGTTTATCTAGACATAGATTGACATGAATAAAGGTATCTAAATTTGTATTTACCTAATGTTGAATACAACTGCTTTGAGATCATGAATTTTGAGTAATTATTTGTCTTCTTTGACCATTTTCACATTGAAAAAATATATGAGGTAAAAATTACAGGAAATACAAGGAAATTTTGGCAAAAACATATACATACCAAAAATTTAAGTTCACTTTTTCTGAATTCATAAAAATCCAGTTAATAAAAATTAAGAAAAGATCTTATGCATTATTGATAATTACTATGGCTAAACTAAAAAATTAATTTATATTGAAGTATGTGCCCTTAAAAGAAAGATGACACTGTCTTTCTGAATGCCCATAAAGTATGTATAACATCTAACCATTTAGTAAGCAAGAAAGAAAATAAATTGCTAAAAGTAGAAATAAAACAAAATATGCTATCTTGTGGCAATGCAACAGACCATCATTAATAACAAAAGTAGGAACCAAAAATAAGTTGGAAAATTTAAATCTAGCTGTTAACTCTTGGATCAAGAAGAAAATCAAAACCAAAACTGAAAAAAAATTACAAAAATAGTGACAATTAAATTTTAATATATAAAAACTTATGAGTCAAGGTTAAAGAGAGACTCAGCAGAGGATTAGCCTTTACTACTATCAAAAGACGATAATTACAATAAATTTAGTTTAAAGATCTTAAATGGCTTTTATTTTTGATTCTAGGATCAGGCAATACCTCATTTTATAAAATAGAATGAATGTTTCTGATGGGTTGAGCATCTGCCTTCATAATAGGAAGAAAAGGGCTGAAGAAAGCAGAAACAGAGAACAAAACGTGGATTGATTGTTTCAAAATTATTTTCCTTCCAGGATTAAAACAGAGGGGATTTTCTTATTATGGTGACTCAGGTTGACTGAAATCCTCTGTTTCTTAAGAAAACTGGCCTGTTTCAAAGTTCAGTTTGATTACTTGACACTGAGCACAAGTGACTCCAATCTGGTTTGGTCTGGTCTGCTGGGACCTAGTGCAGAGGCTAGTCCAAAACAATGGACTTCCATAAACTTAAAGGATTATTAAATATAAAAATAAAAATGATAAAAGTGGAAAAAAACAATAGAATGCATAAATAGGACACAAAAGAGAAAAAACACTATCTGGAAAATCAAGAAATAAAAAAGCTCAAATACAGAAAATTAGGGTCAAGTAAAGGTAAATAATGATAAGTAAAGAGTAAAGTAAATAACTAAGAAAATAGAGGAATAAACTATTTCAGAAACTGCCAAAAAAAAGTAAAGTAAATAACTGAAAGGTAATACTTTATAACCGTCTTGCTAGAAATGTAACCTTATGGCTTGAAAAATTTAACGCTTGAGTAAAATAAATTATTTTTTAGGAAAACATGTATTATCACAGATACAGAAAACCAGGTTGAGCAATAACCATGAAAGAAATTGACAAAGTTGTCAAAAACCTACTCATCCAAAAAACTACTAAGCCCAGATTATTCACAGTTCAATTATTCTAAACCTTCAAGAAAGAGATGATTCCAAAGTTTTTAAACTCAACCAGTATAGGGAGGAAAATGGAAATATTTCTAATCCTCTTTACAAAGACTACATACCACTGATAATAAAACCTGACAATGTGTGTACACACACACACACACACACACACACTCATATACCAATTAAAATATTTACAAATACAATCCAGAAATGAGTTTTTAAAATTGTCTTTACCAGTGAGATTCATTCAAGAAATGAAAAGACAGTTTAAATATTTTTTAGGAAATTGATCCATAAATTTTTCCCTGCCAAAGGTCCATTGAGAAAAATAATGATCAGCTTGATTGTTGGCATGAAGCATTTGACAAAACCAATGATGATCACTGATAAACTGAAGAAAGATGGAGGTGGAATTTTCTGTGGCAGACACTGTGGCCTATCCAACAGTCATCCCATCCTAAGCCCTTCTTGTCAACAGGCATGACCCTAATTTGGTTCAGTTCTCACCCTTCCATGTGCTCAGAGAATGTAAACACACCTTTCCTTAGCTTTAAAGAATGAATCATGATTTTCCTTATTAATTAATTAACAAAAGGATGTCTGGAAGGAAACCCACCTTTCTAATGACGTGCTTGAGTCTATATGTGATGCCTGAAATTATAAAAAAACACCTGGCCACCATCACCAACATGCTGAGGATGGCAGAGTAGAAAGATAGAAGACACTTGAGTACTTGATGATAGAGTTGAGTCACCAAATTAACTCTAGAACTCTGCCTCCCAAGGTATTATGTGTGATGAGAAATTTTCCTCATTTTTAAACCACTTTTAGTTGGAATTTGATTCTTTACGGCCACTATCATAACTGATATGGTTAAGTAAAATATCAAAATAAAAGCCTAAAAGGCTGAGAAAAATCCCATTAGATTTGGAGGCAACAAAAGAATACTTGCTCTTTAATAGCATTTAACATTGTTTTACATGAAATAGTCAATGGAAATAGGAAATTATTACTTGCAGAAGAGACAAATAGACAACTGAAACACTCAAAATTCTGAACTATAAAACAATTAGAAAAAATTAGTGTTAATAAATTTAGCTGAATAAAAATATATAGAAATAATAAATAATTTGGACAATAAGACAAAGTAATATTTCTTACAGCAACAAAAACATTAACAAGCAAAATACCTAGAAATAAATTCAATAATGTCCTATCTATCCAAAACTATCAAGCTGTAATAAAGGTCACAATAGAAGTTTTTATTAAAAGGATACATACTTCTTTGTTCTTAATTTGGAAGTTCAATTCTGTATAAATATTATGTAATTCTAAGTAGAACACAAAATAGGCAGAAGACCAAGTATACCGTCAGACAAAATATATTTTAATGTGTTAAGTGTATCTTTTAAAAGAAATTATTCTTTGTATGAATTTAAAAAACAAGAAGAACATATAAAACAAAATGACACCAGAAAACTTATAATTAAATATGTGGAAATTTTAAACTAAGGAAATACCAACTAAAATAACACAGATGTAATCATAATTGGAAACTTTCAAGTAAGTCTTTGAAATTGAAAAAGCAAGCAAATAAAATATGAGATATATATAATTAATAAGCACAATTTAATACATAGAACTCTGCACCAAACAGTGAATACACATTCTTTTCAAGCATCAAGGAACATTTATAAACATTGACTATATACTAAATTTCAAAGGAAATCTCAACAAATCACAAAGAATTGGTATCATGCAAACAGTATTCACTAATCACAGTACAACAAAATGAGAAATAAACCACAAAAAAATAGTTTCTCTCCAACTCCTATACAATCACAAACCACAAAATATACTGCTATATACAGTAAGTCATAGATTTATAAAGGAAATCAAAATAGAAAACTACAAAAGAGTTAGAACAGAATGACAACAAAATCACTACATATCAAGCACTGTGGGATACAGCCAAAGTGGTACTTACAACCTTAAAGATATTTAATAGAAAACAAGAAAAATTGAAAATAAACAAGCTAGGTTTTCCATTCAATGGGGAGGGGGGAATATTAACATATATACAGAGAAAACAGAAAAATATAACAAGATGAAAGCCAAAAAAGAAAATAGAAATAAAAACAAAAGCAATGGAAAACAACAAAACCAAACACTGTCTCTTTATGAAGCCAAACAAAATAGACAAATGTCTGTTAAAATTAATCAAGGAAAAAACAATAAGGCACAAATAAACAATAGCAAAAGAATGGGAAAATGAAAAATACAGGTAAATTAGACAAATTTATTAATGAAAGTGAAAAACATCTCAAAAGGCCATTTTCTACCAAAATAATTACTAAAATCAGTTTACAAAGTTTAAAAATCTGAATAGACCAATAACCATTAAAAAGTGTAAATGATATTCAGAGATCCTCTCCCTAAAGAGAAAGTACCAGGACCAGATCATTTATAGACTTCTATCAAACCTATAAGGAATAAATAATCCATATTTTATGCAAACTTTTTTAGAGTTTAGTGAAAGAAGAAAGTTGCCCAGCTCATTTCATAAGGTTAGACAAACACTGGATCCCAAAACTAGGCAGAGACAACAAAAGAAAAGAGAATCATTGGTCAATCTCGCTTATAAATATAGAATCAAAAATTATTATATTTTTAATAAATAAAATTCAGCATGCAGCAAGAGAACAATATACTATATACAAGAGGACCTATCCAAACTGAATCAACATTTTAAAAATCTATCAATTTAATTAAATGATTAAATGAGAAAAATCAATAACCATCTTTAAAATTTTTGGAAAAAAATTAAATTTGCCTCAATCATTCAATAATACCCTTTCATGATTACAAATAAAACTCTCAGCATACTAAGAACATAAAAAACTTCTTTAAATTGGTATCTATTAAAATCGTACAGCAAGTATTAAAAGCATTCCCACTAAAGTCAGATAGAAGATAAAGATATCCAATGTCACTGCTACCATTCAGCATTGCTTAGGAGGTCCTAGCTAATGTGTTAAGACAAGGAAAAGAAATAAACATAAGGATTAGAAAGAACAAAATAATAAGGATTGTGGCTCTCATTTTGTCTGTCCAGCAGCCATCTGTCCTATGAGAACAGAGCCCACTGTCCACAAGACTATGTACAAAATCCGAATTGGAAGAGTCCTAGGATTTCATACCCTTAACCACAGTCATTACTACAGAACTAGGCATGGGAAGTAAGCCACATCAGCTGAGTTCTTCACCAGGATTTTTTCTAGTGCTGGCTCCTTCCTTCCCTCCCAGAGCTAGAAAGAAATTAACTTGGCTGCTAACGACTTCATCCCCCTGCATGTAGAATAAACCCATTTACAATAAAAGCCAAGCATGGATGAGCAAAAATAAAAAAAACAAGGGAAACATATTAAAAGTATCGATTTCCTAATTCTAGTACTTCTGATCTAGGGTTCCAGTGGCTCCTGAAAAATATTTATTCTTCCCATTCTAGAGATTTTTCATTCCATCTCCCCACCAGACTTCAGCCTTGGAAATTGGGGAATGGGCACTTCCAACTGTATGAATCCCGACCTAGGCAAATTTCCAGTTTCCCTGGTTCCTAGATTTATCTTTCCATTTTGCAGACTTCTCCAGCATCTTTCCATTAGTACCCATAAAGTCCTGATTAATGCTCTTGTGGTTTTCTATATTAAGGCAAATGAACACGCAAATGTACTTTAAGAGACTTTCTATGAGGGTTGGATGACTTTGGGACTAAGGGAAGCAAAAGAAAGACAACTCACATTTATTTACCATTTACTATACTCAAGGTACTATGCTAAGCAAGTAATAATGTAATATCTTAATCTTCACAACAGTTCTGCAAGGGAACCATTGTTATCCCCATTTTACTCATGAGTAAACAGAGAATCAAAAAGATTAAGTAAATTTCCTATTGTCATATAACTAATTAGTATTGAGACAAATTTCAAACCCTGGCAAGTCTGGTCCAAAGCCAATAATCTTTCCAACATGCCCTGGGTCTTAGAGTGAGCCTGTTAGAGATGTAATGGAGATTAATTAATTAATTAGCACTCAACCTCAATTCCCATCACCATTATTAGAAAAAGTGCATATTATATGTTGAGATTTCAGTCTTCATCTTTTGCTTAAAGAGTTAAAAAAAAGTTCTCCCAATAAGTGCAAGAGAGGGAAGGCTGATTCTCTTTGACATTTAACCTGTATTCTGCATAGCTGGTGGCTGCTGGGACACCTCTTACCTGCTTGAGGAAGTTATTTTATTGGTACCTTTGATCAATACAAACTCTAGCTCTTCCAGGACCTCTTTGACTCTTTCTTGGGTTCTCTTTTTTCCTCAAACCCTTGAAATGTAAATATTGCCCAAAATGTTATCATTCATCCTATTTTCTTCTTGATATGTATTTTATCATTCAACAAATCCATATATTCTCATGTCTTCACATACCGTATCCTCACAGGTGTTTACCAAATTTTCATCACTTGCTGTGAATGTCTTCAAAACTCCAGTCCTCCAATTGGAACATTTACGACTGGACATTCCAATAACACTCTAAACACAGCAGGACCAATCTGAACACAACGTCCCCACCAAACAAGCTTGTACTACTGTGTGTCGGAGGTCAGTCACCTCCCCATCCTCTGGCTCACAACTTCAGAGTGCTCTCAGAGTCTTCTAGGTCATTTCCTCTCCAGTAACGATGGACTGATAAATTTTATTGATTTAAAATTTTCCTTGCTTATTTATCTCATAGTCATTACCTCCATCCCATTACTAGTTCAGGCCTTCATTAGTATCACTTGGATACTTTTTTAAAATTCCCTAACTTTTCTACAGACATCTAGTATCCAATATCTTCACTCCCAATCCATCTTTCAACTCCTGTAATCCATTCATTCAAGAAATATTTATTGAACACAGACTCTACATCAAGCACTGTGCTAGGCGAAGGTGATACACAAATGAATAGGAAACAGGTAAGTAAATTTACAAGAATAACCACATAAATGTACAGTATTTGCAATGTACCATAGAAATTCAAAGGACAATGAACACTTCTGCGGGTTCAGAGGAGGCTTCCAAGTGAAAGTCTGAGCTGAGTCTTGAAAGATAGAAATGAATCCTCAGTTTTCCCACAGCTCTTGTCCATATGTGTTATGCAGCACTTGCTACCTTGAGTATACTATGTAACCCACATGATGGGCTCTTTTATTTCTTGCTTCCATGCATGGGATATTTCTCTAGCTATTCTCAGGGAAGGCAGTAGTTTGAGGAATGATTTCATAATTCTTTTGAGTTTAGTCTGCCAGTGAACAGATGATTTTCTTCTGCCCAGTAGGATATTTCTTATCCTGCCTCCTCTCCCTTTCTCTGAATCAAATACCTGTTAGATACCAATCATGGTTTAAGCAGCCCTTTAGAGAATGGCTTCAAGCTGAGGAGGGGGATATCAGCATCATGTCACGTATTGGGATCCCTGCAAACACACAAAGTTGAGACTTCCCTGCCTATTCTAGGGAGGCTGTCCCATGCAAATCGACTTGTTACTGTCTGATTTACATGTCTCTCGTTACCCTTTGTCTTGCCATCTCCATTAAGCATTCCTACAGAAATCAGCAAGTCTCAATCACATTACAAAATTTTTCATTCTCAGTTGTAGAATATCAATGGCTCTGCCCAGTTCCTGCTGCTCTGCAAAAAGACTGGCTCTAGTCTATGGTGTCTAGCAGTGGGAGTTGGAGGGAGGGAAGGTGAGGGGTGAACTCTGATCCTATAGATGGAGGGAGGGTATGAAATGGCAGGTATGAAATGAGTATTGCTATTTCTTCCACAGGGTTTCTAAAAGCAACCAGATGTTCTCCTCGAGGATTTATTTCTCTCTGATGATCTCTTACATAAAGTGATTCTACATAAGGAATCTAGCCTCTACATACAGGAATAACCTTCTTTCTATTAATATAACTTTGTATTTCTTGTGAAATACCAGTCTGGTTTTACTGTGGGTAATACCTAGCTCCCTTCTTGGGGACTGAAAAGTGATCTCCCTCCAGGTTTTCATTATTTTTCTATAGTGCCATGAAAAATACCACCATCGACAAAATAATGTCTCTATTGGTGGGAGCCATGCATCACTGTTATGTAAGTAAATTGGCAAAAGAATCTGACTGATAAGCCTTGTCTGTTTTCCTGTGACAAATATACTCCCACACATACCCATTTAGTTTTTTTCCTGTTTCCCAATTGCTTTGTACCTTTTGAAGTAAATACCAATCACTCTCACCAGCCCATTCTCCATTTTTATTAATCTTCAGCATCATTCATTTTTTTCTATTTTCTCTACTTTATTTGACTTTGTACTTTATCTTATTGTTTCCCGTCCTAAGCATAATCTTTATATATTTCAAATGTTGGCACTTCCTTTGTTATTGCCAGAATGACATCATCTGGGAGTTATAAAAGGACTCAGATTAACTATTAGCAACCACTTTGATCTTTATTCTTTGCACCTCTTCGATTCAAAATTAAATTCCACTAGAGAAAGAGAGTCTCCAAGGCCATATATTCAATGGCTGGCTGTGAGCAACACTTTCTCACTTCCTGTGTTTCTTTTCTTTCTCCTATTTGTCACATGAAGATGCAAGTTAACTTGGTTTATATGTCTTAACATAATATATTGGCAGTTTTTCTTGTCCATACCATATTTGCCTTTTTGGCAGTATTATTGAATGTGATGTCAACTTGGTTTCTGTTTTTACTGTTGTAGGTATGCTTTCTTCTCCCAATAAAAGACAGTAGTCAAACTTTGTGATTTTAAGTTTGATTTCCTTGCATCTTTCAGGAATGGTTGTGGGGAGAGGTGAGGGTTGAGGACTATTCCTAATAAATTTTGTATTGCAGGAATGTCAGTTCAGATTCTCTAGAAAACAGACACCAGGGTGAATTTAAAAGTAAATGATATAGGAGAGAGGCAACAAGAGTATGTGGGGAGAGCCTCAGACTATGATGCAAGTCTCACGTACATGGGCGGGGGAAGAGAAGGAAGGAGGATTGGGTAAAGAGAGCCTCAGACTATAGTGAAGCTGTAAGAAAGTCCTGCCAGGCCAATGGGAGGCCCCAGAACAAAGATTGTCCATTAAAGAAGTCCAGCATTGGGCAGGAATGGCCCCACTCTATACCTCTGTCATGCTCAGTCATTGGCCAGGAGCAGCCTGAGGAAAGTTAGGCACTGATGGACATGGGAACTGATCCTGATGGTGCAGTAGCTGGAGGCCATCACTAACTACACTCCTTCCAGCACATTCTTTCCTGAAGGGAGATCTGAGTAGTGCACTTCCATGGCTGCCACACAGGACCCAAAGCAGGATCTATTGTTCATACAGTTGACTGTCACCACCTAATGTTTGATGGTGAAGAAAAGCCTAAGCAGAAAGATGAGCTGACCTGAGGTGGAGTTGAAGTTTCTTGGGGGCTATGCCCTTACCACCAGATTCCAGTGGGAGACATAGAACCCACTGGCATTTACATCCTTCATGCTAGGCGAGGGATGACTGTAAGATACTACAGAGGTTGGACCCTATTTTTAGAGATTGGCAGCAAGGGAATCTAGAAGTAAGTCTGCAGTCAATGGAGTATTCTTGTGACAGTATATCTCTGAGTATTCCCAGGACAGGATACTCCACTGGAGCACAAGAGCCAGAGATTGAGAGCAGCATCAGGTGGCAAAGGAGAAACAGAAAGATAAGTGACTTGCATGGATACCATTTTTGGATACGATATAAGCCTGGGTCTATTTGAAGACCATACTGAAAGGAAAACGAAACAAAGTAACCAGAATTGAATTTACTATAGCCCCAGTACAGGAGGGGCTTCAGACCAGGTTAGACTGCATGTAGAGAAAGAAAGCAATGTGACCTTTATTGCATCTTAATGCTGTGGGGTGAAATCAGTTCCTTTGGTGTGTGAGCAACACAGGGTGGCATGTGCCTTGGGATGTGGTTTCACTGAAGACCACAGCTGCTGCCTGCTGCCCCACAGACTCTCTGCTCCTAGGTGCCATCTTTCTGCCCTATTAACTGTGTTGCTGTGCTGCCCACAGGTATCGTCTCAAACCACTGACAGCCTCTTCTAGCCCACTCATTTTTCATACCACTGTGCCGTTCATACTGCTGCCAGTCTCATGCAAATCCCTAATGTCTTGTCCTTTTCTAGAGAGTGGAACAAGAGTCATTCCCACTTCAGGTGAACACCTTTTCCAAAGTTGTATCCTTCAGGAGAGCTTTCAGATCTCTTATGACACCATTTGTTGTTGTTGTTTTGTTGCTGCTGTTGTTTTCTTCTATGACAGTCCTCTCATTCTCAGATTGCACAAACAGCCCAGGATTGAGGGGTTGCAGAAATGAGCAGGTGGCTAAGCAGGTGCGACTTCCAACTAAATGCAAACTGTTCTAGCTATTAAGTTATTGCCTCTCAGATAAAAAAAAAAATGGCCTTTTTTTGTTTTACTTTGTGACACTGGACCTCAGACGGTGGACACATTTCTTTGCCAGCTAGCTCAATGTCAGGCTCTGCCAGTAGGGGTCGCTGGGGAAGAAAAGGACTTTCCTTCTTTCTGGTTTTATTTTCCCTGTAGCAGGGAGTGAATCATCAAGCATTGGTCTCAGCAGAATTCATGAAAGCAGTGGTGGCTCTCATGATTCTGCACTGAGGGGCTTCCAATAGGTTTCTTCTTCTTTAGAGTGGCAGGAAAAGTATTTCTGCAATAGCTATACCCTCTGGTCAAAGATCTTCTGTGGTTCTTCTTTTTTTTTTTTTTTATTTCAATAGATTTAGGACATGGAAGTGTTTTTTTTAACATAGATTAATTGTGTAATGCTGAAGTCAGAGATTTCACTATACCTGTTACTAGAATATTGTGCATTGTACCCAATAAGTAAATTTTTATTCCTCACCCTCCTCCCAATGTCCCCTTTCTTAGATTTCAATGTCCATTACACCATTTTATGACCATATATTTCCCTCATTTAGCTCCCACTTATAAGTGAGGACATGTGGTATTTATTTTTATATTCCTGAGCTACTTTACTTAGGATAATGGTCTCCAGTTACATCTAAGTTGCTGCAAAAGAGATTATTTCATTCCATTTTATGGCTGAGTAGTATTTCATGGTATGTATACACCACATTTTCTTTATCCACT
This sequence comes from Varecia variegata, assembly GCA_028533085.1. Classification (NCBI taxonomy): domain Eukaryota; kingdom Metazoa; phylum Chordata; class Mammalia; order Primates; family Lemuridae; genus Varecia; species Varecia variegata. The sequence goes on from CM052438.1 coordinate 114,635,715, forward strand.
CATCAGTTGATTGGCACTTAGGTTGATTCCATATCTTTGTAATTGTGAATTGTGCTGCAATAAACATTCAGGTGTAGGTGTCCTTTTTATAAAATGCCTTCTTTTCCTTTGGGTAGATACCCAGTAGTGGGATTGCTGGATCAAATGGCAGGTCTACTTGCATTTCTTTGAGAAATCTCCATACTGTTTTTCATAGAGGTTGTACTAGTTTGCATTCCCACCAACAGCATATGAGCGTTACCTTTACATCACATCTGTGCCAACATCTGTTGTTTTTGACTTTTTAAACAATGGCCATTCTGACAGGGATAAGGTGGTATCTCATTGTGGTTTTAATTTGCATTTCCCTGATGATTAGTGATGTTGAAGATTATTTTCATGTTTGTTGGCCATTTTCTTTTGAAAAAAATCTATTCATGTCTTCTGCCCACTTTTTGATGTTTTTTTTCTTTCTTACTGATTTGCATGAGTTCTTTGTAGATTCTGGATATTAGTCCTTTGTCAGATGTATAGTTTGCAAATATTTTCTCCCATTTTATAGGTTGTCTATTTACTCTGTTGATTATTTCCCTTACTGTACAGAAACTGTTTGGTTTATTTAAATCCCATTTATTTATTTTTGTTGTTGCTGTATTTGCTTTTGGGGTCTTAATCATAAATTCTTTGTCTATGCCAATGTCTAGAAGAGTAGGAGAGCTGGTGCTCCTAATACTATCAGAAGACCAAAAGTTTCAGAAACCTTCAGTGATAAATTTCAAGATAATTCTGTGCAATTCTACAAAACCTCTCTTACTTCAATTAAATGATCCTAAAAACTTTTCAATATAGTTTGGCAAGTGACACTGTCACAAAATTTTTAAAAAAAGAAATAAAAGAAATAAAAGTTTTCCATATAGTAATAATTTTAAATTTGAAAGAATAGTACAATGAATGCCATATATCCTCTGCCTATATTCATGAATTATCATTTGCCATGTTCACTTTATTTTTTCTTTCTATCCATTTTTTTCTTGATGAAATATTTGAAAGTATGACATAACGCTACCTTCGTAATTATAAACAATATTGTGACATCCTTCTCTAAGTGAATATTTGAATATAAAGTCAAGCCTTCAGGGAGGGAAAAAATAGGACCTTTCCTCCTCCATCCCAGGAGCATCTATATTCCTGGACCACATGCGCTCTGGGGTCAGACAGTGCTGCCCCTCAGAGAATGATCGGCTTCCCAGGACAACTGTATAGGCTTAACTCCATTAACACTTAACTTCAGATTAGTATGAATGTGAAACTGATTGCAGCAGCAGATGCCTGTTGTGATTGTCTAGTATGAACCCACAAGACAAAAAAGATGGGGTGTTCATTAGAGCATTTCTCCCACAACCAAGCACATTATCGATTGAATGTACCTAGTGAGATTAGTGACTGCGTCTGATTCCTGAGTAGCATTGAGGCTCCTCTTCCTAAACAAAACACAACACCACCCGAGCCTTCTAACTCTACTTTTGCTAACTAGCCAGAGTAGAATACACATGTCTATATTTAACTAGATATAGGCAAAATAAAAATAGTCCCATTCATTGAGCACCCATTTTATGCTAATCGTATACTAGGTTTGATGGAATTTTTGTGTGTAATTTATTTTGTTATGATACATGTAACCTGAATAGATCTCAGGCCACAAACTCAGGTACAAATAAGTCTTCATTGTTTCCAGGTAACTCAAGTTAATATCTGCTTTGAGACATCATTCTCTGGAAGTGGCAAAAATATCTCAGGTAGTTGGATATTTTCTCATATTTCCTTCCTCTCCTCACCCTAGGGAAATAATTTTCCTGTCTAGGAGCATGAAAGAGATGAGATGTTCAATTCTCTCATTCTTGTATCTTTCCCAAATATTTTGTCTGCTGGAGTTTTGTTGTTACTCTCCCCAAGGTTACCAGACTTTGCAGGAGAGAAATTGTTCTTTTTATCTTCTCTCATTCTAACAAATCATTCCCCAGAAAAGATATGCATATGATGACATAGATGCTTGAATAGGGAACAGAGCAAATGGCAGAAAATGATTATTATTTCAAGAATAACACTCTGCCACTCACATTCATCCTGCAGGCATCATTGTGTCAGCCAGGGTTCTTAGACACAAGAACCCTGGATAATTTAAACATAAAGACAATACATTAGATGATGTAGGTAGCTCACGAGATCTTAGGAAGGTTGGAAGAACCAGACTCGGAGTATGGAAATAGGTTATGAATGGCACCCAAAATTATACAACAAAATTGATTTAACCCATGAAGATACTGCCACTGCTGGGCACAGACATGCACATATGTCCCTGAAACCATTGATGCTGGACCCCTGGCATTGTGTCCCTAAAAGCAGATACAGCTTCTCCTGCTGCCTCTTCCTCAGCAGAATGGATTTGGGGCAGTCCCTGCTTCCTGACCTCAGTAGCTCCTGAGTCAAAGTCCAGAGTGGGTGCACCTGATATGTATAGGGTGCATCTAGGATGCAGCCTTGCTGTGCCCTAACAAAAGATTGAGAAAGTGTTTTCTGCCTCAATGGTGGGCGTCAGTGCTGCTTTTCACCATGACTTCTAAGATGGCTAATTTCCCAAACACAGTGTATTTATTTGACCCAGTTTGTACCACACACAGCTTGTTCACTGGGCCCTGGCCACGTGCCCCATCTCCCTGCCAGAGCAGCCCAATAATGGCTCACATGCTTTCTGTGATCAAATAGCCCAATGCTGGCACCGTCACCTCACCTCCTTTCATCATTGTCTCTGCACATCCCCTTCTTCTCCAGGGACTAACCAGAGGAACCATGTCCCACATCCCACAAGGACAGAGCAGTCTCCCAGGGCAGACTTTGACCAATAAGAGATAGGAGGTGAGAAGAACTAACTAGTAAACTGTTTGGCGTTTTTTTCCTGGCAAACTGTTCTGAGGTTCAGTAGTTCTATAAGGTCTCTCTGGAAGCTTTCTTCAGGGCCAAGAGCAACTAGCAGTGTGTTTTTGAGTGTGCTAACATATCTCCTTGTATTGGTTTTCCCTGCTTTCCTGCCTCACTCCCCTTTTATGCTCACTCTTGCATCCCTGAGATTTCAATAAAATGTTGGCAGGTGTCTTAGTTAGGGCTACTATAACAAGATACCATAGACTGGATAGCTTATAAACAACAGAGATTTACCTCTCACAGGTCTTGATGCTGGGAGCTCCAAGATCAAGGCACCAGCAGGTTTGGTGTCTGTGGAGGGTGCATTTTCTGACCCACAGATGGGTCACACTATGCCTTCACATGGTGGAAGGGGCCAACTAGTTCCCTTGAGCCTATACTGTAAGGGCACTAATCCTATCACCTCCCAAAAGGACTTACCTCCCAATACCAGCAGCTTGAGGTTTAGGACTTCAACATAGGAATTTGGGGAGGACACAAATATTTAGACCATAGCAGCAGATAAGCTTTGTTTCAGACTCTGTGTTCCAGGAAATAGGCTAAGACACATGCGGGACGGAGGGGGTGAAAACATTACAACATGTACCGTGCTTACCAACAGTTAGGTACATTTTACAGATGAGAAAACTGAGGCTTGGAAGGGTTCAATCATTTCTCAAGTTGACACTACCAGTTAGTCCCAAAGCCAGAATTCAAAGTCAAGTCAGAATGACTCTGCCACTCACCTTCTTTTCACTGCACTGCATTCATTTCCTGTACTCAACACTGCACAGCCCCGTGGAAACAAATGTGGAAACACAGGAAGGCTGTTTACGTTCTTCTATATCAAAGCATCTCAAACTGAGGTCTATGACATTTAAGTGGTTTTCTTCACAGCCTTGTCTACTAGGGCCCCAGAAAAGTCTTTGTGCTTGTCTGACCCAATTTCCCAAACCCACCCACTTTTTTCCTCTCTTTTGCAGAGTTAGAGGGCAGGTAGAGCTGTTGGGTGGGCTTAGCTTTCAATAAATACAGCAGTCTTAGGGCAAAATTTAAGAAAAGGAAACAGGATTTATGTGCCATAGAAGAGCCTTTAGATTTGTGAGGCAGCATCATGTAGGGATTTCCCAGCCAGAGTTTGGAGTCGAATAGGCAGCAATCCAAGTTCTGGCTGTGCCTCTTACCAATCAAAGGCAATCTATCTAACCCTTCATGCCTCAGTGTGCTCATCTGCAAAGTGGGATAGCTGTAGTCTCACTCAGCTCATTGCTAAGTATTTAGTAAACGTAGATTTTAAAAAGAAGATATTGCTGTTATTAGACATAACAGGAAGAGCAGTATGAAAGAATCCAGTACTTTCCGACTACATGTCCTACATTTTGGTAATACTCACATTAAAAGCCCCACCTTCATAAGGTAGAATCCAGAATACTTCACTCCCCAGCACCCTTGCAGGATGCGGGCATGAGACCTACCCTCCACCTGTCACAAATACCCATGTAGGACTTCCAATTTGGAAGTGAGTGACCTAAAAAAAAGAGACCATGAGTGGGACATCATTTTGCTGAAACGGGTGGCAGTATAGAGGAATAGCTTTGGAGGAATAGTGAAGTTGATATCCTGGCTTATGTTTGCAGCAAAATCAGGTTCCTGGCATCCATGGAACAGGTGACAGTAGCAATGCCGGGGAAGTTTTGGTATCATACCTGTTCTGAGGTATATAGTTCTGGGTATTGATGCTGAAAGCTCAGCTTAGTTTCAGCCTGTTTCTCTAACCCTGAAATTTATTCCATGATTACTTAATGTCTTTTTTAAATTCCCTTTTTTCTGCTTAACAGAACGAGAATGTATTTTTTGTTTGCAACTAACAAACCTTATGGTGACAGGGGAGTGAACATATGTCATACCATGTTAAGAGACTCTTACATCATTAGCATTTTAATTTTATAGATGAGGAAACTAAAGCTTAAAAGGTTAAATGATAAAAATCCTGATTTAGGTCAGATCCTATTATCTTCAAACCTGAGATCTTTTCTCTGTTTTCCAGGAAAGAAGCTTCATGCAGGTATGCATCTCAGACACCATTTGACCTTTCATGGAACCTAAGAAGTCCAAAGCTTTACTGGGAATCTGTTCTTCTCTGGGGGTCACCACTGAACCATGTAATCCTAGAAGAACAGAATGTCTGATTCCAAGAAGTTGGAAAATGTGGGAAATGTGTGCTCATTTGTGAACATTAAAATGAATCATCAAGAAAGATTAAGGACTTTTCTGTAAGAGGACAAGAAGAATTTGTTGTTAGGAGCTGAGTTGGGTATAGCACATTACTACCTGATAACACCTAAAAAGCTTGGGTCAGCCAATAAATACAGGTGTGGAAAACTCAAAGGATTAGCAATAACATCTTTTTGAATTTCAAAAAAATCTCTTTCTGAATGTCTTTATTTAAACTCCAAATAGTAAATTTCCTCAGCAACAGAACAATGTTAATACTTAAGATTTACTTTTGATATGCCATGAAATTCTACTTTTATGTTCCAAATTGGATGCAGAAAATAATTAGCTAAATATCTGTTTCTAAAATAGCCAGAAAGTGCTACAATTTTCGGGGTAAGAGATATGGAAAACCACAATTCATTTGGTATAATGAAGTATGGTTATTTCACAATGTAACGCCAATTATTCTACTTAACTGACTATTTCATGGAGATACGACCAAACTGCATGGCTACTTTATGAGCATCTTATACTAGCAAACAATTGGAGAGGAATGAAGAAAAAAGCCATTGTTCTTCAGGCCTGAAACTCACAGAAAAATAGTCAATTTTTCAGAGGAAACTCATTATCTCTATGAATTTGCCTCGAGGTGGCAAATTCACAAAACACTCAGAACCACACTACCTCTAGGCAATGAAAGCCCACCTGAAAAAACTGAAATCCTAGCAATGAACAGCATA
>CM052438.1:114642108-114663408 GCA_028533085.1 Varecia variegata
ACAGTGTTCAATAATTTCCAAGTCTAAAGGCCTTGCTGTGTTTGACTTAGAGAGATACCACTAAAAAAAAAATGGTAACTAAAATGACTGCATGAACCACTCTACAGAATTAGAATAAATGCCCAAGCTAGCCTCAATTCCTAACACACTCTACATTGAAAAATGCAAATGCCTGGAATATCAGGGGCACAAATATGCAAAACCAAAGGGAGAAGAGGAAACTGAAGTTCCATTCTACAGACATTGATTGCACACACATTATGTGTCATGCGCTTTGCTAGCAGTACAATGCAGGATGAATGGGACATGACTCCTGTCAAAAAGTACAAAAACTCAAGGGAGATGACAATCAAAATTAAAACAACCCACAACATTCTATAGAATCACACAAGTGAAAATGAAAAGAAATATCAAGAAGCTAGAGAAATAATTCTTAAATGATTAAGAATATTAACAAAATGAAATATCATAGGAAGGAGATGCCCACTGTTAGATAAATGAAATAAAATTACAGTATTTATTTTTATAGTAGGAAAATGTATGCTTAGGTGCTAATATGATTTGTCTCATCAAGAGCTATTTGAAGATTCTTCATGGCAAATACTTTTACAGGACATTTCACTTTTGAAGGAAATCAAAATATTTCACCCCAAAATATACTTCTTTGGCATGTTTTGAGATGGCTGCTCAGAGAGCCAGCTAACCGAAGTAGCCCTGCAAAGTCGTCTTCTGTGGAGGAGATTTGCATCTGTAGAGAATCTGCATTGATATAGGCAGGCTTTCTCTGAAGCCCAGCTCTTCTCCCGATCTAGGAAAGATTCTCTGAGAGTCTGACACGTTTAAAAATATGAAAGAAACATTTATCATCTATTCTCTCTCAGGACTGCTGGCTGGGAGGTTTCATCTGCATAGTAAGACCACCTTTGCTAACCAAGCCTCCTCTTCTCTCCCTCCTGTAACCATCTGGCCACTATAACCTGATTTACCACCATAACCTGTTTTAAGCCATGCTCAGAGCCCCCATTTTTCTGTAACCTCAAGATGGTATATAACTCTGTACCTCCTGCAGGGTTAAGATAATCATTCTGTAGTTTGCCTCTATATGCACATTAATAAATTTTTATGCCATTTCTCCAATTAATCTGCCTCTCGTCAGTTGATTTTTCAGCAAAACTTCTGAGGGCAAAAGGGAAGTTTTCCCTTGGCCCCTGCACTATTAATTACTCACACTGGCAAGACCCTTTTCATTCACTGTGTTCAATAGGTCAAATATGCCTCTTTGTTAATTCTCAATAATTTAATAAGTCAATTCTCATTCATAAAATAAAATAGCATACAGGTGAAAATATAGATATGAAAGGGGTTTTTGGTTTGTGTGTTTTTTGCCCTTATCACAAGTGGATAGCATTTTGTGAATATTTGGGGAAAAAGGACAAACTGCATAATCCAAATCACTGAAATAGTTATTAATAACTGTAAGTAAGAGAAAAAACTGAAAATAAAAACTCTTGCCAATTTTAAGTGTGTAAACTTAGTCTTGCTCCTTTCTTAATAATTTAGTCCATTGTTTGCCTTATTTCTCTCTTACATCTCTCAAGCCCAGAGGGTTGATGACAGTTGGTGAAACCGACCTTCAATAAGGCGAGAACTATGGTAAAGGCCTAGCTAAAAACAATGATGATAATTAGTGGCTGTCCCCGTGGCTGTGCCCCTGTCTGCTTCTCTATAATTGCCACTCTGGAGCCACACAGCTGGTGGTCATAAAGATTCTTCTCCCCATAGCTGGTGTCCATAAAGATTCTTAACTGTCTCCATTGATAAAATTACCTTTTTGAAACCTAAAGGTAGTTTTTAAGTTTGTCTTCCAGGCTCCACATTCCAGTGGCTTGATTGACCCTCCCAGACCAGCAGCCCCTACCAAGAAATCAATTCAACTGGAATTGTGACCCCAGGGACTGAAACAACACAAGAAGATGACTTCTACACCCCTGTAATTTTGCCCCTATTAATGAACCTAATTGCCTAATCCTTTACCTGCCAAACTATCCTTAAAAACCCCGTGTCCCAAATTCTCAGGGAGGCGAATTTGAGAAATTTCTCCCATCTCCCACTCAGTGCTATGCGGAATAAATTCTTTCTCTGCCTTAAAACCTGCTGACTCAGTATATTAGCTGCTTCTTGGGCAGCAGGCAAATGAACCTGGTTGGGTGGCAACATTGGTTTCCACTGTGAACTAAAATAAAATTTTAAGCTCTCCTAGCTGACTGAATAGAACCCCCTCTTGGCCAAGCGGACCCCAGAAAAACCTTAAAGCTGAGTTGTCTGCCATGAGGAGTAGGAAAGTCAGACATGCCTTGTTATACCCCCTTTCTTTTAGAGTTATTCTTTGTAATGATAAGATACTAAATCATGAACAGGCCTAAGGCCACGCAAGACAAAGGTTAAACCACACTTACAGGCCATCAATTTAATTAACAAACAGACCACTTGAGTCTCAGCATATGATTATATCTCTGGTGGCTTGTCTCAGATTAACATTTTAAGATTTATCTTAACTTAAAACATTCCCAGTCTTTAGGCAAAGCTTTGTTTCTTTAAACATCCATAAATTAAAGAATCTTTAAACCCACCTATAGCCCATAAGCCCCTACTTTAAGGAGTCCCACCTTTTCAGGCCAAATACATGTACACTTTCCACATACTGATTTCTGATTTTCCATGTAATTCCTGTCTCTGTGAATGTATAAAACCAAACTGTAACCTGGCTACCTTGGGCACATTTTCTCAAGACCTCTTGAGGGCATGTTTCCTGGGACTGGAGTCACACACACTCAGCTCACAATAAGCCTCTTTAAATTATTTTACAGAGTTTGGGGTTTTTTTGTTGTTGTTAACACCACTTAACTGGCCAAATTAACAAAACGAATTTGGTAAATTTTTCATAGAATTCGTGGTGAAGCACACAGAGAGGCAGACGGGATGAACTTTAAAGTAAATTGGATCCTTCTGCACTTGCTGTTCTTTTTCCTAAGATTCTAAATTGAAACACAAAAAATAAAAAAGGCCTTGAGGCCATCTTGCTTAGAACTATTTTGGGTGGCAGCTGTAAGAGATTCCTGCCACTGCAGAAGACACCTTTCCTGAGGCAATCGTATTTTAAAATATCTTTAGTTTTTATTATTTTATACTTTAAAAGTAGAAAAAACTAAAGGAAGGTGTCCTTAAAAACCATATATATCCTTTCTATTTTAAAAGCTGATCTTTCCAAAACTACAGATTCTAATCTTGAGAGTTCTACAATGAGAAACACTCGTATATGCAAGCCCCTTTATGGTCCCAACTTTTCAATACATTCCAGGCAAATAATTGAGCAGAGAAAAAGAAGCAAGAATCAAAGTTTCCACCAGTTAAAGATGCTTTATCTCTCAAACAGAAGAAGGAATTGTACCCTCTGCCCTCCATCTCTTCCTAGGCTGGAGAACTGGGCCAATGCCTTCCTGAAAACAAGGCTGAATTTCTCATCTCCTGTTTCCCAGGTACATACACACACACACACAGTCATCTTTGTCCAAGTTTCTGAATTTAAATCTAATTGTCCACTTTGAAAATGAGTACATTTCAATTGAACAAATAGAACAAGATGGAGTTTTCTTTTATTCCTCTCTCAGTCTATTTCTATGAGTACTTCTTTGCCACAAAGGAACAAAGTGGCATGATAACTGTGGAGATAACACTGGTCAGACCTTCTCCATGAGAGTCCGTTGAAAGCAGCGTAGTTGACTAACTGCCCTGTGAACCTAGAAGCCACATTTATATCAGGCTCTTGCAGCCAATACAGAGCATGAGAGGGTAGCTAATTCTGTCCCATGCCTGCCCACCACGATACGCTTTTCATCAACAACTTCAGTTCAGGAAATCTCTATCAACATGGCCAAAACTTTCTCAGGAAGACACTACAGACTGAGACTTTCCCTACTCAATTTTTTTCTCTCCCCTTTCACAGATTTCAGACTTGGATTATGTCCTGAAGAATCTCTTTGCCTACTTTTCCTCCTTCCTTCTCTATCCTTCAGAGGAATTTCCTCAATAAATCTTCTGCATATCTCATCCCATCTAGGCATCTGCTTCTCTGAAGGATGTAAATAATGTTGACCTAAAGAAAGAAGCTGAGGCAAAATTAATATAGAGAGTTTATTTGAGCCAAGGTTGATAATTGCAGCCTGGGACACACTTTCAGGTTGCCTGAGAGTGTTCTTAAGAACAAAAGAGAGGCTCAAGTGTATGAAAAAAGCAAATCCAGTGATTACAAAAGTTGTTCGTCAAGAATTCTCATTGGTTTACAGAACTAACATTGGGTAGTGATACACTATTGAACTATAGGGTATATGGCATTTTGTGGTCACTTGGTACATCAGTTAGTCTAGAGCCAGCATAGCAAGTGGCTTTAAGAGGTAATTATTTAGCTCCAGGGAGTGATGTGATTACTCTTTCATTCTAATGACCCCTATGGGGCCTGATAATTTAAAACGGCTTCATATTTCTCATATGAAAAGTTTCTTTTCTTCTTTTTTCCCACATTTCCCCCTTTTGATCAAAAATCTTTCTTCTTGGAAGCATTGGTGATCAAAATCTGAATGTCAAGGTGTCCCTCATTTCCAGGAAGGCTCATTCCCAGGTAGTTCTGACCCACATTGAGGAGGAAAAAAAGGAAACATCTCGGTGAAGAATTGTTTAAGAGCACCTAAAAGCTGACTTCGGATGGCATCACAGCTTGGAAAAAAACAACACCTCAGTCAGGTCATTGATTTATGTAGCTGCTGTCACTTGTTGAATCACTTCTAGTCTTTGGAATTCCGTAATTTTAGTTTTCTCGCAAGAGGTAACACATAAAGATTATACTCAAAAGATAATTTGTACGCCATAACTACAACAACAAAAAAGCCCTATTCTATTAGAAGGCTGCCTAAAAACATCATGAAGGTGGCCAGGTGCAGGGGATCACGCCTGTAATTCTAACACTCAGGGAGGACAAGGTGGGAGGATTGCTTGAGGTCAGGAGTTTGAGACCAGCCTGAGAAAAGAGTGAGACCCTGTTTCTACAAAAAATCGAAAAAATTAGCCAGGCATGGTGGCTCACGCCTGTAGTCCCAGCTACTCGGGAGGCTGAGGCAGGAGGATCACTTAAGCCCAGGATTTGGAGGCTGCAGTGAGCTATGATGACTCCACTGCACTCTAGCCTGGGCAACAAAATGAGACTCTGTCTCAAAAAAAAAAAAAAAAAAAAAAGAAAGAAAAGAAAAGGCAATTTTTGGATGGTAGGTGATTGCAAACCACTTTATGAGAAGAATCAAACAATAACTGTCTGTGGATAACAAAAACTAGGAGTAGCTATAGTTAAAGACACAGTTGACAAGGAAATTTGATTATTTCTGTGGCACACAACAGTTTAACATAATAATAATAATTATACCAAGGCATATCAGAATTTAGGAATATCATACAATTTTGGAGCACATATTAACAACACATTTATAGAAATATAACTAAAAGGAAGTGAAACACTATGTCTTATTTGATAATGCTTCCCATATGATTCAACATACCAAAGTCCAAACGTTAGTTTGAGATCAAAAAGACGTAGTTTTAGAATTTGAAATTTGATTTGGGGAAATTCATCAAATAATCAAAGGTTTAAAATACTTGATATTAATATAGAATCACAGGTCACTATAAATTACTAGTTATTCATTTAGCCAAAGTGGTCATTCAAAGACTTCAAAAAGTAAAAATTTTTAGTCTTTGACGGAGTGGAGATTCAGTTTCCGGAACAATCAAAAGACCCAATAAAGACAGCATAAGATCAACAGAATCTGTCCCTCCCTCTCTCTTTCTTCTTGTTTATTCTTTTTGTAGTTTACTCAAAAGGAAAACAAAAATCTTTTAGTATCTCTTACTAATACCACTTGAAAATCTTGTTCAAAAGAGAAAACCACATTCTACCTTTGTGTCAGTATATTTTTAATGCTTATGCTAATTTTAACAAAATTTAATTTAAAAAAATGCATCCAGTCTCATCCAGCTTTGGCCACATAGGTAAGATTTCCATAAACTTTTTATAACCTCTTATTGATACAGATTTTTCTTATTTTTTTCATTTCCCAACTTTTTAGATCCATTTAGTGTTATCTATAGCATTTTTTCTTCATTTTGAAACAATCTTTAAATAAACTCTAAACTAGACAAAATTACTTTTCCTTTAGCAAAAACCACATCCTCATGTCTTCTTTATAACCTTATCTACCAAAAACACATCCTACTTTTCTTATACAATTAGATATGGAAGTGCTTCTCTTGTATCTAGTAGTTTTAATTGCATATATTAACTATAACGTTAAATCTTAGTAATCCTTATTTTCAGTGAAAAACCTAGGAAGTAAATAATTTTGTACTGTTTTATGTCTGTATTTATAGATGAAAACCATTTTATAATTTTTTGGAAAGATATGTTTCCTCAAGTTTTTTTTTTTTGTTGTTTATTGACAGATTTAAATATCTAAAACTATGACAGAGGTACCCTTCCTAATGTCTTCGCTAGTCATCCTGGGTCCCAAGTGCCCACATGGCACCCATGGACAATTATGAAGGGCAGGGTTTGTCTGGGCCCTGAATTTCCACACCGGATGTACAGAGCACAGAGCTATGGAGGTGATGCCTGGAGGATCCAACTCCTCCTAGCATGGCCAGGAAGCAAAGCTGGGCAAGGGAGGATGGGGCCATATTGGACTTGGCTCTGCCTTGCAGCTAGTGGCCCAGGTGCTGAGGACATGTCCCAGGCTTCACCCTGGCCACTTGTCCAGAGCCCAGAATCTAGAGGCTCGAAGCCAAACACAAGCTCACAGTAAGATGTGTGCAAGGCTGCAGGGCAGCCCAGAAGGCAGCCCTTATGGCTTTAGCCCACAGACAAATCAAGCAAGTTTCAAAAATATCTCAGAAGCAGCCATGTTATGACCTTAAAACATGCACTAGGGGCAGCATAAACCTGTCTGACCAGTAGACCAGGCAAAAATGTCTGCATTATATTTAACTGAAAATTCTGAAGCCATTCCTGTTTTATTTTACCAACAATTTTAAAGCTAGTTTCATTTACCAAAGTTTTCTAAAGTTACAAGAACTTGAAAAATACTAACTTATGAACACTTATTTATAAGTCAACTTAGTATTATATGGAAAATATACAGACATGTACACAGATACACATAAAAGTACAATGATTTTATAGTTCTGATTTTAGAATTTTAGCCATGAGGCAGGTAAACTCACTAGTTTAAAGGACAGTTGGATTCAGACTTTGTAAATGGAACAAGTTAAAGTTTATCCCGCTCACATGGCTGAAGTCCTTACTGAGTTTTAGATAACAAGGTAGCAAATTTACATCTCAAAGCATAGAGAAAGAATTTAAGCTTTCCAAAAGGCCAATGAAGTTTTACACTACCCTTGGCAAAAAATTATGCCAACAAGGAAGGAATTAAACAGAGGGACCAAGCACATAATTAAAAAGGGGTTTCAGTTGACTGAAAAAAATAAATTTTTTTCAGAAACAGAATCCAAAAGCAGAAAAGATAGAATTTTTTTCCAAAAAAAAAAAAAAAAAAAAGAAATTATGGCCTCTCAGCTTGTAATTAAGCTGACTTCTGATCATAGAGCTCTTAAAAAAATCTTTTCTCTCCTGAGCTGAAGTATCTACTGAGAAAAGAAATTTTATGGTGGTCTAAAGAATTTTAACTCTATTTCAGGTCTAATCCCAACTGAAATACTGTTTAGCTAATTCCCTGGATGTTAACATTTCAAAGACATGACAAGAATTATTACGTCTCTGAGTCCAGCAGGGCATTTAAAGGGTTGTCTGATATTGGGCAACGGTTTAATTGTGTTTACTTCCACTTTAATGGGGGTGGCTGAGTATATTTTACCAATGTCAGTGGAAGATTGAGATCAGAAATGGCCTGGCAAAGCTTGCAATAAGTCATCAGTATTATTCAGTAGTCCTGATTTAGGAAATATTTGTTGGATCTGTATTGCTATAGTCTCAGTAGTTTCATTCTCATTCTGTAGTTGTTCTGTTTGCTCCTTTGTTCCAAATTTAGATATATCTCCCCCGCCCCCTTTTGGTAGAAGGAAACATGTGCATTGTGAAATTCCAAAAAAATTTCTCACCTAAGAGATTGATGGGAGCTGAGGGAAGTAGCAGAAAGCAATAAAGGTCATTGATAAGCCTACCTGGAACTCTAAGATTCTGGACTTATATACAGTCATAGGTTAATTAGATACACCTACCATTTGCATAGTTTCATTACTCTGAAGAAGACAGTTTAAGGTGGTAAGATTGAGGATAGAAAGTATAGTTCCAGTGTCTATGAGGGTTCGTGTCTGTTCTCCATTTATGAAAATTTCTATTTCTCCTAAGGCATTAGAGAGGAAAAATGGGAAAGCATCTTGGTCCTCAGAAAAACCCTATTCACTTTGTGAGGTCCTGTCTTTTTGTTGTTCCTGCTGTTAAGTTTTCTACAATCTTTTTGAAATGGTCATGCTTTTTGCAACAGAAGCAAACACCTTTTTGATCATTAGAAGGAGATATCTATCTTTTCTGAAAAGGCCTGATTTGACTAATTAGTTGTTGTAGCTGCAAATTTATAATCTTTAATGCCTTAGTTTTTTCTTCTTTCTGAATAGTTTTAAAAAGTTGATCTGACAAGTTCAACTTGGGTTCATATATTGGCCTTTTGACTAAGGTAACCAAGTCCTCATTTTAGCAATTGAGGAAAGTAGAATTTATAAAGAAATCATTCTGGTGATCTTAGAGGCAAGCATCAGCCATTCTGGGATAGTGTTTAAAGATTTTTTTCAAATCCTTTAACATAATCAAATACAGATTCATCTGGCATTTGAGTGCATTGCTAAAGGCTCCTCTCGTCTACATTTTTGGAAAAGACCTGGAGAGTTTCCTCAGGTGGTGGAGATAAAAGGAGAGACAAGTCAGGACAGGGGGTTCAGATAAGCACAAGGGTAGAAGGAGAAGGAGCAGTTGGAGGTGAAGGGAAAAAGTCTCCTAAGTCTTTTTTTAAAATTCAGGAATAATTTCAGATGTCCTTTTGCTTACCTCTTGAATGGAGGCAATTCTCTCAGAATTTCTTTTAGAAGCTTCTACGTACTATCGAAAATAAATCTCCCATTCAATTTGTCTCGTTCTAATACCAACTTCTTTCTAATTGTGTGCACAAGTAAATTATTTTAGGCATTTTAAAAGATCCCCATTTTGGCCATTCCTGCTATGACCATACAGGTTAGGCAGGTCCACTTTCCTAGATCTCTACAAGAGGATGCCTTATAGCTGTTATAGGTAAACCCCCAGCTGGCGTTTCTAAAAATACCATTCAGATTTTGAAGCTTGATTTCCCATAATTTAGAAACTGCTTAAAAGTGACCAAGGCTAGGAATGTGTTTTGGGTCGAAGCGTGCTGCTTATGAGCGTCACTCCTCTAGGTGTCACCCAAGAGTAACGAATCGCTCTCTTACTTGTCTTGTATAATTGCCAGGTGCCAGCAGAGTGCTCAGGGTATCTGGGAGCAGACCCTCATATTATACCTATCTTGAGAATGAAAGAGGTGGTGCCTAACACATTTTTCTGGCCACTTCACGTCCTGAACCACAGCCCTTATATGCTGCAAAGTCTGCAGTCACCTGGAGCACCCAAGTAGGTCAGAGGGAGCAAATCACCTCTTTTCTCCAGGGTGAGAAAACTCACCCTCATGTACTTTTCAGTTAGGATCTAACAGGAACTGGTCACAAATGAAAAGTCCAGTTTGAATTTTCAAGCAATAAAAGACAACTACTATCTTAAAAGCACCCTATTAAAATGAAACCAGCGGTGCCTAACTGCCAACACCTTGACCTGGACCTTACTGCCATGGGGCAGAGGCAGAAAAGGCAGAAGTTCTTTGGAGAGCTCTTTACCCACTGTGACCCAAACTTTCTGTCAGAGGTGGAAAAGGCAGTTTTCTTTTCCTATAACCCAAATCTCTTACTCACAGTATAAGAAAAATCTCCATTCTAGAAATGGAGGGTTTGAAAGAGCAGCCCAAATAAAGTTTAGACGTTCAATCAAAGAGTGGGATAGGTTTAGATTTTCAGTAGGACTTATCACTTTATATCCAACGATTTCTCTCAGAATCAGAACACAAGGGGTTCGGAACTGGCCAGGCCACTCTGAATACTGCTCACAGCACCAGAAATGGTGACCTAAAAGGAAGAAGCTGAGGCAAAATTAATATAAAGAGTTTATTTGGGTCAAGGTTGATGGCTGCAGCCTTGGACACACGTCCAGTTTGCCTTGGACTATGCTCTGAAGAACAACAGAGAGGCTCAAGGGTTTAAAGAACAAAAGACAAATCAGGAGGTGAGGGTGATTACAAAAGTCGTTCTTCAAGAATCCTCATTGGTTTGCAGAAATAACACCGGTTAGTGATACACTGTTGAACTACAGGGTGTACGCCATTTTATGGTTATTTGGCGCATTGGTTAATCTAGAGCCCACATAGCAAGTGGCTTCAAGAGGTAATTATTTAGCTCCAGGGGGAGCGATGTGACTGCTGTTTTCATTCCAATGCCTCTTCCTGGGCCTGATAATTTGAAAGGGGCTCTTATTCCTCAGATAAAAAGTTTTTTTTTTCTTTTTTTCCACAGTAAGAAGTGATTTTGTTAGCATAATAACCCCTCGATATTATATTCTGATGAGGGAAAGCAAGAGAAAGACCTGTTTGCCTCAAAGACAATTTGTTTTGAAGACTATAGAGGGCCACGGCTCCACGCAGCACTGAAGAACGTGGCATTGCCCCTGCAAGGGCCTGAAAGGCTGAACGGGATCAGAGCTATAGGAAAAAGGAGGGGTATGCGGTCCACGGAAAGGAGACAAGAAGTGTTTACAAAGCCACACTGCTGTAAGAAATGTAGGTCCTAAGTGTAGGATGTGTACACGTAGGAACATAGCTCTAGAAAACAAAAGCAATCTTTCTATTGGCATAAGCACTAATCAGGCCCTTACTGAGTGACTCTACCACAGAGTTGTTTAAAAGGACTGGGAAAAGGAAACCAACAAAGACGCAAAGAAACCAGGATAGTTTCATTTTAAAAGAGGAAACTGAAGGCAATTTGAGTGATTCTCAAAATAAGCAGCATGAGGTAGGCATTGAGCGTAAGAGCCTAAGGGCTCAGGCTGGGGAAGCAGCAGACCTGTGTGTACAACTGTTCCTGCCACTCACATTGGGTGAGTTATTTAGCTTCTCTGATCCTCAGTGTCTTCCTCTGATGGTAGAGATAACAACAGGCTCTTGTGAGGGATCAATGGATGACAAGCACAGAGAACAGAGAAAATAAAGCTGACATTTATTGATCACTAATGGCTTACCAGGGTTTATGCTAAAGCTTTTATATAGAACTCCTAAATTAATTAATGGTGATTATTACCTAAAATATGAGGTGTCAGAAAGGGGTTACTGATTTAAGTTATGGAACTAAAACCTAGAGATTGTCAATGCTAATAAAAATCTATGCACAATAAGATAAACTATATCATTATTTAAAGAAAATTTGATCTTGTTATTCAAAATGCTGTCCTCTATAAGAAGCCTTCCAAGATCAGATTTCTCCATCATAAATAACAGGCAACTTGCAGTGCAATTGCCACCCTGATAGAACCTGACATGTAGAAGACATTCAGGGCATAAAGAAATCCCTACAAGTTTGAAGATGGCAATTTAAAATCTGTATTTTCCCCTGGTCTTTCTTGGAAATCATTCAAAACCAACAAGGGCAACAAAAACCAAAATCAATAACCCAATTTTTGTGAAAATAGAAAAAGCTAAAACCCCCAAACACAAAATAGGTGTATGAGCTGTCAAAAACAGCAAAGACCGAGCTGAAATGTGAGTGGGAAGAAGGAGAGAGGGAAAACCATAAAGGCAGAAAAGGAACAAGTAAAATAAGCTTCTCAAAGGACAGAAAAGGAAAGGCAAGGAGCGTACCCGGAGGTGTGAAACCTAACCTCTTGCTGGTGGTGAGAGAAACAAGATGAACAACGGACAGCAGAAGCTTCCCCGCACTCATTTAGTTCCAAGAAGCAGAGGAGGTGAGACTACAGAAAGAATCATATATAAATATGCCATATTTGTAGGAACCCATCTGTTTCACAGGCAGAGGTGAAAAAAAGACTTTTCAACGTGGAAAAAAATCTCACAGACCCTAGATGATTGACTGGGAAGAATTAAAGGACAAACGTGCTCACACACAAAATCATTTAAAAAATTACTTCAACTCACCAGGAACATAGTCCTGGTCCTCTTCAATATGAACTTCAGACAAATATGTAAAAGTTCACTCGTTTCAAAAATTCATGATCAAAAAGGAACCAGCACGGGGTCTATGCAAACCCACCATGCAAGAGGACAGAAATAAAAGGAAAAACAAAAGCCAGGTAAGGACATGACACAGGGGGAAAAAAATGTCATCATAACACAGTTGAAAAATTTGAACATATCTTTCACAATATGTGTTTAAATTAATAAAGTAATCGCCTACCTAAAGTAAAAATCCAAGATTTAAGAGCTAAGAGAAATAGGAGGAAAAGCATAGGAAAGACCAAGAGAAAGTAAGTAATGAGAGATAAAACATAAACTGACAAAGCTCAGGAAAAAAAAATAAAACCATCACAGAAATGAAGACAAATCTTGGGAGAGATACAAGGAAGGAAAACAGTAATTAAAGCAAAGTAGAAGGCATAGAGCACAGAAAGCTAACAGCAAGCAAAATTAAACGCAAATGAAAATATGTTGAAAAAAATCAGGAGATCCATGACCATTTAGGATGTAAAAGGTCACCAAAGACCTTTTATCATCCTTGTGATAACAGTGAGAAAACACCAGAGAAATGGGGGTGGGTGGGTTTTTTTTTCTTTAAAGTCATTGAAGATCTGTGGAAACAAAGAAGTCTTAGATAAATTAAATCAGAGAAAGGAAAAGAGACATTTGTAGGTGAGCAAAAACTCATCCTCACTTTTATCGCCAGGGAGCATGGACAAGTGGAGGGGCAACCTTAAAATAGGCCTCCGACCTTTGCTGAGACAAGTAGGAAGCAACTGAACTTTTGCTGGCTGTATGTTGTTTGGCACGGTGGGTTAGAATCTGCAGAACTCCAAATACCGGGCTAGTTTTTCCTGTACACCAATTCTCCTCCACAAGACTTTGGCTATGGCGGGCGGGGGGCGGGTCTGGAGGAGAGAGAGATATCTTTTAGACTTGCAATGCTTAGATTCCCAAAGAAATAAGAAGAAATAATGGTGGAGAAAGATATTAACCACACATTCAAGCTTAGCAAACCTTAAGCAGAATAAATTAAGAAATTCACTCCTAGGTACATCACAAGGAAAATTAAAGGTGGAAAGAAAATTATATAAGCAAGCAGAGAAAAAAGATAAGAGACCAGCTCTATAAATTATGAACATTCAGAAAAAGGAGGAAATAAAGACTTTTATGCTTGAATATGCATAAATATCTGAGAGGATAAATACTAAACCGGTAACATTAATAGTCTTCAGGAGGGCGTGGAAACCAGGGACTGCATAGACGGAAGACAGAGTTATGAGGGAGACTTTTGTACTTTTTGATTTTTAAACAATAACTGTGTTACCTATTCAAACCACATATAAATTAAATGTAAATTTAAAAGCTAAATACAGTATCATTTTCTCATGCAAGGTTAAGGAAGAGTTATTTCAAAGAAAGGAAATCTCTCCATTCCCTTTTTTTCCCCTTTTACAGAAAATGAAACCAAACTTTATGAAAACTGGAAAATTATCAAGCCCTACTTTGTCTTTGTCTCTCTCCCTGAGAGGTTCCCACCTCTGTTTTCTCCTCTGTCTCACCCCAATCTCCTCTCTGGAGTCCAGCTGCCTCTAAACAGCTCCTAGTTCTGTTCTCCACTAATTTAGGCTCATTTGTGAGTGTTTATCATCATGTCACTAACACTGACCTCAATTGTATATGACCTTTCAGCTCTAGATTCTCACCCTATCTTATGGACTCTGCCTTTATAACTTAACCCCATAAGCCTAGGAGAGAATATCTAACTTCCCTGGCAAACATCACCCCTAGCCAAACAAGTCCTGGATCGTGGCAGCATGGAACTCTTCATCAGTGCTATGGGTAGGGCTCCTTATCCCACAAGAGGAAGAAATAATGGGCATCTGTAAACAAGAAGGGTGGAAATCAGTTAAGCTGGCAATGGGAAAATTTAGTATGGACCCTAGAGTTATTTTCCCCTTTACAGTGGGTGAAGATTTGTAAGATACAATTAGGTGATACCAGCTAGCAAACTGTAAGTTTTATGCTTCAATGTATTAGTTAGCTATTGCTGTGTAACACTATTGCCACAAATTTAGCATCTTAAAACAACACACATTCATTGTCTCACAGTTTCTATGGGTCAAGAGTCCAGGCGTTACTTAGATGGGTCCTCTATGATGAAAGTGTTGGCCAGACTATGTTCTCATCTGAGGCTCTAATGGAGAGGGATCCACTTCCAAGCTGATACGTTTATTGGAAGCATTCGATTCCTTGCAAGCTGCCCAACTGAGGGTCTTGGTTTCTTGTTGGCAAGAGGCTGCTCTCATTTCTTTGCCACGTGGCCTTCTCAATAGGGAAGTGAACAACGTGGAAGCTTGTGCCTTCACAGTCAGCAAGGAGGAAAAATTCTCCTTGCAAATTGGAAGTGATGACCTTATTTAATAATCACTTATACACAATCCCATATATCCCATCCCCTTTGCCATAGTCTATTAGTTAGAAGCAAGTCATGGGTTTCTCCCACACGTGGGGGAAGAGGGGGAAGAGGAGAAATACACGGAGGTGTGAATGCCAGGGGGTGGGATTCTAGAGGCCACTTTAGATTCTTCCCCCACTCAGCACCACAAAGACAAACATTTAATATTCTCTGATCCCAATTCTTAACATTGATCTTCAAGCAGTTGTTTGACTTCTCTATTTAAATATTCATCCGCTGCTAGCTTGCTCTCTACAGCTGGATTACGATTGTGCCTGGGCAGTGATGATTTGATTGCATATTGGTTTGTTGGCTGAGTCTTTTGTCTGTAACCTACATCCCATTCCCATTCCAACCCGTACTAGTTCAATAGAAGGTCTGAAAACTCTTAGCCAAATGCCTTTCTTCATTATCCCTATCTCTTTTTGAGAGCTGTGTTAAATATTAAGAAAGTGCCTTAGAAAGAAATCTCTGGAAGGCAGACGAGTGGGAGAAAGTTGGCCCTGTTCTTCAAATCAAAGAAGCTATATTTAGAGGGGACAACAGCACTGCTTATATCACACTGCTAATTCCAACACCTCATTAATCTTATCTGCAGAGTTATTTTCAGGAGTAGAAAATGAAAAAGCATTTGAATTTACTGTTTCAGTTGCCCAATGCAGAAACCTTTTTTAAGAACCATTTTAACATTATCTTAGTTCTTAGACCTTTTAGATTCTAAATTCAACTCCATCAAGAATATCTCCGGGAACTTTTCCTTCTAAGAAAACTATTATTTCAAGTTTTCTTTTGCAGAAACAGATAAGTTAAATATTTTCCAGCAGTGTTGCTTGTTTTTTTTTTTTTTTTTAATAGCAAAACTCACAGTATGCTTTTGCCTTCAACTGGGAACAAAACAATAGTAATAAAAAAATAAATCGCATTTCTAAAGAGATATCAGTACAGATTGGTCGGTCCTAACAACAAGCCTCATATAGCAAAAGAAATTGCTGTCTTTTAGTTCCCATGTGTTCTTTCCACTTGTTCTCTAAGCTCATTTATGTGAGGATTTCTTTAACCATAAAACAACTACATCTAAAAAATTATTAGAATCAAACATTTATTCTAGAGACATTGCACACTATAAATAAAAAACTATCTGAGCATATAATCAGAAGCAGATAGAGTAAGAAAGAGATAGAAACAATTGTTCAACTTATTGTGTTCATTAATTGCCATTTCTCCCACTCATTTTCTTTCCCTTCTTTATTTCCCCAAGCCTTGCAAAGTATTACTTTATATTCTCCCTGTCACTATTTCTAAATTAGCTTTGAAATTGCTTTTCTCATGAGGTAGGGCTGAAAATACTAATACAGAAAAATGTTCACGATAGAGTAAGTGAGGAAGCAGATCAGAGTGAGGTTAAAGTATGAGTTCAATTTTTGTTTAAATACATATATAAAGAATATATAACAAATAAGATAATACATAAACATATGTATTTATAATACATATATATAAATGTATGTGTGCATTCGGAAAGAAAGAGAGCAAATACATATATTTAGAGAGAGAGAAAATAGATTAAAATGATAGAAAAATACATATTGAACTTTTAACAGCAGGATTGTAGGAAAAATAAAAATTGGGAAATGGGACATTTGCTTGATTGATATAAATTTCTTTCCTTTTTAAAAATAAATGTGTACTATTTTTGCAAAGAAAAAATAATACTTTCAAATCGCTTCCATTTGCACTATATCCAATTATCCCCAAGGCTATCCAATCTTTGTTCTGCCTATTATTGATACACTGCAGGATTTAGACGAGGATCAAGTTCTGTGGTGATTACTTCCTCACCTATTACCATAAAATGTCATCACCTCAAAAATTGCTGCCTAAAATGGAGACCTAAATGCATGTACTTTCCACTGGGAACTTGTCAGATTCTCCCTGTTTGTATTTCCATGGTTCCGATATCCATAGAACCTCCTCCTAGACTTCCAGCTGTTCCCAGAAGTGCAAAGCTGCTGCTGCTGCTATACATTGCACTTGCCTGCAACCGTCAGGTTTATGAAGTTAGCTAGTAACTGCTTTCCTGGGGAAAGCTGACATGCTGTCAAAAAAAAAAAAAAATCAGTTATAAAAGAAATCACTGCATAAATGAGAAGCTAAAGGATAATTTCAGAAACAGTAATAACCAAAATCATAAACCCTCCATACTTGGAGAGGACTTTATACTTTTTATTGTGCATTTTTTTTAGTCCACTTTCTCCTTTAGTTCTTACAATAACTTCATGAATTAAGAGAGACAAGTACAGAGAGTCCCTGATTTTTGCCACTTTGCATTTCACTGATTCACTCATACAACTTTGCTAAAATCCTTACACTTCATTTTTTCCTGATTAATTTGCTTAAACATCAGTTCACCTGCAATCTCAAAAAAAGCTCAGTGCTTTGCTATCTGGGGAACACAGCTGATATAAGCATTTTTCTTCTCCTCAGAGGAAAGAGTTTAGAAAGAGCATGGGTTTGGAGTGAGACAGACTTCTGATCTTGGCTCTGCCACTTACTAACTCATGCAGCCTTGGTCAACTTACTTAACCCTCTGAGCCTCAATTTTCCCATCTGTAAAACAGAGATTATAATGTCTACTTAACAAGACTGTTGTGAGGATTGTGTAAGAACCTGGGATAAAGCAGCTGCCTCTGAGAAACCTCATTAAGCATTTGGAATTTGGCAAAATCCTTTCCCTGGCCCCATCTGCTGGAGATAAAGAGTAAAGTCAGGTTTGTAACTGAGCAAAACACAAAGCTTTCAATATTTAAGTATTCTGTGGTCCAACACCATTTACAGAAATTCATAATACTGAAAAGCAGGAATTAGCTATCAGTCTTTTTGTGTCTTGGAGAGGGAAACTAATGGCTCAACTCAGCGTCACACAGCTAACTAGTAACAATTTCAGACTCGGACTCCACAAAACCAAAACAGATGATCGGCAGAATGAGTGGATAGGCATGGATGGACGTAACAGAGACCAAGAGACCCTCAGGAGGCAGTGGTCGTCACCCGGGTGTCAATTGCTAAGAGTGGTGGCAGTGGGAACAGACAGATTCTAAGGTGTCATTAAAGAATATGACCCAAATGTCAACCAAAATCACTTGTCCTTTGAGATTTACATAAAGTTGACTTAAGCCCTTAATATATAGGAAATCCAATACTTTTCTTAAAGTTTCTGTACATTTCCAGAGGCCATGGTCATGTTTGACTCCTTTCTGTTTTGGGTGAAATCTCTTTCCCATCTCCTAACCCACAGTTCTTTCTATTTCTGCTCCATACAAACCTAAATGTAGATTCAGCTCAACACAGGATATTTTTGTGTTTAAAAAACTCTGCTGAAGTTTGAAGTAATGATGTTATATAGTGCTGCTCAGCAGGCCATTTAAATTGAATATTAGATGCTCTAAGTTTTTCAGTAGCCTTGACACTGCAATGCTTGTTTAGGAGACTCTCTGGAGACTCCAGCTTCTCACTGTGTTGCCTGGACCCCTTTCTCCCTTGAGTCTTTATTAACTCCTAATTGCCTTACTTTATTTTACAGAAAATGTCAGTTTCCCACCTCAGCCTTAGCCCTGGACTTGCATTTGCATAACCAAACATTCGTTAGCAAGGTATATTAAAATCAAGGTCCATCCATTCTGAGTCTTACCATTCTGTAGCATAAATAAACTGTCAAAGAGTAAAATTTCAGCTGTTTCTCTCTCTTCATATCCATAAGCCTCTGTAAATAAAAGGGAACGCTATAGATATTTACAATCCCTGTGAAATAAATAGTCCCAATGCTCCCCACAGTTCCTTCCCAAACTCACACATAAACCTAGAAGGCAGAAGTAGTTACCATTCATTTTGACTCAAATTGCATTTTTTTCCATCCCACTATTCAAAGTAACAACAAAGATTGAGACTGATTATCTATGAAGGTTAAAGAAGAAAGAAATCAAAAATAATATTTGCACAAAACTCGGGAAATTGGAAGAAGAGGCGGTTGGGAAACAGGAAGCAGTGCTTAGTTTTGTACACATTGGATCTGAAGTCCCTTGTCTTGACTACACAGGCATCTTGAGTAGGGAGCTGCACAGCCAGGCTCAGAGCAGAAGGACCAAGTCAGAACTGGAGCTTGGAGGACTTGGAGATCAACATAAAAGTGGTGACTAACACAACGAGAAAAGCTGT
Source organism: Varecia variegata (assembly GCA_028533085.1). NCBI lineage: Eukaryota > Metazoa > Chordata > Mammalia > Primates > Lemuridae > Varecia > Varecia variegata. Next base: position 114,661,189 of record CM052438.1, read on the forward strand.
TCTCTTCAAAGAGAAAGGAAATAAGGAAAGAACAAAGATTGAGCCTTAGGCAATGCCTCCAGTGAGCAGTGGGTAGGAGAAAGAGAAAAAATAATAACACAGAAGGAGCCTAAGCATTGCAGAGATTGGAAGAGAATCAAAAGAGAATCAAAACTATGTGTTGTCACAAAAGGCACAGCAAGAGAGAACTTCAAGTGACAGTGGTCAGTAATATCAGAGGCCCAAGGTAGGTCAAGGATAATTGCCTCAACAGGTCTGCAAAAGGCATGACCTTCTTACCACGTTAGCTGTGTAGAGTGTTGGGAATAAATTCAGGTTGCCAGGTGGTGGTCACAGCAGTGGTAACGCTGTCTAACATGTATTAAGCAATTACCATCAGCCCAAGGTTGCCAGATAAAATACTCGATGCTCATCCAAATTTGAATTTTAGGCAAATAATGAATGTTAGTGTATATCCCATTTCAGATAAACAATGAATAATTTTTAGTATAAGTATATTCAATTTCAGATAAGCCATCTGAAATTTAAAGTTAACTAGGTATCCTGTATTTTTATTTGTTAAATGTGGCAACCCTACATATACCAAGCACTACACTAAGTATTTTGCATACACATAATCCTTATAACAGTCAACGCATTCAGGAGATTTGTCATGTTTTGCTCCTCTCTTCCCTAAGAAAGCCTATGGGATCTGTACTGAGAATAGGGAATAACTCAAGTTTTATAAATTTGCATTGATTAATATAGCTATTTGTTAAGGCACATTGGAGCTGAGAACGAAATGGACACTAAACCTTACATTATGCAACTTATGATATACTCTTACTCTCTTAGTTCCTCACTGAAAGGAAGCCAGTATGATAACTAAACCTCTCTCTCTTTCTCTCTCTCTGTGTTGATGCAGTGTTTACTATGTTTTCTCAAAGAGCTTCCAGAGCCACTCAAATCTAGAGTAAAATGCTGATTGTCTAACACTATACTATACACATGATAAACATTGGCAAGTGTGTTAGGGACATTCAAATCATCTTTTATTCATATGAGTAACCATTTAGGATAGAATTTTAAATAGAGTTTAAAAAAAGAATGGATATTTCAGTAATATCTTAAAAGTATAAAGCAGAAAGCTGCAGTGGTATTATTTATTAATAAGTCTTACATTTCCCCCTATATAAGCAAGGCAAACATGGGTCCCTAAATTGGCACAACATGATCGGTTTGGGAATAGCTGAACACATTAGAATTTCTAACTCAATATCTTAATAAGCTCCACTGTTAACAGAAATCTCACAACTTATATGAACTATTTAAGCAGTGGACTTTGATATACATTTTTATACAACTTTTATCAAGGAGCCAACTCCTCATTATAGAGGTGCTTGGAAATATAGTAAAAGGAGGCTGGGATTAAGTAGAAGACAACCCAAGATGTTTTTCCTACATCATCATCTACTAAAATTCTGTTTTGGATAAGCCATTCTTTCTCTCTGGGCCTAAATTTTCTCACGTGTACCAATCCTTGCCTATAGTACATAGTTATTGTGAGAGCTAATGTACATGAAAGTCCCCCATAAACTGTGATTTCTATATAAGTGTAAGAAGACTTCATTATTATCAGTTATCTGTAAGAATGGAAGGAAATATGGTTCATATAATCCAAACTTGATTAACTTATGATTTTGGAATTCATCTAATACAAAGTAATTTTGCATTCAACAATGTGATATTTTAAAGACATCATAGTATGGAGCAAAGCATTTTCATCTTATTTTAGCCATTAACTGACTGTGTTAGCAGTTTTGTCATCTGAAAAATGGGAATATTATACTCAATGGTCCCTCCAAGGTCTCTGTCACCTCTATGATACTTGAATGCACAATGACAATGGCAGAAGGGGTCACCCAAGCATGCTAGGTGATGGTATAAAGTTAACCTAGATTTACATTTTTTGCTGCAGAGGATTCATAAAGTGAATATTTCACACATGGAGGATAAAATTAAAATTTTAATAAATCAAAAGAAGGTAAATATTTGATTCCTCCTGTCTCAGGTATTTCTTTCCCTAGCAAAATTCTGTCTGATTACTTATTCATCCTGCAAACATTTATGAAGCCAAGTCAGTACTAGGTGTTGGCAAATACAATTATAATTGAAGTCCTTGAGATCAAGGAGTTTATAATCAAGAGTAGAGACAATCAGAAAACTCAGGTAAAGTACATA
>CM052438.1:114663908-114702681 GCA_028533085.1 Varecia variegata
CCCAGAGTGCTAGGATTACAGGCGTGAGCCACTGCACCCAGCCAACATGCATCAATTTTGTTAGGCTTGAGTCAGGAGTATAAGTCTGCCCATCACCCAGATAGCATTCATTGTACCCATTAGGTAGGTTTTCGTCCATCCTCTCCTATGCCCTCCTCACTGCTTGATTTCTGCTGAGTTTTACTTCCCTCTGTGCACACATGTGCTCATCAGTTAGTTCCAGTTTAAAAGCAATTACAAGTGGTGTTTGTTTTTCCATTCTTTAGATACATAACTTAGGATAATGGTCTCCAGTTCCATCCAAATTGTTGCAAGAGGCCTTAATCATCCTTCATCCTTCTTCACGGCTGAGTAGTATTCCATGGTACACATATACCACATTTTGTTAATCCACTCATGAATTGATAGGCACTTGGGTTGATTCCACATCTTTGCAATTGTGAATTGTGCTTCAATAAACATTCACGTGCAGGTGTCTTATTGATAAAATGACTTATTTTCCTTTGGGTAAATACCCAGTAGTGGGATTGATAGATCTAATGGGAGGTGTATTTTTAGCTTTGAGGAATCTCCATATGGTTTTCCATAGAGGTTGTACTAGTTTTCAGTCCCACCAACAGTGTATAATCGTTCCCTTCTCTCTGCAGAGCTCAGGTACAGATGACCTCGAACAGCTAGCTCTGTTGTGGGTTGCTCAGTGCCGCATCCGCTCTGCATCCTGGAGCCTCTGAGATGCCGGCGGCAGCCTTTCTTCCAGGCTCCAAGCCTCTCAAGGTTGATTTTTAGTGAAATCTTGCTCTTTCTTGTTCTGCTCCACAACTTTTTCCTGTGGAATCTCTGGTAGGGTCTGGCACTTTTTCCTCAGAATTACACCTGAGCTAACTTTTTTTTCCAACTAAAACATTTCCTTCTTTCTGAGATGATTTGGTGACCAATGTCTCTAGTCAGCCATCTTGCCAAAAGTCCCAACCATTTGTTTTAATTCTTAGAGGTTGTTATTGGATTCACAATATGCATCTTTAAATTATTATAGTCTGCGTTCAAGTGAAATTATACCACTTCACCTATAATGTATCCACATTAAACAACATACCATAGTTTCTCCTCTTCCATTGTCTGTGTTATTACTATCACAAATATTACTTCTGCATGTGTTGTGAAGCTAACAATCCATTGATATTATGATTTTAAATATAAAAACTAGGGGACATATTTTACCAATACATTTACTATTTCTGATCCTTTCCATTTCTTTGTACAGATCCAAGTTTTCATTTGTTACAACATTTCTTGCACTTAAAAACTTTAACAATTTTTTTTTTGAGACAGAGTCTTGCTCTGTCACCCAGACTAGAGTGCAGTGGCATCTCATCATAGCTCACTGAAACCTCAAACTCCTAGACTCAAGCAATCCTTCTGCCTCTGCCTCCCAAGTAGTGGGGACTACAGGTGCATGCCACCATGCCTGGCTAATTTTTCTGTTTTATAGAGATGGGGTCTCACTCTTGCTCAGGCTGGTCTCAAACTCCTGGCCTCAAGTGATCCTCCTGCCTCGGCCTCCCAGAATGCTAGTATTATAGGCATGAGCCACTGTGACTGGCTTCTAACAATTTTTAATGTAATTTTGTTGGAAATTAATTCTAACAGATCAAAAAATTATTTTGCTATTTTTTAAAGAAATTTTTGCTAGGTTTATAGTTCTAGATTATGTCCTTCAGTACTTTAAAAATGTTATTCCATTGTCTTCTGATTTACATAGCTTCTTATATGATGTATGTGATATTCTTATCTTCATTCCTTTGTATCTAATGAGTGTTTTTTCCCCTCTGGTTATTTTTTAAGATTTTTACTTTATCAATGGTTTTGGAAATTTGCTTATGATATCTCTAGGTGTGATTTTCTTTGTATTTATCCTTCCTGAGGTTTGTTAATCTTCCTGGATCTGTTAGTTTATAGTTTTTGTCAAATTTGGAAAAGTTCTTGTTTTGTAGTTATTATTTCTTCAATTATTTTTATGTCTTTTTTTCTCTCTCATATAATTTATGGACTCCAAATACATATATTTTAGATTGCTTATCTCACAAATCATTAATACTCTCTCTGTTCATCTGTTTTAGTCTCTTACTCTCTGTGCTTCATTTTGGAAAGTTTCTATTGGTATGTCTTCAAGTTTACTGATGTTTTGAAGTGTCCAATATACTGAAATTTTTTATTTGATTTGATATGTATGTGTGTGTATGCCTTGATTATCCTCACCATATTCACATTTTTTAAATCATTGAAAATATTTGCAATTGCTCTTTTAATATCTTTGTCCACTAATTCCATTATCTGTATTATTTCTGAATCTGTTCTTATTAACTGATTTTTCTTCTAATTGTGGTCACTTTTCTCTGCTTCTTTAGTATGTTTACTGATATTTTTATTATGTGCCGGGCACCATATATTTTATGTTATTATTATATGGGTTATGTTGCTTTCATTTAAAGAATTTTAGATAGGTAGTAAAGTTATTTGTAGTTTAGTATGACTCTAAGGATTTTTTTAAGCTTTGTTAGATGGTTCAAGAGTATCTTTTGCTTTAGGGATAGATTATTAGTAGCAGGACCAGTACTGAAGCAGGTCTCTTCTGGAATCTTTATTGAATGCCTGCAAGTAATCAACAATAACTCTTTCCTTGGACTAGTGGAAAATCAAATGATTTCCATTCCTGCATGAGTTTTGGGTACCATTCAGCTCACAATTTCTTAGTCACTTTATTTTCAATTTCATGGGTTTTCATGCATATTCAGCAAAGATTCCAAAAAACCCTTTTGCAGATTTATGGAGCTCTTTTCTGGTATAATTTCCTCCTCTCTCAAACTTTACTCTAAAATTTTCAGCTGCTTCAAACTTCTTGAACTCTGATCTTTATCTTATCACAGAAAACCACTATGATCTCCTTGGAATGTCCTTCCCTGCTACACATTCAAGAATGTGCCTCTGGCCAAAAAGCCATTGTTGTTATCAGGCTCACCTAATTTGTTTGTTTTCTCTCAGGGATCATCCTCTTATGCGTCCTGTTGTTCAGTGTCTGAAAACAGTCATTTCATTTATTTTGTCAAGTTTTCTAGCAGTTTAAGAAGAAAATTATTAATAAACCCAAGAAATCTATCACATCATGTTTTAATCTGGAATAATTCTTTAATCTTATTGTTGTTTATAACACTGCCATTTTTTGAAGAGTGCACGTCAGTTGTTTTAGGTTGCTCAATTTGGTTTGTCCAATCATTTCCCTGTTACTAGATTCAGAGTATACACTTTTGTCAGGAATACTACAAAATGATTGTGTGATCTCTTAGTACACATAGCAGAAGGCAAATGATGAATTGACTCATCATTTTGCAACGTGTATTTGGATTCTCGTCTTACCTCGAAATGGTGTGACTGATACTGCTGAGCTCTCCCTAGTGGTTAAAGTGTATGATTAGATTAATTACTGAAAAAAGCGGTTTGATTAACTGATTAAGTCTATTCGAGAGAAGATTAAAATCCAGCACGGAAATATTGACACAATGGCAAGAAAACAGATCAGCTAACAAAAAGCCGTGATGTTGTTTATTTGGTACAATAAATAAAGTAACTGCTTGAAATATAGTTGTGATATTTATTCCTCAGGTTCAGATCAAATCTTTTTTTCCTGCTAAATTCTCACATTTTTCCAAAATATTTAGCCTTTTTCTGGTATCTATTTATCTCTACTTATACAACAGATAAAATATACATATATATGTTTTCTAAACAGATACACGTTGAATTTAGAAGAAACAGACATTTATATGTTCCATATAGAAAATTATCCTGAAAATATCATTTTGTATAGTATGATAAATAGCATTTTATTAATATGTATTTTAATAGAAAGTTATTCTAGCTTTTTATATTTTTGCTATAGAAAATTAAATTATATGGCTTTAGTTTTTATTTGGCCCAAATTTGACTTCTTTCCCCTCTCTGTGTTTCATAGCCCTTGACAATAAGAGAGTCTCAATTGTTGGTGTATGTACTGCCTCATTTACCATGGCAGTTTTCATTAAAAATTATAAATGAGGATATAAAGCCTCTTAAAAGCATCACTGAATAATAGAATCAAATACATTGCTAAAAGATCAGCTGTATGGTTTTTAAGCTAAAAGATAGAAAATCATTTAACACAGTTCTTAGCATAGCATTCACCTTAACTAAACATTGTTCTCTTCTTCACTCTCTCTTCTCCTCTCTGGTCAAGGAGATGTCAAAATACCCCCAATAGCATAATAAAAAATGTTTGATTCTGAAACCTGTGTTCCTCTCTTCTAACACTAATCTTGCACATGGCCAAGATGTAATACAAAACTAGCCCAACATTGTTTTCTTTACCAATCCCAATATTGGTTTCAAAAGCACATTTCAATCTACGATGGTGTGCTGGAGCTACTTCATGACACAGTAAGCACTGCTGTGCATTCCTGCTAACTGTCCCAAGTATGCAAATGAAGCTGTAACATCTGTAATTAGAATGAATCTCACTGTAAATCATTTGACATGAATAAGCATACTCATTGCACTTCAGAAAAGGCTTTTTAATTAACAAGGTCTAATAATTTTAAAGGCTCAATGAGCAATTACACTAAAACCAATGATAGTACCAAGATGATTCATCATAATTTATTGTTTTTTTTTCTCAGATGTGATTTCTAATTATAGTGTAGGCAGGATCATGATTGAGGTTCCACCCTTATCAATATACCATTTTCATTACAAAATGAATCTACCCACTGCCTAATGCTATGAATTCTAACTAGCGGAGAGGACAAAGAGATCTTACATTTATTAAATATCATTAATATTTACATGCTTTCTTATATATTAACTTATGTAAAGCACTATGAGATAGGAATTATATTAAATTATCCACATTTTTTAATATGAGGCAACATAGACTCAGATATGTTCAGAAACTTCTCCAAAGATTACAGAGATAACAAATGAAAGAATTTGAGTTGGACCTAGACTGGACAGAGTTTAAATCTAATATCCTTTCCACTATATTACATTGTCTTTTTTATAACATTGTAATTGTGCACTGTTATTAATTCAGTGTCCACAGCTAGTGTTTTAACCTCCATTTCTATTCCTGCATTTTAATAAATAATTTGTAAATTAATAGGCATCTTACATTTTTTATTTGTTTTTGAGGTGATTTTATCGTTTCCAATGAAAGACACACCTCTGTTTTAGTATGGTATATCATGTATTTCTGATGTCTAGCTAATTTATAAATGAAAATCACTTATTAATAGCTACCTATCTGCTTATGTTACTGTCTTCATTGCAGCCATGACTTCTGCTTATTGCCTGAACAGAAGTGTTAATAGGGCTTTCTTGAATCCCCCAATAACACTCACCAGTGTCTTGTGATCCCCTGATCTCCACACTCACATTTTCTTTTCTTTTCTTTTTTTTGAGACAGAGTCTCGCTTTGTTGCCCAGGCTAGAGTGAGTGCCGTGGCGTCAGCCTAGCTCACAGCAACCTCAAACTCCCGGGCTCAAGTGATCCTCCTGCCTCAGTCTCCCGAGTAGCTGGGACTACAGGCATGTGCCACCATGCCTGGCTAATTTTTCTATATATATTTTTAGTTGTCCAGCTAATTTCTTTCTATTTTTAGTAGAGATGGGGTCTCGCTCTTGCTCAGGCTGGTCTCGAACTCCTGTCCTCGAGCGATCCTCCCGCCTCAGCCTCCCAGAGTGCTAGGATTACAGGCATGAGCCACCGTGCCTGGCCTACACTCACATTTTCTTTCTTCCATCCACTGCCAAGCCAGTTCATCAGCTTGTCCCATAGACAAACAGATTTCAGCAATTCAAAGATTTTCTAAACACAAGGCAATAGATGTCTTACATAATCAATGATATTAATAACGCCCTTTTGTTTTCCTTGGAACTCAAGAACAGAATTTAGTAGCAATGCCTTGCTCAGACTAGCCAAGGTCTTTGGGTATTTTTCGCCACCTCTTGTTTCTTTTGTTCACAATATTATTATTTGAATGAATTGAATGCATGACCTGAGGGCCCTCATTTCTTCTGGACTTTTCACATAGAAGGTTTGTATTATGAAAGCAAACTACCAGAAATCCCAGAATACTTAATTGTTGGTAGTAATGACCTATCATAATTGATATTGTAGAATCTGTCCCTATCCTAATTAAGTCTTTCAAACCATGATCATCTGAGTAATAACAAAGTAAATAAAATTTTCATTGTTTATTCGACCCTTTAGGGCAACTTATATAATGTCAGTAAAATCAGATCTGAACCTGAAAGGCAATAAAGAAATAACTGGGCAAATAACATTATTAGAAAAGATTTACTTCCAACCACGTTCACTTCCCCAGTGTATCAGTTGGGAAATCTAATCTCTGCAGAGGACGAAGGTCATCACATGTTGTGGGCTCCATGAAAGGCCTCACATTTCATTTTAAATTGACCCATAGCCCCATCAAGTTAAAACTCCACAGCCCATATATGAGAGCAATTTAACTCAGGTTCTTATTAAACTGACTCAAAACATTTTTAAATGAAAACAATCATTCTAAAAGGAATTAGAAGGTGTACTCTGGAAATGAAAATAAAAACACTGGTTCTAATATTTCCAACAAGTCTAAGAGTCAATCCAAAAGGAAAGCTGCCAAAGGCCCAAGGGAGAATAATGACATTAACCACTTTGCTTAACAGCTACCCAGCCAGTGAGGACTAATTACAAACTAGCCCTTCCATATTTCTATGAAATAAATACATAGTGTAATTGGAGGACAGATAGTTAAGTCCTCTTCATATAGCTCCATATTAATAAAAGTCACCTATTTCCTTCACTATTTGAAACTGTGCCATGATGCCATGTTAACCAAGCCATACATGTTTAAGAACAGTGACTATCAGAAGGGAAATTTGATCCTAGACCCTATATCCACAATAAGAAAGAGAAGGAGGCTTGTGGAACCTGCCTCTCTCCTGACCTCAGTGTCTCCCTGACTCCCCATTTCTCTCCTTAGTTTATTGGCATATGTTAGGTAACAGACAAGTACTATGCCAGGCACCATAACAATATAAGAAGAAGCAGACATGGTCCTTAACCTGCTTTCATGAGTGCGGTGGCTCACGCCTGTAATCCTACCACTCTGGTAGGCTGAAGCGGGAGGATCACTTGAGGTCAGTAGTTGGAGACCAGCCTGAGCAAGAGTGAGACCTTGTCTCTACAAAAAATAGAAAAATTAATCAGGTGTGGTGGCACACACCTGTAGTCCCAGCTACTTGTGAGGCTGAGGCAGGAGGATCACTTGAGCCCAGGATTTGGAGGTTGCAGTGAGCTCTGATGACACCACTGCACTCTAGCTGGGGTGACAGAGTGAGACTCTATTCCAAAAAACAAAAGAATATGAGCTCCAGATCCAGACCACTTTGTGTTCAAATCCCAGCACTGTAACTACTTACTAGCTCTGTGATCTTGAGTAAATTACTTAACTGTGCCTCAGTTTCCTTACCTGTAGAATGGGGTGGTAATAGGACTACTCATCCCCTAATAAAGGAATAAACAAGGAAACACATGAAATAAGCGCTCAATAAATATTAACTGCTAACGTTAGATACTACATGTCTGGTACTATACCAAGTGCTCTTAGAAGAATTCACTTTTGACCAGCACATAACCTATAATGACCATTATAATGCCCTATTATATAAATAAGAAAATTGACATGCAGAAAATTCAAATTCATTCCCAAGTAATAAATAGTAAGTGAAGTTAAATTAGAACTCAGAACTAATTGCAAAGCTTGTATTTCTTTCACTATATGTGCCTATCTGACTTGTAAATATCTATAAAACATTTTACCAGATGCCAGAACTTTTTCAAAAAAAACTACGAAGTCCAGTCAATGCTTCCATACTGTATTAGGATTCTCCAGAGACATTTATTTTATGTGAATGTGAGACAGAGAAAGAGAGAGAGAGATTAGAGAGAGAGTTTGAGATTTATCATAAGGAATTGGCTCACACAATTACGTAGTCTGAGAAGCCCCAAGCTGAAGACCCAAGCAAGCTGATGTGTAGTTGCAGTCCAAGTCTGAAGACCTAAGAACAGGAAAGCTGGTGGTGTAAGTTCCCATCTAAAATCCAGCAGGCTCAAGACCCAAGAAGAGCCAACGTTTCAGTGTTCGAGTCCAAAGACTAGTGTTCCAGCTTAAGCAGTCAGGCAGGAGGAGGTCCCTCTTATTCATGGGAGGGTCAGTGTTTTTGTTCTACTCAGGTCTCCAATTGACTGGATGAGGCCCATCCACATTGGTGAGGACAATCTGCTTAGCTTAGTCTACTAATTAAAATGTTAATCTTATCCAGACACACTCACAATAACGTTTGGCCAAATGTCCGGGCAACTCATGGCCCAGTCAAGTTGACATGTAAAATTAACCATCACACATACTTTCAAAAACAAACCCTAACTGGTGCTTTTATAACACAGCTTAATAAGACTTTCCTTCCATTTAAGATAGACCTAATTAACTCATGTACTAATTATCCTGAAAGTAAACTGAAAGTTGATTTGATCTTGTTTTCTTCATATTGATCTTATTCTTCTCTTTTAATAAAGAACACATTTTAGAATAATTATAATTTGCCATACACATATGTCCAGAAAACTGAGTTTTCAAAATTCTGTTATAGCAAGAAAAAATTTCAACACAGCTTGCCAGATAAGGTCATGGATACTATAAACCAGCCTAGATTGATAGACCATGATTAGTGCCCAAACTCAGACTTACTCCTAGATCTGGCTCTGGACCCAGATTTTGTACCATTTGTCAGTTCCTCCATTCCTTGGTCTTCCCACCTATAGACCCTAAAGACATTAAGATTCTGGCATATGCAGCTTCTGAACCCATTCATTTATTTGTTCAAAATATATTAATATTTACTGGGTGCTTTCAATATTCCAGACACCATTCTAGTCTTGGGAGGACAGCAGTGAACAAAGCAAAGTCCCTGCCTGTATGAAGATTAACTTTCCAGTGGGAGAAGAGATGTATTCAATCAATAGAACATCCAGTGATGAGCAATGCAATGGAGAAAAAAATAACAGGGAAAAAAAAAGATAGCATATGCCATGCAGAAAAAGTTGCAATTTTAAACAGAATGATCAGGGAAACTTCACTGAAAAGATGATATTTGAGTAAAGATCTGGAAGAAGTGAGGGAGCATGTCGTGTGATACCAAGGGAGGATTATTTCAGGCAGAGATAACAGCAAATGCAAAGATCCTGAGGTTAGAAGATGCCTAATGCATGTGAGGAATAGTCAGTAAGGCAGGAGTTTGATGGGCAAGAGGACAGGTGTAGGAGATGAGGTCAGAAAAATAATAGGGGACCAGATTGTGTTGTGTCTGGTAGAACAAATTAATGACTTTGGTTTTTACCTGAGTAAATTTAAAGATATTCGAGGTTTTGGAGAAGAGAACTGGCATAATCATACTTAAGTTTTGAAAGGATTCCATTTGTTGCTATGTTGAGAACAGATCTATGGAATTAATGGCAACAACTAAAATAGCAATAAAAACATTTATATCAGCAGAAGAAAATGAGTTTAGTATAAAGCAGAGAGAAGAAAAAGGAAATAAAAAGAAAGTACAGCAGAAGTAAAATATGAAATCAGATGGCATAATTAAATCCTAGTATATTAACAATAAATATAAATGGATTGGATTTATCAAATAACAGACAGAAGGTCTCAGATTGGCAAAAAAAAGAGTTAGTAATACATTGGCTACAAGAAACTCTCTTGAGATAAAATGACTTAGAAAATTTTTAAAGGTTGAATATAAAAATATTTTTTTTAATTATCTGGCAAATATAAAACAGAAGAAAGCAAGGTTAATACCTCACAAAATATAAGGCAGGCAAAAAATGGCACAAAGGCATATTATATCCTGGTGAAAAGAACAATAGAGTGAGACGATATACTATTAACAGGATTGCACCTAAGAAGGGTGCTTCAAAGTATTTCAAGCTGCAACTGACGTAACTACAGAAAGAAATATGTAAATGAGCAATCGTAATTGGAATTTTAACACACTTCTATAAGAAACAATAGATGAAAGAGACAAAAATAAGCAGATATCAAGAATTTAAATATCATTGTAAATATACTGGTGCTAATATGCACACACAGAGAGAAAGGGAGAGAGAAATCTATACTCAACAAAGTAAGGCACTCACAAAACATTTTCAACAGTAGACTTTATGTTAAGACAAAACGGAAGCAACAATAAAAGCTAAAGTGTTAATATTATGCAGCCTATACACGCTGACCATAATGCAATAAAATTAGAAAATAGAAACAAAATAGAGCTTAAAAATTTATACACTGGAAAAAACTAAATGGTATCATTCTGTAAAAGGATCACATAGGAAATTCCATACATTGATGTTAGTGATTATGAAAACAATATATGTTAAAAAAGAGTAAGATTTTTTTCATCCCCAAAGAACCAATTTTCACCCTTTTGCAGCTGATATACCCTGTTGAGAATGCATGTCCTAGATCTATCTCCCAATTTACAGGAATTGCAGGGCACAGAAGGACAAATTAAACACCACCACAGGGATGCAATCAGCAAAGCCATAGAGTGCTTATATGGTTTTTTTTTAAGTGGCAGGGTAAAACAAGAACATTTTTAAAACATTTACCTATAAGGAAGTAAAACTAATAAGCTGGAGAGGACAGTGATAAAAGCCAAACTTATCTTAATATATCTTGCCTTGTAGAACTGACTTTGCAACTATTAGCATAATTATGCAACTATTTGCATAATTAAAAGCAAAAATAAATTTAAAAAACAAATCTTCAAAATGTGAAATCAAAAGTAAAATAAATTTAGCTATAAGACAAACTATCGGAAAAACATTTACCTTGTTTAACAAGGTATAAGAAAAGAATTGAGGGGGAGTATATAAATCCAAAGAAACTTAAAAGACACATTAACAAATTGCAATGTGTCGATCATTTTTCAATACTGATTCAAATAAATGACCCATAAAAAAATTTTCTGAGGCAATTGGGGAAAATTAACAGTAAGATACCACTTAGCTTTTAACATTTCAAGTGCAATAATGGCATTATGGTTATATTTCCAAAAAGACTCACTATCTTTTAGAGATTCACATATACCTATTTGTGGATTAAATGACATGCTGGGACAGGGTTCAGAGGAGACTATATTGTCCATGACATTAATTGCTAAAGCTGGATGCAGGGTATATGGAGATTCTCTATTTTGTTCTCTTTCATACATATATATATATATATATGTAATATATATTATAATTTTCCATTATAAAAGGATTTTTTTAATGACTAAGCATTCAACTCAATAAGTTGGACAAAGAACAACAGCAAAACTAAAAAAATAAGGAGGAAGAAAATAATAAAGGTGAGGGCCAAAGATTAGCAAAACCAAATGCTGGTTCTTTGAAAAGATTAACAAGCACACACATAGTCAGATTAAGCAAAAGAAAAGGAGAAAATATGAGTATAAACCAAACTAAATATGAAAAAGTAGAGCAAAGATTTAAAAAATAATAAGAGTATTATGAACAACTATATACTAATAAATTTGAAAACACAAGCGAAATGGAAACATTCCCAGAAATGTGTAAAATGCAAAATTGGTGCAAGAAAGAGAGAACTTCAATAGAGCAGAATTAAAGGAATTAAAATGGTAATCAGAGACTGCTCCTTCCACTATCTTCACTTTACAAGTAAATTCATCAAATTTTCAAGAACTAATTCTTTTCTATCTTATATAAATTTTTTTAGAAAAATTGAAAAAGATGCTTAAATTTTTTATTAGGTTAGTGTGATGTTGATTTTATTAGGTTAGTGTGATGTTGATTTCAATGTCAGATAAGGACACTACAAGAAAAGAAAATTATAGGTCCATTTCATCTATAAATGTAGAAAAAATATACTTAAATGAAATATTAGATTAATTAAGTCTGAAAGTGCCTTCAAAAAATTATAATACTGAACTGAAGAGGGTTTGTCCAGGGAATGTAAGAATGATTCATCTAAAAAATATTATAGTAATTAATTCTTCATGCGAATAGCTCAAAGAATTGTCTCAATTGATGCCACAAAAAAAGTGATTGTGCTTAATATGTGTTTATAATTTTAAATTTTAAAAAATCATAAATAGAAGAAAATCCTCTTTTATAGGCAATAAATAAAATTATTATAAAACTTAGACCACATCAGAGGTCTTACACTGGGCTTCACATACCTCATTAAATCCTTATAGTAATACTAAGAATACTGAGGAGTGCTCTTAGGTTAATTTACTTTTGTAAAATCATAGAGCTAAAAAGTGGCAAAGGATTGATTCAGAACCACATCTGTTCAATGACAAAGCTAAGTGATGTTTCCATAATCCACACTGACTCTGTCACAAGAAGCAAGCTAAATTTATTGGTTTCCATCAAGATTTGCCATCGAGATATAACTCTGTAGTGGGGTTATTTTGCCCTGAGTAGGTGTCAGTGTCCATGATTATCTTAAATCTGTGTGTCTATGTTTTGGCTTAGAAGAATTATCAAGATCCTCAGATGCAAATAGTCCTCATCCAAAGAATAGTTAAAAAGGCAACAGTGAAAACACCAAATCTGATCCCAGTGACCCTGACAATGGTAAACAGATCTGAATTCTGCAGATACAAATATCCACAAATCTGGTGTGATCAGGAGCATTCTGAGATGTAGTTCACTGATTTTAGCAAGAGAGAGAAAGATGGATATAGCTGCTCATAAACAGCCATAAAATCCACTGCAATTTACAGAAGATCAACTAACTACTGATTACTCTTTATTGTTATGAACTTCAACTTCTGTCTAGTGCAGAAAAGTAGGGGATGTTATTTTCCTACACTGATGTTAAATGGGGGCAGATGACAGCCAAGGTCAGAATATCAGAGTATAAGTCTATAGAAGAGTGAACACTTATTGTATGTAACTTTCCCAGCTCAACTTGCCAAAACTGGCAGAGCTGGGTCCAGAGAGCCAGTAAAAGGAAATGCTGGGGACAGGAATACCTGGGAAATTGGTCCTGGGAAACTGACCTGTGATGTGCCCTCTCTCTAAGCACTTGGGAATATGCTGAGATTGTCACTAGTTATACACATCTTGTTGATAAGTAAGGAAGTATCTATAAATCTACAGAAGAGTCAAGGAAAAAAATCAAAAACCTGGAAGAAAATTAGAGGATGCTACTTAATAGACCACACAAGATTCCTGTCCCAACTGATGGCATCATTAGCAGCACTTTGATGAGCCAGTGACAGCTGCCCCTCTGGCTGGAACTGCTGCTGTCTCTACTGGTAGAGCTGTGTAGCTCCACTGTGTAGATACTGTGTATCATCTGCATGTTGTTAGTTATATTCTTGACCTACATTTAAAGGACTTGTTTCCTTTACCAATACTTATTAGCATCTTTCCATTAATCATATCACAATCCCATTATGACAACAGCACAGGAAGACTGAAAGATCTCAAAGTCACACAATTTTTATTAGGTTTTGACAAGGAGTACTCACTTATATGGTACTCTTTACTTCTCTATAAATGCTACCTTATTAAAATATTAAGTACATATTAGAAAAGAATAACTATGACATAAAAGAAAATATTTGGGACCATTTATTGACCACCATCTGTGCCAGGCAATTCATATATGTTATTTCTAACCCTTACAGCAAATCATTTTATAGAGAGCAAAACTTTTACCATGTACATGGTTAAATTAAGAGTACATTTTGCAGACATATTTTCAGTTCCAAGTGTTTCCATGAGACTATGTTCTAGCCAATGATATATATACATAAGGATTGTGAGAAACTTCTGGGAAGTCTTCTTAAAAGGGAGGAGTCATGCCATTGTTTGCTTCCTCCATTCTGTTACTGCATGTGATGGCTGGAACTCCAGCAGCCATTTTAATCATGAAGACAAAGACCATATCTTAAAGGATCAAAGCTGGTCCATGTCTATATCATGCCGTACCTTTTGTCTTCTCCTGTACAAGAGAGAAAGATTTTTAAAATATAATTTAGCCAGCATTGATTTGGGGTTTTCATTACATGCCACTGAACCTAATTCTCACTGGCTCAAAAACATAGTTAACATTCCAAGTTCATAGATCTAGTAAGTGATAAAGCCCCAATTCAAACCTGCTCCATATCAGATCTGTATGGTGCCAAAGTCCAAGTCCTCTAGAAAATAATCTAGTGAAGATAGATAAGCATAT
Organism: Varecia variegata; assembly: GCA_028533085.1. Classification (NCBI taxonomy): domain Eukaryota; kingdom Metazoa; phylum Chordata; class Mammalia; order Primates; family Lemuridae; genus Varecia; species Varecia variegata. Next base: position 114,678,269 of record CM052438.1, read on the forward strand.
TTTAGACTTGATTCTCCAGGAAACAGACTCTGAGATGTACGTTGGAGATTTGAATACAAGAAACTTACTGGGAAATTCTCTCAGGAGCCACATCCATAAGGACTGGACAGAAGGACAGAAGTTGTTGAACTGTGATTCAGCTGCAATAGAGGACTCAGTGAATCCCATGGGGAGCTTCAAAGCTGGATGGCCCTTCAGAGATGTCTCAGACTGAGGGAAGAGGGCAGTCCTTTGAGCCTTATCTCAACCAGTCATTGGATGTCGGCTGTCCTCAGTAAAGGGCCATAACTTTGGGTGAGGTAGCTTCTGGGAAGGGACTCAGTTATGAGCGATCACAGTGAACCAACACTCCCAACTGGAGAAATGAATACCTTGATTCTGCAGGGGTTGCTAGATGGCACTAGAGCCTCCATTGCAATGTGGTTACTATTAATGAGATAATCAAAAGGACTTAAATCTGTTTCAAATGTGATCTTAGACATCTGTCCGCAGTCATTCACTCACTTCAATGTGGCACGTACCTGAGTATCTAATGTGTAGTGCCATATAGAGCACCATGAGAAATAAGAAGATGATTTAGGTATATGTGCAGTTCTCAAGAGGACAAGATGGAGATAACAATGACCTAACTATCATGCAAAGCTGCACATGACATTTGTAATAAGAGGAATAAACACATGTCCTGGGAATTCAGAGGAAGGAGACATTATTTTCATCAGAGAAATTAAGAACATTTTCATAGAAATGTCAGGACTTGAGTTGGGCCTTGAAAGTGAGAAAGATTTAAACATATGAAGACAGGAGTGGGATATGAACAGTATTTCAAGGCATAATGAAATATAGAAATAATGGTAAAGTTTAATTTGATTGAAGTATAAAAGTAATGAAGGTAGATAGAAAAACTTCACATAACAAAGGGAGTTTGAGGAATATTTTGCTGACAGTTGCCAATTATGGAATTAATTCCATAAACATTAGGGACCTTTTGAAGTATTTTGAGCTAGAGAATGACAAACCAGAAGATTTATTTCAAGAATATTAATCTGCATTAGAAAAAAGAATACACCCCAAAAATCATCATCATCTGCTCTTTAGTGAGGAAGAAATATCACACAACTGTCATCTCTCAGGCAGTTACTTTATATGTTGTACCGAATAAGTAACATCATGGTTTTTCATTAGCCCATTCATTTTCTTCCCATTGTGTCAATATTTTAGTCCTGGCTTTTAATCTTTCCTCAAATAGACATTGTCTTTAATCAAACTGCTTTTTCCGGTAATTAGTCTGATCATACACTTTAACCTCTAGGGAGAGCTCAGGGATTTTAGTCACTCACTCCAGCCCCAAATCTAACAGGGCCGAGGACAAAATGGAGACTTCAAGGACACCCAGTGGGGACAAAATTGGCACCATGGCACTCCCAAACTTCTCAAGGAAAAAAAATTTACTGTTAGAGATATGCTAGAAAAAAAATCACTGTTAATAAATATGTCACCATTCTGTTATTTTTATAACAAGAAAGCATAAAAATAGACCAAAACAAAAAAGGACACTATCCTAATGTAGTAATGATGACAATTCTGTCTCTGTGTAGTGGTTAGAAGTGCAGGCTCTGGAGTCAGACCCTGGCTCTGCCACACGACCTATATTACTTGTCTAAACTGCTAGACAGCTCTCTATTTTTTTTTTATGTACAAAATGGAATCACTGATTGTATCTGCCTCAATGGATTTGTAAAGATTAAATGAGTTAATATATCTACATCTCTTACAACGGTGCCTGGCACAAAGTAAGTACCCAATAAATGTCAATCATCATCATCTTGCTGATTCATGTCACCTTCTCAGACAAATTTTTCTCATGTATACATATTTGCATAGCTTTGTGTAGCTTGGTAATATGCATTTCTTATTATTCAGCTATTCAATATTGATGTCTTAGTCAACTGCATTTTCTTTTTTGATAACTCAGATTATTTTAAAACAACATCGAAGTGAAACTACCTCTCTTTTAATCCTGAAAATCACTCACTAGTTGCTATTCTCATCTTTCCATCTGCTGCTTCCCCTCTGTCCTTCCACCTTCCTTTCCTACACTTTGTTCAGAATTAATGGAACAGATTAGGCAGCAGTCATCAAAATCCCTGGATCCCCAGAAAAGCTGTGTCCTAGTGCACAGCGATTGCCCAGGACCACAAACACACTGACAGCACTCAGGCCAACACAACTCCTTCCCTCCAAACATCACTCACTCGTGGTAGGTCTGTGTCACCATAATGGGGTGGAGGGGGATAGAAGGAGAAAGGAGGGTTAGAGTCCTCTTCCTCTATACAGTTTTCTCTTTGCTCTTGCTTCCACTTAAAGTTATGGTTGTGCTAAAAAGGTCAAGCAGGACCAGAAAGGCACTTACCGGAAAGGCATGAACACTCATGTAATTCAGGAGGGTTCTGATGTTCACAGATGGTCCAGCTGAGTGCCCCCAGTCTGGAGATGCACTCAGTGTTGTAGGAAGAAGGCTCTCATCTTCCTCTGTGGGCAAGGCCAAAAGGATGTGACTACCCTGACCTCACACATTCCCTCTTCTAGACCACCTTCCAGTGGGGTCCCACATACCTCAAAATTCCCTTCCCAAGTGGCCCGGAACTGCTTCCCGGGTCTGTTTGTGTCTCTGCGCTGGATACAGAACAACTATTTATTCAGTGTGGAGAGAGCTTGGATATGTTGACCATGGTGTGCACCCATGTGAATGTAAAGCCCCTCGTAGTTCATAACAGAGCCAAGCGTATGCAAAGAATGGAGCAGGCTGCAGGCCCTGGCCAGGGGCTAGAGGCCACATGCCAGCATGGGACTCTGAGACTTCTAAGTTCAAACTTGGCCCCTTCCAGCCAGTGTAACGATAGGAACAAGGTAGGATAAAACATATTTTATTTAATAATTTTTTAGTTTGGTTAATAACTCTTTTAATATTGACGTTGTGAGTTCCCATTTGTACTGCTGTGCTGCATCACGACAACATGAACCTTGCCTAGAGAATCCTCTGCACTCACCATTCCTTAAGAACCAAGTGGTGGCCTAAAAGATCAGCAGCCTGAAAGGATTTGGGTCATGAATCAGGACAGGTTTATCCCAACTAATAGCACTAAAACCAGTAGGGAGTTGTAGGCACTTTAAAATACCTAGATGATCCAAATACCTTTGTAACTCTGCACCTAGCACAGTGATGTGCAAACATGTGTCAAATGAAAAATGAAGGAATGAATGAACTCCAACTTTCCTAAAGGCTCAGACAACTTGAGAAACTTGAATAAATAGCCTTCCACTTGGCAGCAGCATTACTGCTAATACGCGCAGGTGTCCTTGTGCATGAGAAGCAATGAAGCTGATGAACAATAGCAATAGCTTTGAAATTTGCATAAAATGCATATAGAAAGAACTATTTTCTGCTTTTTAACAACACATCGAGGTACTCACATGTGTAAACCAGGAATGCTACACTTGGAATAAGTGGCACTTATGTTCAGCTCCCTGATTACATATTCAAATAAATGTACGCAGTTTTATTTGAATGCGTAATCCAATGTGAATAGGAACATTTGAACAAACTCATTTGGTCCATTTATTTAGATCTCTGATGGCTCATTCTAGTAAAACGCATGCAGTTTCCCCATTTTTCTTTCCAAACCATTAACTGGAAGAAACATAATTTAAAGCATTTTGTTAAAATAGCATTAAGGATGGTGGGTTATTGTTGTTGTTTTGGTTTTTTTCTTTTTCTTTTTTTTCTTTCTTTCTTTCTGGTGCTGTTACATTGAATTGCAACGCATAGAAATGTATACGTCGCCACAAAAATGAATATACTTTATGGACAACCTCAACAACATTCTACTAAGCAAAATGCCCTCCTGTAGAGCAATGAATTTCTTTATGTATAAAGAAAAAATATTGGTTCCACCAGAACTAAAGGGAAAAGAGATGCTTCCTTGCCTCCCCTGTTGGTTCAACTATTGTGGACTGCAAGATTGGTGGGGGGAGATGGAAAGTAGACTTTTATCCTTACATAAAGGTTTAGCAGGTGATGGGGGGAAAAACCCAGGAAATTAGAAGACTACTTTTATTGTGACATATATGGACTTTTCTAATTCTTATAATTGGCCCCAGAGCCATCGATGTGGGGAGTGATATGATTGGAGTTGAGTTTCCAAAAGGTTAATCTGGGAGCCCTGTGTCAAAGGGGAAGGGGAAGGGGGATCTGGGAAGGAGCGCATGTGCCGTGTAAGTCTCAGTGAGAGTACCGAGGGCTGGAATGGGGTCATGGCAACTGCACAGGGAGGCGGAGACATGGTCGGCAGGTAGCAATGATGGAGGAAGGAACACCGGATTGGCACCAGCAGGCATCACTGCCCGCCCTCTCTCCTGAACCACAGACCCTCGTTTCAACACTCTGATGGACTAAACACACAGGGGGGTCTTTCAGAAACTCAAAATCCTCACGACCCACCCTGAATCACCTGAATCTACTTAGTTTCTCCACACAGTTTAAGGATATGTTAAAAATTTCCCCTATTTTGATAAACATCCTTTAATACTACTTCTCCGGTAAATTTTGGGTTTCTTTATCATCAAACAACTTTTGCCTGTCATGCATGTTTAACCACAAGCACTCTTCCTTTCCTGCCTCACCGTCAGAAGAGGACAGCTTTTGAACAAGGACAAATGGCAAAAGTGTGCCTCAGATGGGAAGGGTAACAGGATTATAAATATCTCCCCATCTGCCTTTAAGGCTTCTCTGCTCTCTCTGGCTCTTTTCAGACAGTCAGATGAGGCATAAGGTGATTATTTAGGAGGAGACAGGGTGGGCCACAGGTCCAACCTGAGCCAGCTCAAGCCCCACCCAGTTCATTAGAGTGAAAGAGAAAATGAGAATTCCAGCCAAGTTCCACTCAAAAACAGTGTCCATCTGGCCAGGGAAGTGCTTTTTCTTACCTCTGAGTAAACACAGCCTGACCAAGGCTGGGCCGCTCTGCACATCTGGCATAGCTGGAAGGAGAGGCCCCCAACAGCTGGGAAACCTCACCTATTCCTGCCTCCACACAGTGCAATCTAGATTCCATTCCCATTATTTTATGGAAATGACTCTGGAAAAGTGGCCTTCTCAGCTGCAATTCCTGTGGACTCTCCGCCTCTAGCTGCCTGGCTCTGCGGTGGCTCCTGGGCACTCTTGTTCTTTCTCTCCGGGCTATGTCTGGCTCCCGCCACCCTCTCCAGCTGCCCTGTGCAGCCCACACCTCAAGCTCTTCCTCCTTCTCCGTTTTTGCCCAATTGATCTGGCTTTGTCTCTCTTCCAGACTTTTTTCTCAATTGCAAATCTCAATTCATCATATGGCTTCAACATCCACATTCACCCAGATGATTTTTAAATCGCTATCTCCAGTTTTAAAATCTCACCTAAGCTCCAACCTCTTATTTCCAACCATCTGCTAGGAATCTCCTGTTATTTTCCGGCTTCTCCAAGTAAGTGCACCTAAAAATGAAACTCACCAACCTCACTCCCAAACCTGCTCTTTCTTATAAATTTCCCTACAACACAATGCTCCCAGACACTCACTCTCAAAGTCTAATTGTTGTTTTATTCATTCACTGAAAGAAAACACTAACTGGACAGCTGTCACACTCCAGGCATTGTGTCAGCCTCTGGGTACACATTCTTGCCTCAGTCCCCTTTAACTCTTTTTGCTTTATCATTCCATCATTGCTAAGTTTAACAACTCTAGCTTGATTATGTCTTTCAAATCCATCCTGTCCTATGTATTCCAGCTTCTGCGATTCAAACCCAGCCCTTTGTGATTTCTTAGATGCATCATTGCTGTGGCCTCCTAATGGGCTGCTTTCCCCACCATATTCTTTCTTTTCTAATTCATCTGACGATCCTTCTCCAGATTAGTCTTTTCAAAACAAAGTTTTCACAGATCAGAAGCCAACATATAGCAGTCGAAGGACAGCACCATCTCAACTAGCTGTGTGAGCCTTGGCAAATCGCTTACCTTTTCTGAGCCTGTTCCTTCCTTTGTAAAATGGGACTAATGATACCTTCCTCATCAGGGATGTTGTCCAGATTAATGAAATGATAATGCCATTATTCTAAGCACTTTCACATATTCACTAAATCCTTGCAACAACATAATGCAGTACGTACCATTATAATACCCTTTTCAAAGATCAGGAAGCTGAGGCACAGTGAGGGAAAGTAACTCCCCCAAGGCCACACAGCTGAGAAGTACAAAGCCAGGATTGGCATCTATGCAGTCTGATTCTAGAGTACAGGCTCTTGCCTGACACATAGTCGATGCAAAACAGGAACTACAATGTTAGTTCCTGTCATCTTCCCAGACATAATGAGCTAATTTTCTCTCTTGCATAAACTAGAGTGAGTTAGGGTTCTGACACTTGCAACTGAAATCGCCTTAATGAATACACCTGCCAACCAGCTGCGTTCACTCTTAGTGAATATTAGGGAAGCACAGGAGAGTCCGTGGCCACCAACAAATCAAACTCTGTGCAAAACATGTAGCTTGTTAATAATCCCTTTCAAATACATACAAAATATTTTGTTTAAAGGAACAATGCATAGAAAGCATTAGCAAAAGCATATTTCTCGAGTATATTCTCTAAACAAACCCTTAAATGTTTACTCAAAAACATAGATAATTTCCAACGATCTGCTTTATAGTTTACAGTATATAGTTTAGATTTGAAGCTTTCTCTCTACCCTAGTATTGCTAGTGTCACCTGTCATGAAGCTAATATACTTGAACTTTACAGGTAATTTGCATTTGTTCTTCTATTTCATTTATTTACTCATTTACCCATGAGTCAAATATTTGAGCCAAGTTTTATATTAGATGCTGTGTTAAACAGCATTGCCAGCAGTCGAAGTGTAGGTAATCATGCCCATGTCTACTTTGCATTATCAAATAAATATTTTATTCAGTAAGAGCTTTGTCTCTTAAACTTCTTACCACCTTAAATCCAAAACTATACTTTTACTTCCCAAATCCTTCCCTTTCCAGCCATAGAATGGACTAAAAGCTTCAGCCCCTACGGGCGTTCTCAGTCTTCTCCTCTGCTGCAGGACTCAGTCCCGGAGCTAGCATTTAGACTGCTCAGGTTTTATCTTTATCTTTGGATCCTGAGACTTCATGTTGCACACACAAAATTTCTTTTTAAAGTATGCAATTTAAGTTAAGTAGTTTCAACAATGCTTGGCATTGCACGCAAAGAATCCAGCACAGGAGTTTTGAATTGTTTCTCATAGAGTTTCTGCATAAATGCTAGGCTAGCTTTTCAAAAATGTTGTGGAAAAAAATCAACCAACTAAATGAGCATAATCCAAATCAGATGAAATAACAACACACTTGGCTGTACACAATTTGCAGGGTCTTAATAGTCTGTGTTGGATTTTCAACGCTCAAGCCTAAATAAATATTTAAATAGCCTGAAGTTTGAGCATTAATGTATTACCGATGTCCTCCTATATTCTTTGTCGCTGCAAGCAGAGAATGCATAAAGCTGAGCTGGATGTATTGTCTGCATTAGAATTAACCTGTCGGCAGACAGATGGTTTTTTATTTTCATACAATTTATGTGAATTTTTATCATCTCTAAAGCCAGCCTCATTAAGATTTATGACCTTTGCAAATAATTCCAAAAGTTTTTATTGAGCCACAGAGTTGTCCTTTGAAACATCCAATCTCATGTTTGAGGAAAATGATAAACAGGTAACTTGGCCACTTCTATGTGGCTCAACAATGAGAGGACTAATCTATCAATGGATAAGCTCATCTTTTTAAATGTGAGGTAGTTTTTAGTTTCCTTTACCATCTGCAGACAGCAAGTATATCAGAAGGATGAAGCATTTGTATTAACAGTTCCATTAAATTTCTTTTTTGATGTATATGAAATTCACGCAAAGCTTGAGGGACAGTTTTTGAGTAATAACAACACTTTATTATCATCAGAGTAATCCACCACTTAAAATCCTCCCAGTGGCTTCCCATCATCTATAGAACAACATTCAAAGCCCTTAGCCTAATTAATAAATTATTGATGACCATTACACCACCTACCACTCCCATCTCACTGTAGCCCTCTTTGTAGATAACCCCTGAACCTTTGAAGCTAATTATTCTTCCACCTAATTCACCCATATCCAACACAGACAGCCAATGCTCCATGCTGTTTCCTACCTTGGTACATTTGCTACTCCTTCCCTCTGCCTGGAATCCCTTCTCCTTCCTATTAGCCTGGCAAAGAACACTCTCAAGCATCAGGTTAAGTATCAACTCCTCTATGCAGCCTCCATGGGACTCTCTTTCCACCCAGTGAGAGTTGACCTGCTCCTTTGTTCCCGACAATAGTCTGCATATGTTCTTATAATAGCACCAATAACACTTTATTATACTTATTTATACCTCTATCACGTAGTATGAAATTATAAGCTCTTTGAGAACAGAAACTATTTTATTTATCTTTATGCTCTTGGTGATTAAAACACAGCTGGGCATACATTAAATAACAAACAGTGAATGAATAAACAAACACATGAATAAATAAGCTTTGATTCTCTACTAAAATTACAAACTGGAAGTTAAGTTGAACTGGGCAGTTTAGCTCAAACTTCTCAATCATCCTTTAAAAGTTCTACTTGAGCAGACAAGACATGACTTTTAAAGTCAAGCAGTCTTACTGTTGAGAATAAGAGGTCAAAACATATCCTCAGATCACTATGTCTACAAACCTAATGGCCTTAGAGTCTGAGGCGATGAACACAGGAGAGATCTGTTGATTCTCTTGGGAAGACCAATTCTTCACACAAACTACAGATTTGTTTTACCAGAGAAATAAGCACCTTATTTTGAAGGGATTTGCAATTTACTGGTTTACTTACTGGTGTGCTTGTTTAAAATACAGATCTTTGACCCCATCCCAGCCCCACTGCATCAGTCTGAATCTCTGAGGGTGAGGACTGTGATGTGAGGTTGCATTTTTTGCAAGCTTTCCAATGTTTTCTAAAGTCTGACAAACACTTGTCCACAGCTGGTGGACATCATAGGCACCAGTTTATGCCAGAAGCCCCAGGTACTACTGAGGGATGCAATTGTTTCTCCCCTTTTCCTGATGGTTCTTAGAACTGGAGCTTCTCTTTTGCTTTTCTGATGCAAAGCGAGCAGCCCAATTATACATGACTTTCTGACCCCGAAATCTTATTATTGCGAAGCACATTTTTTGAGGTTTGCTTTGAAAATTACTTCAAAGTGACATATAATCCAAACATTCCCTGGTTTATCTGATTAAAACTCTAGGCCTTGCTGAGCACATCACACTTGTGCTCTACTTTCTGCACTGGCAACATCCAATTTGCTGCAGGGTACAGGTCTATACGCTTGATTCTGATCAATCATAACAGTAGTTTCAGAATATATTAATTAATGTAATTTTATAATTAATACTAGTAAGTGAATCAAAATATAAGGTTTTGTGGTGTTATGTTATATGTGATACATATTAGAAACATGTTATAAAATTTTCCTATCAAAGTGACACAGTATTAAGAAATTTATACAAATGTATAAGTATTTAATTATTCTCATATATATCCAATATACTCAAATATTATTTTATTCTTTTAGCTTTGGAGCCCTAAAACTCTTCAGATCAGGCAACAGGTATTTTATGATTTCATTGTTGGTCTCACAGAACTCTTCACATAATCCATGAAGTTTTTTGAGGGTGTTAGAATTAGATCTGTTTGAACAGTAGAAAGTATTTGAATTTTTATTTATATCTACAGTGAATCAAATGTTCAAACAACAGTTTTGTTCTGAGGTTAGTGTCACAATTGCAAAATAAACCATTTCCAGTGGAGTAGGATGGAGATCATAGTCAAATTCTTCTCTTTTTAGAGAAATAGGCTGTGTTTTTTAGGTGGTTGGATGTTTTTGTTTGCCTTTTCACTGATTTCACTGAAGAATAGATATATAGTTTACTTCCACTTATAAATCCATAAAACTGTAGAATGTCAGAGCCAGAACGGACTTTAGAAATTAACTTCCTTGTTCTAGGTAAGATCAGTGGCAAAAACGGGGCTATGACCAGCTCTTCTCTCTCTACTAGTGATGCTTTCTACTGTTCCATAAATATAATTCATTGATTTGATATGAACATATTAGATGTTCACTTTGTATAAAGGAAACATCTTTTTAAACATATAAAGTGTCCCTTAAAACACTTTAAGAACTATCTGAAAATGTCTGTCATAAATCCTTCTTTCAATATAAGACACCATTTCTTGATAAAATTGTTAAAACAGAAATGTCTAACTAGTAGCAATAACATTAATCTGCAAAAGACAAATTGTTCTTTGTCCATCTGTGTATCTACTTATTCATCCATTCAACCATCAAGCAGCTATTGAGAGTCGCATCATGGCAGGCACAGCTAAGTCTAAAGATACGTAGATCAACAAGAAAGGGTTTCTGCCCTCTAGGAACTTAATGGTTTAGCAGGGAGAGACAGAAATATCAACCAATAAATAAAAACATACAAATTTTTTTTTTTTTTTTTTTGAGACAGAGGAGTCTCACTCTGTTGCCTGGGCTAGAGTGCCGTGGCGTTGGCCTAGCTCACAGCAACCTCAAACTCCTGGGCTCAAGCAGTCCTACTGCCTCACCCTCTTGAGTAGCTGGGACTACAGGCATGCACCACCATGCCTGGCTAATTTTTTCTATATACTTTAGTTGTCCAGCTAATTTCTTTCTATTTTTAGTAGAGACGGGGTCTCGCTCTTGCTCAGGCTGGTCTCGAACTCCTGAGCTCAAACGATCCACCCGCCTCGGCCTCCCAGAGTGCTAGGATTACAGGCGTGAGCCACCGCACCGGGCCAAAACATACTAATTTTGATTAAGGCAAGGAAATACTGAAACAGTGGCTTAAAATTTAACCTGAAGAAGTCAATAAGATAACATTTGTGATGGGTTTTGAAGTATAACCTGGTTGTCTCTCTTTAAAGGTTGAGTGCAATTAATGGGTCCCTGCCAGTGCCATGCTTAGAGTTATGGTGCACCAGGTATAAGAAGTTCAGACTCATTCCAAAGCTTTCATTCTCTCCTCTTCTATTGTTTCAGGAAATTCCCAGAACAGTATAGGAAAACCACGCTCTGAACTGAGATGCAGCCGACAGACCAAAGAATGACTCCGACAAGTCCAGCTTGGTGAGTTAAATGAGTTTATTAAAGGTTTCTTACACAGGGCGCTCCCTCCTGGGCGGCACAGGATCCCACCCGAGAGTAAAATCCCCACAGCCGGTAGCCTGAAATCCCTTTCCAGTAGGTGACACAGAGCGCTTTTATTGTGTCACCCCTGGCTCACATATAAAACAGATTAGGAATGTGCAGTACAACCATCATGTGCCTTCATACGACCCATGTTTACATCTCTTGTGATTTGGTATCTTTGGTATTTGCTTAATCTATTTTGTAACAATTCTGAGCATTCCCAGTTAACACAGTGATCCTCTCTGTGTGATGGGAGCACATAGTTCCCTCATTCACACATCAAAGGAGGAACAGATTTCAGTTTTGCCCTAACCCAGTTTGCTAACTAATTCATGGCAACGGACATTTAAAACTGGCTTTAGCAGGCAGTGTTGGGAGCATGGTAGCTGGGGCTCTGCAGTCACCTAAGGGAGTAAGGCAGCATCTTCTCACAGCTGTAAAGGTTCTTTGAGGGTGGAAGAACCCACTCCCCAACATGCTCAGAGAAGCAGCCAGGACCTTGAGGACCAGTGTTCTGTTGTCCTCTCTTCTCTGCGTATTCACAGGGCGTAAGGCTGCCCCAGAGTGCTGAGGTGGGCTCAGCTTGCAGAGGGCTGGTCAGCTGAGAGGCTACAGACTGGAGTTCTCAGCTGTGAGCTGAAGCTCTTTAGAAATAACAGCAAGACCAGAAGAGGGGACTCTGGAGAGCAGTACTTCTGCGGAGGAAGCTTTCTGCAAAGGCTGTGTGAGGAAGATAGAGTGTGCGCGAGAGATGACTTCCTGCCCTAATGAGCCCAAAGGGTTTGAGACTGCCCTGAGTCAGTTTTTCAGTTCACTTGCCTGTTGCTTTCTGGAGAGGAAGTTGGCTGGGTCAGGACCAGTTCCTGATGAGGACGGAGAACTGCCCAAAGGACTTAGCAATATGGGTCTTGGGTGACTTCGAAGAAAAGAAGCACCAGTGGTCAGTGGGGCAAAAGCCTAATTTGAGTGGGTTCTAGAATAGATGAGAGAAACTGGAGATAGACAATGAAGTTATCTCCAGTTTCTGCAGAAAAGAGGAACTGAAAAATGGAACAGTATTCAAAAGGGAAGGATGGAGTCAAGAGAGGGTTTTCTTTTTTTAAATGAGAAAAGTAGTAACATGCTTATATGATGCCATACAGACAGGGAAAATGATGTGTCAAATAGGTGCGATTTGCCAAAGTAACATCCTAACTAGAGAAGAGGGAAGTGACTCTAATGACCAGATGGAGGGGCTGGCTGTAGACAAGAGTGGACGATTCCTATCTGGCAGCAGTAGGGAAGGCAGAGCGCCTGGGCACAGATACAGCAAGGGTGGATGTGGTGGAAGCGGCTTGGGGAGATTCTCTTCTGAAACATTCTGTTTTTTCAGTAGAGTAGGGAGCAAGGTACTCAGCTGAGAGCAAAGATGGAGAATGTATTAAGAGGTCGGAGAAGAGAAGGGAAAGTATGGAAAATTCATCTGGGTGAGTGGACCAAGAAAATGTATAATTGCAGGGCAGTACTACAACCATTTAATGTTAGTGGTCATGAATTTAAATGAGATCAATCAATTGGGAAGGGGAAGTACAGAAGGGCAGAGAGTGAATTCAGTTTTGAGGGCTGGGGGCACAGTGAGGGTCAGGTATAGCTAAACAGTGGCAGAGTGGAATAAAGTTGAGAAGGGAAGATCTGGAGGAGGTTTGTAACTGGAGTGTTGTAAGCCATATTAAGGATTTTATACTTGTACCTACAGGATAAAAGAGAACTAACTCTGCTTTCCAAGCAAAACAATGGAATCATTTAATTTGGTAGGCAAGAAAGAAATTCTGGAAGGTATCAACAGGATGGACTGAAAGTTTATTAGTGAATGTATGGACCTTGAGGTACCTATAACTCCTTCTTACAACCAAAACATATAGGTCACTCTATAAAACTAAACTGGCAAATAAAAAGTTTCCTACAAAAAAAGTAGTTGAAAAATCTGAACTCATCATGTGTTTCCACCAAGTAGCTTTCTTAACTTTCCTAGGTATCTCATAAAGATGAACTCTGTGCTCTGAAACAAATCTATTTGTTCTTGTCCTGCCTTGAGGCCAGCAGAAAGAAAATAGTCTCCTATGATTTGACATGTTAAATAGAAAAGAAAAGACGAAAGAAAATCCACTTGAAATAAATCGACTATTTCTCATGATGGAAAATCTGCACAATTACTTTGGACATAATATATTGTGTTTGTTTATGGCTAATGCTTTCTAAATTAGTTAGGCTTTAAAATGATCAAATACTGCACATTTTGACACATACACTAAAAATTGTATGAAACACAAGTGACTGGGATATAGCATAAATGAACTAAGGACATAAAAGATTCTTTTCCCTGTAAAATGTGAAATAATTGCTTTGAGAACATTTTCCTATTTGATAACTACATAAGTAAATCTATCTTGACATAACTTATGAGCTATTTTGAGAAATACCATTTTTAATGATAATTCTAAATACAAATGCAATTAAAGTCTAGGGCAATGTAAATACTTTTTCCCTGAGTAAATTAATCATGCCCAAAGTTAAAAGGATGTCAGTTTTATAAAAGGCAATTTTAACAATGTATTTGATATTTGGACCATGTTTTCTGTGAAAGCAAGTGCAGTGAGTCTGTATTCTTAACCCCAAATTACATGCCATTCTTTTTTACAACCTCAGAAAACTTCTTTCACATTAAGATTAAAGATTGTCCTCAAAGAATTGTATTTATTTATTTACATTTCTTTTCTTAATGAAATGTTCAGATTACTTTTATTAAAACTCCAGGATCAGACTTTTCTAGTCTAGGTTTGGCTCTAAAATGATTTTAATTCATTTGCTTTAAGGTCATTTAGACTTATCCTGAATATCCAAATAAAAACAACAGAACTCAAAATAATTTCTTTTTTTGTTTGTTTTGAGATGGGGGTGTCTCCCTATGTTGCTTAGGCTGGTCTCTAACTCCTAGGCTCAAGGGATCCTCCTGCCTCAGTCTCCCGAGTAGCAGGGACTATAGGTATCCACCACTGTGCCTGGCTAATTATTCTTTGATTATTAAAGAAAATAGATCTCCAATAATGATACAAATCAAATTTCACTAGATTATTCTTATCTCTTCTAAGTTACTAAAAGATTAGTTGCTTTTACTCAACTTAACGGTCAACTGCATTCATTTATGTATGAGGGGTGCCTGGGGAAACAACAGGAACTTGTGCTTGGAGATTCATGCTATTTCTTTGCTTTAATTACCATTTATTGCAAATGTTTCATTGTCTACAGGTCTATTTTAGACCTATTTTAAATCTCTAAATTAATATCAGATTTCAAATGTGTTGATTATTCCCTAAGTTCATTCACAGTGTGCATTTACTTTGAAAAAAATTATTTGACTAAAATGATCTGGTTTCTTATTTCTAGGAGCTACATATCCACAGAAATAGAAAACCAATAAACAGCTTCCTTATACACAGTGTAAGAATCAATGAATACACCATCTCTGCATTTCCATCTCCTGACACCAATTTAAAAACTACTATTAAATGAGCACTTGATCATCATCCACAAACTCAGAGCAGTGGTTTAGAAATGCCAAATGAAAACCAGAGTCCAGCAGTTATAAGTAGTTACATTGTGACCTATACTATTTCCGTTTATGTATCGAAATGACAAGTATTGACAGCTATTTTTCTGTCAAGTTAATGATTTTATAACTGGTATCCAGTGGAATTAAGTTTTTCAATGCAAATATGATACAGATTTTAAAGTGAAGCTCATTCTAAAATATAAACTCTATGAAGAAAAAATTTAATTTCTATTGATATTTTAAATACTCAGCTACCCTCTAAGAGATAATGATTTTCACCTAACTATAAATAACTGGCTCTCAAAGCTTACTATGGTTTTGACCAATAAAGCTCCGTCATGTCATCAAGAACATATCTTAAACTCTTTCAACAAAAGCAATGACTTTTTCCTTTATATTTTAGAATAAAATCATAGCCATTGCTTTGACATTATAAATTCATTGTATAATTCTCACACTTTAAATAAGAAAACAAACTTTTAATATGCTTAGGTGCTAAATTGTGTGAAATGAGGAATAAATTTAGATGATCATCAAAGACAATAGAAATTGCAGCAGTAAAATATGTATGTAGATAGATATGAGATTCAAATTCACCCTTTGGGAATAATATTCAAATTCTAAACTTAATCCCATTTTCTGAAACATGAGACCTGCTTCAAGGGCAGCCTTCTTACAATATATAAGGCAGAAGTATGGTTTTCCACCATTCATCTTAATGACAGTATGATATAGAAGAAAGAAGAATGAGCTTTCGAGTTCATGGAAACTAAACTGAATTCAGAATGACACCATTTACTAGTACTGTGACCTCAGAAAAATTACTTAATTTCTTTGGCCTCAGATTGTACATTCTTAAAATAGGAGAAACCATACTTACCATGTAAGACAGCTGTGATGTTCAAATTAAGGACATAAGTCAAGTGTAAACACAATGTTCAGAGAAGGAAGGAAGATATAGATACTATACAAATAAACGTAGAGACAGACATATATTCGTGCACTGCATAAAGAAGTTTTAGTCAACTAGGCACTGTATAGGTAGTCCCATAAGATTATAATGGAACTGAAAAATTTCTATCACCTAGTGAACGTGGACTCAGAGAAGAGAACCAGTTCAGCAGGTCTCTCACTCATACAACACCAGGAAAGCATAGAAAGGGCTTTAAAGGATGCTAAATATCAACAAAGTCACAGAACTATTAGGACCACCAAAGTTTTGGGCTTCTGCTTGCCTACTGCTGAAGGTTCTTTGCCAGGTGGCTTTACACCTAGCACGCTGGCATGCTCCTGAAGGTGACCGGCAAAGTAGTGCCTTACACCAAGCACTGGGCCCTACTGCTTAAGTACTCAATAAATGTTACTTTTCTTCCCTTTAATGTTGGTTTCTTTCCAATTTCTTCACTGCAAAATGATCCTAAAAGCAAAGAACAGTGACTACGTACTCCTGGACAGGAAAATTTCTCTGACGCCCCTCACCTTTTTACTTAAAATGTGGGCAAGTTTGCACTCTTACTATATACCTGTATTGCTTTTATTATAAAAAGTTCTTTCCAAAAATTTAGGTAAAATGGATGCCTCAAGGTGCTCAATTGCTATCTTGTGATGAGTAACTAACACACCATTGCCTACTCCTAAGTATGTATACTCTCCTTTGAGAAGCTTAGGCTTAAGTGAGCTCAATTATTCGGACACTGTTTCTACTTCTAAGCAATACCCAAATAGATTCCATCCTAATGTTTCAATCTTAATATAAGGTACAAGCACAAAACACTATGCATTAATTATGGCTACATAGTCAAATACTATTAATATATGTGGCATTATTTCATGGAATCAGCACAAGCTACATATAAAAGCCACCCATCCCTGACCCAGGATTGCTGGTTGTTAAACATTTACCAGCACACGACTTAGTATGTGTACAGCACACCACTTAATATAGTGGTAGAGTTCAGGCTCTGGATCTAGGCTGTCTAGGTTTAAATAACAAGCTCCACTATTCAACGGATATATAATCTTTAGTAAGCTGCTCAATATCTCAGTACCTTATTTGCCCCATCAGTGAAATGGGCACAATGGCACCTACTCCATAAGGTTATGAGGAATAAGTAGCCTGATACATGTGAAGCACTTAGGATGGAAGATAATTATTCTAAATATCATAAGACATATAAAGCAGTCACTGATGTTAACTGATAAACTGGAGATATACCCAAAGACCTTTGCCAATCAATCCTCAATTTACAAATACTATGATGGCATATTTATTTTCCCCATAAAAATGAAATCCATCATTAGCTCTTTTCATATCCTCTTCAATTTAGTTAAGAGTACAAATAGTTGGAATTGTTTTCAGGAATATTTTTGATCAAAGATATATGTGCACATGTATGTATAAATCTATTTGCTTAAGTTCAGATGTCAATAGTTGAACTAGTGAGGGGCTGTTTAGTTACTCAAACCGAATTGGTTTCTGAGATTCAGATATGAATAGGTAATAATTCTGACAGAGAAAAATTTAACTGAAATTTTATCCAAATCTTATTTAATTTCTTAGTGTGAATAGCAAGGGATATATACATAGATCCATTTTTTAAATCAATACATGCGAATTCCTATGTAGAAAACTTACATAAACAGAGCCATACACTAGGCAGTATGGTACAATGCAAGGAACGGTTCTGGACCCAGCAAACATGAAGTAGCACTTGTGGTTCAGCCTGGCACAGGACTCAGCAACTGGCGGCACCAAATACTTAAAAAAAGCGAATATGAATATAGAGTTAACAGGGTGGTTCCTACACCACTCTGCACAAAGGGCTTGCCCCTTTCTCTTATAAAGTTTCAAAAAATGTATCTCCCATACCCTCTTTGTTCTCAGAAAGCTACTACTGGATATACTCCACAAAAACGAAGATGTAAATCTAAGAAAAGATGAGATACAGGAAATGGGGAAACAGGGAATCCAACACAGGGGAGAGGCAAGCAATCCCCAGAATGATGGCAAAGGAGATTCCAGGGTGAAAGCTGTGCACAAGCCACAGAAGGCAAAAAGTCCAGAATGGACAAAGCAGATTGCTCCAGGAGTGATTTCTTCAAGAAGATGAATGAAACTGGATAGAATAACTGGTATGTCTGAATAGAAAGATAGTCACACATATGATAGAGATCTATGCAAAGTCAATTATGAACTCAAGGAAATAAAAATGTAGTATAGGTAAGGATAATATATCACTCAATTGTGAAAAGCAGTTACATAATCTCAATAATGTACACATATTCTTTATGTAATCATAGCCAATAATGTAAACACTGCAATATAATTATGTTGGGAGGAGAAGGGGGGATAAAAAGGGAATGTGTAATGCTAAGAAACAGAAGAGGGAAAGTTTATATTAAGAAGCAAAAAGACAATGCCTCAAATTTTAAAAATCAAGTAAAAGCAATATGTTATTTGGAGATATGGTAATAAATAACAAAAAATATCAGCTAAAAGAGTTGAAAGTGCTTGCCCTGGGGACAGGAAATGGAGGAAGTCAAAGTAGTGGTATTTTTCCTTAGAAAAAAAAAATCTCATAGATCTACTTGACTTTTTAAACTTTGTGCATGTGTAACTTTGATAAAAAATAGAAAAACAAAAACTAGAAACCACAAAATCTAGCATCAGGCTCATAAAATTCCGCAATAAATGCTAATTTTTTATTATTATAATGACAAGTATATTTTCATATCACCATTACACTCATGCTAGGGATAACAATACTTCCTCTATCATAAATGCTACTTGATCTTTTTAAAACACATTATTTACTATGTTTAGAATAACTCGGCATGCTTAATAAAATTAAAAAATTATAAAACATTCCAATTTTTTTTACTAAAGTACCTAATTTTATACAATTTACACACAACTTTTAATGTTAGTGATATTAATAGAAACAATGAAATTATTTTACTTCTTCATACTTTAACAAGACTTTAACTCTCCAAAACATGCACTACAACCATAATAGATTCTGTCATCAATATGATGGTCTTGGCATCTTATATATTATGTTCCCACTTTAAATTCAGTCCTACTTATTAAAATAAAAACAGGTAAAGATGATGAACAGGCAGTTCATAAAAAAGGAACACAACCAACCAGTAACAACACTGATGGGATATATCCACCTCATGTGTAATGAAATACATACTTTTAAAATGACATACCATTTTCAGTTATGCTGGCCAAGATTAAATTAAAAAAAAAAGATAATACCTACAACTAACCGGGGAATATGTAGGTAGCAGGGTGGTCACACATATAGCACTAACTGAAAGGGTAAATTATACAGCATTTGTGGAGAGCAATATGGTAATACTCATCAAATTTCTAAAAATGTTTAAGCCCTGTGAACCAGTCATTCCACTTCTGGAAACTTAAGGACATAAGTAAGCACGTACACCTCAAAATGTACAAGGACATTCACTGAAACACTGCTTAATTAACTGCAATCAAAATGTCTTAACAGAAAAAAAATGAGTAAATTGTGGCACACCTTTCTTATGGCAGGCAGTGGGCTTCACCTCAATTCCATTCTCCCAAGCCCACCTTAGCTTCTTCATTTTCAACAGTCTCCTCCTAAGAGAGGGTAAAAATGTCAGATGTTGCCTTTCTCTGTGACCTGATCTGAGTCAATGGAAACTGAGGGGAAATCTTCTGGGGGCTTTTGGGAAAAGTCTTCCTAACTGATAAAACAAATGAGAGGAGAAATGGTCTTTCCTGCCTTTTAGCAATTTTACAAAGATATAAAACTGGAAGTTACAGCAGCAGCTCTTATAATGGAGAAGGGGACGAGTCTAAGGCAAAACAAACTGAGGCAAGGCAAAAAGAAAAAAAAAGTGTCTTTAATGACACCTCTGAACCATGTATTATGTAAGATAACAAATGTCCTTGGTTACTTAGGCCAATTATATCTGGACATTGTTACCTCTGGTCAAAAGCATCTTCCTTACATTAGCTATGTAACAAGAGTACTTTAGAATCACTAAAAGTTATATCAAAGAGGTTTATTTATGAACCGTAGATGTACAGTTAAAAAACAAATTATAGGCTGGCCGTAGGGGCTCACGCCTGTAATCCCGGCACTTGGAGGCCAAGCTGGGAGAATGACTTGAGCCCAGGAGTTCTAGACCAGCCTGGACAACATTGTTAGACCCCATCTCTAAGAAAAAAAAAAATTAACCAGGCATGGTAGCACATGCTGTAGCCCCAGTTACTCAGGAGGCTGAGATGGGAGGACTGTTTGAGCCCAGGAGTTTAAGGCTGCAGTGAGCTGGAATAGTGCCACTGCACTCCAGCCTGGATGACAGAGCAAGACCCAGCCTCTAAAAACAAACAAACAAAAAACAAAAATAAGCCCTTCTAAAACAGTATGTTCCCATTTAAAAAAAAAAAAATCAAATATGTTATTATGGATTCATTTGCCAAAAAAAGGTCTGAAAAGATATTCAGGTTTTAAGAGTAATTCTCCGTAAGACAGCATTTAAATACTTCCTTTTTGCATCTGCAGTCTCTATTTTTTTCTGCAGCGAGCATGTATCACTTTAAGATTGATGCTGCCATCCTTTCTATTTCTACCAATTTAATGTAATTTTGGAGAGGAAGAGGTAAACGTATTCTAGTGAGCTACCCTGAACTGGAAGTCTCCTTTTTTAATAGGAAAAGCTTTCATTTTTTAAAAAAAAATTTGTGAAATAAAGTTTGATACTACCAAGCATTTATTTTTCAGTGAATATGGAAGATTACAAACAGTTTTCATTTCCCTTTGTTATTCAGGAAATCATGACTTTGTACCATTTCGTATGAGAATTTCTTCTGTGAAGCAAAAGCAGTCCCAAAATGAAGGATCTTCAGGTGTCATGGGAACAGCAGATGCTATTAAATCATTAAAGGTGAGAACAGTAAATTTCCTCTGGGTTGGTTTAGAATCATCTTGAGATGGAACCTGAAAGAGAAAAAAACAGATTACCTCACTGTTACACTGCATGTTAATCTTATGATCAATTTCTAAATTATGAAAATAACAAGACCAAATTACATTTCAGTAGTATTAAATTACAACATAGTAGAATTTCTAGAATATTGTTTTTACTCCTGTATTAGTGTTGCCAAAAATATGAAATAGAAAACCTGGTTCTTGAACTTTTTGATATAATAATAACCTGTGGTATTTGTTTAAAATGTAGATTTACTGAGCCCACATCCAAAAAGTCTGATTCAGTACATATCAGCTAAAAGGGATCCCAAAATCCGTAATTTTAATAAGCAGGTGAGTTATTTTGATAAAGTTGGGCCACACAGCAAACTTTTGAAAAATATTACTCTAGAAGGTGGATCAGATGAAACTGCCATAATTACACAGAGATGAAAACTTCACTAGGAAATTATTCAATACTAAATTTAAACTGTATTTTACACACTATGAGATTCATCCCTCGTTCACAACTCGACTCAGTATAGACCTTCTTTAATATTCTACACATTCTTGTATAAATAGTGCTTGGGTTTTATATCATGCTTTAACAAGGTCCAGTATTATTTTATACAATTTGCCTCACAGCTATGCTGTGATATGGTTGTTATCTCAATTTTATAGATAGGTATTTGGGGCTCAGGAAGATCAAACAATTCAAACAATTTGCTCAAGCTCACAAAACAGGTTAAATGGTAGACCTGGGCCTGTGATCCAGATCTTCTGAATTGTACTCTAGTACTGAATGTACAAATGTGTCACAAATTATAACGCTCTACAGAAATATAAGGTATTTACAGAGAGTGTATAGCTTAGACTTGAGATCAAGAGGACAGGTATCTGGGTCAGAATATCTTACAGATAACAGGTGTCAATTTTGACATGCCATCCTTTTTTAACGAAGATAATCTATGAAGAATTTTAATCCTTAGGCTATCTATCAAAGGCATGGTCTGTGGCTTGAGTTATTTTTCCAGAAGTAATGATGCACATATATTGGTCATGCCACATTCTCTTACATGGATTCCCTAAAAATAATGACATGTATGTAGTTTCAATTATAACATATCAGTATTGCTTAAATAAATACTTCCACAGAATCACAACTCTGTAAGTTTTTGACCTTAAGGTATTTTTCCCCTTCACTCACTAGATAATAGCATAAGAAAGTATAAGAAGAAGGAATTAAATTGAGACTGATGTTGTGCCACAATATGACACAAGGTCTCTCATATGTTTAACAAATAACTTCGGGAATAATTTAGGATATTACTTTAAAAGGGGGAGGGGTTCAATTTGCAAGGTAATTACATTACTCGCCAACCTTCAACTTGGTACCCTTATATTCAACACAGCCGCATTCACCAGAAAATAAATTACTGTTAAGATGACTAAGATAGTGATTATCTTGAATTTCTATGGAAATATGAGTACTATGACAGTACTACCAAAATTATTTCTTTTTAATATTTAAATGTATTTGAATGTGAAGTAGGTAATATGCTTTTTAAAAATGTTTCTGCAAAATCCTCAATG
Organism: Varecia variegata; assembly: GCA_028533085.1. Classification (NCBI taxonomy): domain Eukaryota; kingdom Metazoa; phylum Chordata; class Mammalia; order Primates; family Lemuridae; genus Varecia; species Varecia variegata. The sequence goes on from CM052438.1 coordinate 114,700,744, forward strand.
ATTTTAAAGATTAGTAATGAAAAATACTTCTAAATCTAAAATCTCAAAAAAAAAATACACCCTTCTAACCTGATAAAAGCAAATTACTATTTCCATCCATAAAGAACAAACAACATTGATTCATGCTTTTTAGAAAAAAGAAATCCTAAAATCTTACCTCCTGATGTCTAGATCCATCAGGTTTCCTAAGAGCTACTGCAACAAAATGGTGCTCATCTATTTTGCTTTCCTAAAAAATAAAAGTAAATACGGATTACTAAATATGTAAATCTAGATACAGTTTTGTTCACATTTCCTAGGTCTTATTTTCTTTTTACACACACACACACACACAAACACACACACACACTCCCCCACCTCCCCTAAACCACTTAAGAAGTTACATACATTGTGGTCCTTTACTCTCAAATACTTTAATATGTATTGCCTAATAGGAACATTCTCTTACATAACCACAGTGGTTAATAACTCCAGTAAGTTTAACACTGAAACAATACTTTAATCTATTATCTGTATTCTGAATTTTGTGAATAAATCCAATAATATCCTTTGTGGCACATCCTGCAACCTCTAGTACAGGAGCCAAATAACGGGCAAATAGGGTCAAGTACAGCATTCAGTTGTCATGTCTTGTTAGCCTTTCTTTTGTCTTGTATGACATTAACATTTTAAAATAAAAACCCAACCCTCTTTTATTAATAAAATATTGCTAATTTGGGGTTTGATGTTTTATTGATGATTAGATTTTAGGTTATATATTCTCAACCAGAATACTACAGAGGTGATATGACCTATATAGAGATACAGTAGCTATCTGCCCTCAACTGGTGGTTTAATTCTGTATATGCTTAAAGTGCACATAAAACAAAACTCAGGTTGCAACATTGGTTTGTAAGCATTTGGTCAACTACATACCATATCCTATGGAAAACCATGCTGGAAATTTATAGGTAAAACTTAACCAATATGCAATTTTCTATTTTCCCCTGTGTATGAGACAACGGGGAAGGGAAATTTAAAATGTAATACATATTAAAGCAGTCAGTTATCAGAGAAAATTATAAACACTTATTAAAAAATCAAACAAATTTTCAAAGAAAAACCACTTCACTAAGGCATTCTTCCACAAGACATCAGTTGAAATAGGAAACTATAATCAGAAGTAGTATTTAGGGATATTTCTTCCTTTATCCTTTTCTTATCTTCACACCTTAAGATATCCAAATCAGCAAAAAATGAAATTCAATAAGGATAAATTTAAGACAACACGTTTATAGAGAAAAAAATAAGACTAAGTATCAGAAGATTTAACAGGTCAAAGTTATCACAAAGTAAGTCAGCAATGTAGTCCTGTTTTGGTTTTCTTTTTTAAACAAAAAAGTAACTTGAATGCACAGATTCAAAAATATATAAAATAATTTTTCAGAAATTTGGCATATGGCACATAGTTCTTATATATATGGAATATTTTAGTAAATAAAAATCATGCTTAACATATAATTAGAGGCATATGTATACTAATGATAGCTGGACACTAAAAAATGTTACTAATGGATATATAGTGTTTTGAACATTTTTAACAGTATGAGACACTAGCAGACTTGTCACTTCCTACGATGTCCCCAAACAAAAAAACTTTCCCTTAAACTAAAAAACAAAATCACATAAGTGCACATTTGGGAATAACACCAATTGTGTATTGGACAGAGGTGGGGGTGGGGGAGGGGATGGGTGTATACCTACATGATGAGTGCAATGCGCACTGTCTGGGGAATGGGCACGCTTGAAGTTCTGACTTGGGGGGATGGGGGTGGAGGAGGGGATGGGTGTATACCTACAAGAAGAGTGCGATGTGCACTGTCTGGGGAATGGACACACTTGAAGCTCAGACTCGGGGGAATGGGAGGGACATGGGCAATATATCTAACCAGAACTTTT
>CM052438.1:114703181-114746910 GCA_028533085.1 Varecia variegata
GACAATGAAACAAAGAAAACGAAAAGGCCTAGATATTATGATTAGTCAAATAAGATCAATCAAAAAAGCTGGGGGGAAAAATGTTCTAATAAAACATAACAGGAAACTGAATCTTCAATTTTTGCTCAATTATCTTCCCACCAGATGTTAAAAGCTTCAATTAGTAATTATTGACCATAGCCAACACTGCCCATCAAGTCAATTGGTAATAAAAATCTGTTTCCCGCAGGCATCATTTCCAAGCAGACATCAACCCACTAGGCCAATCATTACCGTGCAGTTGTGCTGACTACATTCTAAAAAATAATGGCCTTTCCACTAACTTCTGATTTTACAAAAAGTTCGTGTAAGGACAGTAGAAAGCTATAAAAACAAAAAGGCTAATTCCCATGCTCACTCTGAATCCTCTATCAGCAGAGGCTCTTTTAGAATAAGCCTTTTATGACCCTACTGAATCCAGATCCTCTCCTCACAAAAATGTACAGGTGCACATTCATACAAAATGTAGCAAACAATTTCAGGAGGTTAAAAAAAAAATGCCTTGAAGCTTATCAACAGAGTCAGGACAAGAACCTGTTACGATGTTTCCAAAACACTAGTAGAGCCTTGTTCTAAGCAAACTTCAAAAGTTATAAAGGAGAGGTTTATGATCAGGTCTGAGAAAGAGGAGCTGGTGGGAAACTGCAAGGTAAAGAGAACAAAAGCAAAAGTGAGATGAGATTCACAGCTATATGCTGAAGCCTATGCTACAGCACAGTGGTTATTCATTTGACAAGTATTTATTGGCACTATTATATACTAGGCAAGGTGCTAAAAGATGTGATAGTGATCAAACTCTGATGTAGCTAACATGGTTCTTGCTCTCACATAGCTTAAAAGTATCAGGGGAAAGACAATCATCCTGATGAATAACTATAAACTGACATACATTATTGGAATAAAAGTATATTTTAAGAGAGCCTATAATAAAAGAACCTAGCTTAGTTTGGAGGTTCACCAAAGCTTCCCTAAAGTAAGGTTAATGTGAAATGTAACCAGTAAATAAGAGTTATCTATGTAGAAATGGGGGTGGGGAATAAAACTTAATAAGTCTTCCATTGTGAGAACCACATATTCAAAGATCCCATGGTGGAGGCAGTGTGGAAGATTAGAGAGTTGTACTATGAAATTAGAAAGATGTGGTTTCTCTTATAAAAAGCTTTCTTCTTAGCCTGTTAACTTATCTTCTGATAAAAGTATACTCATCACAGGGCAGTTGACAGAATTAAACCAGAGGATAGAAGCAAAGCACTTTGTTAAATGCTGTGGCACATAGTAAGTGCTCACTAAATGTTAGTGATGATGAGTATAGGTTAAGAGAACCTGTATTTAGTATGTAAGTATTAAAATTGCCTGGGTATACTCAACCCTATGATAAATGTTAGTGGTTTCTAAAGCCACCAATACAATGTCTAACACAATGTATAAATAACTTAGATATATTAATAGTGTTTGCTCTTCATTTTTACTTATATAAATGTGCTAAAAAGAGCTGTATTTAGATATAACACAAATACAGTCATCCCTTGGTATTCACAAGGGATTCGTTCCAGCACCCCGCTTAGATACTAAAATCCAGCACATGCTCAAGTCCCACAGTTGGCCCTTGGAACCAGCAGATCTGAAAAGTTAGTTGGCCTTGCCTATCTATCCTTGATCTTCACATCCTGTAAATACTGTATTTTCCATCCACGTTTGGTTGTAGATGTGGAACTTGCAGACACACAGGGCCAATTTTATTTACTGAAAAAAATGCCACATAAAAGTAGACTACACAGTTAAGCCCATGTTGTTCAAGGGTCAACTGTGCATGTTATCTCTTCCTAAGAACTAAAATGTATTTTACCATTGGGATTCTTTTTTTAAACAAACCAACTTACTGACAAATTGTGGGAAATGCTTAAGTGAAACAAGCTGAGGTACAGTTAAAAAAAAACTTTACATTTCACTTTGTCTCTATGTAAAGTCTTATATGGATCCCCAGTAATGGAGAATCTATTATTTATGTAGAAGTCTGTTAATATTCAAGGAAATATATCCTTTTCAGATATATTACCATTGAGTATTGAGCACATTTTCCCTAACCTTAAATATCTGTAATACCCCTCCTAGCCTGAGATTACTCAACAGGTAAGAACTAAGACAGCAAGACACAATTTCTGTACTACAAAAATGCCACATTACCTGGAAAACTAGTCTTCATTATGTCAATTCCAACTTGTAGTTCAGGTTCAGCAGCGAGCACCGCATAGTCCCCTTGATGAGAGATGTTAAAGTTGAAATTGGGGTAAGGATTCAATGAGTCCTTTGCAAGAACTGGTTTTCCTTTTGCAGTTCTTTGCAAACGGATATTATTCCAAGGGATATTCAATTTCTCTGCAACTAATTTCCTTATCATCAGACGACCAGCCTGTTGAGTACATAGAACATTTGGTATGTACTGATGCCTACTAAAGTTATACATATATTGCCTGTAATATACAAGGTATAGTTTTGTAGTTTCTAAAATTTTTCTTTTTAAAAGTTTGCAAAGTTCGTAAGTATTAAAGCCACTGCATTAAGATTTAAGAAATGCTTAACTAGCTAGAACGTTAAAGCCCTGCTTATCAATTCCCTCCCCCTTAACTAATAACCAATGTTAACAGCGGGTATCCTTTCAGTCTTTTCTCTAAGTATTTAAATATATATATACTTACATATATTTTTTATAACTCTATAGGAACACATATACGAGGTCACGCTTATGTAGTATTCTACTACACATAGGCTTTTAATTTGTAAGTACTGGGAATTATTTTATGTCTGTACTTATTGGTCTGGTCAGTGCACTTTTAACTAACACATAATATTTCATAGTATTGAGGTACAAAAGAAGTATTGACTATTCCCTAATTATTGTGCATTTTAGACTGGCTCTATATTTGCTGTTCTAAAAAATGCCACAGTAATCAGCCCTATCATACCTACATCCGAGCATATGTGTATTTCTAGATCCTATATACCCATCATTCGGCTTCAACAATTAGCAAGGCATGACTTATCTTGTTCACTCTCTCACCTCCATTAATTATTAAGACAGAAATTACTAAAAACACAAAAAATACAAAGGTATAAGATGGCAAAGTATACTATTTTTAAAAAACACTTTTCAGGGTTTTTTCCCTCCTTCAGTTCTAACACTTTAAAAAACTGCAGGCCTTCAGAATTAGTTCATTTCACAATTTCTTACAATTATAAAAAAGTATAAAAAATATTCAGTAATATGCCTTTAAAAAATTATCAACTAGCCCACATTTCAAACAGAAAGGTGTTTCAATATGGTACATTTTCAAGAAATGTCTTGGAAGTGGTCGTAATTAGAGATTGTTTCGAAATTGTACTGTAGAGTAGTGAAGGTATTTATTTTGAAACCCAATTGTCCATTTTTTGATTAAAAATACATAACTAAAATAAATAAATCTATTAAAAATATTGTTTCCTAAGGTACCTAGTCAGGAAAGAATGTCTGGGCCTGTATTCTCTTTGGGCTTCTTTTTCATTGGCAAAAGGCGGCTGGCTTAGGCCTCCTGCTGTCTCAGGGTGCGCAAAACCGTAAACTAAGTCTTATGTCAATATTTTCTAGGGCCGACCACGTGTACAGTACCACTGGGCGGTGGCAGGATATTTAACAGGCAGACTAAGCACGGGCTGTGAAGCCAAGCAAAGAAAAAAATAGGATTTGATAACATTTAAAAATAAGAACATGCACTGCGAAAATAAATTATTTCATAGGCCTTCCCTACACTTATTTTATGGTTTAGTAGGGTCTCTATTTTCAACTACATGGGGAAGGAGCTAATTTTCACAGCGATCGAGGCCTCCGCGGAGGTTACAAAGACCGTGGAGACCAGGCCGTGCGCAAGCCAGAAACACTGCAGCGCCGACCACTCTCACCCTGGGCAGGCCACGAGTGGTCCAGGAGCAAGGGTGCCGACGCTAGGGCGGGAAGGTGGGTCTCCACAGCCCGGCCCACCTCCCCCAACATCTGCTTCCTCGGCTCTAAATACCAAAAGACCTGTAGTACCATGGCTGCCTTAGCGTCCCGAGCAAAGACGAACTGGCCAATGCGCTCCTTCTCCTCCGGCTGGATCGATCGCACTGCCAGCAGCCATTCGGCTCGGCTCGGCAGCCAAGTGCCACAGGAAAAGGCCCAGCGCACGCCCTCCATGGATGGCACCAAGCAGAACCGCTTGGCTGGGAAAACCATACACAGGGAACGAACCCTTCCGCCACCTCAGTCTGATGGCGCGGACGCTAGCGTAGCCCCGCCCCTTCTTCCCAGCGTCCGTGCGCACGGGGCGGGCCCTCCCGCTCTATTCTTGACGACACTGACGCAGGAGGCGGGGCCTCGCCCTACGGCGGCGGGCACGTTGCCCTCGGAGAGCCCTCACTGCCCCGCCCCCAGCTCCGCCTACGCCAATCGGAGAAAGCTGCCAGGGGCGGAGACCGACATCAGCCTCTGCGCTTTGCCGCATTGTGTGACGTCACATGGGACGTGGCTTCGGAGGGTAGCGAAGGGAGGGACCAAGGCCGAGAGCCCGACAGTTTCGCCACTCACACTTGGGGAAGAGTTAACGGGACAGCGGTGCAAGCCAATCGCAACCAGTCCTCTAGAGGAAGGGAGACTGGGGTGGAGACTACGGAGACTGCAGTTGCAGGTGGGTGAGCTCCGGGGTCTGAGGGAGGAGTGGGATGGTAGCGCATTATTCCCGGGGACTGGGTTTGGCCCCTGTGACCCACAGAAAAGAGGATTTCCTTGGCGTCAGCTGCTTCTGTCGCTCTTTTGGGAGCAGGAGAGATTTCCGTGTCGAGGAAAGGTCTGCCGTGGTGACCCCTGGAGTTGTACAACGCGGCAGCCCTGAGTTGCCTCTTTCCCTACCTCCCAGCCCCATCGGCGGAAGACCCACCCTCACACCAGACACTACCTACCCTTTAGCAGCCGCCTGCCCTCAAATCCGCCGTCTAAAGGCCGAGCAGACACTGGCCCCAGTGCGGGTCACGGGCCCCGCCTGACTCGGAGGCTGCCAGCGAGCCGCTGGGCTATTGCTGACCGTTTATTGCGGCGATGAAATGACCCAGGTGCTGTTTTGCGATTGCCAGTAGGCTCTAGAGAGAAAACTGAGGATTCTAAGTGGTTCCATCATAGCAGAGGTCCTTGCTCTAATAGCAGAACCAAGTTAAAACTTAAGCGGCCCTTCAGATTTACTCTGTGCCTTTTCTCAGATTTTCTCAGACTTTATGAAGGGTCATATTGATGTATTTCTCTGTTTTCATAGTTATTACGGGTAGACTGTTGTTGATTCTTTATGAAAGCCCATGTGATCAAAGTCTCCTGCGGGTTTCCATCCTGGAAAATGTAGGGCTCTGCCGATGATTGTAAACGCCTAACTTGGTGGTCCATTAGGTGTCATACTGTGGGATCCAGCCTATTTCCTTCCTTTGGCTGCCAGGAAATATCAGCCAAAGGCCAGAAGTAGTAATTAACACCATTACTTGCATATTATTTCTATTCATCTATACTTGTTTCCATTAACTTTTCATGATATCATAAGCCCCCTCAAATCCTTTGCAAGTGAATGGGATTTTGAACACATAAACACACAAATACAAATCTTCAAAGGACAGTAAAATGAATTACTAGCTTGATATATCTACTTAGCTAATATTTACTAAAAACCTGTGCCAGGTGCCATATTTAAGATGTTTACTACCTGCAGGGAGCTTATAATCTGGCAAGGCAGATAAAGCATGTACATAAAAAGCTACAATAAGAGAAAATGTAAAGGTAAAAAGGTATTCTACTAGTAATATCAGCAATGATCATAACTCAGTTCTCCATTTTTAACTTTATAACTTTTTCTTTCCTTTTTGAACTGATTTTTATAACTGTTCTGTTTCTAAAACACTTGTATATACAGTATCTTACATGTCCTTCTGTGCAATAGTTATTACTGATGGAGAAGCTGAGCTCAGAAAGAAAAGTTGTGGAATTATTTAAATTCAGGTTTAGAAATGTGTATCCCATTCTTTTACCATTGACCAAGATTTCTGTGTATTAGATCTATGGAGCCTAATATATAGGCAAGTAGTGTAGTGGGTATTTGTACTTGTTCTCTCTGCCTAGAATATTCTTCTCTCCTCCTATCACCACATTCCTTGTTCCTCAGTATCATTCAGGCCCAAATGTCATACCAAAGAGAATATCTCTGCCTACCCAATCTAAAATAGCTCATTCTCTTTACTCCCTACCACCAGCTCCAAGCCTAGTACCCTAGTGAACATTCTTTATAGCTTTAATTTAAGCCCCTTCCCTATTTAACTTTTTTTTTTTAGGACAACTCAAGACATGTACCTATTTACTTTTTAAGATCTTCCTTGTCATCCTTCAAAGCTTAGCTTAAACCTTACCTTCTTTTAAGGCCTACTCCAGAGTACTCTTCTTAAAAACAGTATTGTTTATATAATTCATTTGGCAGTTATTCTAGTACTGCCTTATGACATCTCTCCTATTGTCCTGAATTATTTGCATGTGTGTTACCCTGCAAATTAGAATGTAAACTATTTGAGAAGGAATTTCATGTATACTTTAACTTTTACAAACAGTATACATGAGCAAATGTTATTAATTGACTTTTATAAAATATTTTATTCTCAGGGTTAAGACTGATTTTTATGTTGTCTGCCTTCCCTGTTTTTTAAAGAATATGCAGTTCATAACTTGCTTAACTATATTCAATAAACCGAAAAATTTTATTAAAATATTTTTTATTGCATTGTTCAGGGGAAGAAGAGGACTAAAGTAATACAGGCTCAGCTAGTTTGTGAGTTAAGGTCGTCTTGACTGATCCTGATCTGTGGCTTCTTAGCAGGATTCTGGGAGACTTGTGTTCTGTTTCCAGCTCTACCACCAATTATCTGTGTGACTTTGGGTAAATCATATAGCCTTTTCCAGATATTAATGTCAATGGAAAGGCATCAGATGAAACCATTTCTAAGTTTAAATGATTTTTAGGTGATGTTCACTAACATTTTTTGGGGTCACAAACTTCATTCTAATTCTAACCTTTTTTTCTAAAACTTCATTGAATAGCTCCATAATGCTACCAGTTTCTCAATGAAGAAATCATGATTATCCTTTTCCCTCACTGTCCACATCCAATTCATCCAATAGTCCTATTGGTTATACTTCTAAAATAGAGCTAAATCCATGTATTTATTTCTCTTTATCACCAGTGTTAACACTCTAGTCTGAACCACCATCATTTCTCAGCTGAAATACTGATTAGTTTTCTAGCCTGCACAAGAAAGGGGAGCATTCTTTTCCAACATCTGTCCTCCATGACGTAAGCACAACTTGTCTTCAGAGCTAGCTCTGGAAAGCCATGCCCATAATCACTATGCTGTATTGCCTTTTAATAGATTGAGAAGGAGAAGTTAGCAAGGAGAAAACCTTAAGAGTGTTTCAAGAAGAGATTCCTGAGAGGTTAAGTAAGATGAAGAGAGAGAAGTGAGCATTTGATTTCATGATGGTAGTGTGGTGACATTGACAAGGGCAGCTTTAGTAGGTTAAAAGAGAACTTGATTGTAGTGGATTGAGATGATAACTGGACGTGATGCTACCACAGAGTGAAAAGTTTTTCTGGGTTAGGGAGTAGAAAAATGGGATGTTAGCTAGAGGGGAATGAAAGGTCAAAGGATAGATTTTTGTTTGATGTTTATTTAAAGATGAGAGTTTGTATGCTGATGGAAAATGTCCAATAGAGTGGGAGAAATTATTAATGTAGAGGGCGTAGTTGTGTTTGTGTGTGTTTACCACTCTGAAGTGTACTCCAGAGTAGAGGACCTTGTATGTACTGTTTTTAGCTATATCCCTGGTATCTAGAATAATGCTTGCCATAGTAATAGTTACTCCATAAATTTTCTAAGATTTGTTGAATAAATGAATGACTTGGACTCTACTTCTCTTACTTTCTTTAAATTCATTCTTCACATATTAGCTAGAAAGATATTTAAAAAAAAACAAATCAGATTTTGTCACTGTTCAGTTTAAAGTCATCAGAAGCTCTTGTTGCACTTATTAGAATAAAATTCCAGCTTCTGTGGCTCATAGAATCCTGCTTAATGTAGCACCTGCCTTCTCCAGCCCTATCTCCTGACATACTTGCTCTCATTAGCTATACTCCAGCCACACTAGTTACCTTTCATTTCCTAAAACTAAAGGACTCTTTTCCCACTTTAGGGCTTTGTACATGATTTTTCCCAGGAACCCCTTACCTGCTCATCATTTAAGTCTCCACTTAAATGATACCTTCTCAGAAAGGCTTTCCCTAACATTGTAGTGGATGAGCACAAAGGCTCTGGAGCCAGACTGTCTTGAGTTCACATCCCAGCTCCCCACTTACTTCTTATGTGACCTTAGACAAATTACTTAAATTATCAAAACCTCATTTTCTCTGTCTATAAAGTGAGGATAATAATAGTATCTGCTTTATATAGTCGTTTTGAAGATTATGTAAAGCATGTAGTACAGAGCTTGGCACATAGTAAGCACCATATAAGTGTTCACTTGTTACCATTGTTATTATCTGAAATTGAATGCCCCTTATTGTTCATTTTTATTTTCATTTCCCAGTTGTTTCTTCACAGTATTTATACCAATATACAATTATTTATTTGTGTAACTTATCTATTGTCTTTCTCACTAGATACTGAACACCAAAAAAGCAGAGACCATTTTATTCTCATTGTCATCTGTAGTACCTAATTCAGTGCCTGTCTTATAGTTAGTATCTATACTAAATATCAAATAGAATAGGCCAGAAATCATGCTTTATATTGAAACAACAGTTACCAAAGTAGTATCACTGGAGGACCTGATGAAATCAAAGCCCCGATCAGTCACAGCACAGCTTTAGTTTAATATTCTACTTCCATTGAGCAGCATATGCTCTTGTGTCATTACTTTATATCAAATGCTTGATTTTTGTACTTTTATTAACTCAATTATTTAAATGAAATTTTAATGAAAGACATTAAAAGAATAGGAGAATAGTTTTTGAAAATTGATTCAGTGTTTTGGGCAGGAAGGTGTTTCATAGAAGCTGTGATGTACTTTATATACACTATTATTTTGTGTACTACTAAGAAAGAACAAAATTCCAACTTAACTATAGCACAACTCTTTATCACTTGGAATATTTATACTTATGCCAGAGCACCTTTTTTAAAAAAAAAACACATAACACCCTCATACATACATAAAAAGAAAAATATAAGCAAAATTAATTGGCTTGAGGTACTCTTAAAACTTCTTAACATTCAAAGTCTAACTTTTTTGACTGACTTTCAACTCAAAGCCTCTGTGTTCGTGGTTTATCCATATAATATCATTCTCTGTTTAGCATGTTAGTGATATGTAGTTTATTAAACCAATATCCTTTATTATCACCATGGTTTTCTTCTAATATGCTGATATCCATTCTTCAAATTTAATATACATGTAATGACAAATATGTCATGAGTGCTACCCAACCAAAGAGATTATAAGATGCCTGTCAATTTCAGATATGTTAAGTGTGAAAAATTTATGTCTTAAAATCAGGGAAATATTATAATTGAATTTGAAGAATATTTGGAGAAAAATAATTTCCAAACAAATCTTTTGCCAAGAATTAAGAATTAACTGTTAATAATTTTATTGATTTTAGTCTTTAACATTTATATATCACTTGACAAAATTAATTTAATATTCATGATATCATTTAAGTTTCACAACAGTCCAATATGATAGGTGTGTCCACTTTGCAGATAAGGAAGCTAAAGCCTCAGAGAGCCTAAGCAGGAATCACTAGTAAGTGATGGACCATTTAAACCCTCTTCCTCCAGCACCAAATGCCACATTCTTTGGTATTTGCAAAATATATAAGTAGAGATTTACTGAAACCAAATTTAAGAAATGGACATTTTTAGCTTCATGGATTTATCATTTTGTGTTGAATATATTAATACATGGCAGGCTTTATTTTTTAACAACTTTATAAAAGTGAAAAACAACTTTATAAAAGTGAAAAAGAGAACTAAGTATAATCCTAATATATTATTTTAGGATACTTGAGATTTTCTAGTAGAGTTTGTTTTTGTTACTATTTATAGAAATAAAAATTACTTTATGCTTACATCATTGGGTTCAATTGTTATGCATGATCCATGAACCATGAGCATCAATAATAGACTTAATTTTAAATAAGACTTAAAATACATACATGATTTTAATGACAATAAGTTAATATTTTAAGTTAATTAAAAACCTGGAATATCAAAATAGTTTCCAAATTGAATTGATATTTTGTTATCTTCTAATTTAAAAACATAATTATAGATACACAGGAAGTTGTAGAGATAGTAAACAGCACTCCCATGTACCCTTCACCCAGTTTCCCATAATGATTGCATCCATAATTATAGTAAAAAACCAAAACCAGGAATTTGACATTGGTACAATGTGTGTGTGTAGTTTCATGTCATTTTCTCATATATAGATTCCCATAACCATCACCACAATCAAGATATGTATTACTGTAGATTACCACAAAGGTCTCCCTTGTGCATACCCACCCCCACCATCCTCAACCCCTGGCAACCGTTAATCTGTTTTCCATGTCTATAATTTTATTATTTCAAGAATGTTATAGAAATGAAATTGTATAGCATGGGACCTTTTGAGATTGACTTTTTTTCCTGCTCATTGTAATGCCTTTGAAATCCATCTAAGTTGTTATATATGTCAATAGTTTGCCCTTTTTAATGGTGAGTAATATTCCATGGTAAATGAGTAAGCCACAGTTTGTTTACTCATTCACCTATTGTACAACATTTTGGTTGTTTTCAGTTTTTGACTATACCAATAACACTGTTATGAATAAGCATGTACAGGTTTTTGTGCACATATAAATTCTCATTTCTCTAGGATAAATGCTCAGCAGTATGATTATTGGATAATATGGTAAATGTATGTTTAGTTTTTTAAGAAACTGCCAGACTATTTCCACCAGCAGTGTATGGGTGATCTAGTGTCTCTGTACTCTCTCAAGCATTTGGTGTTGTTACTATTTTTAATTTTAGCCATTCTGATAGATGGGTGGTGATATTTCATTCTATTCTTAATTTGCACTTCTGTAATGACTAATAATGTTAAACAACTTTTCATGTGCTTATTTGCCATCAGTGTATTCTCTTTGGCGAAGTACCTCTTCATGCCTTTTGTTCATTTTTTAATTATCTGTTTTTTTACTGGTGAGTTTGAAGAGTTTTCTATATATTCTACCTTTATGAGATTTGGTTTGCAAATATTTTCTCCTGGCTTTTAACTTGTCTTTTCATCCTCTTAACAGGTTCTTTCACAGAGAAAAAAATTTTTTTGATAAAATCCAATTTATTGATTTTTTTTTTATGTATTGTGCTTTTGATGACTGAGAACTCATTGACTAATACCTGGTTATAAAGATTTTCTCCCATATTTTCTTCTAAAAGTTTTATATTTTTATATTTATGTTTAAGTCTATGATCCATTTTGAGATAAATTTTATATGAAGTATGATGTTTAGGTTGAGGTTCATTTTTTTTGCCTGTGGATATCCATTTGCTTCAGCACTGTTTGTTGAAAAGATTATTTTTCTTCTGTTGAATTGCTTTTGCACCTTTGTCAAAAGTCACTTGGTCATACTTTGTTGGGCTGTTTCTCAATTCTATGTTCTGTTGTAGTGATCTATGTGTCTCTCCTAATACAGACTTGATCACTGTGGCTATAGTAAGTCTTGAAGTCAAGTAGACCGATTCTTCCCACGTTATTCTTTTTCAAAATTGCATTAAATATTCTAATTTTTTTATCATTCCATATAAATTTTACGGTAATTTCATCTATATCTACAAAAAAAAAATCTTGCTGGAATTTTGGTAAGAATTGTGTTAAACTTGTATATCAGTTTGAGAGGAATTGACATTTTTCCTATGTTGACATTTCTAATTTGCAGACACAGTTTGTCTTTCCATTTATTTGTCATCTTTGATTTCTTTTGTTAGCATTTTATAGTTTTCAGCACACAAGTACTGTACATATTTTGTTAGATTTATACCTAAGTATTTCTTTCTCTTTTTTTTTTTGAGCTACTATGTTTTTAATTTTTGTTTCTATGTATTCATTGGTAGTATTTAGAAATACAGTTGGTTTTTGTGTGTTGCTTTTGTATCCTATAGCATTGCTGAACTCGCTTATTAGTCTTGGGATTTTCCACATAGACTATCTTGGCGTTTGTAAATAGAGACAGTTTTGTTTCTTCCTTTTCAATGGATATGCCTTTTATTGAATCATCTTGCTTAAGTGTGCTGGCTAGAGCTTCTAGTACTATGACAGTGGTGAGAGTATACATCCTTGCTGTTTTCCTCATCTTAGGGGGGAAGACATTCAGTCTTATACCACATAGTATAATGTTAGCTATAGGTTTTTTGTTGATGTTCTCTGTCAAGTTGAAGTGGAGGAACTTTTCCGTACTATATTCCTTGTTTGCTAAGAGTTTTTGTCATGAATAGGTATTGTATTTTGTCAAATGCTTTTTCTGTATCAAATGATATGATCAATATGCTGACTAATGTTCAAATACTGAACCAGCCTTGTATGCCTGAATAAACTTACTTGGCCATAGTGTATAATTCCTTCTATATATTGCTGAATTCTTTTTGGTAACATTTTGTTAAGAATTTTTGTATCTGTATTTGTGAAGGATCTTGGTCTATAGTTGTGGGATTTTATTTGTTTGTTTGTTTGTTTGTTTGGAGTGCCGTCTTTGTCCAGAGTACCACAGTAATACTGGCTTCATAAAATTAATTGGCAAGTGTTCTCTTCTATTTTCTGGAAGAAATTGTGTAGAATTGGTATAATTGTTCTTAAAAGTTTTGGTAAATTTAATTTCCTTAATGATTACAGGGCTGTTCAAATGATATATTTCATGCTGAGTGAGTTGTAATAATGTAAGCACTTAGTGCTATAAATTTTCCTCTCAGCATGGTTTTAGCTGCATGTCACACATTTTGATATGTTATATTTTCATTTTTATTAAGTTCAATATATTTTTTAAATTACTCTTGAGACTTTCTGTTTCACCCATGGATTATTTAGAAGTATATTATTGGGCTTTCAAGTTCTGGGAGATTTTTATGTTTTATAATTTCTAATTTGATTTTATTGTGGTCATAGAACATAATCTGTGATTTCAATTCTTTTAAATCATTTGAGGTTGTTTTGTGGGACTGAATATGGTCAATCTAGATATATGTTCCATGGGGACTGAAAAAGAATATGTATTCTGCTATTGGTGGGTGGAGTTTTCTATAAATGTTGATTAGATTCTGTTGGTTGATGGCATTGTTGAGTTCTTATATATCCTAGTAAGGATTTCCTGTCTAGTTCTATTACTTTAATTTTAGAGATAGGGGAATTGAAGTCTCCAGCTTTCATGGTGGATTTACCTATTTTTCTTTTCAGTTTTATCAGTTTTTGCTTCACATATTTTACAGTTCAGTTGTTTGATGCATGCACATTTATGATTGCTAGTCTTCTTGGTGGATTGACATTGTGTAACATTCCTCTTTGTCCCTGATAATTTTCCTTGCTGAAATCTACTTTATCCTATAATTATATTGCCACACTTGCTTTCTTTTAATTAATACTTGCATAGTATATCTTTTTCTAGCCTTTTACTTTCAACTTATGTCATTTGAAGTAAGTTACTTGTAGGAAGTATAAAGTTGGGTCACTTTTTAAATCTACTCTGGTAGTCTCTATTATTTGGAATATATAGACCATTTCCATTTAGTAGTTATTGATATGTTAGTACTTAGGTCTGTAATTTATTTTTTGTTTTCTGTTTATTCTCCCTGTTTTAATTTTTTCGTTTTCTTTTTTCTGACTTCCTGTAGGTTACTTGAACCTTTTTTAGAATTCCATCTTGAGTTAGCTATAGTGACTTTGAGTGTTATCCCTTTGTATAGGTATTTTAGTGGTTGCCCAGCCTTTTCTGATACCACTCCAGTGGGGAATAAGAGGAAAAGGGGTGAAGCACCTCATTATAGCCTACCATAGATGGAATTCAAGGCTCTCCATTGCACCTTTGCAGGTGTGGGTGGGTATAGACCCACAATTTTTGTGGTGTTCAGCTGGGGTAGACTGGTTATTGTCTTAAAACTTTTGTGTCTTGCTAGGTCACTTTCTTTGCTGATCCTGTGAGTTGTTTTTCTTGGGATTTGCTTCTGGAAAACACTCCCAAACTGGTAGTGTGAGAGCTTTCCCTCCACTCTCACACCACAACAAACATCAACACAGTAGAAGGCTTCTGTAACCAAATGTGGGTAGCTGAGTATCCTCTAATTCAAGTCTGACACTGTCTACTTAGAGATAGTGTAAGATCCTACAAGGTGAGGGCTCAGTCCCCAAAACTGCCCCCGACTCAGACACCAGTCACAAATCCAGGTCTTCAGAATTTCTGACTGACTGGCTTCAAGTTGGGGTTCACACATCCCCCACTTCGGGTTCAATTAATTTGCTGGAGTGGCTCACAGAACTCAGGGAAACACGTTTACTGGTTTATTATAAAAGGATACAGATGAAAAGATGCAGAGGATGAGGTATGGGGGAAGGAATGTGGAGTATCCATGCCCTTCCTGGGCACACTAGCCTCCAAGAACTTCCATGTGTTCAGCTTTCCAGAAGCTCTCTGAATCCAGTCCTCTTGGGGTTTTATGGACAACCATGTGGAAATGTGATTGGACTTCAGGGCATGGGGTGGGACTTTCTCTGGAATGGAGGGTCTTAGGATCCACAATCAGAATCAGAATGGTGGGGGAAGATTAGAATCCTGCCTTGGGGCAGGTGAAGGTCAGAGAGATTCTGTTTTCTGGGGCCTGCTCCTGAGGCCTAACACACCCCACATTATAACAAAAGACTGTAACAAGGGCTATGGGAGTCATGATCAGGAACTGTGGACAAAAACCAATACACACTCACAAGTAGATCATAATACCACAGGGCTCTTTGTGCACCCATTGGTGTTTCGGGATTAAGTTTTTCAGTATCTAGAATATACTAGGCAAAAAAGAAAACCCAAGGAAGTCACCACCATGTGACTCCTCAGGTACCACATTCACTAGCCAGTCTGCGTTCTTCTCTTCACTTTTCATAGTCTTTGTATATTTGTGATATGTATTTATATATATGTCTAGAGTTTTTGTTGTACTTAGCAAGAGAAATAGGGAAAAGTATGTTCACTACACCTTATTGGAAATAGAAGTCTCTTTGTTTTTTATAGGGGTTATATTTATAAGAATTAAATTAAGTAAAATGTGAAATCTGTGGGCCAGTACTTGGCACATGTTAACTGGCTTAGCAAATGTTAGCTATTATTATCAAGTATGCCTTATTAAGAATGACTTTTTTTTTTAAGAGATGGGGGTCTCACTTCGTCACCTAGGCTGGAGTGCAGTGGCACAATGATAGTTCACTGTAATGCCAAATTCCTAGGTTCAAGTGATCTTCCATCTTCCTGCCTCAGCCTCCCGAGTAGCTGGGACTACAGGCGTGTGCCACTATGTCAGCTATTTTTTTTTTTTTTTGTAGAGAAGGGAGTCTTGCTGTGTTTCCCAGGCTGGTCTTGAACTCCTGGGCTCAAGTGATCCTCCTGCCTTGGCCTCCAAAAGTGCTGGGATTACAGGTGTAAGCCACCATGCCTGGCCAAGAATTATCTTAAATTGTTGTGGTAACTTTTGGCAAGTACATTTATGGTTGGATCTTAGGAGCTTTCAATTTGCTTTCTGGGTTTTTGTTTGATATTAAAATCTGGGGTCAGAAAGACCATGGAGAGAAACAAGCATGTTTCTACTAGTTTTGTGTTTTTAGGCACATTATTATCTTCTGAGCCTCAATTTGCTGTTTTGAAAAAGTCATTAATGCCAGTCTTAAAGGACTATTATGAGTGTTGTCTGAGATAACTGTATAAATTACTTATTATCAATCCTGGTATCTTCAGGCTTGTTATATCACTAAACAACTATAAAAGTTTAAGGTCTCTAACGATTTATTTGCCATTTGTTAACAGAAATGAAAGCTTTGCCATATAATATTGTTCTGTCATTGGTTTAAAGGTCCAAAAAATTTTGCTTTGTGATATGCATGTAGATGCTGAGTTTAGATTGTTGTGATCATTGTCAAAATTTCCCTCCATACCTGCCCTTTCTCCTCAGTGTATTAACATGCTCAAGTTTCTCCCATCTATAACAAAACTGAACAAAATTTCTTAGTATTTACATGCTCTTTTAGCCTCCATCTTGCTGAACCTTTTAAAAGAATAATTTATACGAATTGTGCCCATTATTTCCTCTTAAACCCACTGTAATCTCTTTTCTCCCCACTTCACCCCAAATCATCAAGGACTTATTTCCAGGCATTACTTTTCTTAACTTTTTGATGATATAGGTGATAACTTCCTGCTTGAAACTCTCTTCCCTTAGTTCCCACCGCCTCTCTTAATTCTCCTGCATTTCTCTCACTGTTCTTTATGAGTTCTTCCTCAGCCATATAACTTGCTCATCTTGTGTTGTTCACAAATTGTACTTTCTACTATATTTTCAATTTATCTAGACCAGTACCTGGTATGTAGCAGGTGCTCCATAAATAATTCTTCAACTAAATTGTCTGTCCTTCAAGGTCAGTTCTCCTTTGTGTTTCATTATGCCCCTCTTTTATACTAACTCTACTTATGCGCTCTGATTTTTTATCAATTTCAATGACTTTAGTTATGTGAATTGAGTCCACCATTATACATTTTCCAGCCCCCATTTCCTTTAATAGCACTTACAATTGTTATGATTAAATAAAGTCTGCAAATAGAAATTTACTCAAATTAAGCAAATAGAAAATTTCAGCTGCTCTGCTTGGCCATTCTATGTAGAATAAACATGGTAGGCTTTAACTTTAGTATAATGTTAATGTATTAGTTTGATACTTGAAAATTTCTAATGAAGTTTTTTTACTTATGTTGCTATTTATAGGAATAAAACTTACTTCATACATATATCCTTGAGTTCAGTTTTTTAATCCATGGACAATGAACTTCAATAATTGACTTAATCCAAGTTCCAAATTATTTATATGTATGAAATTATATATATAATTATGTATAAATTATATACATACACATATAGTGATATGACTTTAAAAAGCATTCAACTTTTTAAAAAAGTTAACATTCTCATTATTGTTGCCACTGAACATGCGTATCTACCCCGTTAGTAAGATACATGAGAACAGGAGCCACATCTTTATTATCCACTGCTGTATTTCCAGCAGAATGTAAATCCAATTATAGGATGCCTCTCCTACTTAAAATCCTTCTGAATATGTCTCATTACCTATAGAATGAAACCCAAGTCTCCTACCATGACATTCAAAACTGTGCATGAGCCAGTTCCTAGTTACCACTTCAGCTTTATCTACCCCCGTCTCCAGACCCCAGCTTTGTATTTCTCCTAATGAGCTGTGATAACTCCTGTATCTGTGCCTTTGCAAAGTAATAGATAACCAGAACAGAAGCCACTAAGTTTTGGGCTGATCTCAAAGCAATAGATAACCAGAACAAAAATGTACTAGGGAATCAAGGTTCCCTATTTGTCTGGCTCCCCTAGTTCCCGGTTGTCTTTTTCCTTCTGTTTCCCACTTCCTTGCTTTTTATGGTGCAACTTTTATGTTTAGAGCTGAATTTACAGTTTGGGAAGGTCACAATTATCTGACCTTCAACTCTTGGAGTCCTGGCCTCATATTTAAAAAGCCTTTTTTAATAAAGTTATATGCTGTTTGCCTTCCTACTTTCAAATAGGCCAACTTGGACCAGTGCTTCCCTTTTTCTTCCTTATTAAAGGCCATAACTAATTAATACAATCTAACACTCTGATCTTTCTCAACCACTTCTCTTGTAAAGGTAACCTCAGAAGGAATATAGTCTATGTCCAAGATCAGCATTTTAACAGCTACTTTGCTACCGGAAGAAAATGGATGGGAGAGGGAGGGGAATGTGTTAGGTATATACTCAAATAATAACTACTGTAGAAATAACACCACTTACGTATAACAATAAGACTGATCTTGCAATGAGATCCTATATAAGCTACACAACCTGTGAATTTTGGTGTTTAACCCAATTATATAGATTGAGCATTAGCCCTTGATAATAATAATAATATACTTTTTATTCCAATGAGTTCAACTTTATGAAAATTCCAAAGGAATTTATCATTAAATATCATGAAAACAAATGTTTAGAACAAGGGTTTACTATGTCATGATTGTTCTTAACATTTTTATGTAATTGACATTAATGGCAAGTTTTGGAGTTTGAACATTTCCTTAGGTCTCTACTACATCAGTGATTTTTTTTCATTCTAGTTCTAAGAACATATGGAATTGACTATGGATAATTCATATGATTTCAATCAGCGAAGCTCATGTAATGGAATGCCATCTGAGAAGAAAAACAACTTCCTTGTATCAGAAGATCATGGACAGAAAATCTTAAGTATACTACAGAATTTTAGAGAACAAAATATCTTTTATGATTTCAAAATAATCATGAAAGATGAAATAATCCCATGTCATCGTTGTGTGTTAGCAGCATGCAGTGACTTTTTCAGGTACTCTACCTTATTTATGCTTCAGATTTTATGATAATGGGTAATTAAGTTATATTTTATAACTATACTCAATTTTTCCTCCACAGGAACATGCAACAGTAATTTAAAAAATACTAATTATAACCAAGATTAACTAATGAATGTTGAGTAGGAGAATTTAAGGCTACCTTTTTTAAAGCATGGGTCTTCCCAAGCCAGCATTTCCCAAAGTTCTATGGAACATTATTGCTTGAAATGTTCTGGGAAAAAAAAATTTTTTTATCAGTGTAAGCTTTATTTGGAGGATCCCTGTACTATATCATTTTAGAACAACAGGACAGAACAGGTTGGACAAAAATGGAAGCAAAGTTCAAAGAAAATGACTCTAAGAGAAGAATAAACTTCAGTCCTATATTGTATCCATGTATTAGCCAGAGGTCAGGGTCGTGAGGGTTCTAACCCAGAGGATTTATAAAAATTTCTTCTCTCTTTGGCAAAGACATTCCTATAGTCAGGAAAAGTACTTCTCAGCTAAAAAGCATTCCTCAAGAACATGCAACTTGTTCTCATCTAAGCCACTTTCTGAATATAATTTGGTTTCCCATGTAGATCACCCTAAAGGGATGTCCTAGTCATGACACTGCAGTGATCTGCTATGATGCCAACAGGTTTCCAATTCAGCAAGGTTAAAGGTCAGACATGTGACCTTACAATTACTGTGGTAATCATATCGAGATAATACCATCTTGTGAGCCTCTCTTGGTGACACCCTGGTCTTCAGCCCTCCTGGTCATACTACAATAAACTTAAATCCTCATTGCAGTATTTTGCAATATATTCAATTTTGGAAGCAATTTTAATTCAAAGTAGGCAGGGTTTAAATCTCTAATAAATAAACTTGATAAAAACAGAGTAAAATACAGAAAAATCAAGATGCAAGTTAATTTATACTATTTTTAATCCTTAGTTTAACTCTTATTTTTTTTAATCAACATCTAATTAGACCTCACCCCTGTTACCTTTATAGTAAATCTTACAAGCTGAACTTCATTCAGCAATCATTGATTGATATCCACTACCTGCTAAACACTTGCTCCTGTAGGGAAACCTGTAGGGTTTCTTGCTTTGAATTTGGGAGCAATGGTTTAGTGCGGAAGCAGTTTACAGGGAGGCTACAACAGTCTTGAATTAGCTGTTTACCTATTTAGACTATATGTCTTCATCTTTTCATTATTTCTTCTCTCAGGTAATCTAAGTTATTCTTTTTTGAACTTCACTGGGGCCCTTGCTGTTCTTGTACTCTGTCACATCTCAGGTTCCACCAGTGTCTTCCCTCCTCTCTTCTAATCCAGGTTTCTTTCATGTAACTCTGTCCTGCTCCCTTATCCATGTTGCTTCTTTGTCACAGGAATGTGTGTAGTACAATGTTAAGTACTTGGCCTCTTAATGCATATGCCCTAAATTTAAATCTCAGCTCTACCACTTATTAAACATGTGACCTTAGGCAAGTTACTTAACCTCTTCAGGCCTCACTTTTCTCATTTGTAAAAAAAAGAAGATAATAAAAATAGGAGCTAACTCATAGGATTATTATGAGGGTTAAATGAAATAACGTGTAAGTAATGATTATCACAGTACCCATTACATTCAGTTAATATTAGCTGCTATGCTTATTATTTCTAAACCTAGCAAAATATGGAAATAATCTGGTGTGAACACACAGCTTGATTTCCTTGTAATGTTTTCATGCTAATAAAATAAGAGGTTCATGTAGGCATTTGAATATGTAGTCCTCTACTCTTGTTGAAGTCATTTTTTAATTAAGTTTACCTGCACATAATTTTTGTCTGTGGTTCTTTGTTCAGCTTACTCCTAGTTCTTTATGGGTCTGCTTTTAATTTTTAAAATTACTATTAAAACAGAACAATATATTTTTTAGATTTTTCTACCTGTTTTAAATAAGACACATGACAGGTCCTTTAATATGTATAGTATTTTTTAAATGAATATACAGTTCATATAAAAATATGTACAAATGTAGCTAGAAACTTGATCATTTCCATTCTTGTATAAGAAGGCCACTAACTTATTTGTGTTATCAAACTCACTCACTGGGATATTGGGAGGAAAATGTAAAATAAACATGCCAGAAAAGTGCACAATGAATGATAAATACCCTTTAAAATGTTTTTGGAAAATGAAAATTATGACTGAGATATAAAGTCTTTGACAACAAGAAATTAAGAAGGAATCATGCATTTTATAGCCACTTTACGATAACATGGTAAATTTGAGATAGATTTAACTGGATACTTTAAAGATGAGTAGGATAAAGTATATAAAGACAGTTTTACATGTGTCTTCTCAAAGAAAATGTGGAGCTGATAAGAAATTAAAAATATATCTAATCTGATAGAAAACATTTGCTTTCTTAAAATAACGATAGCAGCTAATACTTTACATCAATTAACTCATTTATTTCTCTCAGCAACCCAATGAGATAGATACTATCGGTATCCCCATTTTCAGATGAAGGATTCGAAGCACAATAAAGTTAAGTCACCTCCCAAGGTCACACAGCTAATAAGTGGCAGAGGCTAGATACCTACTTGGGCAGCCAGACTCTAGAGCCCATGCTCTTAATATTATCCTAAACTGACTATAGATATCTTAATAATCTAATATAATTAGCATCACAGGTTAATATTTCTATTGACATACATTATTGAGAAACCCTGCGTAATGTGTAACTGTATATAATTTTTAAACTATATTTATTTGGTTTTGTATTAAATATTGAATAGCCTGGTAGGAAGGCACTTTGTCATCCTTCCTTTTCCTAAGGGGTATTTTTTATTTGCAGGGTCCCTCATATTTTTCAATTGGATGCTGTACTTTTTAAATAGATTTAGTTACCCTCTGGAGTAGACTCTAATGAGTAAATTGGTTTCCCCTGAGAGTATTTGGGCACACATCTAGGGCCGCTGCTCACAAAGGTATCCTAGACAATACTGGTACAAGTATTAATAAAAACCATTGTTACACCAGAACCAATAGTAAAATACATTTTAATCCCTGTCCACACATTTCCAAACAATTTCTATGTTTGCCTAAACTGAACCAAAGAAATTCCCAATTCTTTATTAGATTTTATCAACTTTACCATGTTGGGATAAAATAGAACTTATGAAGAACTTCCAAGTTGGTCTGATTATTCAGATTTAGGATCCCATCTCCATTTTTCAGTGGCTGTTACCACAAAAACATTTTTTGTTTTCCCTTTTTAGCTTGGTGTGGTACACTGTTATTGTTTAGTCTTATGAAATCACATTCCCTTTTCCCTAAGGCACTATATAAAATGTCTTTTTAGGGGTGTGTCTTATTTGGTAGATTTATAGATTCACTGGAGACATCTGGTATCTCACGGTACTCTGTCTTTCCTGTTTCATTAATGTCAAATCAAGATTAATTTGAGTTTTTAATTTTATTTAAAAAAAAAGAGAGAATCATTCCTGTCGATGTCTTTAACCTGAATTGAAATAAAGTGTAATATAATAAGAAAAAAAAAGATTAATTTGAAAAAGACTTTTACATTCTAAACCCAAAAGCAGTATATTTTAAGTAATTTAGTTATCACCAGCACAGTTGATACTAATTAACCCATAAATAAAGAAATTCTACCATTAGAGAGATTTTGTCCCAATTATCTGAATAACATATAAGAACAAATTAGTAAACAAATTTGAATCTTTTTATAGTCTTTTTTGGATTAGTTGTTGTAGCTCAGCTATAATGTATATATTTTATAATACAGGAGTTACGTAATACATTTGTTGGCAGATAAATAATACGGTATATCATTGTTTTGGATATTCAAATAATTCATTAGGATGCTATTAAAATATGATTTTATAAGTATATTTCAAACCAACCTAAGGGTAAAGAAAACCTCTTTAAGGTATATTGAAAATAACTATGGAACAAAATATTCCTGTTTACTTGTTCTTCTGTGTTCTTTATTTTTGCAGGGCTATGTTTGAAGTAAACATGAAAGAAAGAGATGATGGAAGTGTTACCATTACAAATTTATCCTCCAAAGCAGTAAAAGCATTTCTTGATTATGCCTATACTGGAAAAACAAAAATAACAGATGATAATGTGGAAATGTTCTTCCAGTTGTCATCATTTCTTCAAGTTTCCTTCCTATCCAAAGCTTGCAGTGACTTTTTAATAAAAAGTATTAATCTTGTCAATTGTTTACAATTATTATCTCTATCAGATAGCTATGGCTCTACCAGTTTGTTTAATCATGCATTATACTTTGTACAACATCACTTTTCTTTATTATTTAAATCCAGTGATTTCTTAGAGATGAATTTTGGCGTACTACAAAAATGTCTGGAATCAGATGAATTAAATGTTCCGGAAGAAGAAACAGTATTGAAGGTTGTCCTTAGTTGGACTAAACATAACTTAGAATCAAGGCAAAAATATCTGCCTCATTTGATTAAAAAAGTAAGATTACATCAGTTATCTGAGGAGACACTCCAGGACTGTCTGTTCAATGAAGAGTGTTTACTCAAAAGCACAAATTGTTTTGACATAATCATGGATGCACTTAAGTGTGTGCAAGGTTCTGGTGGACTTTTCCCTGATGCTCGACCATCCACAACTGAAAAATATATATTCATTCACAAAACTGAGGAAAATGAAGAAAATCAATATACATTTTGCTATAATATTAAAACTGATTCGTGGAAGATACTGCCACAATCACACCTGATTGATTTGCCAGGATCTAGTCTTTCTAGTTACGGAGAGAAAATATTCTTGACAGGTGGTTGCAAAGGAAAATGTTGTAGAACGGTTCGACTTCATATTGCTGAGTCATATCATGATGCCACTGATCAAACCTGGTGCTACTGTCCAGTCAAAAATGATTTCTTCTTGGTATCAACTATGAAAACACCAAGAACCATGCATACATCAGTTATGGCTCTCAATAGATTATTTGTCATAGGTGGAAAAACTAAAGGATCTCGGGACATTAGAAGTCTCTTAGATGTTGAATCTTACAACCCTCTTTCCAAAGAATGGATATCTGTTAGCCCATTACCCAGAGGCATATACTATCCAGAAGCAAGTGCATGCCAAAATGTAATTTATGTCCTTGGATCAGAGGTAGAGATTACAGATGCCTTTAACCCATCACTTGATTGTTTTTTTAAATACAATGCTACAACTGATCAGTGGTCTGAACTAGTCGCAGAGTTTGGGCAATTTTTTCATGCAACACTAATTAAAGCTGTCCCAGTAAACTGCACACTGTATATATGTGACCTTTCCACCTATAAGGTTTATAGTTTTTGTCCAGATACTTGTGTTTGGAAAGGTGAAGGATCTTTCGAATGTGCAGGTTTTAATGCAGGCGCAATTGGAATTGAAGATAAAATTTATATATTAGGTGGTGATTATGCACCAGATGAAATCACAGATGAAGTACAGGTCTACCACAGCAGCAGGTCTGAGTGGGAAGAAGTTTCACCAATGCCAAGAGCCTTAACTGAATTTTACTGCCAGGTGATTCAGTTTAATAAATACAGAGACCCATGGTTTTCTAATCATTTATAAAAGTAGTATATACTTGGACACTCTAAAACTATTCCAGTTCTAGTAACCTACAGTAAATTTGTTAACCATGATCAGTAAAAAGGTCTTTACATCTTAATAATATAAAATGTTCTTGCTATCAGACAATTACTATGTATGTACATCATATATGAGTAAACGTTTCTCCAAAACTTAAAGTACAAAATACATTTTACCAAAAATTACATTGAATATAATTTAATATTGGAGAAGCCAGAATATTTAGTATTTTCACATGTAAATATAAGTCATAGATTCTGACACTTTGATTTTTGAAGTACTTTATCCATGAAAGACTAGTAAAAACAACGTTCACAGATTTGTACTATTTGGACAGGAGAAATTTCTTGAGGGAGTACAAATGAATTATTTACACTCTCTAGGCAGTAAAAAATAAACTAGAAGGAGGTGACAATCTTGTTACTGCAGGGGGAAGAGTTGTTGAATTCCTATCGTTTGTGATCATTGGTTACCTTCTTTCAGGCACTTCTTTTACCCTTTTTTTTTTAGTCAGAAATTTTTCTAAAATGCAGTCTATTTCCTTAGCTTTCTAAACAGTACGCTAAATATCGTTTAACTTTTTTTATGATTCATCTTTTCATTACGAGTATAATGTACCATGTTATAATGCCATAATGCCATCAGCAGTTACTTAAATGGTTTTAAAATTGTTGATTCTATTAGTTTTCAGTGTCGGTTGGTTTAAATTTCTACCATTATTAGCTCTGATTTTCTAGCTCAAGCTCAATAAATTAACATTCTTGATTTAGTTAGTATTTCTAAGTTACACCTGGCCTGAGCTTATCTTAACATCTCACCTATTGAGTGAAGTTCTTCAATTCTGAGATGGTAGCCCTAAAATACTTTTCATGTATAATTGCCAGGTTCCAACCTAATTGAGGATGTAGAAAATTGACCTCTGGATAAGTGGATCATTATTGTTGCATTTCTTAAACCGTCCAAATTTGAGCTACAGTGAGAAATTTCAGGATTTAAGTTAGTACCATATCAATTTTCTGTGATGATGAATACCAACTGTAAAGCACCATGTTAGTTTACTACTTAGGTAAATTATTCATAGTGAATTTACTTTCTAAATTTAAAAAAATGACAAAACTTTTGGTATTCACAACGTGCATCTGTTTAGAAGTTAAGTCTTTGTCCCAAACAATGAAAGAGTATTGGTTGTCATGGTTCTCAACTAGATGATTCTGCCTTGCAAGAGCAGACGTTTCTTTAATCACTATAAAAGATAAAGGCATTTTAGATTTTAAGACCCCTGATTTACATCTCAGGTAATGTGTATATTGGATTTCTCTGGAACCAAATGTAGTTTTTTACACTCAGTAGTAAATGTTAATCTGTTTTAAATGTACATATTCTTTAGAAGTGTGTCCCTAAGTGGAAATAGACCTAAATGAATGTCCTTTGCTTTTACCATATACATTTAGGCAATCATAAGTTTCAAACATAGTTTTCAAATTGAACAGAATATTAGAGTACATTTTCATGCAGTTCCAAAATCAAGGACTATCCCTGATTAGGTGACAAGTGCATAATAAGCATTCTGTCAAATTGGTGGCCTTCCTATCTAAGCATGTGAGTAGTTGGCTCTGCCCTTTTTTCTGTGTGTGTAAGAAAAAAGAAAATTCCATGGAGGCTTTTGTGTATATGTGGCTTTGAAAACAAACTATTTAAGAAAAATCATATACAGGGAGTGACCTATGTGTGGATTTACTGAACTGTTAATTTAAGCATATATAAATAGAGTATGATTAAAGTGAATATTGTTTTTTAATCACTGACCCTAGGAATTGTTCATCTCTTCCAGAAAGGAGAAACTAAAGCAAAATCAAATCCCTTCTGAATATTGTTACATTTTTGTATCATCTTTGTGATTTCCACAATTGTTCTCATTGGCCATTGCCTATGGTAATGTTTCTAGAAATATCCTTGTTATGAAGGCCTAGGTAGCTCCCTCTGCCATTTGATTTAGTACATTTTCTAATGCAGAAGATTTTCTGTCTTAGTTTCTGCTGTGGGTTACTTTTTAATCATTTTCACTTATTGCCATCCCTTTACATCTGCACCTTTCTGCTCTTCACCAGTTATCACTGCAAGAAAAAATACTCTGTGTAATCAAAAAACCCTAAACTCTTCCTTTATTTACTGTTCTTTTTTCTGTTCAAAGAAATCTGTGCTGGGCTTGGCTGGACTAACTGATCTCCTCTCTAATTTTGCATCTCTTTGTAAAGGTAGCACTTTTACAAGTGAGTACTTAAAGGTAGATCCATTTGCCTTATTGAAAAATGGATCTGTGTCTTCAAAATCCTCAAGGAATGCAACCACACAGGGTCAATGACTAATTGGTTATATCCTTTGGTCTTGCCAATCACTATGGTTTCACTGTCTAAGAACCATATATATTATTCTGGCCTCACCTCCATTCTGGATTTCTGACATGCAAATTTCAGTGATCCCTCCAGCCTATTCTCAGTACCTCCAGAAGGAGCTACTTTTCCTGTCTGTAAGTTTAGGTAAGAGAAAACGATTCTTTATGGCTTCTTAGTATTTTGTTTCTTAAGTCTATTTTCCTTTCATTATATCCTTCAACTAGTGCTACAGTGAAAGGGACAAAATAATTGTACTCATTATCCAGATTGCTTGTGGAAAAAATTCTATTTAACATTTCTAAATCCATTGTCATTTGCCTTGCTCCACTACATTTGGATTATGCATGCAAAAATATTTTAGTATTGTAATGTCTTCTAAAATTGAAAGTAGGTATATGGCATTATTAAATATAAAAAAGATTAAGTTTAACATATGAGATCAATTCAAAGTTAACGGGCATTCCTAGAGCTATCTTTAAATTTGAATTAAAATGTGGAACAACTTTTGTTCATCTACAGCCTTTGAGACTAAGTAGTATGAGGAATATTTGCATAATCAAAATGAACTACATTCCCACAGTACTCAACTCTGGTACTGGTAGTAAAAGAGGTCTTTATCACAGCACTATTCATTGCATTCTACCCTTGAAAATTAGATTATTATTTGAGAGCAACCATGTGCTGCAATATGAGTCCTTTTTTCCCCAGATACCAAGAAGAGAAATTGGATGTATGTTCAGTGTGCATAGCTCAAGGCATACCATTTGAAAATCAGAATCAAGCACAGAGGAATGCATCTATTTACATTTTGAGATTTGAAAGCAATAAATACTGTAATGATTAAGTATATAGTTGAATATATAATGTTACTTTAAGATCATCATTCTCAATTTAATTGGATCCAGTGTTCTGGAAACTCCTCATATTTAAAATTGAAAGGGTAAGACTCAAAAATGTTCTCCTGGGGGACAGCTCTGGAGGGTAACCTAAAAACAAAGGCTGGAATTTATAGGGAAGCAGATTTCTGTTTAGTGTAAGAAGAAACTGTACTTCACTTTATAAAGTCATACTTGAGAATGAGACTAGTTATCAAAGATTATGGCATGTGGCAGATCATTAGCCCAGTAATTTCCTACACAGAAGTGCATGACCAAAGATTTTTACATTCTATTTACACATCTCAATCTCAATAGTTTCTGGTATGTGACCAGTTGCTTCCTCCTCCAACTTATTTAGCATTTTAGGCATTCTGAGTAACTTGATTTCAATGTTCTGCATATGCAAGTTTTTTCAGTAGGACTTGAGTCTTAAAACTACACCATTTTAGAGCATTTTCATTGAAGGAAATTTTTTCTTTTTTTTTAATCACTCAGGCAAAGTCTGTAAATGCTGACATTTATAGTGAGCTGCTAATTAGGATTTTTTTTCTTCTATTTGCCATAGCTACATGTTTGTTTTATAGTGAATAGGAACTGAAAGACCAGTACCTAAAATTTTTCTCCTGAATCATTATATTTGTTTCTCTGGCAAAGTATTTATATATCCAAATGTGATTTTGGCTAAATATTATATAATGTGAAAGAATATCTTTATATCTTAAACATCTAGATGTTTTATAAATTATATTTGATGACTATGATGCTTAATTAAATTTAATATCTTAATTTAATCATGGGATGATACTATTACACACTTATCAAAGGATAACTCTTCTTAATCATAGACTCGTTCAAATTTGAAAATAAACTTGGAATCTAATGCAACTTCCAACTTGGTATAAAAGTCCCTCTAAATTCTAAAACATCCTTGACACATAATTTTTTTTTTTCAATTTCAAATTCAGTGTGTTCAGGGGTAAAGAGTCACTATTTCCACTTTCAAACAGTTCTATTAGAAAGTTCTTCTTAACACTGAAAACAACTCTGCTTCCCTGTGATAACTTCCAGCCCTTGGTCCTAGGTTGCTGTCTCTACATGTCAGTCCCTATTCAAGTGTTTGAAACTACCATGTCTGCCACTCCTTAAAAACCAAGGCCTCATTTTCCTTCTTGTTTAAATGCTCAGCATTTCAACATCTCCCATGATGGCTGGGGTTACATGCCTTCTCCCTGTACAGTTACCTCAGAGAATCTATTGTAGCTCTATTGCCATGTTGGTGGATTGAGCCTGACCAGCATTGCAGAGTCTGTTCCACTTACAGATCTTGCCTCATACTCAGTGTACTTGATGCTTCAGAAGTCTCATTCTCTCACTTGACTCTCTAGCTCATATAAATCCCATCTGGGCTAGAGCCTTGCTGTGTCTCCCTCATCCTACCCACCCCCATCAACCTGATCTCAGACACATAATTTCTGGGAGAGATATTCTAAAGCCAAATTCTAATAAGTCAATCATTTGTCATTGGATGAGGTTTTCAGAATTTAAAAAACACTTATAAAAAAGACTAAAGAAAGTATCCAAAAAATAGAAACCAATGCAGTCACATCTTTTGTGGCTAACCAGAGGACAATTTGCTCACAAATCAATACAGACCAGCCTTATGGTAATAATCTAAATTTGGAGATGCATCTGTGCTGTTAGTCCAGTTGAATAGTGATATTTTCATAAAACAAGGCCATAATTAAATTACTCTATGGGTCAGGTAGCTTTGTTCATTTCATTAACTTTGACAACATCCCCAACCATAAAGGTCTGACTAGCTCAACAAATTATGCTGTTGGTCTCAAGAGGAACAAGGTTGCTGAAATAACTCAAGAGTACAGTCCTCTATAGATGAGTATCCCATTGTAGCATAAATATTTCTTTACATGTCTGACTTCCTCATTTAACTGGAAGCTCTTAGGGTTAGGAACACATCTTCATCGTTTCTGGGTCCAGCAATGAGCACAGTGCCTGTCATATAAGGCATCTAATAAACTGATATTCTATTAAGCCAATATGTGAAGTGAAATATATTTATTACAGTGTTGTTGTTACTAAATGGGTTTGATATATCTGTATATTTTGCAACTTATTTTCATGTACAAAGGAAATTATGTTAGGATTTTACATTTTAGAATGCTACCACATTGTACTTTAGTTATTAATGTATGTGTTAATTCTTTTTGTAATATTTGATATCTTGCTTATGTTCAAAGTCTCTGAGAAAATTGATTTAAGGAGTTTATGCAACTTTGTTGGGTTTTTTTAGTACAGTATATGAAAAAGTTAATCAAAAGCTTTTTCATAAGGGTGAAATTGCTTTTTACAGGGCATTGCCCACCTTTGGAGAGCATGTATAGTTGATTGTATAGTTGTGTATGTAGAGTTGGTTCTTGAAAGTGAAATTATATATGCAAAGTAATTTATCCACCTTAATTTTTTGTGCTTTGGGATTATTTGTTTTCAGTGAATTTTAATCATGATATCTAATTCTGTGTTTCCTTTCAAAGGCAATAATGGATAAAACAACGACTTCAAATTTCATCAGTACACATGCAACCCCCCTTTCTCCTACAAAAGCATAATAGCTTCAGTGACCTTTTTTACACTCAGGCAAGGGGATAGGGCCCAAAGCTACTTACATTGCATATGCAGGTAACTTATTTCATTTCTATGTTAGTGGAATGTGGGCTTTTGCCATATGCTATGAGAAATAAAATCAGCATTTTGAGGTCCATATTGACCATATTAACATGTAGTAAAACATTTCAATTCTATAAAATAGTTATTAATTTATTAAAATGCATCAGAAAAATTATATATATATTGTCTGTATTTATTGTTATTAGAAATAAAAGAGGTGGAGAAAGGTGGATGCCAGGGCTCTCATTTTCTCGCCTCTCCCTTCCCAGATGTCCTGAGTTCCTGAGTGGCACTGATGGGTCTCAGAAGTACTGAGAGTGTGGTGGGGAAGGTGGGGAAGGTGGGGGAATTGTCAAAAGGGGCTTCTGCAGCTGAGATATATCCAGCAGTATAGACTTCAAAGTGGACAACCCAGTCTGAAATGAAGAGAGTAACAGCCAGACTTCAGGTGAGTCATAGATGGGGAGAGACCTCCAGGCCCTGACTGAGCTAAGACAAACAGACCAAATGTCCATGAGCCACAGATGACAGCAGCAGGAACCAGCCAAACCTATGGGGCCAGGAACTGGCCAACCCTACCTCACTGGATACCAGGCATACAAGGACCAGTCAGCTGCCAGGTGTGAGCCTTCATACCTCATATACCCAGAAGCTAGTGAAGTCTGAGAGACAAAGTGGTACCCAGAAAGGGCTTTTTAAGTGTTTGCGTAGGACAGATACTCTCTTAATTCCAGTCACTGTAATTTTTTATCTCTGGACAGGGCCATTTTCTATCATGGTTTTCCTATGTGATGAGCTGTGATTTACTAAGTGACCTTGGCTCCCAAGTCATTCTTCCAGACTATGGCCCAGGTTGAAAAAGAGTTCCGCCTTGGAAACCCAACCCTTGAAAAATGAACTCTGTCCCCACCCCCACATGACTGCATTGGCCCCTTTATGGCCAATTGTCTTCTTGGAATTTCTCAAGATTCTGGTGCTCATTCTTTAGTCCTTGGTCCTAACTTACCGTTCCAGACTTCTTTCCTTATACCTCCAATTTACCAAGTGCCTCTAACGTTCTGCATTTTACTGTGCCTTCAAACATTGACCTATTCCCTTCTTTTTAATCCACCTAGACAGAAGCCTTCAATAGAGGATATTAAAAACCTAAGGATATTGTAGGGAATCGGCCTGCCATGAGGTTGTTGGGGATGCTCCCCTCAAATCGGAGATTTCCTCTTTCAGTCAACATTTTAATACTCACAGGCCCTGAGTGAAGCTTTCCTTTTAAGTCATTAAACAGAATGGTTAATCATCATAGTCTAATGCATTGGCATTTGACATCCTTTCCCGAAATTCTGAATCTGCCTGAATTAGTCTCTTTCCTCTTACTAGAGGAGAAAAAGAGACAGAAGCCCCTCAATGACACATTTCAATCTCCATTCTTACAGAAAATAAACTGCAAAAAGCATTTAAAGTAGCAGTTTGCCCCCATTCCAATCACTAAGAGTTACATAATATTGGGCTACAGGCTCTTAATGTATTTATAATGTAAGTTACAAAATATGTTTTGTCAAAAACTATTTGTAGCAATTTAACCATTACACAGATTTTAATTGATTTATATGTATATTTTCCAGAGAAAATAACCCTAAAAAAGTAATATTCTTTTGCTATGGTTCTAAAAAGTTTCAAAATGTTTATAAAGTGTTTTGAGGTTTTTGAAACTAATACAAAATATTGAATTTTGCAGCAATGTAAAATTAGGCCAGTCTACATAATGAACATTAATTATTTAAAACTGCAGACTTTATTGTTAAATACTTTTCATAAAACCCATGTTTGCAGGATAAAGCCACTTTGTGCTTATTGAATTTTATAATTTTAAAGATTTTTATAAACCTTAATGAGCCTAAACCTAAGATAGCCAACTTAATAATATTCATGAACAACTTAAGAAATCTGTAGGAGCTATCTTAAAATAGAATTTATGCATAAATATTAAACAGATCATCTAGTATTTATAGTGTTAGATTTCACTGCACCTGATAAATATTTTTGCATTTCTTCCAAGTTCAGGGCTTGTTTAACCTGATTTTGCTCTGGTGGTAATTAGTGAATCTTCCATGGGAAGTTAATTACCCTTTCCTAACCCTGACCAAAATGTGTGCTGTAAAATGAGTTTAAATTTTTTAATCAAGAAAAGCCTTTCCCTGTGGGCTTTTCAGATTTAAAAATCCAATTAGCTTTAATGTTTTTCCTTTTAGAGATTAACCACCCTTTTATGTTATGAAACATTAATTGGAATTCAAACTATTTATAGCTCTTTTTTGAACAACCTTTTAACAAATCAGTAAATTTTTTGTTTCTTTATTCACCTTGTGAATTCAGTATTCCTGAAGGAGTAAAATATTACCAGAGTATTATTCTTTTATTTCAAATGGTTCATGTTTCTCTTACAAGAACAAATTAACATGCACTCTTGTTTCTAAGAATGTTTGCAAAGACAACTATTCAATAGTTTAAAATAAAGCATCTACATTTCTTTCATTGATAAGTGACATATTGAAGTTCCAACCAATATTTTTGTAATGGAATCTCTTCTGGGAATGCACAGAGTCAGGCAAGTGTTCCTTAAACTTGCTTCAAAAAAAATAAATCATCTGGACGGTTCCTGTTAAAAAATACCAAATCCAGGACCTCACTCTTGGTGATTTTGATTTAGTAAGTTCTAGATTAGTAAGGTCCTGGAAGTAGAGTGTGGAATGATAGACATTTGAGACTTGGAAGAGTGGGGGCTGTGGAAGATGAGAAATTATTTAATGAGCACAATGTACATTATTCCAGTGATGGATACACTAAAAACCCTGACTCCACCACAGTGCAATGTATCCATGTTACACAAGTACACTTGTACCCCATAAATTTATACAAATAAAACAAATAGATTTGGGTCCCAGAACCCATATTTTTAACAAACACTACAAATAATTCTTATTGGTGGGCAAGTTGGGCAACACACTGGGGTAGGTGTTGAGAACCCAGCTCTGAATCAGACAGGCCTAGGGTCGAATCTCACTTCCACCATAGAAATTCATCGATAAGCTGTGTCAAGCTTGAGCGAGTTATTTAAACATTCTGTGTCCTGGTTTCTTTTTCAGTAAAATTGAGATAATATGGACATCCAATTTCTCATCGCCATTTGTTTAAAACATGGTGTATCTTGCACTAAATTTTCATGACCCCTTTGTCCAAATCATAAATTAAAGTGCTTATTACTGGATCTGTGAATCTATTCCATGGATCAGCATGAATCTATCTTTATGCTAATACCACACAGACTTGATTACTGAAACTTTGTAGTAAGATTTGATATAGGGAAGTGTTTTTCATCCAATTTTTTTAACATTGTGTTGCATATTCAGTTTCATTTCAATATACATATAAAATTTAAGTTGAGCTTGTCAATTTCTGTAAAAAAGACAGTTGTGAATTTGAAGAAATTTAATTTGTAGATCAATTTGTGAAGAATTATGATCTTAAAAATTAAGCATTTTTATCTTTGAACATATGATATATTTATTTCATTTTTTCAATATTTTTATTTATTTCACTGAGTTTTTAAATTTTAGTGTTAAAGACTTGCACTTTTGTTAAATTTATTCCTAAGTGTTTCTTTCTTTGATGCTATTATTAATGGAATCAGGTTTTCTTAACTTCACTTCATTTTTATTTATTTTTTTATTTTTAAAATTGTTTTTATTTTTTTGCCTTCATCAAGCTTACAGTTTACTGAGAGAGGCAGGTAAGATAAAATAGTACAAGTAGATTGCTTATAATAAAAAATAAATCAGAGTAAGGGAGTAGAAAGTGACAAGAGAGGCACCAGGAAACTGCTCCCTGAGTAGGTCCTATTTGAGGGTAAACTCAAAGGAAGTGCGGATGTGAGACTTGTACTTCACCTCATTTTTATATTGTTCACTGCCAGTATATAAAAGTAAAATGGAAAAAAAAGTTGGGATAATAGTTGTAGCTCCCACAAAAGGCTGTTGTGAGAATTAAATAATGCATGTGACATGCTTAGCAAGGGCTTGGCAAATGGGAAATGTTTAATAAATGTCTCTGTCTCCTGCCTCTTTTTGTTAGTTTGCTTTTAACAGATGCCATCTTTCCCTAATCTCCAAAATGCTCCCACAATCTTTCGTTCCACAATTGGAGATAAAATTTTAAATCTGCAAAGTACCCAGGTCTGCCTTGGTAGAGGGAATTGATGTGACAAAGTGAAACTGCCTGATGCACAGTTTAGTTTTGACTTGGTCCTAAACATTCCCTCTTAGGCTCAGTCATGAGTTTCTCATTTATTAATTTATTCATTCAACAACCACTTCTTGAGTTCCTACTGTGTTTCATCTCTATACTAGACATGGGATTATTATGGCAAGAAAACCAATGTGCTCCCTGTTCTCCTTGAACCCACTGAGCATCCTGATGCTTTTGTGAATATCTTAATTT
Organism: Varecia variegata; assembly: GCA_028533085.1. Taxonomy (NCBI): domain Eukaryota; kingdom Metazoa; phylum Chordata; class Mammalia; order Primates; family Lemuridae; genus Varecia; species Varecia variegata. The sequence continues at coordinate 114,738,064 of CM052438.1, forward strand.
TGCCTGGTTTCTATTGGTAACACTTTGATTTGGCCCCATTTTTGTTTTTCATGCTCTTTCAGGGCCTTGAGTCTTAGAAAGTTTCTTAGCTGCCACATCTGCTCTGCCCAGATGAGCATTCCCTTTTGTTCCTTGGTCCATACCTCCCAATCTCCGCAGGGGCTTCCATGACTGCTGCCAGATGAAGAATGAAGCTCAGCTCTCCTGCTCATTCATGAGTAAAGGAGTCAGACAACCAGTTCACAGAGCCCTACAGTGGCCATAAAATGGGTGAGAGATCTTAGCAGTCTACAGGGAATTTCAAATCTGTTGAATAATTTATTTTTACAAACTGCAGTGCAGAAGAATGTCTAATTTTTTTTTTTTTTTTTTGAGACAGAGTCTCACTCTGTTGCCCGGGCTAGAGTGAGTGCCGTGGCATCAGCCCAGCTCACAGCAACCTCAAACTCCTGGGCTTTAAGCGATCCTATTGCCTCAGCCTCCCGGGTAGCTGGGACTACAGGCATGCACCACCATGCCCGGCTAATTTTTTCTATATATATTTTTTAGTTGGCCAGATAATTTCTTTCTATTTTTAGTAGAGACAGGGTCTCGCTCTTGCTCAGGCTGGTCTCGAACTCCTGACCTTGAGCGATCCACCCGCCTCGGCCTCCCAGAGTGCTAGGATTACAGGCGTGAGCCACCACGCCCGGCCTAAATTTTTGAATGAACAAAATTCAAAAAAATTTTTTCTCAGTAATCTCCTACCCTGGTACATGTACTCAGCCCTATATAATGCGTTATGTTGGCAAACTCTCATATATCATGCAGAATATTACTTTAAGATTTTTTTTCACCTGATAAACTGAATGAGAATACCATTTCTCATTTGTTCTCCCATCATATATCCTCACCAAAATAATACAGACTTGAAAATGTGCAAAGGTCAGCTTACTGATACTGAGAAATGCAAAATGGGAGTAATCAGTCATGAAACGCCACTTATGTACAATTTAATAATTGTATATTATTAAATTAATAATTAATAAATTAATCATTAATAATTTAAGATCCCTCCTTGGTCCTGAAAGTAATTAATACAGAATCAGGGGAGTACAAGAAAGTGGAGATAAGTCATATAAATTCCATGTGGCCAAGAATGTCAAGGGAATTGACACAAGGCAGAGTTAGGACCTCAGTAAAAAGGGGACAGGTAAAGGATAGAGATCAGTGATTCTACAAGAGGAGTTATATCAATAGCTCCTATAGACATTCATTCCTCAGCCCTGCTCTGCTCAGCCAACATCTGGCATTAACTGTGCTGCACTTACATATGCCCATGAGTTATGACACTCTATGTCTCTGAGAAGAAAGTGGGGAGGCCATCTTATGGGGAGTAGGAGGGAGAAACACTCAAATCTGGTGGCTAGGGCCCAGATTTCCTTGTTATAAACTTCCATTCCCATCATAGTGATCTCTCTTTGAACAGGGGTGAAAAATCTACATTTGAAGACCCTGATGCTTAATAAGTGAAAATGGGTTTAATTTCTTGCATATTCTACTTCAGGCACCTTAGTTTCTTAAGCTGGGGCTCAGATGTGGTCAACATTTCTGTAGAATAACAGTATCATAGTTTGAACGGACACATGGCAGTATGGTGTCACCTGGAAAAGGCCAGTTGGCTACCCAAACAGGTCCTCATAGGAGAGGAGGACCTTATTGCAGTCACCATGTCTGTATCAGTTTCCTGTTGCTACATAACAAATGACCTCAAATTTAATGGCTTAAAACAATCTTATTGCTCACGATCTATAGGTCAGGGATTTGGGCAGGACTCAGCAGGGACAGCTTGTCTCTTTCTTTAAGGATGTGCTTACCAATATGGTAAGTACTAGCCATATGAGGCTATTTACATAGACAATTACATTAATCAAAATTAAAGTTTAAAATTTATTTTCTCAATCACCAGGCACATTTTAAGTGTTCGATACCCACATATGGCTAGTGACTACCACACTGGACAGTGTAGAATATTTCCATAACAGCAGAAATTTGTGTTGGAAAGTATTGTTCTAGGGCCTCTTTCTTCAACATGATGGCCTGGACTGTTTTTTTTAGTGCCTAGCTTCCCTCTGAGTCAAGGCCTGGCCCTGGAAGTCCCAGATATCACTTCTATTACATTCTATTGCTCAAAGCAATTCACATAACAGCACAGATTTCAAGAGGTGGCTCCATAGCAAATAGCAAGGATATATGGTAAAGGGTGCAGAAACAGAGAGGTCTGATTCATTGGGTACCATTTTTAACAACCTACCACCATATCAAGTTCAATCCTAAGTTTACTCTAGGAAGTAAGCCTGTGAGGGGGCCCACTCACACTTCAGAATCTGCTCTCTTTTACCCTTGTCTCTCTCACTCTCTGTCTTGCATTCTATGCATTATCCTTGTTTGGCAGCCGTATTTCCTCATGATCTCTACCTCCACATCCTCGCTCTCTCTCTCAGCAAGCTTAAATTCCATTGCTGAACATTATGACCACTTCCATGCTTACATGCTCAAATCCATTGCCTCTCTCTTGCTTTGTCTTGCTCAGCAAAATCAAAATTGAGGTGATTTGATGCAAATTTTTGCAGATTCCTACCAACCACATCTATCCACCTACCAACATCTTTATCAATAGACTCTGCCTTCCTTCTTTTCACAAGAGATAAACTGCTCTTGTGTCCACACCCCACTTATCAGTAGATCACGTTCCCTCTCACGTCAACAATCTTCCCCCTTTCTCCTTCAGCATCCATTTTCCTGTCTTTAAGGATCATTCTTATCAGCATACAAACACGTGCACTCTATATATCCTCCAGAAACTGCCCCATTTCTCTGCATGTATTCATTGCTTATCTTTCTTCTCTCAGGCTTTTGCCAGTAATTTCACCAAAAATACTTTGTCAAGACCACCAGTAGCCTTTTGGTACTTCTCTCACCTGGTCCATCGTAGCTCTTATCCAGTTTATCACTCCCTCCTTCCTGATAAACTTTCTTCATGTGGCTTCCAGAACTTCACTCTCTTCTGGTTTCCTTCTGCCTCATTCCATCTCGATTTCCTATGCTGGTTCCTTCTCTTTTCCTTGAACACCTAATTTGAGAGTGACACAGGGATTAGCTCAGACTTTTTATCTTTTCCGTCTACACTAATTCCATGGGTGATCTCATCCAATTTCAAGGGTTTAAATGTCATCTATTAATATTTGCTGGATGACACCCAAATGTTTAGCCCTAACTGACATTTTTTCTGAAGTCAATATATCAAAATTCCTACATGTTATCTCCTATTAAATCTCTAATAAACATCAAAAACTTAAGATTCCCAAAGCTAAAATCCTAATATACTGTCTTACAACCCAGACACTCAATAATGATATTTTCATCTTTCCAGTTCCTCAGGCCAAAGGTTTGGTAGACATCCTCAACTTTTCTTGTGCACATCTTATATCCAATCCATAGGGAATACCTGTAGGTTCCCCCTTTGGAAAATGACCAGAATCACCACTTCTTCTGCTGGATTATTGTAATAGCTTCTTGACTAGTCTCCCTGCTCCCACACTTATACCCCGCCAGTCTGTTCTCAACACAACATCCATGGTGATGCTATTAAGATATATGTTGGTCAGATCATATCACTCTTTTGCTTGAAACCTTTCAATGGCTCCAAATTTCTCTAAGAAAACCAAGGTCCTAAAGTGGCCCATTCCCTCTTCTCTCTCTGACCACCTCTCTTTTACTCTCTCCTCCACTCACTCAGCACACACAGTTCCTCCTAAGGGCTTTTGCACTGGCTGCTTCCTCTGCTTCGAATGCTCTTCCTCCAGCTACCAGCATGGTTAAATCCCTCCCCTCTGTCAAAGCTCAGCTCAAATGCCACCTTCTCAATGAAGCTTAACCTGATCGCTCTGTATAAACTTGCAAGTATCCTCTACTCCTAGATCCCCCAACCTTCACTCATTGCTTTTCCCTTATCCCACGGCACTGCTCATTCTTGAACATACTGTGTACTCATATTGTATGTCTCTTGTTCATATCACCTTCTGGTAGAGTTTAAGTTCAGTGAAGGCAGGGATCTCTGTCTATTTTGTTTCACCAAAATATCTCAAGCACCTAGTACCCAGTACATCACAGGTACTGAATTAATATTTGTTAAATAACTGAATGAGGTTTTAGACACCTGCATATTTTATCTCTACTAACATCAGGACTAATGCCAAAACCAATTTAAATACATTATAAGGCAGTTTGATAGCCAACATTAACTGTTCCAGATGATGAAATTTTCTTCTGCCTGGTAACCTGAAAGTAAATCACGTCCTATTTAATGCTAGTTCCAGACCAAATTGTCAAGAAGGTGAAATTGGCCTTTATAGACTTCATTACCCTTTACCCCTATGCTAGCCTTTCCTCCTCATCTTATTTTTTTTCTGACCTATATTCCATTTCTAAAGACATGTGCTATATAAACTAATTCATACTAATATATTAGTCCATAATGGTTTGAAGTAGGTACTTCATCAGGAAAATATCTATAACAAAAATTTTATTTTCAAAATTATTCTTTAGTGTTTTTTTGTCCTACGCTTTAGTTTCCCTGTGTTTGTGAATATTTGAGAGATTTAAAAATCAGTTTTGCAATGTGAATCTTTATTGGAACAAGTTGTTCCTCTTTCACTCTTCATTCCCTTCAGTAGGAATTTGGTGCCAGAAACCAGAGAGCTGTTTAGCATCTTAGTGAATCAGTTTTTTTCCTCTGTAAAATAGGAATAACATTAGTGGCTTTGTTACAGGATGGTTGTAAGATTTCAGTGTGTTAACTTGTACAGAACCCTTTGGATAGTGCCAGGTCCATAACAGCATCATATAAGGGTTAGTGTTGATTATTTTAAGTTATATATTTGTTTTTAAATATAATTCTATGGCTTCTTAACTTAGGGTAGAGAACAGTATAAAATGACACAATTTTTAAATAGTACCTTTGTTCAATGATCTAACAAATTTTATACTTAATATTGTATAATTCAATGTATTTCTATTATACCTAATGTTTACCTACTTCTTTCTTTATTTTATTCTAAGCTTTCTGAGGACAAGAACTGCTCTAACTAAAATTACAGTGGTCTCAAAGTATCTAACAGAGTACAGTCCATTCTCTGGATGCTCAGTGAATGTTTAATGATATTTTAGCATTTTCAAAAGCAGTGTTTAATGTTTTATTCTTGTATCTTTTGGTAAAGTAAATTGAATTTTTGATAATAATTATTTTTTAGCAATAGAGGCTGAATATACAAATGATATTTGCAAGGTTAAATCTATTTAAAACCAAGGACTCATTTAGCCTTTCCTCTGAACATTTTATCCCTTGATGGTTAAATGCATTCATTAAAGATAACGTAGATTTGTAGCTCTGCTGTTTCATAGCTTAATGGATTTTTGTTTGATTACTGTATTGATTTAATTTTTTAAAGATGCAAATATGTGTGGCCTACTTGCTGAACTGTTTTCTCTTACATGGAATAAAGTTCTTTCTTTCCCCTTTTTTTTTGCCCTGGTTTCTATAAATGCAAATCAAAGAAGAAACAATTTATACCCAGACTGAGTCTGCATAGCCATATGATACTCTCAAGGGAAGGCTCGCCACAGATCTGACATCTGACTTGATGCAGTGTGTGGCTTCACAGAGACCAGCAGGTGCAAAAAGAGGACTGTTACATGGAAAATTATCTACAAACAATCCATATCTTTAGATGTGATGTCTCAAAAGGCTTTAGGAGAGAGATTGCACCTACTATAAAGTCCAGCACGAGGAGGGGTAGGTCACATGCATCTGTAGATTTTGGGCCTGTCAAACAAGAGACAGTAGAATTAAGAGTCTCAAAGAAATGTGTTGTATGTTTGTTGGGTGGGGTAGCAGAAGCCACAGTGGCTATCCTGGGACTGGGGTTTCTCATGGCACTCAGACAATGCTCAGGTGAGGGAATGGATTGGGGTAGAATTCAAGTTTCTACCAGCCAAGCTCAAGGGAAGCTTATCTAGAAAAGGGGACTATACAGAAACCTATCTTTTCAGGAGCTTCTGGTGAAGAGAGGGTCTGCCTCTGACCCAGCAGGGGCAACAGCAAGTAGTGGGAGTAAGGCTGATAACAGTAGTTATGGAAGTGACAAGGCTGATATTAGCAACACAGGCATCAAAGTGGCCAGTCCTGCCTCCAAGATAGAAATCAAAGCAAGAGATTCCAATTGAAGCTCTGTAACATAAAGCATAATGAGAGATATTTTATATTCATTTCTTATTTAACCATCATAACTGTAATCATGTAGACATAATAATCTCCATTTTATGAGTTAACAGATGACTTAAACTGAGGTTTAGATGGTTTATATCTTACTTAAGGACACACAATTAACAAGAAGATGAACTCAGAATAGAACTCTAGAACTATTTTCTTGAAACCACACTGCCTCCATGAAAATTTCTGTTAACTAGATTATGAAATTGACTAAATAGATAATTCCAAGAAACCATAGTTGGAAGTAGCACAGTTTTGAAACTTTACTTGGTCAATGTTTTCTATTTTATTACTAGAAGAAATACAACATTTAGCCTTTGTTCAACATTATAAGGTTATTATCCCTGGGAATTATTATTGCAAAGTGAGCCCTTCCTTCATTAACTAGAATGGCTCAAAGTTGCAGAGTGACTGAACTACATTATCGACCAATTGTGCAGATTAATAGTCTCTCGGCTGACTGTAAATTAAAATATGCTTGCTCTATAGAAATAAAAGCAAACAGCCAATATGATTTTACTGCTTTTTTGATTTCTCCTTTGCTTTTCTATTATTTAGAGAAGCAGAATTGATTTTCATTTCCTCTTCCAAATTACTTTAGTCAAGAAACAATGAGCCATAGAATTCCTCTAAGGCTTTGTGATTTGTTCAAATGATTGGAAAATCATTTTGATAATTTAAAAGATGTAGGGATGCTTTCTAATCACATTGGACTGAAATGTAAAATATATTTGGAGTAAAAATGCTGGTAATTGCTTAAATATTATTAGAATAACATAATAGGATAATTTCTATGTTTGATAAAAGACATTCCACCTAAATTGAAAGCTACCTCGAAGTCTGCAAAGGAAGTACGGTGATCCAATATCAAATACCTATGCTTGTAATTGGAAAGAACCAATTATAAGAATTCTGAGGTAATGAAAACATGCATAATGGACACATACACATCAGTATTATGATACAGACATTTTTTAAGGAGTAATGATAACATTTTGCCTCTACTACACTTTTACCTATTTATCTTCTTTGAATATTACAGCAGATATTCAAATCAGAGGTAGATATTATACACTAATATAGATAGATTAATATCAGCAGTAGATAGACAAGGATCAGTGTCCACATTTTACAGAAGTGGATGGAGTACTTCTTCAGCCACTGGATTACTAAGTGACAGAAATGGAACAAGAACCCTATTTTGGTTATCTATTGCTGTTTAACAAAATGCCCCAAAATTTAGTGTTTTAGAACCACCATTGTATATCCTCCCTCCCTATTTTGTGGGTCAAGAATTCCAGAAATATATGGCTATGTGGTTTGTTTCTGATCAATGAAGTATCAACTGGGGCAGATGGTGAGGATTCAGCTTCCAAGGTGGTTTCTTCACTTACCTCTTCTGCCTCGGTGCTCCTTGGCATCTTTCCTTCTGCGTATCATGTCTTCTCCTCTAGGACCTCTACATAATATGTGGGCTTCTTAAAGATTGGTAGTATCAGAATGGTCACACTTCTGATATGGTGGCTGCTTTGCAAGAGGCCACAATGGAAGCTATGTCTGTTAGGGGCTATGTCTGGAATCGACATAGCATTACTTCTGATGGTTTGTTGTTGTTGGGGTTTTCTGAATTTTTTTTTCTTTTGTTTTGGTCAATATAGTCACTAGACCTGTCCAGATTCAAGGAGGATAAATAGACTCCTTCTCTTAATGGGTGAGTGGCAAGGCCACATTGTAGGAGAACACTGGGAGGATGGGAGATACTGTTGTGGCCATCTTTGCAAAATATAACTTTCCACAAAATCAGATATCTTTTAATACATATCCAGTGATGTCTCCATTACACCAAACTGCTCAACAGGAACAACAACAACAACATTAAAAAATCAATCAGTGTGTAAGATTTCAAATTTGTATATTAATGACTAAAATATACCTATCTGATTAAATTGAAAAGTCGACCATGGTTAGGGAGTACCTTGGACTGCTTTCCCTAACCAAGCTGACTTAATTATGCTTAGAGAAATGGTCAAAGCCTACCTTTTACATAGCCTCTACTATAAATCCTCCTGTTGCTATGATCCTGACACCTATTTGTATAACTAGGCCCGGGTTACTATTAATACCTACCAGATCTTCAACTCTGCCTGCCTGCCTTCACCATTTCCCACGTAAACCCCTTCTCCTGTGATATCCCTGAGTTTTTTTGCCTGTCAGGCAGTCTCCACTGTCTTGTCTACTCTTCTCACCAACTTTCAATGCTTGTCCAAGATACTGTTACCTGCCTTCCTGCCAAAGAGGCAGGAACCTACCCATTCATTAGAATGTATCACAGCCTGAATGTAACAGTGGCCCCTGCCATCCCTCTACCCACTTCTACCCCAAACAATGCAAAGCAACAAAAACCCTACCATGAATAAAATAAAAGTTATAGGCAGAGGATAAAGAGCTTAATTGATGGCAAGAAAACAAAATGGAAATTACCTTGTAAAGACTCAGAAGTTGTAAATGAGATGTTGGTATGGAAAAAAAATCAGGAA
>CM052438.1:114747410-114766719 GCA_028533085.1 Varecia variegata
TGGATGGTGCATTTGTTTCTAATCAATGCTTTTAATTATTTGCCTTTCCTTAGAGAATCTCTCAGCAGTACTTTGTACTTTTCTGGGCCACTTGGTAGAGTTGAAGATCATGACATAGGCAAGTAACTATACTTGAAGATTCCATGAAATAAATTTAAAAATATTCAGGTGGCAGTATTTTAATATAAATTCTGAGTGGGAAAGATCCTGTTGTAAGCATTTATTTCTTTTAGATGCAATAGAGAATATTTCTCCAATTCCAGACAATTCTTATGCTGTCAGATCATCAAAGAGGGTGTACTTGAGACTTGTTAGAAAGGTAAACTCTTCAGGCTATACCTCAGACCAACTGAATCAGAAACTCTAGGGCTAGGACCTAACAATCTTTGTTACAATAAGCCTTCCAGATGGTTCTAGTGCAGCTAAAGTTTGAGAACCTCTGTGCTAGACTCACACCAGTAAAACAAATGCTTCGCACACTTGACTTTCACCCACCTTGACTTCAAAGCTAACATAAAAGCATCTGACTGGTGGAATCTAAAGCATATCTAAAATTCTTACTGCAGTGGCTCTGGGAAATGTAGTTCTTCCGCCATCTAGTCTTTGCACTATGGGACTGTATATTAGGAGATTGAAACAGATGTTGAGTAAGTCAGGGACTCGATTTTCTCCTAAAGGCATAAAATGAGGTCATCTACCGAAAAGGTCCCAGTGCCTTGCATAGCGTATCACATAGTGCTTTATAACAGTTGGTTCAACTGAGGGGAAAAGTGGGATAGAGGTCAGAAAAGCACTTTTACCTGGAAAAGAGATTTTAAAAATATGTAACAGGAAACAAGGGCTCAAAAGGAGTAAGAGTTACCTACCCAGACCATGTTCTCTGACTTCTAATTCACTCACTGATCACTGCTACAAGGCTGACTTTACAAAATAAGAATATGGGATGAGACTGCTAAGGTGCCTTCCAGCTCTATCATTGTATGACCATAAACTTTTCCTGTCAATATGAAGAAAAAATACCAGTTATCTATTAAGTTCCAGCTCTTGTCATTGAAGCCCCTCCACAGCATTTTATGGGAGATGCCAGCCTTTCTATTTATAAAACAAGATCCAGAGAGGTTAATTTGCACATAACATAGCTAAATGATAAGACTTATATCCAGTTTCCGTTATGTCTCATCTACTTCGACTTTATTAGCAGCTTGTGATAGCTAAATCTTAGAAATATGTTGCTAAGTTTTGAGATGCAATTCAGTAAGAGATTTTCAAAAGGAGTAGATTCTTATCCATGTGGAAAAGTCCGGATAAAATTCTGTATATAAATAGAAAACTTCCTCAAAGCTTCAACCAGTTAGGTTTCCTCTATCATGTGTTAAAGTAAATTTAAAAATGGAGACAAGGTCTAAAGAATCCCTGAGCAGACAAAGCCTGTTAGGCCCCAAAAGTGACCCTATTGACCTTGCTTGATTTGCAAACATAAGCAAAACTTAATTTGGTCTATTTTTTGTAAATGTCTATATTAAAAAAAAAAAATGAAACTTAAGGTTAGCCAATCAGAAGCCACCAACTAACTTACATAACTAGAGACTTTCCAGCAGGATAGACCAAATAAGGCAACCTTGTAACTGTAACCAACCAAATATTTGCTTTGCTTTACTTTCATGTTAACCCTACCCAAGCCTTCCCCTTGTATTCCTTCTGCAGAGCCCCCCAAATCACTTTTGGTTTGGAGCTGCCTAATTCATGAATCATTGTTTGCACAAATAAACTCTTTAAAAATTTTATTGTGCCTCAGTTTACCTTTCAACTATGGTTTCTTCTCAAATACTTTAATGTCTGCCAGTTTAAAATTTTTGTTAGTGTGAGAAGTATTTTTTTTTAGTAATTCACAATAAAAATAGTATCTTCTACTGAAGCAAAAATATAGGAATTAAGCAAGGCTAAATTTAACCAGAAAACTCACAAAAAGTCTTTTCTATCACTGTTTGAGCCTTTTCTCTTTTAGACTGAAAAGTGGATGCTAATTCCTTATTTTTAAACTTTAATAACAAAGGATTTTTTATTACCATTGCACTAAACTTTTAAGCAGTTTCCTTTCCAAGCTCCCAGTAATCTTTGTTCAGCTGACTTTGTAAGTATCTAATAACAACACTAAAAATATGCCCATCATGACATCTTGTTGTTTCTAATCACTCATGTGGAACAACCATCTCCTGAACTGCCACTTGCTGCTGAAATGCAGGTCAGAGAGAACTAAAAATCCCAAACAGAAAATAAATTCTCAAATCACTGTCATTTTCACACACTCCCAAATAAGGGTAGAATATGCAAAAATAAAATAAAAGATTGCAGGCAAACTATTTCTAAAGTAGACTAGTAGACTTTCAAAATTCCTCAAGAGACACTTAATAAAATTCAAATCCACTAAATTAGAATGTGTAATCAATGGCAGCACTCTTGATATTGTCCTAGGGATATACTGTCCTAATAAATATAAGACTTTTGTCACTAGAATATAAGCAAAGGCATTTCACAAATTAAAATATCATCAAAACAGGCAGTGTGTGCAGTGGTTATGAGCAGATTCTGGAATCAGACTGCCTGGGTTAAATCCTGGCTCTGCCACTTCCTAGTTGCGTGGCCTTACTTAACCTCCCAATGTGCAATTTCATTTATAAAATGATGATGGTAACACTGCTTCAGAGAGATACTACAGGATTAAAAGATTTAGTAAAATACAAAGAACAGTTCCTGGCACAAACTAAGCATTATTAAGTGTTTGTTACCTCCAAGGCAAAATCTTTAAATAATTTTGACAAAAGGAAACAGAAAGGTCACAAAATTAGAATTGTTCCAGTTCTTAGGTTGAGTGGTAGGCCCATGGGTCTTTATTACTAAGCTTCATAACATACAAACTACATTAGGGGTGTGTTGAAGCCTGACTGGGAGAGCTCGCCAGAGTCAACTGTGCACATCTTTTTCCAATTTTACAGTCAGCAATGTCCCGGTGGGAGCTAAAAACTTGGTCAAGATGGCAGTACTTATACTACAGAATTGACAAATGCTACAAATTAGGATTTTTTTTTTTTTGAGTTCTAATAAGCCATCAAGGAGCCAGTTCATTAGAATACTACAGCTATACTATTATATTTCTGCATATATCAAATATAACCTAATAAATAAAATTAAGAAAATGGAACATTTCAGCATTTGATCTCAAGTCAGTTTGGTGAACATTTTAGAATGCTTATAATTTTAGAGGATCAAATTTAATTAGCATTCTGGCCTGACATTCCTAGATAATTCAATTATCCAGTAGAGTGGGCTAGTATTCAGCTTTCCTCTACAGGAGACTGAAAATACTCATGAGGTACCATGTTTACAAGCCACAATAAAAAGAACTGATACAAACTGATTTATCACTAAACCAGCCCCAATATGCTTCTTCTTAATACTCTATGTTGCAGGATACCTGAAGGAAATTACTGAAGTCAAAACTTGACTTTTTCCTTCTTTTACCATTTGCTGCACCTCTGAGGATCTTGGAGACGGTAGTCCACCTGCTCCAAAGACAGTATCTTCAATATATGGCATTGTGCCTAACAATTGGGTAAAAAATCAAACTCAAAATAAGGTGCTTAGGTGATGGAAAAAAAGATAAAAAGAGAAATAAAAAATAATTCAAGGCAGGGAAGCCAGTAAAACTGAAATTTCCATAAGCACACAAAGCACATATGCTTATAAAAAAAAGGCAGCCCAAGTCAATATAGGCCAGAAGCAGTTTATGAGAATAAGTAAAGACATCAGATAAACTACCCACCCTGTAACCACACCACAGAATGTAACAAACAGTCAACAGTTATACAGAAAACTCTGAAGAAAAAATGTTCAGCAAACAGGCTATATTTCTACTTAAGCAGTACTGACTGGTGATAAGCAGATTATCAAAGATATTCTGAAAAAACAGAATTGGCAGATTAGATGTCCTAAAAAATAGGACAGAGTCCAACTTACAACAAATTCGGTGTTAGATTAAATGCCTACGATGTGATAAGGATGAATTTTGTTTATAAAAGATACAGAATGTTTCATGGTATTTACACAACTTTTTGAACCATTTAAAAACCACTATCATATGTTTAAGGCAAAAGCATGTTCAAAATACAAATATTCACCAACAGGGGACTGGATAAATATATTATACTGGGTCACATAATGGAATATATGCCATATATATCATACTAGAGTATGATTCTATCTCAGCACATCATCCCTGTATAAATGCTAGTTAATCCAAGCCAACAAAATTGGGAAGGGAAATGTGTGTGTATGTCTATGTGTGCACATGTATTCACAGATCAACTCAGAAACACTGACAGACACAGAACATGCTATGTTCTAAAACAGGCTCACTAACTCTACCATCAATCACTAGCTCTAAATATGACATGTACAGTCATTTTTATTTCAGCCATGTGGCTGTTTGTTAGCACATAGCACATTTGTTTTATTTTACTTTGAGGCGATTAACATTATATGAAAAATCTACTTATGAGGGATTTTTATTATAGAAAACTACATTTTTTAAAAGTCCTATAAATCTACAACTCACAAATCTGTTGATTTTTTAAAAAAGAATATACATGTTTATAAAACCTAAATAGAAGTACAAAATGAAGTGAAACTCTACCACCAATATAATATTAACAATTTTTTAGAAATTCTTTCCAGAAAAATCATGTTTATAATAACATAAGTTATTTATGGACACATAATACATATATTACATGAATACATACCAATTCCACTCACATAAGCTAATGGAACTTAAGTTAAAAAGCAGTGACTATTGAAAATATAGAGATAAAATTATAAAGAATGAAAGAATTAAAAATAGAAAATGACATGAAGACAAATGATTCTAATGGACAAATGAGATAAAGCTAGGATCATGAATATAAAAACTTACCAGCCTCTACAATGAAAAAGAAGAGATGAGAAAAATTATGAAATTGAAAAAAATTGTGAAGCTATTGCTAGAGCAGTGTCTCTCAAATTGTACCATGTATATGAATTACGTGAGGATCTTGTTAAAATGCAGAGTCGGATTCAGTAGGTCTCGGGTGGTGCCAGGATTCTGAATTTCTGACAAACTCTCAAATGATGTTAATGCTGCTGGTCCTTGGACCACACATTGAGTAGTAACAGTCTAGACTAGAGCAGCACTGTCCAACAGAAATATGTGATCCACACATGTCATTTAAAATTTCCTAGTGGTCACAGCGTAATAAAAAAAAAACAAAGGTGAAATTAATTTTAACATATTTTGACCCTATATACTATATATTCAATATATTATCACTTTAATATGTAATCAATGTAAAATTAATGGTAGATTTTCATTCTTATTTTTTCCACTAAGTTTAAAATACAGTGTGTATTTTACAATTATAGCACATTTCATATTTTGTATTAGCCACATTTCAAGAATTTAATAGCAATGTGCCTAGTAACTAACATACTAGACCATGCAGATTTACAGCACATAAGGATTTTTAAAAATCACCTAAGGAGCTTTTAAGAAATACTATAACCGGTCCTCATCTTTGAACAATTAAAACAATCTTTAGAATAGGGCTAGGCATTGGGAGTTTAAAAGCTCTTCACGGGATTCTCATTTGCAGCCAGGATTAAGAAGCACCCTGCTAGAGAGTCAAGTGTTACTTGCACAAAAATGTACAGAAAGACAAGGTGGAGTACAAATGCTATAGCTAAGAAATTCCTTTCAGAGATCATTAAAGACTTCATCTGTCACAAAAGTCTTAAAATATAGACAAAGCTGGTTTATTTTTGGAAAAATATGCCCAATAGGATGTTATGCCAGATACAAGAAGAGTATGCCTTGTTGTAAGGACCAACTCACACTTCTATTTGTTGAAAATACATCAAAGGAATACAAGCTAAGTCAATTTAGGCTTAAGAAGAAATGGCCTGCTCACTTTTGAGAACCAAACTTTCTTCTAAGTAGAATGTCTTTATACAGCTACCCATATCCTCATTTGAAAGAATTAAGACTGAATTAGGAGTATAAATCAGAAACATCCATTATTAAATTGAGTAATTAAGACACACTGCTTCATTCAACAAATATGTACTGAGTGTTTAAAACCTTTCAAAGCTTTCCATTGCAATTAACAGGTAGGTTTACTCTTTGCTCTTTTCTCTTCCTATTATAAACCCTATCTGAAGCCCTACCTTTATATCCTCACACTCACCTTTTCCAATCTTATTTGTCACCTCCAACAACTCCTAAACTACTTTTCCAAACCACTTTCCCCACCCACCCTCTCCAACAAACATGTGCATACATGTAAGTGCATAAACACAGCAGCAGTAATTCTGAAATTCCCCTAAATTCTAGATCAGCACTGTTCAATAGAAATATGAGAGCCCTATATATAATTTTAAGTCCTCTAGTAACCACATTAAAAAATAAACAGGTCAAACTGAGTATTTTATTTAACCCCATATATGCAAAATGTTATCATTTCAATATAAATAATTATTGAGATACTTTACATTCTTTTTTCATACTAAGTCTTCAAAATCCAGGGGGTATTTTACAGTTTACATTTTTACATCTCAATTTGGACTAGCCGCACTTCAAGTGCTCAATAGTAACATGTGGCTACTGGCTACTGTACTAGATGGCACAGCACTAGCTGTCATGATCCCTGCCCTAGGACTATCACACATGTATTTCTCTAGTCCATCTTCCCAAGTCCTGTGGTGTCTGCCCTTTGTCAGGCCAATGCCTACTCATCCTTCAACACTCAGTTTAAGCATCTCCTGCTTCAGGACATCTTTGTTGTCTGTGTTCATCTAAGTCTGATGTCCTTGCTACATGCTTCCACTATCAGGCTGTTTAATAATTGCTTATTTTACATTAGGAGCAATAAGGGATGAAAGATGAATATATTATTCCTGCTATCAAATAATTTACAACCTAGTAAAACCTGTAAAACACAGATGCATAAAAAAATGCACACGAAAAACTATAATGGAGTCTATAAACTAAAGGCTGTGAATACAGACTACCTAGGTTTGTATGCCAATTCCACCACTTACTAGCTCTGTGATCGCAAGCAAATTACTTAACGTCTTAAACTTGTTTCTTCATTTAGAAATGGTAATAATATTAGACTAATAATGTTTTGAGGCTTAAAAAAGATAATCCAATTAAGAAGCTTAGGATGCCTAAGATATAGTAAGTCCACAAATGTCTGCTATTATCCAGTACCTAGTACAGTATCTGGACATACTAAGCAAATATTTCTTTACTGGATGAACAATGTAAACATGTGAAAAGTACAACAAAGAAGTCCTAACAGAATAGCCTGAATGTTCAGGAGAAGCAGAAATCTTTGACAAGATCAAGGAGGGTTTTGAGAAGGAATTAATATTTGATTTGGGTCTTATAAAACAAATAAGTTAATGAGGGGCAGAAATAAAGCGGAGAAGTACCAGGAATTAAGCCTAGAAAAGAAGGTTGGGGCCAAATGTTACACATCATTAATGCTAAGTAAGACAATATTTTTTGCTAAAAAAATGTACCGAAAGGGACAAACATATCTGTGAAAGTTCATATATTTTTGAAGTTCAGAGTACTTTTTTATATGGAGGCACTGTTACTGTAATAATATATAATGAAATATAAGTATATAATAAAACAATTACTTGACAAGAGCAGATACCCAGATATGAAGTGTTTATGCAGATATCCACCATCAGATGTTGCTGCTCTTAGAATCTGAGATTTAGTAATTGGATTGTTGTAAATTTATTGATACATGGCAGAAATAGCAGCCCCTTTTAAACTACCACTGAGTAAATACATTTTTAAAATTTGGCAGCAGTTGTTGCTATTTGCATGGCCCATTTTTTCCCAACAATTCCTAACTCTATACCTGTAGCTTACAAAGTGGCATCCCTTTGGCCCTAACTGATCTATGCTGAGCTGACGAACTATTTCATTGGTACAATGGACTTTGACACATTTTTAACCTTAGTGAAATTGATATTGAAATGCACCTTAGATTTTCAGTCTTGGCTTTACTGTGTGAAAACTTTCAACTACAATTTTGATGTTTTCTGATTAAGTGCAAGAAAGCCTTAGCATCGATGCATCTTGAGTTGAAATTTTGTAGCTATGCTTACAGGGATAAAAACCATTTCCAGAAATGTCTGTCTTTCTGTTCCTTCCTTTATATTTTGGTACACATGTAACAGAAGCTTGGGTTTTCTGCCATCCATTCCCCAATAATTTCCTGAAAAAATTCCTGTTAAGCTCCTACTATGTGCTGGGGACATAACCCCTCATAAAATGTGAAAAGATGCTATTTTAGATACCAAATGTTATCCGTTTTATATTGGTTGTACTTCCTGTCTTTACAGGAAGGAATTCAATAGTTGCAACCTCTAAAACTTACAGACCTTTCTGTGGCAAATTACACAGAACAGCCATTATCCTGAAATCTCAGCTCACAATCTTTCTTTACTGGTGGGAAATAGGAATGATATGTAGTTCACTTAAGTAATCCTTGTGAAGATGATGTACCGCCAATGCCATATTATAACCGGGTAACTTTTACAAGAACTAACACTAGAATGAAGTTCCTAGAGATACTTCACGATAAGACAATTAAGAGGTCTGAGAAAAGGCAGAGGGTAGATCCTGGGTCAAAAAAATTCGACGGTAAATTCATTAAGTAGTTCAAGAAGAAAAGCATCACAAATCCACAAACTTCCCTCAACCCCCATCCAAATCTTTTGGTTAGTGTGGCTTTCCCCTCCCCTATATTCTTATGAGATTCACGTCCCTGCAGAATAGGATGCTCTTCTCAAAAACCTGTAGTAGGTAAATAACTAAAGTTTACTTAACGGTCGCCTGTTATCAAGGTACCTTTCACCTCCTCCCTGCTGTCTCCTTATAAGTAGCCCCTGGGAAAAATCAAGGAAAACTGGAGGCCATCCTGGAGCAGGGGCGCGCACCTGACTCAGCAACAACGATGCCGGGGCACCTGGTAGGAGTCCTGGTGGGAGTCGGGACAACCTGGAAGGAGATTTCTCTCTCTAGATATTAAATGAGAGTCCTGAATGAGTGCCCAGAAACTTCTGCAGCCTTGTTTCAGCGGCTTGGGCCCTCATTAGCTCCCCCGGTCAGGCCGACAGCCGCGCGTAGTACTTATCCCAAGTGTGTAGTCCCGCTACGCTGCAAAGCCACGGCCACAACCCTCAGCGGTAGGGCGGCCGCCTACCGCTGACCCTTCCGGGACCCTCCCCGCTGAGAGGGCACCCACCGTTCTTGGAACCACGGCTCCCCAGGCTGCCTGCTCCGGCTCAAAACCGCGCACCTGCGACCCCAACGGCACCTCTGCAAGATCGCCCCTAAGGGGGGTAGAAAAAAAGATGCTTCGTTGATCCCCCGCCCACCGACTTTGCCCGCCCATCTCCCGCCACCCATTGGGTAGTGTGGCCGCCGCTCATTTTCTGCGGCTCATCCATTGGCCCAAAGGGTATTGCTATTCTGGCTGAGAGCCCGTCCCAGGCCTGGGCTCACAATGGGAATCGAGTCCCAAACCGGTTCCGGGTTAGTGCCCTGGAGTCCCGCCCCCTCGTGCTTTGCCTCTCGCTCTGCGCTCAGTCTTTGGTGCGTGGCTCTGTCAGTCAAGTGGGCTCTAGGAAAGGATTGGCTCCTAGCGATCTGCTTGCTGCGCTGTTCTGACTGATTGGGACACCGGCCGGTACATGTCCAAACTCTACTCTTGTCGTTGACCTTCACCTGTTAAAAGGGCAGAGAACAAGTGGGAGCTCCTTCCGGTTTCCTAGGCCATCATCACCTGGAGTAGAAACTCAACCAGCGCGACCTACTTTGTCCTCAACCATTCCTCTGAGACTGCCCTTGCCAAAGGTCACCGGTGACTTCCTTATGGCTAAATCTGGGAGTCACTTCTCAGTCCTTATCCTTCTTCTCAAAACACATTTGACTTGACCATTTCTTCACTGTTATTCCTGATACGTGCTTTTCCTGGTTTTCCTCCCTCTCAGTCCTCTTTATCCCTTTTTGCAGTTGCCTCTTTCCTCTGCCACCTCAAGTTCAAGTGTTACTAATGGGCCTATCTTTCCACTGCCTTCAGGCCTCTCCTTACTCTTACCTGAATTATTTCAGCAGCCTCCTAACTGGTCTCCCGGCATTCCATCTGCAGTCCTTTCTATCTGTAGTCCGTTCTTCATACTGTAGCCAAAATAAGCTGCTTAAAGTTCTTCAGTGGAATCTCACCACTCTTATGATACAGTACAAACTCCTTACCAAACAGTGAAAGATAAGACCCTTGCTTTTCCCCCAGGCTTCATCCCTCTACATTACCCACCATCCTTTTTCCTTACCCCAATCCCTTTGCTTCTTTCAGTTCTGGGACTCTGCAGTGGCCTGGAGACTCAGTTTGCACTGCTGTGTTTCCTATCAGAAAGATTTCTCCCTGCCTCTTCCCTGCTATGCCCAGGATTCATTTTAGAAATTACTTTCTGAAGGAAGTCTTCCATACTGTCCATTCACCCGCCCTACCTTCACTTCCAAGTTTTCCTTCAACGTAGGTTTGCCGGATAAAAGAACACTTAGTTTAATTTGAAGTTCAGATAAAACAACAAATAATTTTTAGTATAAGCATACCCAATGCAATATTTGGCATCCCATTTTTTATTAGCTAAATTTTAAATGTAAAAATTTTTATTTGCTACATCTGGCAACCCTACTCCAAGGAGCTCTCCTCACAGCCTTTCCTGTGACAGCTGTTATCACATATTTTATGTGGGTGGGGTTTTTCTTGTTCACTGTAGTAATTTCTTTGCCTAGCACAGTGACTAGAAGATAATAGGCACTAGAAAAAGATTTGTTAAATAAATTATGGAATATTCTGGATGAATGGTGAATCCTTGCTGGAGGATTTTTGGAGGAACTCTTTTATAAAATAAGTGCTTATGAAATATATTCTTTGAAATGTAATGATCAATTTAATCTGACAGATTTTTACTTATGACTTTGCCAAAGAAGCTTCTACTTTTGCCTAAATAGAACAAAAGAAACTTTGTTGTTGAAAAAATGCAAGAACTTGTATCTTATTTTGGATCTGTTTGTGGTGTATGTATTTTGGATGAGTGAGGTGAGAAAGTAAGAGAATTAGCTGTGCCCACTATGACCACACACTTTCTATTGGTCCCCATTCAGAGTCTGTCCACCACTTGAATCAATTTATTTTACTTCAGTAACAAGGACAAGGTCTAAAATGAGTAAGTATTAAGAAACTTCTGCTTTCATACTATTCTTCCCAACTACATCTTGTCTGAGTAGATGTGGACCAACAAAGAAGAAATTGAAGGTAATCCATAATGCATAATATTGGCACCCCATTACCAAACTGATATTCTGTTCACTGATTTGATTTTTGTTAATAATAATTTTAGGCTAGAGATTTGACCTAAAGGTACTTACTTACACACTTACTCTAGAACTGCACTGTTAACTCTCATAGCCAGATAAGTCCTTGACATGTGGCTAGTACAACTGAATAACTGAATTTTAATTGCATTTAATTTTAATTTAAAAACTGATATTTGATTCAGTTACTAGATAACTTATAAGTAAGTTTAGAAAATTGGGTTATGTGAATCTACTTTTTCAACTATAAGTTTTTTGAAATCTAAATACAGATCAAATATTTCTGATAAAGAAACCATGTCTGAATTGAGATGTGCTGTACATATAAAATATACACAGATTTCCAGATTTAGTATGAAAAAGTATAATTCTCATTGATTATTTTTGTGTTGATTATAAAATAAGTTGAAATTATATTTTGCATAATTGGGTTAATAAAATTTAAAATTAATTTTCTCTGTTTTTAAAATTTTTTCAGTTTCATTGAGGTATAATTGACAAATAAAAATTGTCTATATTAAGGATTACACCATGAAGACTTGATATATGTATATATTGTGAAATAACTACCACAATCAAATTAATTAACACATCTATCACCACATATAGTTACCATTTTGTATGTGGGGGGGTGAGGACAATTATTAAATAAGCTGTATCTTCTTAGCAAATTTCAAGTAAGCAATACGCTATTATTAACCACAGTCACCATGCTGTGTGTTAGATCCCCAGAATTTATTCATCTTATGACTGCAAGTTTGTACCCTTTGACTAACATTTCCCTATTTCCCCCACCCTCCTGCCACCTTTCTTCTCTCTGCTTCTGAGTTCAACTTTTTTTTGAATCCACATATAAGTGAGATCATACATTATTTGTCTTTCTATAGCTGGCTTACTTCACTTAGCATAGTATCCTCCAGTTTCATCCATGTTGTTGCAAATGGCAGAATTTCCTTCATTTTTATAGCTGAATAATATTCCAGAGTGTGTGTGTGTTCACATGCACAAACATGTATGTACACATGAATAAATACATAGCACAGATTCTTTATGTACTCATTCATAGATGGACACATAGGTTGTTTCCGTATCTTGGCAATTGTGAATAATGCTGCAGTGAACATGGATGTACAGATGTCTCTCTGAGATATTGATTTCATTTCCTTTGGATATACACTGAGAAGTGGGATTGCTGAATTGCTGAATTGTATGGTAGTTCTATTTTTATTTTTTTGAGGAACCTCCATACTTTTTTCCATATTGGCTGTACCAATTTACATTCCCACCAGCAGTGTATACACTACCCTTTGTTCCACATCCTTGCTGGTACTTTTTATCTTTTTCTTTTTTAATAGCCACCCTAACAATAGAAGTTTTGATTTGCATTTCCCTGATGATTAGCAATGTTGATCATTATTCATATGCCTATGGGCCATCTGTATGTCTCCTTTGGAGAAATGTCTAAATTCAGGTCATTGTCCATTTTTTAATCAGGTTATTTGTTATTTTACTGTTGAGTTATATGAGTTCCTTACATATTTTGGATATTAACCCCTTATCAGATATGTGGTTTGCAAATATTTTCTCTCATTCTGTAGGTTGCTTCCTTTGCTGTGCAGAAGCTTTTTAGTTTGATGTAATCCCACTTATTTTTGCTTTTGTTTTCTGTGGTTTCTGTGTCTTATCTAAAAAGTCATTGCCAAGACCAATGTCAAGACAGTTTTTTCTATGTTTTCAGCTAGGCGTTTTGTGATTTCAGGTCTTACATTTAAGTCTTCAATCCATTTAGGGTTAATTTTTGTATATGGTGTAAAATAAGGGTCTAATTTTATTCTTTTGCATGTGGATATCCAATTTTCCAATACCATTTATTGAAGAAACTATCCTTTTTCTATTGTGTATTCTGCATATTCATTGGCACCTTTATGAAAGATTAAGTGATTGTGGATTTATTTCTTTATGAGCGGATGAATTTCTGGGCTCTCTGTTCTGTTCCATTGGTCTATGTTTGTGGTTTTTGCCATTACCATGTTGTTTTGATTACTGGAGCTTTGTGATATAGCTTGAAATTAGGACGTGTCATGCCTCCAACTTTGTTTTTATTTCTCAAGATATCTTTGGCTACCTATGTTTTTTTATTTTTTAAAATGTGGCTTATAGAAAATTTGAACTTATACATATGTATTGCATTTTATTTCTATTGGACAACACTGTTCTAGACTGCCTACCCACAGCTTATTAAAAGTCTCAGAATGCAAATATAATATTTAACTAAAATATTTCTATTTCCTTGCTTATTATTTAACAAAAGGGAAGGAAAAAAATCTCTTTTCCTCTTTTGTCTCCAAACACAGTTTATTTATGAAAAAAATAACTCAGTGAACATGTTACAACCTATGTTATAAGAAAAACTACACTTACTGTATCATGCTGTTTCCTATCTGTTTTTGCTTTTGTACATGCTGTTTCCTCTTCCTGTGATGCCCTGCTCCCTCTTTTCTTGTCATTGTGACATAGTCTTATTTTCTTCAAAATGTACTCTTCCATGACAACCTTAGAACAGATCAACTTTTCCTTTTTCAAAAGAGTTTTACATATTCCATTTAGATATCATACTGTACCTTTTATCTTTTTATCTCTAGCACCTAGCACATTACTGGCACTTAGGCTGGCAAAAATAAATTTGTTGAAATGAACTGAACACTAAACAAAATAAAACTCACTCTGTTTTGTCCTCTGTGGTGTTCCACCAAATTGCTTGCAATTTTCATCCATCAGGTAAATTATAATGGTTTGTAAAATGACATTTAAAAGCTTTTCAACAGCAAATCTCATGTTGCTAAAAATTTCCATTGAATGGAAAACTGGTATAGCTCCTATAGAAATTTTTGCAATTGTTTCTCTTTAGATTTTTTCCCCTATACAACTGGGAAAAATAGGAAAAAAAATAGGAAATGCCAAGACAGTAGCTATTTAAAAATGGTAATCATTATTACATGAGATAGAAATGACAGATTTAGGTTTCAAAAATCAATCTGGTATCAAATCTTGAGAAGTCAGATGTGTCCTGGCTCTCCAACTAGCATAAACAGTGGTTAAGTTGCCATTTTTATTTATAGTGAGATGTTAGCCAAACTTTGGTTTCTACTGCAACAGCCTATGAAATAAGATGGACCAGTGGTGATTTAGGAGAAGCATTAACAATGCTTTATAAAAATTCATGTTGTTCTTCATTCCAGTGCACCTATATGTGGAATTGTCCATGGAAGAAACAGATCAATCACAAATCTATGCTTGCAATTTGGAACATGTGTCCTGGTGACTTTCTGTTTGGAGCTTATTTTTAAAAATCACTTTTGGTATATATATATACTTTTGGTATATCTCTCCTCTTTGGCAGTCAGGCGGCCTCTGGTTGAACAACAATTTCAATATTTCTGTAAAATAGCCACTTGTTTCTTTGAGTCTCCTGCAGAATGAATTTTATTTATGCAAAATAGCCTATATTTTAATCACTACCTCCCAAATATACCCGAATATTTAGTGAAAATTGATCCAACTGTTTTTGTATGATGATGTATCAACAGAAAAACAGATGCATAAATTTCATTTTAGCAATAAAGACTATGCATGCTGTTTTCTCAGTTTGGGAAATTACTATGGCATTTTGTAACTTCTTGGTTGTATTTATGTGTGTGCATTCTTGATTTCCTTCTTAAAAGAATTTCACAGATTTTTAGAGTTGGAAGATTTTCATTTACTGGCCAGTTCTCTTCTCGAATCATTTAACAAATAATTGTTGAATAATATTCTGTGCCAAGCACTGATCTAAGGGCTTCATATATATTAATTATTTAACTAATATAACGGCCTTACATGGGAAGACTACTAGTGTTCTTCACATTGTTACATGAAGAAACTGAGGCCAAGAGATGTTAAGTATCTTTCTAAGGTGGCATAGTTGGTAAAGCTGGAGTTTAAATCCAAATACTCTGTGCACTTAAACCTCACACTGTACCTTCACTTAAAATGGATGTGATTGGTACTTGCAAGGAGATTGCTTTAAATGTGGCCAAAAGGTTTGAAAGGTTTTCATGGAGTAAGAAGACAACAAAATTTTCCCCACAATCCACCATTTTTTCCCTCACATTTATTGAACTGGTTGGAAGCTCTCAAAGGCAGGGGTCTTGTCATTAGTCTTTATTTTATCTCTAGCACCTAGAACAGACCTTGCGTTTATTATTTATTACCAAAAATTTTTAGATTTCAGGTTGTAGAATGGACAATGATTATATAATTTCATTGCATAGTAGCTCTCATCAATGAATCCATCATTGTTTAGCAAGTGACTGACAGCTGTTTTATCCCATGTTGTCAATTGCTTTCACTTCACTTCTTTACAATCTCCATGGAACACCTTACCCCAAACACCACAGCCTGTATTTTCTATAGGCAAAGTGTTTGATTTTTTTTTCCTGTTCAGATTATTTTACTGTGTGGGCAGTAAAAGAGACCATGATCAACATACAATAACAGCAGCCCAAATGTAAATAGAATCCTGAGTTTGACTAGAAAACTTTCATTTAACTTTCATTCAACTCATTTAAAGACTGGAGTTATGACTCCTGGCAAGCTTTTTGGGTTGTTCAACTGTAAAAGTAATATATATAAATGTTTTTCCAAAGAGAAAAGGTAGAGGGGAAACACAAAAAAGTGGGGAGAAAAGCATTTTACAAGATCCAGAAATAGAGTATACCTCAGTTTTTATCTGTCTTCCTCTCTCAGACACTAACACTGTCTTTACACCATTTAACGCATTACACCATTTGTTATAGACTGAATGCCTCCCTCAAAAGCATATGTTGAAATCCTAGCCTCCAGGGTGATGGTAAAGTGGGGCTTTTGAGAGGTGATTAGATCATGAGGGTAAAACCCTCATGAATGGGATTGTGCCCTTATAAAAGAGACTCCAAAGAGCTTTCTTGCCACTTCTGCCATGTGAGGACACAGAGAGAAGACAGCTATCTGTGAACCAGGGAGTGGACCCTCACCAGACATCATACCTGCTGGTACCTTGACCTTGGACTTCCCAGCCTCCAGAACTGTGAGAAATAAATGTTTGTTGTTGATTACCTAGTCTATGGTATTTTTGTTACAGCAGCCTGAATGAATTAAGATACTATTTATATCTGCAAGGTCAAGATATTAAAATTCAGATTTAAACCATAGTTAAGTTGGATGTGGGGGATCCTGGTGATTGATCATTTTAAAAAATAATTTATAACTTCATAAAAAAGATAAATTAGAAGATTGTTACTTACAAGACTTTTATTTATAATCTGTATCCTTTCATTTCTGTTCCCAGGATATCTTTTTATCTCCATTTTACAAAAGAGAAAGCAGGTCCAGAGTGGGTTTTAGCTTGTCCAAGGTCACTAATTAGTGGTCAACCTGAGAACACATAATGAGTCTCCTGGCACCCGCTCTATGTTCTCTCCACTGTATCATGTTTTACTTCAAAGGGCCATGTTCTGCCACTTCTAATAGTATGTTCTTCTATATCAAATTACTTGATTTCTCAAAAATTTCATGACCACAGAAACAAAAGACAAAAAACAATAAAATAGACCCCTGTTTTGTCCTTTCCTTATTCATCCCATTTCCATAATTCCCAGCTAGGAAATATAACAACAACAATTACATGTACTGGATGTGTAGTAAATACTAGAGAATGTGCTAAGTTCTTTGCACATATTTTATAAGGGATTTATAGTTAGAGATACTGAGGCATGAGTTTAGGGCATATCGACATCTTATGAAAAAAGAAACTGAGGCTCATGAAAGTTAGGAGGCTTACTCAATATCGTGTAGCAAGGAAATGGTGGAGCTAAGATAGATCTCTCTGATTCTCGTACCTATGCTTCATTTAATCATTATGCATATATTCTCTCTGAGCAAGAAGCAATTTTTCTAAATTACTATAAACTGAATAAACTTTCAGACATCATTGGCAATTTATATAGCTGTTGATAACCTCAATAATTTGGTATTAGGTCAGTAACACATATAACATCAGCAATAGGTCATGTAAAACATCCTTCCCTGGATTTTTGGCCCTATCTCCTTTCAGAGCTCTCTGCATTTCATATTTTTTGGTTCTGTCTTGTACTAACTCTATTACATTATCACTAACTTTCCTTTTTAATATCCCTTCTTTTCTTCTACACTGCATTCTTACTATTCTCTCCCCTACTTTGTTTTCTAATCTCTTCCCATTTTCTCCATTAATAAAAAATGTGTAGGTGAAGTATGTTTCTATTTTATATAACAATTTAATAATAATGTAATAATATTCTGGGTCCCAGTCATAAATTTAAAAATGGATGAGTAGACCATATAGTGTCTTAAGCAAACAATCCCCACAAAACACCAAGTAATTTCTTTACTCATTTTTGTGGCCCTTAATTGCCATTATTCTATTATGGTTTGTCTTAAAAAAAAAAAAAAAATTCTGCTCTTCTTTATGCACTGATATTGGATGTTAAATTTCAACATGTCATAAAGCTATTTTTATATTTAAGATAAAAGGCTGAATTTCAATTAAAAATTACTTTTGGGATACTTTCTGGGTTTTTTACTTTTTATTTTTCTGCTTTTTAGGCATTTTTTTAGTTTGATTAAAGTGCAGCAAAGTGTGTCTCCTGTCATCTGTGTCTTAGTGCTAGAAAATAGTGTAATACATCTTGTGCATTAATGGTACTGGCTCTCCCTCCTTCTTGGAGAACGAGAAGGGCTTTATTTTAATAGAATTTGGAAATGGTGTCAGAATCCAAGGTTTCATTACTATAGCAACAGAGAATAATGGAAAGACTAAATGTCAAATACATTCAATGTTGCCATAGTGACAATCAGTTGCTTTACCAAATATGTTTACTATTCTATTCTGGTCAGTTTTTAAAATATGCTCTTCTATATGAATGCTCAAAAAGGGAAGAAAAAGTTCAAAATCATGTAAGAAAGAAAAAGCCCTTCAAGAAATAAAAGCAATTTGTTTCACTGTCCATTATTTAATAAGAAACTCACAGAATCCGCAAAAAAGGATGTAAGAGAAATAGGAATTCTCATTTCTATTCTAATAAATAGTGTTCCTATTTGCAATCAGGGAAATTGAAGCATGGAGTTTAAGGCATGTCTGTATTGTCATTTCGTGCTATTTCAAACCATATTCTCTGAGCTTCTGAAAATAGGGAATTCTGCCATATTCAAATGGAAAACTTTTTCTTTTTAAGCAATAGCAGTGTGGGTACATGCCTGCTAGACAATTGTACTGGCTCTAGATCAAATCATTAAAGCAGGCAATAGCTTATTCTTGTCCTTCTGATTGTCTTCCTTTGCCTTTCAGCAGTCTCCTCCCCTTGCTGACAAAACATTCTCATTATAGTAACTCATCAAGACCTGCCTCCCTGCCACTCAATTTACTAGTGACCTTGTTTTGTACCTGTCTCTTCCTCTTCCTATAATTACTGCCACTAGACTAAACACAGGGAGGACACGGATAATGCTCACTTTCACCATTGAAAATGCAGTTCCTAGCACAATGCCTGACACATCATAGGGCATAATAAATATCAGTTGAATTAATGAACTTCCATCAAATGATATCTTTTGTCTTAGTCTGAGACTCTACCAAATGACTGAAACACCAAATTCAAGGTAATGTGTAAATAGGCAGAAATGCCTTAATGGCTCACTTTTTTCAAAGTACAATCTAACTCTAGAAATGACTGAAATTTTAGGTTCATTTGGAAGGTGGTT
>CM052438.1:114767219-114799404 GCA_028533085.1 Varecia variegata
GGCTTCTAGAACTATTTTATCCTTTCCGGTGAAGACAAAGGCCTTTCTGAGCAAGAACGTCACAGTTGAATGCGCTAACTCGCAAGTCTGATTAGTTTTTAAGTCCACTCGAGTGAAATTTGTTGCTGTTAATACACCCATCCCAGCGCCCCCCCCACCCCCCCACTCCCCGAAAAAACCTAGATTGTGAGTTTTCCTGATATAAAATCTGAGTTTGGGTTTCCGAGCTGAGCTCATGCACACACAGTCGCCGCTGCTGCTGTCCGGCCAAACCATCGGGTTAGCGGAGACCCGCGCTGGGCGTGTCCCTCGGGGCTGCGTTTCCATCAGTCACCAACACAGTTTAATTAAGGCACTCGATTATTTTTTTGGTTTTTATGGTAGGTCCGATGCAATGACAGCCAATCCTGAACTTTGTCTGATTGCAGTTCCAGCGTGTACAGCCTTGGGGCAGTCGGGCGTCAAGACGCGGCCGTTTTCTCCCACGCTCCCGGTGATGGATAACCTGGCTTTGTTTCTTATGGCTTCAGAAAAGGTCAGCTGGGTTGCATGGAAAGGAAGCAGAAAGAATGCGGAGTGTTACCTTATTTCTGTTTCTTCAATAAAATAGGGCACAACAAACACCGAAATATCAATAATTAGACATCTGCATTTTTTTTTCCATATTCTTTTGGTAGTATGAAAACTGCTTATCCGGGGAAAGAAAACCTCAAATACACTGAGGAATGAATCAGGCTAGAGTTTACGGCCCTATCTGTTTAAGAACTAATTCTAAAATTATAATACGAGGTGTTGTTTAGCCGATCCGGGCAGGAAACATCTTTTAACTTGCTGCACTCTATACCCTAGTACTTCTGGATGAGCTTAAAAGTTCCTTTGTGTTTGACCACATTCTTTAATCATATTTTCTTTTTAGAAAATGTCTTCTTTACAGTGCAAGGATTAGGCTCTTAAAATTGTGGTAAATTGCCTAAACAAACTAAATGTGTACAGACTATTAAGGACAGATCTTCCTGTTTTCATAACACAGACCTACCCACAGACACTTCCATTCATTCACACCAGTTATAGACATGACCCAGAACAGCACAGTTGGTGACATATACTTCATGCTATGTCTATGATGGAAGGTAAAGCTGGTATTTTAAGAATTGTGTTTAAAGAGGGTGCACTGAAAGGGGGCATGTTTTAAAGCCTACTGAATGGTCATCAATGACCATTATTCCCATATTGAGGTTATGGGGTCAGGTCTCTGAAATCATTCAATTCCTGTTCTCTGTCATATTAGATAGCAGATAATAATATTACACACAGGAGAAACAGGCAGCGTTATTATGTAAGTTTAATTACTGTTCATTCGTTGCTTTTAAATTCTTTCTAGTAGCTAAGTTCTAACATTAATTCAAGTGAAAAATAAGGTAAAGGAAATATTTTCTCAGTTTGTTATGATTTTAGTTCATAACTTTCTCACAGCTTATAATGTATCTTAATTCCCTATTGTGAATTTATGTTTGTCTAATTCTTTAGGAAATCTCATCCCTGTATTTATTGTGCCCTGGAAATTAAATATTAGAACAATTATATATTAAATAATGAAATTAATATTAGATTAAAAACTGTTAGAGTAATAATGTTTAGAGATCAGTTACCTTGATAACTTCAGAAACTTGAAGTCAAATTGCTAGTAATGACATATCTATGATAAAAACCAAGGTCAATCTCATAGTTCTGTTTTAGGAAACAGTCTCAAAAATTAATGCTTATGTTCATAATCAGAACTCAGGATACAGTCTTTACAGAAAGATTGACAGCTTTTACATTTATAAATCATTGAAATATAATGAGCATTTTAAGGAAAAACAACACTTCTACCTGATTATCTTCTATTAGTCCCTTGCAATCAAAGTTCTTCTGACTTTTATTTGGCACATAATAGGCACTCAGTAAATATTTGTTGAGTGGATGAATGTCCATATATGGGAAGATACTTTTTTTCTTCCTTGTAAATGAAACTGACAGGATAAAATTCCAAATGAAGCATTTGTCAAATCCTGCAGAACTGTACACTAAAAAGTATGAATTTTACTGTGTGTAAATTGTCCCTTAAAAAATTCTAAATGAATATATTGAATATATATGAATCTATTTTAAATTGAACAGATGCTGCATTTCAATACACCAATGAGGAAGTTAGAAATGAAACAATTCGATTCAATTCAAACATGTGAAAGGATCCCTTAATCCAAGACCTCATTCATATGGCAGAATATTACCAGGGAACTAAAAAGGGGACATGGTTGCAATACTCTTGCTTTTTGAAGTGATTCTTCTGGGAGGTTATGTCATTAGAAATGAATATTTATTTTCCTACGCAGTATCAGAGTATGCATGCTTTTGGGTATGTGTATAAAAGGAGGCATTAGCACAGCAGTGTTATTTATATCAAGCAAATCTAACAACAAAATGTTTTATTTAAGAAACATAAGCCATGACTTGGTATCAAGTTGCTGAATAACTTTCTAGTGTAATCCTGTTTTTCAATTTTATGTGTTTTAGATGGATTTTTTTTTTTTTAGGTTAGAACCCAGTAGTGGGTACCTAGCTGCATGAAACATTCCAGTTACAGCATTAGAATTTTCCATGAGCTTCTAGAGAAAAAAAATTTTGGTCACTTTTGGGCACTTTAGATTAGTTAGATTAATTCAAATGCTGAGGAAAACAAGAAAAATGAATATCCATAAGTCTAATCCAAGCCAGTACATTAGCCCGTCTTAAACACCAGGAAGCTTCAGAGTCCGAAGACCACTCAGGGGCTTGTTGAATAGAGGACTTGGGAAAGGTAGTTCCAGAGAATTCATAGCTATCTACTACTCATCACTCAATTTAAACAAAGCTGAGGCCAACGTCTGAATATGTTTCTTCAGATTCCCTTTCAACGTTTAATATTAAGCAAAATAGATAATCATTTAGTATAGCTTTCGTTTTTTTGAAGAGGAAATACTAAAATACAGTTAATAAAAGCATTATGATTTTTCGAAAGCATTTTCAGAAAGCTTTGGCCATAAAATCTATTTTTGCCTTTTCTTTTCTTGATTGCATTTGTGAGGAAAGGAAAACTTGCAAACCTTGAACAATTTCATGTACAAATAACCTCTTCTCTTTTATAGATTAATGCAAGTGAGTGTATTAGTTAATAAATCTTTGACAACTACTCATTTTCTCTTTAAATCCGTTCTAGTATTTTAATTTCCTATACCTATATTTTCTGCTTCTTCCATAAAATGCTATTCCTATTCATCTTGATGTGAACCTTTGCGGCTCCTTAAGCTGGAAACCTTAGGATTTTACCTATGGTCTGCGTTTGGTTGGATTGTTGTGGCTAATGACTGTTACCTTAATTGTTTGTCTATGTTCCCTTGAGAGATGATCACTTTTAACTAGGTAGTCTACCATGGATTGAAGGTTTCAGGTTTTGTTTTTGGGATCCGGGGACAATATTATCTAAATTACCAACTATTTGTATCATTATGGTCAATAGAATTTTTGAAAGTTTTCCTCTAATTTGAGAATAAAACAAAAACTGCTTACTTTTACATCTTCTCAACAGCACAGATCATTTCATTTACCCTGAATGCCATTGTCTTTAAAAAAGTCAGATGGATATAAATGCTTTCTTTTTATCTGAAATCTATTGTCTCCAAATATATTATTACATGTAAATAGTATATAACCTGGGAATTTATATCTCTTCTTAACAACTTCCTGGAACTTTGTAATGAACTAGCATACATGAGTATTTCTTTCTAAAATTTTCCTATACTCTTTTTGTTTTCTTTGCTTTCCTACCCTGGACCTTTGCTGATGGTTGAAGTGCCTTTGTTATGCCAAAGAAAAGCCAGTTTTAATGAACTGGTAACAAAACTTTTTTAAGACATCTTATAAACTTCATCTCAGAATGCAGTCCAAATAATTGGCTTTGAAAGTTGGTCAAGTTTGTTTTTCTCAGCCCGGGAAAATCACTCCTCAACTCTGGAAACATTAAGATGAAAGCACTCCCCTAATGGCCAAGATACTTTGGCATTATCCTAGTTTGTTGTTTTGTTATGAGAAGGCATGCTTAAAATATTTTGATCTGAGTGAACTGAGGGTTTAGTTCTTAATTCTTTTTCACAAAATCAGTAAAGAATCATTTTGAGATAATCTATGTGCAATTGTACTCAGTCATTGATTTCTAGATTATGGATGAAAGCAATTAGATCTTGATAAAAAGGGATGGCTTTTTGTTCTTTGTTTTAAGATACTAACAAGTATGTCCATAACTTTTATATAAATAAATACAAAAATCAATCGTGTTTACTTGGCATATAACTTCAGATGTACATCTTATTAAAATTATATGAGGTTTTTGACTCGAGGGTACATCATGCACGGGTGTCTTTTATAGGTTCAAAGACTCATTTATCACTGTAATCAGACTGAGCAGCCTATTCAGTGGCTATTATATATAATTTTAGAAAATGGGTTTTAGAGACCTGATTTTAGGAAAAGCAATAACAAATCCTTTCAGATCTTATTTTGAAGCCACTTTCAATCACTAGAGCAAAGAAGAAGTGGACATTTAGATTTTTTAAAAAATGATCTCAGTCTCCTGTATTTCAGTGAATGCTTAGGATTTTTGTTGTGATATCCTGAGAGGATGTAAGTAAGTGGGACTGATCTAGCTTGTTTAAAAGCAATTGAAATGAAGAAAAAAATTGCACAATAATTCACTGAAATTTTTGTCTTTTACTGCATTTCTCTCATAGGACACAAATATTGCTGACATCTTTGATGGAGGAACTGCTGTATTGCCTAAAATGCCTATTTACCTTAGTGATACTGTGAGTATAAACGTTGAATTTTATCTAATAAATGTGAATTATAGTCAAAATGCTGATGATCACTCTTCCCTAAAGGTCTGGCTCAAGGACCACTGTCAGATGAACAAAAAATGGGGTTTCACACTTTAAAAATATAGAATGATGACTAGTATAAAAACAAATTAGGAGAGGAGCCCAATTCATTAAGCACATGCAATGTGCCTTGGGGCTTTGATATGTATTATTTCTCAGAAAACAATGTGACTTTATTAAAAATAGGCAACTCTCTAGATTTTGATCATTTGAAATAGATTTGTGCTCATTTTGTTAGCACCTATCCTAAAATTAGATTGTTGCAGAGAAGATTTGCATGGTCTGTGTGCAAGGAAGCCCAGATCTCATTTCCGATTTTTTTCCCCCAAATTTCAGGTACAGCACACTGTTTAAATCATTTCTCAGAGAAATTCTGGTTTGTTTTTGTCTTTCTGACCCTTGCAATGCAGATATCTATTGGCAACATAAAGGTTCAAACAGTACATCTGCAGCCAAAGAAAACCGAACCACTTTGCACTGAAGTTTTCAAAAATATAAAGCTCTAATTAGAAGCAAGCAATACCACCACTGGACAGACAGGTCACAACACCGCGTTCACAGGATGCATCCCCCACTCGCTGGAGCAGGCCCTAAGTCCTACCCCTAAATTTTAATACTTTCGGTTCCATATACGTTGTAACCTTCTCTATAGGTTGCTAAATTCTGGGTATTCTGCGAGGAAGTTGGGTTAAAAGTCTGTGCACTCTTTGCCACCTTCATTCTCTTCGCTTCTGCCCTGGACTTGTAACAGAACTCTATCAAAGCCACCAGCATTGCCAAGCCCAAGCCGCCAACCAGAATGTAGAAGACGCCTGCTACGTTGCTCAGGCTCAAGGCACTCGTCTTGTCCTAGGGGGATAAAGACACTTCAGTTAACGGCAGAAAGGTCACATCCGAAAAGTAAAAGAACACATGAAATTCAAAATGCCAATTAAAGTAAACGCTTAATTTAATCTGAAATTATTTACAAGTATAAGTCACTGGTACAGGTTTGTGGATTAAAATATAAAGCTCATAGCTCTCGGGAGAAGTGAAATTATGATGATTACCAATAATTTGTATGTAATTACATTCAATAAAATCTGTAACATTTTATCATTATTAAATATGCAATGGAAACCACTATACTTAGCCATATAGAAGCATTTATATATTTACATAGGGTGGCAGAAGTGGGCTTATTAATGTTCAATTTGAAAATGACATATTTAAAATCCAGTTACATGGGAAAGGGGACCTCTTTTTGACTTTGCTTTCATTAAAACATACTTTTAATGTTTGAGATTTCTCTTCAATAAATCTAACTCCACATTTCCTACTTAAGAAAGAGTCTTTAAGCTAGTAGTTTCACATTTTGTTCATTATTACTTTAACAAATATATGCAAATAATGTGCTAGAGTACACATCATTTGTTCTTTCAGTTACATCTATAAGGAAAAGCTCATGAAAATGTCACTTTTGCATATTATGTGCTATTTAGAAATAATTATTAATATATATGCATAACATGTAGGTGTTAAGCACTTTTTTTAGGTAACTTGTAAAAATACATAAATTACTGTTGGTCAATTGAGAAATAAATTATTTATGTATGGATACATTTATAATTATTTTTATTGATTTAAAAATACAATTCCATTCCCTCTTAAAAATGCTTAATCAATTAATATTTTAGACATGTTGTTTTTCAGAACTTCAGTATACATATTATCTCACAATAAATCCAGAATAGTCAAATATATGATTGGAAGTAAAACTGTAACAAGAATTTAAAATTTTTTCATAAATAATAGATAGGTTTATTATAATATATAACATTATATCAAAAAAGTATTTTGCTAGACTACCTGAAGGATGCCCTGTGGCCATCTTCTCAGCAGTATGTTTTGTGCAAAATTAACACCCTTAAATAGCTTTATTAGGAAAATGTTTAATTAAAAAAGATGCCCTATATACACTGTCACTGTAGTGAAAACATCAACTGGTCCAAAAATTTTAGGGTGACTTCATTTTAAAAATAATCACTCCTTAAGTATTTCTGCTTCTCTGACTCTGTATCAGGATTTAAGATAACTATTTCATTATCTGGCCAAGCTTGTTTCATTCCACTCTGGTTCAAAGGCAGACAAGTAATTAAAATATAGGGATAAGCTGAATAGGGATCCATTAACCTTACTTTGTCTTCTTCTTAAATCAGCTGAGGCTCTCCTATTTAAAGCAGTCACTTGTTTAAAGTCTTAGAATAACCAATAATTTGTTTTCTTTCCAGAAGATACAGAAAAAAATAAAAGAGAATTTCGAGAACCTTCAACTATGGCTTTCAGGCATTGTTACTATATTCTATTAATCTGTGTAGGTATTTAGATTCACTGATAAACTTATTTTTTTTTCTTTAGAAT
Organism: Varecia variegata; assembly: GCA_028533085.1. Classification (NCBI taxonomy): domain Eukaryota; kingdom Metazoa; phylum Chordata; class Mammalia; order Primates; family Lemuridae; genus Varecia; species Varecia variegata. The sequence continues at coordinate 114,774,572 of CM052438.1, forward strand.
AAAAATATAACTCTTTTTATGCTATTTTGATTTGCACTCAAATTAGGCTTACAGGTTTCTGCATTGTTTTAAAAAGAATTTACGATTAAGAAATATTAGAAATTGAGGATGTTATTCATAAACATTGACTTATTAAAATAATTTCATTTGGGGGAATAGAATTGAAAGGTCACTCTGTTTACTCTGTTTACGTCAGCACAGGACCTCTTCAAACTAAAGTGGAATGCTTGGCAATTTAGTGACCAAAGACTGAACTGAATAAGCATTTATTTATTATTTAGAATCTTCTTTTTCTGAATGACTACTAATCAATTTCCCATTTCCTGTTTTGAGAATACATCGGTTCTCAAAATAATACGATTTCCTGGTCTTTGCCTCCAAAACAAAAACCTAACCACAAAACACTGCTTTTATTAGTGGTACGTAAGTTTGAGAATAATATGAGTAATGTTATTTTATAGATTTTTGCAGTTAATTTAAGTTTATTTAAAAGCCTTAATATTGGGGAGCAGGTTGCAATTTCCTTAAAAGACAGTCCTTGTGGTTGAAATTTATGACATTAGCTTTTAATTTAGGCAGTGGCTGAGTGTATAGGGAAATGTTGAGTTTTTAGTATTTCCATATACTTTTGACAATTGCTCCCGTTTACTGCTTTGTGAACACAAGAGGAGGCCCCGAACTGCAGCGACTGACCTTGCTTCCAGAGTCCTTGGGTCCACATTCACCTTTATCGTACCACCATTTGTTTTTCAGCTTGTCTAAGACGCCTGCCTCACTGAGTTTCAAAACGGCAAGGTTTACAGGAGTTCTTCACGTGGAAAATAACATAAATAACATTATATATGTTATTTTATGTTATTCAAGTAAAACTACATTAGAATCGCATGGCAAAGTGACAGAGCAGAGGCCACAGTAGGTGTTATGTCTTGTACTGTAGGCCCAGGTTTAGACTCAGACATAAAACTGGGGCCTGCTCCATCGCTTTAGGTAACAGGCACATACTGCTCGGGAGGATTTTGAAATAAAAGGTATGCAATTACTGTGAATCCAAAACTATTGGCCTTGGTTGGGTTTCTCGAACATATACAATTGTCCCCACATAAATGTAGAGTTCATTCAAAATCCAGATGCTTTTTTTTCCCCCCTTCAAAACTAAAGAAGTGGCTGCAGGTTGACAGACTTCAGTAGAAGCTAGACAGGACTGATTTCATTTCTCGTACGTATTATGATTCAGCTGGTGGGATTTTACTTTATGCTATAAAAGTATGTCTACAGTTTTCATTGTTAAATTGACTCTCTAACGACTTTCATCCAAGACCTACAAGGAGTGTGATTCTCATGTCACAAAGGGCCACCTCATGCGGGGGAAGGTCCTCATGAGACAAATATGTAAATCATTATTTTAAAGTATAAGCCTACGCTGATATTTTCCTTCTGAATTGCAGTATGTAGCGTAAATAATATCACCAGATCAACGTCATTTATCTTGAGTCTACCGTATCAATATACTTTAAGTACAAGGTGAAGTGTCTATAATGATTCTTCCTACAAATAAATAACAGGTTAGAAGTAACTAAGATTTTTCTGAATAGACAAACTCTTCTTAAAGTCCTGTTTTTCTTCTCTACCATCTTTGATTCCTTCAGCACTAAATATTGTACAAGGAGCCTCAGGGAGGAAGATGTCAGTTACTACCCAGCATCAATATTTTAAGAATTCTTCCAGTTTTCATTCCCATATTATAGGACAAAGGCTTAGAAGATGGATGGGAAGCAGTAACTCCTAGGATCTTTGGCTGTTATTGTTTTTGTGGTTGGTTGGTTTTTTTGTCTCTTTGTTTTTACAAACATCTAGGGACAGATCTGTCGCATTCCTCTGGACATTTCTAAGACTGCTACAGTCATTTTGTCTGGCTGTATTGCCCAATGCCTCACTTCTTCTAGGAAATGTTGAGTGCATTTGGAGCAACACAGCATGCACTAAATTGGTTGCCAGGGGATTCATTCCATAAACCTATCTACACAACTACAAAATGCATTAATAATGATGGTGATAATGATAGCTAATATTTATTGAGCACTTATTATGTACCAGGCACTATGAAAAACATTTTATATGTTTGCTACTATCATTCACATTTTACAAACGAGGAAACCAAGGCACAGAGAGCTTAATTCATCTAGGCACACAGCTTGGCAGCAGTTTAATCAGGATTTGTGATAGTCTGACTCATAGCTTGTGCAATTAATAATATTAATAACAGAAGACTCAGGAGATGAGATTTCTAGTTAATTGCATTTTCTGCTTAACAGTCAAACTAAAATGCATTTTTATTGTACTGCTTTAAAAAATTTTCTAAAATATACATTTTTCTCTGTTTATATGATTTCTGAATACAATTTAAATTTTGTATAAATGTTGTAAGATCTTACTATATAGGTTCATTGTTCCATTCAAGAAGAAATATGCATTTGCCATGAACCTAGAATATTATATTGGTTTTTGCATTAAAATTTTACATAAGCATGATTTAGCACTTTCTACTAAAAGCTTGAGTTTGGGGATGGGGTGAAGATTATGTTCATTGAGGTATTTGGTTAATTTAGCCCCAGTTCATCTAGGTTTTTACTCCATTTATGAAGTGAAGTGTTATAAAACTACACCTGTAGGTTGACTGATAAACTGTGAGGCCCTTGAGAGCGGAAACCACGTCTCATTTATCTTTGAAAAACAGTGTTTTCCAGAGTATCTATGATGTAGCTACATTTAAATTATTTTGAATGCAGAGCAAGCTTTTTCATTGAACTGATCCTCTCAGGGTTTTTAGGTCCTCAGGCTAGATCCTCAAAGCATTTTTAACACATGTATAGGTAAATGATATTAGCCTATATTGCAGTTCTTGAATGGGGTGGGCTGGGAGAAGGAGGATTTAGTGCTGAAAAGAAGAGGAAAAGGAAAGCAGTGAGTCTGCTACAAGTTTTTTCTAGAAGGGACACTTGAAGGCAAAATCGTGGGTTAGATGAAGACTACCTTTGGCTTCTCTTTCTCCCTTCTTAAGGTACTCTTTTCCCCAGCCCCTTCCTCTTTCCTCTGGCTTCTTCATCCCTTCTGCTGTTCACTTCAGTACCTGGGTTTTAGAGGGTAAGATTAGATTAGCATTTTGAATATAAGATTTTATTATTAACCATACTTAATGTTCAACTGGTAGAATATTAGAACAAAGAATTGATTATTGAAAGAGTCCTTCTCCAAGGGCTAGCTTCCCTTCATGGTTTTTGTTTATAACAAAACATTTTTTCCTGTTTATGAATGCATATTTTCTGTACTAATCCCTTTATTCTTGCACTGGTTTTCATGGTGGTGGTGGAGGGGAATAGATCATTTGTAAGGACAATATATATCAAAGGCAACAATGGTCTGTATTCTTCAAAGTGCCAAATTAAATACCTGGAATTGTGTGATCAAATATAATTCCTAGAGAAAACATTATTTGGTAATCACACCTACAAAATTATTTTTATATGAATATCCACTTCCATGAGTATGCATATTTTGTATATATAATAGAAGGAGAATAAAGTATAAAATAAACAGAAGAAAATAATTTTATAGCTATTATGTTCTGCGGCTAATTCATGGTTACAGGCATTGCCAAAATCTCCAACTAGAACCAGAATTAAACAACTCACATAAAAATTCACATAAAAATCTGGGTATGGTTTGTGCTTAGACTAAACCATATTAGATTAATATCAAAAGGAAAATCAGTGTTAGCCATTATAGTCAATATTTTAAATAGGTTCATTGTCAATTAGTAAATTTCTGTTATTGTAGTCACAAGAACAAGTATGAATTCTTATGATCATAACAAAAAGGACCACATGGCAATAATATTAACACCATCAAAAGATCAAGTTTTCAAACAAACGAATTTGTATCTCCCAGATCATGCCTTTCTGCTTTAATTTATTTCATTTAAGATGCAGGACCCTGTTCCTCATGTCTTTTGTTAAATTTTTATGTTTCAATGTGAAGCCTCTTGGCCAAGGACGGCCATGATCAGAACTTCACAGCACTGGGAATGGCTGTCAGGTGAGCAGGGGTGCCAATTATTGCTTTGGGGTGTGACGGGGAAGCTGCCACAGGGATGCTAAATGCCTCAGCTGTTGATTATATTAAATCATAAGCTTCTTGAGGGAAAGGACAGTGGGGTCTTCTTCTACATTGGTACTGACTGGCACACTGCCCCATTAAAGCAGAAGTTTAAAACTTCGCTGCTGAATGGATGGCTGGAGAGGTCCCCCTGGTTACAATCCTCTGAATGACAGATGAGTCCGTTGTCTCCTCACAGGAACATTTTCATGTGTGGTACAGGTTTCCTCTTCCATTGCCCCCCTTCATTAGATGAATCACTGTTAGGAAAGTTAGTTTTGTCCTACTAAAAGGTCCTGTATTTGCAAATCAGGTAAGTCAGGATTTCGGCCTGTTTGTGCTGGGCCCTCTGTGTCCCCCCCACCCCCACCTGCTTGGCTGCGTTTATTGTCTCTCTTCTGCTTGGGGCTGTAGAGCCAGCTGCGTCCCTCAAGTCAGTACTTTTCCTGCTTATTTTACCTCTTTTGATTAAGATCAGGCCACATGGGAGGGGCAAGATAAGTTTACAAAGAAAATCAGTCACCTGAAGAAGGTACAAAATGAACACAAAAAAGCAACAACTGCCTCCTAGTAGTTTACTTTGATCTAAGTTAGCTCAGGCCATTTAAAATGTCATCTTTTATTACAAACTCAGAGTTGAGTATTATTGTTATTTTTTTTTCAGAGTTGAGTATTAACATTTAGATTGCAACAACTTATCTTGGTGATAAACCTTACACCAATATATAACTTATTTGAATTTATTTATTTTTTGGTATAAAAACAAAATTCCTGAGTAAAAATAGAACATACTGTAATTTCTTTTTGGGAGAGCATTTTATGTTAACTTTTATAACATTTTGGAAAATTACTTGTTAAAATCTTAAATAACATTTATTCTAAAACAGTTTGTAGTTCATGTGTGGTGAAAGGAATGTACCAGATAACTGTAAGAAGAAGCAGCTTGATTTTAGAAACTGCAAGGCTAGATTCACATTTATTCTTTTGAACAACAAATATTTACTGAGTTTCATTATATACCAAACAATGTGTTGGATACAGTTGATTAAGTCTAACTGAGTTGTCCAGTCCATCTAAATAAATTAAAATGATTTTGGTTACATAGATTTTTTTTCTCAATGTATGTACATTTCTGTTATGCTTGTTTATTTTTCTTTGGAAAGAGTCTTTAATGTACACTAAATGGGACTTCATTATTTATATTTGTAGAAAATTTTATCTGCGTTATAATTATCACTGTTATATTTCTCTTATATTTGTGATAAAAATAAAAATTTGAAAATAAAATTTTTCTAATGGAATAGAATATCTTTGTTTTTATTTTCTCTGGTGCTTTTATAGGACATTTTCTGATATTCCAGAGGAATGCTAGATTATTAGTATAAACTTGAATAATTTTCTCTGCATATATATATGCACATATTTATTTATTTTTGTATGTTTATGAAAACTGTCAGAAAATTCCAGGTAAGTTGGGGATCCAAAATATATATAACAAGTTCATACTCCTTAAGAGGGTGCCTAGAATGGAGGCAAAGTTTATTCTTCCTCCTCCTGCAATAGTGCTGGTGATATATAAGTGAGCTCAGTTTGAAAGGCTTTTTAGATCAGGGTCTGGGAAAGGTAATGGCAGCCTTCCTGACAGCCGCTCCCTGAAAACAGACCGTCATTCTCTGGGTTAGGTGGCCAAGCGAGGGGATTATATAGCCCAATCAAGGACCTGAAGATAAACAGGATTTCTTGTTTTGGATAATTTTCTAGATTTTAAAACAAAGACAAGAGCATATACGTTAAGATTTTCATTATTCTTACCTACCAATTGAAGATAACGAGTCAGAGTTTTCCCATCTGTGGAGGTTCTGCAACCCTAGTTAATATATTCTGTTAATTGTATGCCTTTTTTTTTCTTTAGACACTGCTTAGAAATTTAAAAAAACGTTATTTTATGAGACTGAAGACATGATATAAATGAAGACAAAGCTGAGTTGATCTTGTTTTAGTAACCTGGTTATTTTGCAATTTGATCCATTTATGGAAAGCTAAAAATGTCTAGTGCATATGACTATCTTTGATTTGTTATTTAACTTTAACAGAAGTCTGAGAGTTTTAGATGGAGAAAATTTTCTGGTTAGTACTCTTGACAGGTCTTGGTGGAGTTAGGTTGTTGCTGTTACTTAAATAGTGAAGAAAACAAAACAGACTTACCCTCTCTGTTCTCTCCCCTCTCTTCACTGAACTGCTCTTTCAGAAACTTGCATCCCTTCCTACTTTCCAAAACCGAGTTTCATAGGACTGCAATGTCCAATCCACAGCCTCTTCAAAGCCAGAGATTTCCAATGACTATTTTCATTAGATTTGTTCATGTGCCACCAAATTGATAATGGTTGCAAATATTTTTGCGTTGACAGTAATTGCATACTTCAGTTTGTGAGGGAACTTGACTAGCAATTCGACTGGTATTAGCAGGTCCAAACCATAGTCTCCCAGCAGATGCACCTATTACTTTACATACTGTTTACCCGCTTTTGGTGACATTGAGGCTAACCTTGGAGTCACCTCCCCCGCTGCCACATTCTCCTTTGTCGTACCACCATTTGTTTTTCAATTTGTCCAAGAGGCCTTGTTCATTCAGTTTTAAAACTGCGAGGTTAACAGCATTTCTTGAAACGATAAAACATATTTTGTAAGAAACTGCACAGCTGTTAAGATATTAGAAGGAATGAGGACTTAAGCTCTTTTATAAGCTTCTCCCAGACGCTAAATAAACCTCTCATTTTGCCATCCTGCAGCCCCTTCCACCAGAGTCCAAACCAAGGGCAATTGTAACTAATTCCAAACGTTATTAAACATGCAGTATTTGGTGCTCTTCACTTTTACAGTTCATTTATTGTCAAATAACTGATCTCATCATCAACCAATTACATGGTATTTTTTTTTTTTTTGGCAAAACAGTAATAAACTTGAATTTACTAGTAATTGAGAAAGAATTGTGTGTTGAATTCCTTTGCCTCTAAGAATGTCAACAACTCAAAAGAGACTGAAATGAAAATTCATTCCCAGAAGGAAAAACAAAATGGCATAAACAAACCAACAAACCAGCCACTAATTTTTGGGTACTGATTTTCTAACAACAAAGAGTATGGCTTAATCATTATTTCCTTTATTATTTGTGTGGGTTTAGTTTGTTTGTTTGTTTGATTTAGGTGGTCTCAGAATATAGGATTTCCAGATCAGTTCAGTTTCATGGACTGGAAGTCACAGGATAGTCAAGAGATAGCAGCAGAAAAGTTTTTGTATCTAAATTTTGTGTTGATTCTTAAAGGCATTGGATGCTATTTAGAAATTAGGATCACATATCCAATTTGACTGTTTAAATTAAGTAATTAAGCCCCAGGAAGTCCTGCTGCATGTGATATGGACTTTGCAAACAAACACTCTAGATTAGATTGCCTCCATGTTTATCTCTTTAAGGGTACAGGGGGAGCATATTCTAATTATTCTATAAGAGGAATAAAAAAAAAGTGTCATGGGCTTTTGCCCTCCATGCATTTGGTTTCTTTCCTGTTTTCAAGTTACAGTTTTTCAATGACCTATTAACTCTTTCAAGAGGTTTTTACATTGTTTAATGAAATTTCTGTTAAATCTAAGGAGTGGATTATATATTTAGGTACAGTTTGTGTTATGCTATTTAATAAGCACTGAGTTTGGTGATTATTTAATGCCAAATCAATTATAGATAAAATAAAAGAAAACGATATTAAATAGCACTTGAACATTGATTTGCAAGTGAAATGACAGTTAGTGGACTAATAAAAAGTGTTGCATATTTTGGCATTAATCAGCTGATGAAAGTGTTTTTCTCCTAACAAGTTCCGGGTAATATTTCAGGTAAACAATGTGCTTTTCTACTGTTGTGAGGGTCTGATCCAGTTAGAGAGTAGACAGTTCTCATAAGTAAACCACATAATTTGGGAGTATTAACTCTTCTTAAGGGTTAGACTGTCCGTTTCCTAAATGCTAAGTAAATAATTAGCTGTTCCTATATTTTCAAGTAAATGCCATGTTAGTGGTGTAAAATAATTAATATACTTGCTACAGTGAATAGTATCAGGTTGTCAGTTTAATTACAAAAAGGAACAGATTGAAATGTAGGAGTGAATAAATATTCAGTGAAGACAGACATCTATTAAAAAATTCTGTTGGAAGAAAGAAATCATTTTAATTTATTTTGTGAAACTATATTTTTCTTTCAATGAATTAAACCTAACTACTAAAATTTCTATTTTGGAGAAAATTACTTTTATAACCCACTTTATTTTAGATTTAATCATTCATATTAGATTTTTTAAAATGAAATGGTATTCCAATTATTTTATATGTTGGTTTAGACCATTCCTTTGATAAAACTAAAATCATTTCATGAGAGGGTTATTTAACAGGGTTATTAGCCATATCCAAAGACAGTTCCACAGCACAATAGAAAACAAAAAAGCAAAATAAAGGAATGAATAAGGAAAAAATGCTTTTAGGTTGAGAAAATTCTTTGGAATCAAGCTTTCTACAAAATTATTCTAAGACGTTGTCTTTCTAATACCATCTATAGGCCATGTAAAAACAGTTTAGTTTCACACTGCTATCCGTGTGTGTGTGTGTGTGTGTGTGTGTGTGTGTGTGTGTGTGTTTGGTTGATATTATACATTTGACCAATAGATAAGTCACTGCCCAGTTCACCATAAATCCACCGTTTTCCTTCCAGAAACCTGTGGTCTCTCAATAAAGTCCACTTTATACCATCATATATGAAGTTTACATTTCTTTAATAATGCATAGTAGAAGGCATTTTGTAATTAGTATTTGGAGATAGTCTTTAGTATTTCAAGATTTCTTTGCATGTTAAAAATGACTGTTATTTTCTACGATTATCTGACTAAAGATGTAATTTCCTCATATAACAAGTTTAGGTCTAAAGGCCCTCCTTGGATTACTATTTAAACTTTGACATAAGCCACATATATAATGACCATTTGGACATCTGTCCTATTTTATGGAATGAATCACTTTTACATGTTGTTAATAATAAGAATTGTCACATGACTTTTTAAAAAATATATAAAGTTTCTTCACTCATTTTACTAGACTAGGTTGAAAAGTACTTTTTATTCAGCCACAAAAGAAAAAGGAACCCTGCAGGAGTAATAATAGTAAACAAGGCTAAAGAGGTTATAAGCAGTCAGATAAATGAGGGATGTAGAAAGCAGATATTTGCTGCAGCAAATTTATTATTGTTTTGAAATCCCTTCAAACATTTCAGATGTAGACTTCAAAATCAATGTCAGAAACTCATATTGATTATGAGGAATATTCTTGCCTTGATTAAGCATCAGAGAAGCTGTAATCGTGATCTGCTGAGCAGACAAGAGATAGAAAAATATATTATGAGATATTTCTTATATTAATTATTCCTTTTATTGTAGTAAATGCAGCTTTTACAGGATAAATTCAGTTGAAATAGATTGTTTTCCATTTAAAAATGGAAGGAAAAGAAGAAACAACAGTAAGTGACCACATTTTTGCTGGATGTGTAAACCACATTGGAGAACCAGGTGTGTTGACAATGACTTTTCATAGACTGAAATGGGACCCAGGTAACTTATTTTCCTTTGTCTTTTATTCCTCAAGGGAAGCCTAGGTAAGAAAAACTTCTCCAAATAACTTTTTTTATAGTGGTAAAATGATGGGGAATGTTATTTAAAGCTGGAACAAAAATGCTCACCTGGTCAAATTCCAGGACTACTGAAAAACTTCTAAAAGTTTTTATTCCTGGAATTTCCTTCAATCAAATTAGATTACAAAAATTCGTACTTCACTGCCTTAGCATCTGGGACCCATTTTTGTTAGTGAGAATTATGTTGAAATGCCACATTTAAAAAAAGCTTTAGAATGGGAACTAACATATGTAAACTTTTTCCATTTATTAATTTTTGGTAAATTAATCTAATGCTAAGTAAGATTTTTTTTTGTAAATAAACATGCTTAATCCAGGCTAAGACATTTATCTCTTACTCTTTACCCTTTTGTAAATAACTTATCACTAAATTCTATAGATTTGGATATGCTTTTTGCTTACTTTTATGCTTTACTCATTATATTTACTTCTAGATCATATTTCTTATAGTGTAATTTCTCTGTTGGTGAGGTATTAAAGTGTATATCTGATCAAATGTCTACCTAAGAAAATGGGGCAAATTTTAAAAGCTTAAGTATTTTTATGATTTCCTGAATTTTTAAATATTATTGTAAAGGACTAATGATACAAACCCTTAGATCTCACAGGATATTCAGGGCACACATAGTTTGTAGAATAAATATAATAATTTGCAATTTTATCTTTAGTCTGCTTAAAACACTTTCAATTCCATCTTACTAGGATGACCATTTTATTGTTGGTTATTGATGTCAAAAGTATACGGATTTAATGCAGTTTATTTGTCTTAACTACCATGTAATGGTGCTAGTACTGTATTATCCTTATAAGAAGACATCCATTAATTAATTACACAGGTTGAATATCCCTAATGAAAATCTAAAATCTGAAATGCTCCAAAATCTGAAGTTTTCTGAACGCTGACATGATGATGCTCAAAGGAAATGCTCATTGGAGCATTTTGGATTTTCAGATTAGGAATGCTGAACAGGTAAGTATAATACAACTATTCTAAAATCTGAAAAAAATATGAAACTAGAAACACTTGAAGGACCCCAAGCATTCTGGATCAGGAATACTCAACCTATATACACATGAGAAAGACTCCTTAATTTTAGGCCTATGATCTCTTCAGTGAGTGCTCTATTCTTACTATACCCTCTATAAATTTTAAATATCAAGTGTTAAAATGTCCAGAATATATATTTACCTGAATGAGGCTGGGAATTTTTTCATAGTCCTCAATAAATCTTAATATAGTTTTGAAAAACTTAAAAAAATTATATGACTCAACACGAAATTGTGTAAAGAAATGAGAAAATGTCTTTAAATCAGCAAAGGACATTGATAGATAATTTATGTAGGAAAAAATACAAATCATATAAAAATGATTCAACCTTACTTGGAATTAAACTAATGTGAATTAAAGCAATGCAAATTCATTTCTTGCCATTCATACTGGGAGAGATAAAAGTAAAGATAATGCTCAATATAGTCAAGGATTTAATAAAATGGGCATTCTCATAAACTGATGATGGAATTAAAAACTACACAGGAAATATTAAAAGTTGGCTTTATACAACAAAATCTTTAAAACAATTCTTACCCTCGATCCAATAATTCCCCTCTGGGGAATCAATCCTAAGAAATTAATGAAAGATATTGCCAAAGTAATTTATGATAAATCTCATAGTATATTTATATAACAAAACAGTGAAAGCAGTCTACACATCCAAAAGAAGGAGAGATTAAGTAGATCTTGGTCCACACCAGTGGTTATCAAGCTTGATTTGAGTATCAGAACTCTTTATTACAAATACAGATGCTCCAATCTAACCCCTCTGTATCAGGTTCTTCTAAATTGGGGGCAGCATATGTTACAAATCTCCTGAGGTGATAGTATTGATAAGCACTAATAATCCATATGATTGATATTTTATAACCATTAAAAATTTTTAATGACAAGGTAAATGCTTATAGAATAATATTGAGTAGAAAAAAGAAATTTATATATTCATTATGATTTCACTATGAGAGTAAGCTACACATATACTTAATGTTAATGAAAAAATTTGGAAGAAAATACAACAAATTACTATCTCTGGGTGGAGGAATTATGGTTGATTTGGATTGTATTTTTTTAAAATAGAGACTGGGGTCTTGCTAAGTTGCCCAGGCTGGCCTTGACCTCCTGGCCTCAAATAATCTTCCTGCTCAGCCTTCTAAGTAGCGAGGACTATGGGTGTAAGGTGCCATGTTTAGTTTATATTTGTTTTTTATGCTTCCTCACCTATTCCAAATTCTCTACAATGGTCAGTGAGTGGTACTTTACTAATAAGTAAAAAACAAACAAAAATGCTTTGTATTATTTTATAATATAATGCCTTACAGAATTGTTTGATTCAAGCCAAAATATAAATTCTATTTTTTGATCAAATAAAATTTGAGGAAGAGGTAGAATGTGGGAGTTATTTTTAAGGATCTCAGAAAAATATTCATTGTTCCTGATTATGTGGTGTGCCTTGGTCCACTTGATTTTGTGCCTCTGGTCACAGGCTTGAGGACAGGTGATGTATTTGGCTTCTACAAAGCTCTACTTTATTTGAGGGGAACAGGTCAGGTAGAGAAGTATGAATAATGCATCAATTAGCAGACATACTCCATCAGATTGGATCTGCAGGATGTTAATAGAACTCTCTGTGTCCTGGAGAGAAGACTTGCTGTTTCACACATATTTACATAGACAAGGTGAGTCTTTTCCCTTAGGCCAAATTAAATGAATTTGACTGTGAATAGGATTGAGTCCTGCTAAGTGGGCCATTTAAAAAAGAAAAAGTATATGTCTCTGTTTTTAGAAAAAGAGATTCTATGCATAGCAACTATGTTCTTTCCCAAACAAGCATTAGAAACCCTAAGAAAAAGACTTTTTTCTTTGGATTTTTTTTTGCAGGAATTAAAAAAATGCAATTTGTTTTTATCTTCCATTTTACTACCTATTTGCTATATCCCTTTCTTGAAATCAAACTAAAATTCCAGGTTGGAAAATCCCCATAAGAAATAAGGACGTCTTCATTAGTTTTCAGAATAAACTGAGCATACATGTTTATTTTGAAAATAAGCTCTGTCTTGAGTGACTTTTATTAATATGTCCTGCTGTCTGCTGTGCCATGTCTTGGATGACATAAACCTATCTCTTGCTCTGAAGTGGCATAAATTATACATGCATTTTGCCAGCTCAGATTTCTCCAATGATCTGTTTCTAATATTAACAAAGTTTAAAAGTAAATAAAAATCAGTAGGCTGCCAAAAGATAAAGAGTTAAGAGCTAAATATGTCTGGTCTTAAGGAAAGGCATTTGCATGCACAGTTCTAGCCTTTATCAGCTAGTGAGGCCTTTGGAAGAGTATCCAGTTCTCAGCATTATCAATGCTCCACTAAGTTTTCAATTTAACTTGTAGCTGCGCTATTACTTTTCTTCCCAAATTATTACTTGCAGTAGACAAGCACAAGGCTCTTTTTGCTTTATTGGATTTGTGCTCTCATTTCCAAAGGCAGAATTTGGGCTAAATTGCTATACACATATAAGGAAAAAGTTTTTAGAAAAGATATTAAATTTTCACTCCAGTTTGCTTATGCAATGACAAGTAAGATTTGCATAAAATGGCACTATTGTTTATTTATTTATTGTTCCTAAGCAGTTCAGAATTGATCAATAATTTAATATTAAAATTAGGAGGGAAACATTTTTGTAAGTGGAAAGACAATTCAGACCCAGCATGATTTATAATGAGCATTTGAAAATCACTTTGTTAAGGAGGAAGTTAGTGTCTTTGTTTTGGGTTTTGGATAACATATATGTAATTAAGTTAGTGTGGAGACCTTGTATTTCATACTCCAAGTTGAGTCAAAAAGAACTGAACAAATTAAGTAGATACTGGACTAAATTCCAGCAATTGTCTCTAAATTGCATGTTCTTTGGAATTTGCATGACTAATTCCTACCTGAGAACTGGGTCTGAAGAATGTTTGTGAGCTTTGTGATTTTGTGAAAGTGTCTGCCAATAATTTAGTCAGAGCATTACCTAGGGATTGTGATAAATGTAAATTTTAATTAATTTTTAGTGTTGAGTGTTTGCTTAGGCAATCTTTACAAATATTTCATGCCATTTAGCATCATGCTTTTGTCAATTTTAGGTCACAGAGTAGAATTTTCTAACCTATGGTCATGGACCTCTTTTAGAATCTGATGGAAGCTATGGATACTTTCTCAGGAAAAATGCACAGATGTATAAAGCCACAGACTTGCATACGGTTTTAGGGAGTTCATAGAACTTGGAAGGGCAATCATGAACATGGCTCAAAAATAATCTGTTCTAGATCATAACATTTACTTTAAAATTAATTAGCGATGACTTTCAAGTATGTCTACCAAAGGTAAGAAAAATAGAGACATTTTTATGGTGCATGGTAGCTCAGAATTTTAATAGGGAAGGGGTTTTCAGACTGATTTGTCAAGAAGGGATTTCCAAGGTATTGGCCTCAATCTGTGATCATTCTGCAAACACATAATGTGTGGAACATTTTTAAAGACTATGTGAATCCAATAAAAACTTTTAAAAAACTGCAGAAAGATGCTTTTAGCTACACTTACATAATATTGACAAAGTATCAATTACTCATATTAAATAACATAAATTTCATTTTATTTGTGTTGGCCTTGGGGTGCTATTTGAGATTATATGTGAGAAAGTCCCTGCTCCAAGCCATCCCCTTGCTGTTATCACGATCCACGATCACGCCACACAAAGCTTTGTTTCAAGATAAGACCATAGCTGCCTAAATTGTAGAGGACTTCAAGTTATCTCTGAATATCATCTACTTTTCAAGTTGCGGTCATTATTATTCTAAAGTAAGTTTACTTTATTGCTAAAGTAAAGTAAATTTCAAAAATATAAGAACTGGTCTCTGTCATACAAACAGCATGTGAGCTGTTCCACAGCACTGTGCCCTTCTTGCACAACAGGACGGTGCCTTGCCTGGACCATGATTTGCTGTGTGCACCCTGCCCCTGTCCCTGACTTTGAATTCTTTCATCTCCTTATATGATTTCCGGAATTCTAAACCATTCCATGGACCATGGATCATGAATACTTCCTGTTCTTTGCAGACTCCTAAAAACTTTCATCAATGGCTTTAAAGACAGAATCCTAGAACTTTTGAGTCAGAATGTGGGTTAGAGAATATCTCCAACTTTCCTATTTTACAGATGTGGTCACTGGGGCCTAAGGAAAGTTAGGTGACTTGTCCATCAAAGCCCAGCTGGGGAGCAGGTCTTCTGCTTTCTGGTCCAGTGCTCTTTCCATAGTACTAGGATACCTTTGTTACCTGTCATCACTCTTTCCTGGGTAGCTAAGCTATTTGTTCATACCTTCTATGGCATTCTAAGGGAACTTCTCTTTTTTCCCTGAGAAGTTTGTCAGGCTTGGTAGGGTTTATACCTGATTAAGCTTTGGAAGCTATTTGACTCATAGATTCCCTGCACTAGTAAGACGGCAACTTCAGTCCTCTCAGGCTAAGTACTCCTTGAATTGAGGAGAAACTCAAAAAGCAGGTGGTCTTGTGGACTGAACTGATACATACTAAATACCCAAGAAGGAAGTGCAGTAGATAATTTTCTTTGAAACGCAATACCAAGAACCTATATGATGACTTGATTTAATTAAAGGGTAACATTTAAACATTTAACAGGGTTAAAATAAGATGTTTAGTTTAATACACACCAAGTTCTTAATGATTTAAATTCTAATCTTTTGGGACATGTAACGTTGGATCCCAAGAACAGCCTCATAAGGATGCTCCAGTACAACGAATTAGAACATTTTACACAGAAGGAACAGAACTGTGAAAACAAATACTAAAATAACAATGCCCATCCACAAAAACTCAATCTCATCTTTGAATTGTTATTTACCTTTCTTTCCTATAATCATTATCCATTAAGAACTGTTTTTCTGAAAAGTGTCTTTAAAACTTTTATTTTCATTTCTATTACCCTGGTCTCAACTTGGTTGAAGCCTTTATCACCTGAGACCAGATCCACTGGCTCTCTCAATCCACTCTCTGCTACCTAGAGTGAGAATCATCTTGCTTCTCCGCTTGTTTGTAGTGCTTTGTCGAAAACCTTCAGCGACTCATGATTGCCTCCAAGATAGTATTCTAACTTTTCTGATATGAAAGGCTTCCCAACAATTTTAAAGTCTAATTTCATTATACTTTATCGAGCCATATACTGTGCCAAGTTCTTTACATTCTCATTGAATCCTTACAACAAACCTATATGATAGAATTACGTCTCCATTTTACAAATGAGGACGGTAAGGCCTAAAGTTGCCAGGCTAGTGAATGGCAAAGGTGGAGTTGGAACTCGGGTTTGTCTAACATAGAAGACTAATCTCTTAACCACACTAATCCCCCAAGCAGGCTCTTTCTGCCATTAGCCAGGCTAGTTTCTTTAAGGTCCCAAAGGTATTTTATTCAGAATTGACTCCAAACTCATAATAGAACTTTCACCAGGAATTCCTTCTCCTCTTCCTCTTAGCCTTTCTAAGTTTCTCATCATTTTTCAGGAATGACTTAGTCATTCAACAAATATTTATCAACTAATACATTAGAGCTTTCTTTATGAGGTCTTTCCCAGATACTCTAGATTCCATTTATCTCCTGCTTCCTTGAATTGTAACATCTATTATCTGAAGCATTCACATTTGCTTTGAGTCATGTATACTTTACGATGTACCTATGTACATTTTTTCTCCCTCTTGGAGGATAGCAACTGTGTTTTCTGGTACCTTATGCATTCCCAATCTTAGTGCAGGGCAAGAAGTAGAGTTGGTATGCAATAACTACATGAGAATTGATGTCAAAGTGAGTTAGCTTCAAGGGCTGTTTTGCAAGGAACGCAATAAAGTGAAAGAATAGTGTCCTGGACAACAAAAGGGAATCCTTCAACTATGGAAACTAACAGATTTTGGGAGGATTTGGTACGAAGTGTGTTTTAAAACAAAACAAAACAAAACAAAACGCTTCAAACTGTCCATTCAATATTGGCAAGAGGGACATAACACTAGCTGTCTTTATGCATAATGGCAGACAATTTGGTCTATTGTATAAACAAAACAATCTAAGAAAGTGTTTCAGCGAGATGATAGGTAGGAAAAATAAAGGGTCATGAATTCACTTTGTGGATCCAGACAAGGAAAGAACACTCCATGATAAAATCAAATACAGCTTTGTTGTTAATACCAAAGGAAATATACTCCCAATTTCAAGATAAAAATTGTCCATAATTATATATATATATATATATATATATTTTTTTTTTTTTTGAGACAGAGTCTCACTTTGTTGCTGGGGCTAGAGTGAGCGCCGTGGCATCAGCCTAGCTCACAGCAACCTCAAACTCCTGGGCTTAAGCGATCCTACTGCCTCAGCCTCCCGAGTAGCTGGGACTACAGGCATGCGCCACCATGCCTGGCTAATTTTTTCTACATATATTTTAGTTGGTCAGATAATTTCTTTCTATTTTTAGTAGAGACGGGATCTCGCTCTTGCTCAGGCTAGTCTCGATCTCCCGAGCTCACACAATCCGCCCGCCTCGGCCTCCCAGAGTGCCAGGATTACAGGCGTGAGCCACCGCGCCCGGCCCATAATTATATTTTTATAAATCAATTCTCATCTATTTAAGTTTAGCCAATAAAACACATCATCTTTAGAAAATGTTTCTGTTACTAAATTTATTACATAGAATAGTGTAATTCAGCTCATTTTAGAAATTAAAAATTATACTTGTTATCAACAGATATTAAATGTTAACTCTATGGTTGAAGATTTATTTCATTGCATATTTTAACATGTATTTAACTCACTAAATATGTCTATTTAAACTTCATATACAAATACTTTGAATTTTCCTTCAAATTCCCGAGACTAAAAAAAAAAAAATAATCACAATTTGAATTTTCTTCTCTCAATGAAGGTTTCAGATTCCTTAGCAGTAGGCCAGTATTTGCTCTTGTAACTGAAAATGTATTCACCTACCTTATTTTTTGGCTTACATTTTGGTTAGGTGGGACAATAACACAAATAGGAGAAGGAACTTGAGTAATAAAAATAGTGCTTCTTCTAGAAATAGAGATTACAAGCTAATTAAAGGAAGCTGTATGAACTTTCCATTCAAAGTTTAGGACTATAATAGCGGGCTCACAACTAGGAAAACATGCGGCTTTTCTGTTACTTTCTGAAAATAGTTGAAGCCTAAGAATTCTAAGAGCATGGATGGGTCTTTAAAGATTTTAAGCTTATGTCATTCTAAGGGAAGATAGAAAGCTGCTTATCTCAAGAGCAACAAGACTCATAATCATATTTCAAAACAAATATATTCTAATGTCCATTTTTAAAATCAAACAACTCAAATAGAAAAAAGTGACAAAAAGTTAAAATTCTTAAAATAGTCTCACATTTGTTTTTGTTGGTGTTAGAATAGTACTAGAACATGGTCTTTTAGTTATTTGCTCCTTGTCAGAAGTTGGGTATGTCTTAAGCTACCAGTTTGGACACTTCCCCAAACTATTTTTAATATAATAAATTGAGTACAATTCATATAAATCAATACATTTCACTCCACTAAGTAACAAAACCAAAAAAAAAAAAAAAAAATGGTGTTTTCATCTCAATTTCAAGTTATCCAAAATAACTAAGTCACTGTAGATCTACCACCAATTCTTTCCCTGAGTAAGATTACCAAAAAATATTTCATAAGAATTCAAAGTATACAACAACTCTTCCTGACATAGCTAATGTCCATGTAGACGTCAAATTCTAACACATAAATAGTTCACTAAAAGATATTGCAACAATTTCCTTCTTTTGTATGATTGCCTAGGCAGAGATTCCAGAGGTTTGGCATCTTAACATTTAGGAATGAATAAATCAAGAATGAATAATGTGACTCAAATATATTCTGTACTTTTCACTAAAGGAGTCAGTTAATGAGAAAGTCAAAACTAGGTTTTACCTGGCTATCTGACATCAAAATGTGCTATGTGCTAAAAGTTCAATGGTTGGGTTTTTGGATTTGGTGATCATTACAATATAATTATCTATAAAAATAACACGTGTTGATATTGACATCACGTTTCTATTTCATATGTGTCCTTTTGTGTCTATTACTAATGACATGGCTACTATTGCTCCTGCTCAGATGACAATAGCCTCTAACAAAAATATATCCTTCTGAAATGATTTTCCTCCTTTACAAGCTCCAACAATCCAACTTTAAGGTTATGCCAGGCTTTTAAACATGTCTGTAACAAAATGGTAGACCTGTATTACTGAAAGATGATGACTTTTTATTTTCTGGCAACAAATTGCCTGAATTCTCATTCTTTCTGTACATTTTTTTTCTCCTTTCCTAAAATTTCCTTCTTCTTGAGCCCCAAATGTCTCAGTTACCCTACCCTGAAACTTTTCTAAAATCTACTTGAGTCACACAAGATCTAGCCTCTTTGGAAGGAAATGATAACAAAGAACTATTGCTGAATAGGATGTGGAAACTGGTCCCTTGTATAATCCGTATGGTCTACCTTTCTTCTAATATTTCAAATTCTAGACACTTTTTAAATTTTCTCGCTTGTTTCTCCCCTTGGGTCTCCTCTATGGAAGGACCAATTTGAAACAGAGTATCAAAGGCGGGAAATGCTGATTTCAAAGGATGACAACACAAAAAGAGAGGTTACAGTGGAGACCACTAAAAGCTATATAAAAAAGGCCTGGGAAGAGGGTGTGTAACATGGAGAAATAATGCTCTTTCCTTTTATTTTTCTAACTGTAGTTTTCATACAGTACCTTAAAAAATGTCATCAAGTCTATACTTCTTCAGATCAGAAGTCCAGCCTGATCATATTTCCAAATAGATATCATTAAAAATATATGAGCTTTTCTTTCATTAAAATGTCTAAGAAATGATATATTTCTGTAGAAACACTTGGGATTTTAGTTTTAATATTTTTGTGACCTCTTATCCATTATGATTTGACTGACAGTAACTACGTGTATTCTACCTACAGAGAAATTAATAGCTGATAACAATTTTCTAAGGCCTATGAAAGAATCTAAGCCTAATGGAAGACTGGTACTAATATTTAATGATGACGAAAAACATAAATGCATTAGCATATAACTGATGTGACTTAGGTGAAGGTTTTTATTTTTTCCTGCTATAACATTTGTAAGTGGATGTTCACATAACTATTATACACAAGTGGCAAGCTGGTTTCCTAATGTTGGTTGGTTAAAAAATATAAATGTATAAAGAAAAAGGGATTAAAAAATAGGTGGGGGAGGGGTTTCCTTCAAATGGATGGAACCCATTCTTTTGAAAGAAAACTCCCCTCTTACCTTGGTCCTGGAGCTGGTTAGTTCTCCTCTGTCCTCCTCCTAGGGGAGAAATACCCAAAGTTAAACAATAATAGAACATGATCTTGTATTAAAGTCAAGTTCAGTTCTGGCCAACCCCTTCTTCAGGTCTCACAAGACACTACCAACTGTCTGATATACTGGGGCTTTCATTGCATTGAATTCAAAACCCATTTTAAGGATTAAGCCAAAGGGGAATGAACCTTAGCTGCCTAAGAGGAAAAAAACTCTATCTGCCCTTCAGTCAGTCTGTCTTCTCAGAAAGCTCTTATAAATTGAAGACTGGCTTAGAGCAGGGAATTCACGGAAGGGCATTGCCTGGGTAATTTTCATCAGCTGGAGTGAGTAATGAAGGCTGTGTCATGGGAGTTCCTTAGGGAGAAGAGGTGTGCTGTGGTGTTCTCAGCCCATTTCCCTGATGTTCTTTTGTCTTTTGAGAGGAAAATGATAGTGCTACAAGCAACACCATGTTTGGAGCAGTTCTAAACCGATATGGACAATAATTATTGTAAAAATAAAAAAAAATTAGAGAGTCTTTAGGCGGGAAGGTTAGAATAAAGTCTGGGAAATGGATATTATCAAACACTATGTGCTTGTTTTATTTTTTTGAAACAGGGAATCACAGATTCGATAAAGATGGGATCATTTTTTTTTTCTTAACGTGTCTCTGTCTAGCTAGGGCACCTTGTGTCTTTGGAGAGAAACAAGGCAACATAGTGAAAGGAACATGGATTTGGGAATTAGACAGCAATGGGCTCCAACTCCACCTCTGTCACTCGTCAGCTATTTGACCTGAGTTTCAGCAGCGTCATCCATCCAGATGGAGATAACTGCATCAACTTCAAGGAGTTGTGGGGGTCATGTTAGAAAATATATTCATATACGTGTGCTTGGTACATAGTAGTTTGTTATTATATTTTTATTTCCTTTCCGTTTATATAGTCTCTGATATGACCATTTCTTATTTGGATTACTTTATCTCTTTTAAGACTACTGACCAATTAACCGAGCTTAGAGTCAGTTCTTGGTTACCCTTTGGCATAATTTCAGAGATGGTGGGTGATTGACTCCCATAAAAAAATCAAATACCAGACAATTGATTGAATTCTGTGAGACATGAAGGAGAGTGGAGACCAAGAATGAGCCTGAACCCATACAAGATCATGTGCTATTGTTATTTAACTTTGGGTAACTTATTAAAATTCTTTATCAAGTAAAATGATATCAGGTCAGAAAATGGATGTACTTTGGAACCTTAGTTTGTCCAAGTATATTCCAGAGACTTCAAAATGAGGGATGTCATAATCATTATGCTAATGGCCATTATGAAAATGTGCAGGGAAAAAACACTATATGGCAGATTCTGTTTTATGAAGATATTTTATCTCCATCTATTATTGTTACCATTTATTCAGTGTTAGATTTATTATATAAAAAATGAGATTTAAAGTTTAATCACCTCAGTTTCATGATATGGCATAATAAAATTCCTCCATCTATAACATATATGTTTTCCCTGGCATTCTTCCTTCGGAACTTTAACTTCATTCATTATCTTTAATGAATATTCTAAAAATGGCTATTTTGACAAACCAGACTTTTATCCACTAAATGCTATACATTCAAAAATATATACAGAGAGAGAGCATTTTTTTTTTTGAAACACGTACATGCAGAAATTGTAAAGCTGTGCTCAAAATTGAAAAAAAAGGAGCAAACTGTATTTTATGAAACACCTACTTCATCCCTGGAAGTCACTTATATGACAGAGTTTTGAAGGAAATAGCTTTATATTTAGAAATGATCTGGGAACCTATGAATAAGAACAACTATAGGTATACTGCCTGGATTGGGTAAAATTACAGTGGCTGTACAGTCTTCATGCTTCAAGGCATAAACTGATTGCTATTTGTGATGAAGAGAAAAATGAAAAAGAAATTAAGTAGTACTGAAGTTGTTAGGGTTATTATGGCGCCCTTAAAAAAATCACCGTTGCAGGTATTTCATATTGAAACACCACAGGACACCACATTACATGGGCCAATTTTTAAAATCTTATCTAGATATGGAAATAAAAGTTTTGTTCTAAAAAAAATCAAAAGAAGTCCTTCTATATGCATGTGCTTCATTTTTGCTGTTTTATTTCCCCTTTTATATAATCCCATGAATTTTTTCAGATTTGTACTTTGCCAAAAGTTTGATGTCAGCATGTAATTTTAAATGTCTGTTTATATAGGCATACAAGATCTGTATTTATCTCTAGCAATGTTGGTTCTTACAGAGAAGTGCTTTCCTTAAATACCTTTCCATTTCACAATGTATTCAGAATGCAATAAAAACAGCTATTTACTAAAGAAGTGGCTTATTTAATTCCAAAAGCAGATGCGCTTCTATCAGGGTTCTGAGAATGAATTTTCCCCCAGTTTTATTAAGTGTCTGCAACTTCAAAGAGGTATGAGAATTCCTTGGTTGTTTTGCTAAAGATAGTCTAGGGTATAACTGAAACTCTCAGACTGCCAAAGTGGGAATGGAATATAGAAGTCACCGTTGCTATTTCCTCTCTAAGAGATGTGAGAATCTCTTCTACTTTTACTTGCACAGGTTTGATGTGGAGATCATATGCCAATTTTCCCTCATTTTAGGGGACCAGTTTTAATTGTAAAATCTTTCTTTGTGCTGACCTGAAATCTACCTCTATGTAATTTCTTTAACTCAACAAGAGTATCCAGTTTTTGTTTTGGGGGGGGGGTGGTTCTCGGGAGGCAGAGTATCATTCTTTTGCCCCAGGTAGAGTGTAGTGGCATCATTGTAGCTCACGGCAACCTCAAACTCCTGGGCTCAAGTGATTCTACTGCCTCAGCCTCTCCAGTAGCTGGGACTATAGGCATGCACCACCACGCCTGGGTAATTTTTCTATTTTTTGTAGAGACGAGGTATCACTCTTGCTCAGGGTGGTCTCAAACACCTGACCTCAAGTGATCCTCCCACCCTGGCCTCCCAGAGTGCTAGGATTACAGGCGTGAGCCACCGCGCCCGGCCCTCTAGTTTCTAATATAAATTAAAAATTATGGAACTTGAGCTCTATATGGGTGTTTCCAATATACTTTGAAATTATCAGTGTTGCCAAAACTGCAGCATGGAAAAATCACAGAAACTGCTTTGTAAGTTTTCAGATTTAAGTACATTTATATTTAAAAAGTCCTTTTTTGTTCTTTTCCCCATAAGAGCACTGGAGAGAGTCAGAAGATCTCATTTCTAATCTCAGCTGGGGGACTGTGGGCAAGTCACTTAACGTCTCTATTGTACAGTGCCTTCCTCTGTAATAAAATGACATCACAAGAGGGTTAAAAAGTGTAAGTAGAAGATTGTTTGTGGGAGTGATTTGAAAACTATAACTTTGTACTGTTGCTATTATTGCTTCACTTAAGATATATACTGCTCAGTAATCTTTAGTGTTCAATAGGAGCATAATCTTTTAAAGGTGAACAAATTAAAAAGAAAATTAAATGATATATTAACTGATTCTTTGGCTTATACAATATTATCATTACTCTATCATTTAATAGGAAGCAACTTTTATTTATTTATTTATTTTTAATGCTATGACCTTTACTTTTTACTCTGGGAGACAATCTGAGGTCAACTTTTCTTGGCTCCTATTTATTTCCATTTGCCTCTGACTAGTGTCAAACATAAGCCAAAGGTTAGGGTATCATCTTAGGATCATGGATACTAGGTTTCACTTTATTAATAATTTCCCTCATGCTTTTTTTTTAAAATTCACTGTTTTATGCTAAAGGAACTAGCAACACTTTTATGATTTTTTGTGGTTCCAGTTGCAAATGGCTGAAAAGAAGGGAAACCAGGGACTGGGGAGCTGAGGATGTCTTTTCTTAGTTAGTAATAGGATTTTGGACTGTAACCACTTCAAAAAGGGATATTCAGAAGCTGCATATCTGTCAGCACCAAATACAAAACAACCAGGATTCCATAATAGCAGAGGCCCTGTAAGAAGCTCTCGCCAGTTTTTATATAATCCTTTGGGTAGCAAAGCAACAGTGAAAAGGATCTATTTACTTTTATATTTCCTTTGAAAGTGAGAAGCTATTGGTGTCACATTTGTTTGATTGACTCCAATTTAATCCTTAGTCTGGATAACTCCCAAATATTTAGTACTTAGAGAAAACATTAAATTTTTAACATTTCTGTAAAAATTTATCTGTGGGATAATTTCTTCATGGAGTACCCTAGAATTAAAAAAAAAGTTAAATAAAGTCTAGTTTATTACAATATGATATGATATGGTTTTGTGTGGTCAGTGGTATTTAAAATGATAGTTTTCCCCAACATCTCAGTATTGTGTACTTTGAACGGCAGAGTTGATGCTGAGGATATTTTTCTGCCTTTAATTTTTCTTAATTTTTGAGTTGTGTGCTATTAAAGGAATAGATTGAAATGGTTTCACAAACTTTTTGAAAGTGTATTTCATTCTGTGGATATCTCTT
>CM052438.1:114799904-114940146 GCA_028533085.1 Varecia variegata
TTTGTGTGGTCAGTGGTATTTAAAATGATAGTTTTCCCCAACATCTCAGTATTGTGTACTTTGAACGGCAGAGTTGATGCTGAGGATATTTTTCTGCCTTTAATTTTTCTTAATTTTTGAGTTGTGTGCTATTAAAGGAATAGATTGAAATGGTTTCACAAACTTTTTGAAAGTGTATTTCATTCTGTGGATATCTCTTGATAACAATTGTTTGATTCTCAGAAAGTATGGAATCTGTCCATTTAAAAGAAACTACTTGCAATCATGAAAAAGACTTTTCTGATATTAAGGAGGATAAAAAGTATGTTCACAATATTCCTAACCTCTGATAATATAATTATTATTTACAAAATATTCTCATAATCCACATAATGTTTGTTTCTAAGAAGGCTCAGGACCAGGGTTAGCTAAGTATTTTGGAGAACTGAATGGTGATTTTTTATTCAGGTTCAGGTGTTGCCAGATACCTGTGATACTGTATATTTGTGGTAGTTATCTCAGATGTATGTTATTTCATTCTGAAAATAGACTTATTGAACTGATTTTTTTTTTGTGGAGAACAAACATTAAAATAAATGAGCTATAGTTTCTTATTTCTAGATAAATTAAAATAAAATATAATTCTAAACCAGAGTTAGTACTATTTTCCAGCTTATTCTAATGACTACCAAACTATTTTATCTTTCTTTTCTTAAATTTGAATGATAAACTATTCCCATCTTGGCTGATGTTATCTTTAGAGACAAAAGGGAGCTGATAATGTCTAAAGTTGTGGATGAGTGGTTTCCTATATGCTATGCTGAAACAAATAGGTACAATTTCATTTTTGTGGAAAACCATTATTTACTTATGATGTATTAAGTAGATGTTTACCATTAGCATAAAACTGCATTAAAGCAGCATGATATAAAATTCTCCATTGAGGAGTAGATTGCATCTCCACAATAAACTGAGCTTTATAGTATTTTATTATAGGCATTTTGGAGTTTTATAGTAAACCTGATTACCATCACTCCCTCCAAACCCTGTGTTGTATATATTTGTGTGTGTGTCTAAATTCTTTACATGTCTAATTATTGCGAGTATATAGAGCCCCTTCCTACCTCTCTTCTTCAGTTCCTCCCCTCTCCACCTCCCTACTTTCAGCTAAAAAGGTGCTGGGACAGTTAGTGGTAGGAATCTACTGTTTTGTGATTATAATACTTTACTTCTCGTCCCTACCAAACTGTCCAGAGTTCTAAGAGTTAGGTAAGAGTTATGATCTCTCTGAGAAATGTTAGTGGTTCCTCCTTCTGCAGCAGCCAGGAGTATCATCTTCCTGGCATCCTTTTCTTTAGGAAGATAAGTCTGGAGAATAAATCTAACACAAGTGATGTGCAAAGAACAACACAACTTGTCTCTTGACCTGTGCTGCTATTCTGAGGATAAATGAAGAACCATACAGGCAACTTTACCAAGAGCATTTACTCTATACAGAAGTTATGATCTTATAGCCTGAGATCCTATAGTGGAGAACATTAATTTGACACATTTTCTTTAATAATCGAGTATAGACAGGGTTAAAGAACAGCTTTGTAGCCATGGTCAGTATCTATATCATGCAGAGCAGAAACAAAAAAACCTCTTTTTGGGGAAACTTAAATGTTGGTCCAGAGAATGCTGAGTATGAGGACACGGAGGGAAAATTCCATAGGGAGAGAACAGCACTGGAGTTTGATGCCTTCAAATCTACTTTGGCTACTTGTAAGGGTGAGTAAGCACTCCTGTCTACACACCAAGCCCATGCATACATTAATTTTATATCTTTGATCTGAGCAGACCATCACGAAGACATCACAGAATGGCCTTAGTGTCCCTTCCTGTCATGGAAGTGCAGACCCTCTCAAGTCATGCTTGCCAGGCAGGCTTAGGAATGGTGAAAGCTTCACATAATTTCTCTGGTGCAGGGTGTTTGTCCTGCCGCTGAGCCTTAACTGTAAGCAGCATACCCATATATCGCGCCACAATCGACATATAGGATTCAATATAGAAGCAGATGCAGAAGCTCCAGGCAAACTAACATTTGCTACTCTTCTTATTTTCCTAGCTGTAGGATTCCTGCTTCCATAAATTTCCCTTCCATCACTTTCCCCTCCCCCGCCCCCATCCTTTCTGTTAGGAGAGCCTTTCAGATGCTTTACTTTGACTAGCTGGACTTTATTTTCTCACTAAGTTACCTTTCATAACTGTGCCTTCTTCTAGATTTCAGCATTGCCAGCACCCTCAGGGGGCATGCCTCCCCTCCAGCCCTAGTGTTTTACAGCTTTAGTTCCAGAGAACCCCTATCTCCCGGCCACAAAAAGGGAAATCCAAACACACAGAAACCCTCACACACTTGCTTTGTTGTTCCTATGTCTCTTAACCTGACCACTAGCATGGTCATTGCTTCTGGAGACCATGCCTTTTGGTGAGATGATCTGTAAAGATGAATGACATAATATGGAACCTATATGGCTACTTGACATGTATTAACACTAAGAGGAAATACTTAAGTATGCTACTAATGTAGGGGTAAGTTCATCCACAGATTTTCAGCACATTTACTATACATCAGACTATGAGCTTTGACCTTAAAGTACAACTTTATGTTCCCAAAATACAGTTGGCATGTGTAGATCAAGGTTGCCTGACTTGGGTGGCTGTAGGTTTGTACTCGTGTTAGTTGTGTGTCGCTACTGAATCAATTTGAATTGTATGGGATTTAGAGGGTTTTTTTTGGAGATTCTTTATATTTATGAGATTTGTCAATGAGGCAGTTGGGTGGAACTCAACAAAATAGTTTGGAATTCTGGTTTTTCTTAGAACTGTCAGAATTGAGATCTAGTCTAAGATCTCTCATCAAATCTCATAAATAAACTGCTAAACTAATTTTTGTTAGCAGTTTTGTCTTGTTCAATTTGATCCTCTTTGAAGTGGTAGAAATTAAAATGGCCACAAGTTACCCATTTTCTCAGAAAGTCACTAAAATACAATTTCTAAGTGTAGTGGTGAGGAGAACAAAGAGCTAAACATTGAATTTAGAATTTTTTCAAGCTGGTGTTACCTACTTAGGCTGCTGTAAAGCATCCCAAGAGTGACCAACTTAAAACTTCCCGATAAATTCTCAGTTGGAACCCACCCAGCAATCACTGAATGAACTGTCAGAAGATTGAGGGAAAATCATTTCAGCATTTTAATTTTTTTCTTTTTTACTAATGAGACAAATGGCAAAAATGTATAATGCCTGGTCAATCTTAAAAGAAATGTAGAAAAAAGCAACATTTGTTTCCTCTTTGTGGAAACCTGTGATTTGAGTCTTCTTTTAACTATAGGAAAGAGTTAAGGGAAAAATCTAGAATTTCCAATGTCAGTGGAAAGTTTTACACTTCCTATTGTAGTCAATATCTAGAAAGAGAAGGAAGAAATATATGAATTCTACTGTGCAATTATTTTCCCCTGGGACATGTGTAGCATTGATATGTTTACCATGTGACATCCCAATTTGTGAATGCAAAATACTTGGCACCCACAATAAACACCAGCATCTCTAATAGCTAACTGGGTAGCTGTTTAAGCATATTGCAACAAGAGGGATTTGTGTGTGTGTGTGTGTGTGTATTTTAAGAGGTTCGATTAATTTTTGTCGTGTGTGTTTGTCCCACCCTTAGCTTAATAGACCTTATTCCAAAATACAATAGGATTACAAAAACTAAGTTATGTGTAGCATCTTTTAATATGGCACTAAGAAAAATGAAGGATATTCATAAGCAAAAATATGTCTTTCCATAATAGTTAAAATTTAAAAAAACCTGTATTTGTGTACCCACCCACTACAACTCATTTCCAGAAGGAATGTTAAAAGTTTATTCACTTGAGGCCAAGTGATACTCAGTACTAGGCCTTAAATTACTATACTTTTAAGTTTTTCCAGTGTCTACATTAAGTACTAACAATTGCCATGTTTCTAATACCAAAAATAGACTATAGCTTTAGTCTCATACCCAACATCCAGCAAACTCCTTTTTTCTAAACCTTCTAAGTACACCTGAACTAATGAATAAGTATGCCTCACAAATTTTACATGCAAAAGTGATTCCTTCAGATAATACATTTTTTAATCATGAATTTGAATACTAAGTTTAATACATCTGTCCTAGCAAATCCTCCAAAGTAGACAAAAAATAATTTGGCCTACAGAGAACTCTACCCACCCCGATACAGATCTAGGCTTGGGCCAAGTGTCCTTTGAGGCCAGTGATTTTGTTAAATACCGAAAGAACCAATCCAATGAAAGATGTGGTATTCTAATTCCCATTCTTGGTACTTCCTCCTTTCTGCCATGCTACTACCGTGGGGCTCTGAGTTCCCTGTTGTAAAGTAAGCATGACGTGTCTGGTTTCAAAGGATCAGTTCTTGTTGTCATGGGTTCCTGCAGCTGGGCACTGCCAAGCCCAACTGGGCCTCCTTTTTTCCAGGTCTTACTCACTGATGCAAGTGCTACTGGAACTGCTTTCTTACTTTCTGATGACAGAACATTTGTCTTATTTTAGACACTGTCCCACAAATATCTTTAGAGAAGGCAAAGTTTGGGTGGGAATTATCGCTGCTGAATAATGAAAGTATAGGAGACTATGGTTTTTAACTTGGCTTCACACACTGAGGTCCAGTACATAAACCCTTACAAGGGCCAGAGGAAAGTCTTCAGATATGATCCACTGGTTTGCTCTCTGGAGGTATTTACAGATGCTCGATACTATGAATATCTTTAAAAGGTGTAGTCTTATCTAACAACTACTTAATAGTAAATCTGTGTCAACCAAATTATGATTCACTCTAAACAAGCTTTAACAGGCTTATTGATTGCATAGTAAAGTCAATAGTATAGTAACTAGTGTAGTATATAGATAATATAGTGAAGTTGATAGTATTTTGATAGTAATGTATACAACTTCACTATACTATGAATACATTAGTAAACACCTATACTGTAGTAAATTTGTAAAGTTGATAGTGTTGGATAGTATTGATAGTGAAGTCAAAATTAATATACTTCCTAAACCTTACATTGCAATGCCATCTAAAGTGTATATTTTAAAACAAACTTTAAAAATTTCTCAGCCAGAGAAAGGCTTTCACAATGGTTTTGGATTGCCAAGGGTACTGGAAAAGGGAGGAGGGAGATGGCCATGGCATTGATAAAAGTATAAATAGTATTGTGCATATGGAAAGACAATTTAGGAAAATAACAAGATCAATATATCTGGCATTATTCTGTCACCTAAAAATTGGGAATCAATGTCAAAGTCCAATAAACCAATAATGTCTGGGCATTGTTACCATTAAGTGATAGGTCTATGGTTTCAGATTTCATTGTGTATGTCCAGAAAAGACTAGTCTGAAATAAAGTCTCTGAACAGTAAAGATCTCTGTATTTTTTTCTTTACCAAAAAGACAGGTGTTTGTCATCACTGTTGTGCTATTTCTCAGCCCAGTCACAGATACACTGTCTGTGATAATCCTTATTACATTTGTTTTAAAGTCTACATTACAGATCCAAGTCCTGACTTTCCATCGTGATTATATGTCATACTCTTCCTCTTTTCTGTGACATTTATTCTGAAGCACTTTGGACAAACAGCAAGATCCGAACATTTCAAACTCCCTAGACCAACAGAACATTGCTAGTCATTTGTCTGCATTCTCTGGTTAAGCTTACATAGAAAGAAAGATTGCTGTTTTCTTCTTCTTAAAAATCTCATGTTGCCTAATTAATCAAAACAGCAGAGTTTATGAGAATGCCCTTGTTAATGACAATGAACTACACAAGTCTCACTATATCTAACCTAAAGACCTGATTACCTGATTTAAAAAAAGACAGATTTTCTAAGAAAACAGACTTAAATCTCTACTGAACTATACAAGACAAAAAGATTTCAGACACTTGATGCAGGTATGCCTTCTTGATCTTGCTCTGATGAATGCAGTTATTTTGAATTTGCTTCTACAAATAAATCAATGATACAGAAGGTGCCTATTAGTCCATCTTTATATTATTTTGCCTCATTTGAAACAGAAGAATCCTAGTCGAGTAAGACTGGGAATTTAAGCCTAATGAGCCTCCTGCTGAGATGGCTGGGGCTTGGGGAGTGAGGAGGGTGGGGGTAAGGTGAATGCCAGTTAGCCTGCAGTGTCCTTCCAGTGTTCTCAAAGACAGGACAAAATGACTGCGGTTTTGGCATGCAGGGGCCAGCTTGCTCAGGAAATTGTGGCATATATAAAACAAAGCACATAAACAAACTCCCCATCCAGGAAGCTGAGTTTAACAATTGCCTCATTAACCAGGCCCAGGGAAGGACAGGAAAAGAGGGGGAAGCCAATGGCTGATTATTATACAGTTCCAGGCAGATGAAGCCCTTCAGTTTCTCCCCAAACAATCCCTGTAGTGTGGATTTGACAAAGTGGCACATTTAAGAGGGAACTCTCTTGCCATCAATGGGAGTCAGGCGCACCCGTATCTGAGGGCCAAATTCAGTCCCTGGAGCTTGACTTTATCAGTAGACACAAGACAGAGGACAAGGCAGCTACATCCACAGAGAATTAATTAAGAGCAAAAGAGACATCCAGTGAATGTAATCAATAGTCTGAACACTGATCTACATATCAACCACCATTGCTTTCTCCCCTCCTATTTCTTTTACATTATTTACACTAAGATGCTCTTAAAACTGCGACTTCAACAGAGATTTGTTTGCTGCTCGGCTTCATTGCCATTACACATTTTTCACATTGCATCATACAAAAACATACCCTCAAAGACCAAATATCCTAATGCCAGTGTCAGTGTCTGAATGGTTGAGGTATTTGTGGGTAGAATGTTATTACGGGTAATTTATTAGTTTGGCTTTCTCCCTGCACATTTCTCCAGTTTCAGATGGGACATAGGTGCAAACAAACCTGATTTCAGAATTGCCAAAGTCCACACCCAAGTTTGTCTTTACTGGCTATTTTTGTTCTATCTTCTTTCGAAATTGCCCCTTTTGTAACACACCATAAAACCCCTTGCTAATGATTACAGTGTTGCTTGCAAACACAGAATATTGGTTTAACACAACCCTTTCCAGCACTGGTATATGTTTCTTATATCTCAACCCTTCCCCCGCCCAACACACGTCTCAAAGCACATTGCAGTTCCCTTTTTGAAACCAATGAAAACAATCATATAATTTTTATATTGTTTTCATTTGTTCTGGGCAATAGTACAGGTCTCATTACCTTCATTTTTCAAAGGCTTACCAGAGACATCATTTTTCAAGACCAGGTTCTTGGTAAAGTCCTTTAGCAAAGATCCTGATTTCCTCTTGAATCTGTGTTTTATAGAAATCTCTCCTAAGCAGCACTGAGACCAGAGTAATTTGTCAGTCATCACTGTTGATGGGGTCTAGTCCCATCAATTCAACAGCAGCCTTTATTGCTTAAGGAAAATAGGAAATTCTGCCTCCTGGACATAAACATGTGAATTTTTCTATGTCCAGGATTAAAAAGATGAAAAGGGCAGATTTAACCAATATTTCCATAAGAATGAAAGTCTCACTTTTAATCCACATGTGTAATGGTTTGCTCATGAATCACATTTCAGGGGTCTAACTATAGGCATATTTGGATTGCCATTGGGTCTAATTTTACAGATCTTACTTACACCATACTCCCTTTGAAATAGGCGGGAGTGTGACTTGAGTAAGCACTATAAAACCAGAACCCATTTTTCCCTCTAATCATGATTGCTTTCATAAATAGATGTGATTTCAAACTTAGCACGAATCCAACCTCAGGATAATCTAAAATAGAATGATGCCATAAGAAATGAAATATTGAAATGAAAAAAAAAGTGGTTGGCTAGGAAGAGGTTGATTTCTTCTTACTCAGAAACTAGCGGCCAGGCATAATTTGAAAAAATAATGATGAAATGTAGAATTATTACTGACACAATGATAGTGTAGATTTTGGTGGCCAAAAAAGAGTTGATGAGATATCTAGAAGCATAGGCTACCCATATTTTAGGCCCGCTGGAAGCAGCTAGTGTTCAACCAGTTTGGTTTTTATATGGCCTTCAAAGATATATGTCAACTGTAATTAATTATTCTAAAATTTAAAAAAAATTACCTGATTGTTGACCAAAAATATGAAATGGAGAAAAAGAAAATAAACAAACAAAAACAGACATACCATGTCCACACACAAAACAAAATAATTGTCTCAGGGACATCAGGGAAGGTGGAATACTATAACAACACATGTTATATTGTTATACTATTCCACCCACCTTAATGAGGAACCCTTGGGCGTTGCTACTCCATAGCCTTTTGAATCCAGATTTCCTCCCACTTTCATCGTGTCACATGGCTTTCGCTGCTCAATGTATTCATTCATAGTGGACTCCAGGAGAAAGGCAAATTTGCCCTTGGATTTGCGGACACGAGCCACTCCCTCAGCTGTAGTCCTAGTGAACACTGATGGCTCTGCTGATCGCATGTAGGTCCACATCTTTTCATACACTGCTATTTTTGATCTCTGGAGGAAATTAAAATTAAATACAGGAAAGAAGGGAACAACATGTTAATATTGACTGAACCAAGATAAGGATAAAGGCTTTCAGTAGCTTTCCATTGCCCTCTAACTGCAAGTTGCCACATAGTAACATAATGGTAACATTATTCTTTTCAAACTGGAAAACCACCTTTCAAAACTATTTCAGGAAATCATTGAAATGCCAGACATCCAAAAGTGACATGTGTAGAAGCCTGCACTTCTTGCCACAGCAGTTACAGTACGCAACTGCTTAAATAGCTTATTATTATTCTGTTAATGCAGAATGCCACGGAGAGAGTTGAACAGTTAATTATATCACATTCACGGTAAATCTGAAAAGGACCAGATAAGAATTGATTTCAAGTTTGTGAAATTCCTTTTCATACTGTGTTTGAGTTATAACAAATAAGGAGAGTTATTTTATTTATCTTTTTTCCATGCCTCAAAGTTTTACTGAAACTCATTCTAGTAAGATGTATATACCAAAGTGCCGTCTGTATCAAGTCAGCAGTTGAACACCAAAGGAGGAGGTGAAATCTGCTATGGTTTACAAACCAAATATCCATAACACAAGAATCAAACTCTGGGTTGGTGAAAACATTTTTAGACTGTTATCTGACAAAAATCTCCAAGTAGAACATATATTGAACTTTAAACAGAAACGATCCCTGTTTTCCCACTTTACAGTTTAGAGAGCTAGTCATTTTAATCCCCTGACTCTATACAAGAAACTTACTTATCTTTGTAAATTACTTCTGTCTACCTGGGCTCTGCCCACGTTACTCCCACTACTTAATTCACCCAGGTCCTTTTGCTAGCATCTGTATTGTCATTACATTTTTTCGTTCACACATACATTTTTAATGTAAAAATATTTCCACATGAACTCAAATGTCTCTAAAAGATATATTTAATAAGTTAGAAAGGCGTGGATCCTGTTTAATAATATAATGACACACACAGACTTCTATCTGGTGTGATAATATTTTTTAAATAAAAAGGTGTTCAAATTTTGTATCTGGATCCAAGTGAAATTGACAAACTTCATTTAGACTTAAATCTATGTGTGAGGCCTAATCTTGAGTAGCATGTACATTTATTTGCATTGAGCTTCCTTTGTTTACCAGAACATAGAATTCAACAAGAAGCAATTCTCCAATAATCAACAAAGTGACTTGAATAACAAACTTAAGAATAGATATTTTTGGGCAAAAGCACATTTTTTAGGTGGGCAAAGAAAGAAACTGATAAAAGCAGGATTCAAAACTTTGGTTTTATAAGATGAGAAATTATTAATAGTAATCAGTAAAACTAAGTAATAAACCATATAATAACTGATTCACATATTTGAATACCAAATAAAAATATATTTATGGTAATGTATATTCAAATGTTGGTAAATATCAAGGTAGGAAATAGACATCCTGTAGTAACCTAATGAAATGTTTTTATGCTATTAACACTTGAAAAAGTATCTCATGGTATAGAGATTGTGATGAGTGTGTGTGTGTGTTTATGTAATGACAGTTTACTTCTGGTTATAGAAGTCCTCATATTAGGTAATTCCATGCCAATACTGTAATTCAATTGCAAGGATTCTAAGAGCTTCCAGGACAGACAAGTACTGGGATTTAAATCTATCAACTGTGGGATCCACTAGGGATGCCACGTTGCCAGGCCTCATTCATTCCATCTCCAAAAATAGAGTCCTCTTCTAGAGAACAAACTCTTCCATTATAAAGTGAGTTCTCTTTTTTTGTTTTCCACTTTTGGGTTATTTTTTTATTACTCCAGTTTCCCACTTCTTTTAGTTTAGTAGTTCTCTTCTTCTCTTACTACCCCACAATTATATGTCCATGACTTGTCAAAGTCTAATATAACTTTGTTAGTTTATATGTTTTTCTTTTCCTTGTCAATACAAGGACCTTAGAACACTTTGAGTTCATGCACTACCTGCCAAATATGTGCTGTTATTTTTTTTATTTTTTAAAGCTCTTTTGTTTTATGTTTTTTAATTTCAGAATATTATGAGGGTATAAATGTTTTGGTTACATGAATTACTTTTTTACTGTTTGAGTCAAAGTTATAAGTGTGTTCATCACCCAGATAGCATGCATTGTACCCATTAGGTGTGAATTAACCCATCCCCTCCTCCCCCGTCTCACCTGCTTAATTTCTGTTGGAT
Organism: Varecia variegata; assembly: GCA_028533085.1. Taxonomy (NCBI): domain Eukaryota; kingdom Metazoa; phylum Chordata; class Mammalia; order Primates; family Lemuridae; genus Varecia; species Varecia variegata. The sequence continues at coordinate 114,810,694 of CM052438.1, forward strand.
TTTACTACCATATGTACATATGAGTGTTGATCATTTAGTTCCAGTTTAATAGTGAGTACATGTGGTGTTTGTTTTTCCATTCTCGTAATACTTCACTTAGGAGGATGGTCTCCAGTTCCATCCAGGTTGTTACAAAAGGTAATTAGTTCACCATTTTTTTAATGGCTGTGTAGTACTCCATGGTATACATATACCACATTTTATTAATCCACTCATGTACTGATGGGCACTTGGGTTGTTGCCACATCTTTGTTATTGTGGACTGTGCTGCTATAAACATTTGAGTGCAAGTGTCTTTTTTATAAAATGTCTTTTTTTCCTTTGGGTAAATACCCAGTAGTGGGATTGTTGGATCAAATGGTAGGTCTACTTTTAATTCTTTGAGGTTCTCCATATTACTTTCCATAGGGGTTGAACTAGTTTGCAGTCCCACCAGCAATGTATAAGTGTTCTTTTCTCTCCACATCCAAACCAGCATCTGTTGTTTTGGCATATACAATGAGTTCTGAAAAATGTAAACTCTCTAGGTCACTTGGTATAGATTTTCCTTAAATATCTATTCTGATAATTTCAAATTTAGAGAAGTGTTGGTCCTTTAAACATATAACCACTTTTTAATATATTTATAACTCGACCTGAGAGTTTCACCCAAAAGGGTATAGAGCTCCATAAACATTGTATACTTTACTACCTTGAAAACAGAAGAAATAAAATCAATGTGAATATTGTTTGAATTGAAGTACTTTTTGAAAATTTTTAAGAATATGAGAAACATGCTAATTACTTGCCAATTTTCCTGTTACAACTAAGTAGCTTATTAAAGGAACAGGACAGTTAAACAAAACCAACATAGCAATATGGAAAAAGAGTATTTTTAGGGCTTGGTACTTATAAAAAATCATTAACTACAGAATGCAGCATAATACTAGAGTAAATTATTCTTTTTCACAAGAATAAAGTATCTTTAGGCCATTGGTATTTTTTAATAGTCAATTCCTATAATATTAATGTGAGAAAAATTACTGCTGCATTTGTTTAAATATATTTAATTATATATAACTTAAATGTAAAAGAAGTTGCATTAATCTCTTTAAAATCTGAAAGAAAGAGGATTATATAAAGTAGGAGGCTTTAGGTACATAGAAATTGTAAAATACCAACAAAATAGAGGAAAGATGAAAGCAAATTTTTTGGGGGAAAAAAGTTAGCCTGGTTTGTCACCCTACTAATGTTTAGAAATTCTGATTCTCATTTAAAGGGCCATAGCTTGGATAAGACCACATCCACATGGTGAAGGGATGAGAGAGAATCAAAGGACTGGAAGTAATACCCCTGTGCCTTATCTGTGACTTCAGGAAAGTGATTGCTAAGGGGTGCGGGCAAGCAAATATTTACAAATTTGATGAGTTAGGTTAAAATGAGGAAATTTCTGCAGACGCAGCAAGCTCAGTGGGTCTCTGTATCAAGCAAATCTATAATGAAACTTTTAAGTCTCTAAAACCTTTGACTGTAGTATCTACTGAAAAATCAAGGTTGAGAAGTAAAAAGATAACATAAAAGTCATTATTTTTTGAAATTATGATTACTGAAAAGTAATCTCAGATCTATTGCTTTCATCTTTATTGTGAAACTCAATGCATGGAAAACTATTCAATTTAAAGCATTGTTTTATTACTTAAAACAATTCTTGAAGGTTTAAAAGTGTGCTGTCCCTTTAATTTCTCAAAAATAAGTCTGGCATTTCTCCTTTTAATAGAAACTATCATACACTATAGTTAATGTTTATTTGCTATCAGGTGAATTATTTCTAGTAGCTTATGCAGCAAGACTGATGTCCTAGTGAGAACTCATCAATGCATTATTTGATAATATTATAAACCCTGAGACAGTAATCTACATCATTTATGCATTCATGATTTCACTGATGACTGAAACAAGCATGGGACAAAATCTGCATTGAAATGAAAATCAGTGTGCTTGAAACAGGTGTGTAATAATGTGAAATTACCTAAACAGCGAGGTTGTCATTAAGTGACAAGTACAGACTCTTTAAATGCCTCTGTGTTTATGCTTAACATGGTACACAGAACAGGAAGCATGTCAAGTTTCATAATGGAGCAAAACCAAGGCAACAGTTGAATTCAGATGTAACTTTCCCCTATGGCCTCATTCTCTTTCCAGTTGAATATTACTGTGACATTTTTTTGAAGTGCTGAGTATAGGTCACTGCCTGAGGCAGCTTAGTGGAGCTGATAGATGTGCCATTACTGTGTTCCTAGGAGAAAATGTTTTTGACAGGTACAAAAATACCCTTCACGTTCCGGTTTCCTCAACCCATCAGACAAATGGTTTATTTAAACCAGGTCATCTTGTAATGGAGAGGAGAGAGGCAAGTAGGGTAGGAAATGAATGAGATTTTTATCAGAGAGCTCAAATCTATGCATTCCTGATAATGTGCTGTCAGGGGAAATTACTTTCTTGTCCCATTAGAGTTCAGAATGTTCTGCAACAATAAATACCTATATTATAAAAATCTTCCAATTTAAAACTGAAGTTGGGTGGGAGAGAAAGGAAACAAGGCGTGGTGCTTGCCCAGTGTGTATAGAAGACTCTGCAAATGTAGGAAGCAGCTTTCCTCATTCCTGTATTTCTTATCAATATACTCTCTTATCTACCTCACCAGTTGTTTGAATTTGGGCTTTTTAAAAAAAACCTTATAAAGATTAGAAATAAACATTTACAGTATGCTAAAGAGCTTTACAGTGAGTTATTTTCAAATTTTCTTCAGGGAATCAATATGACATTTCTTTTTCCCTTTATCACTCAAGGCAGAATGATGGGCCTGCATATATTTTCTTTATTAAATGACAATCAGAAATCACTTTTCAGTAAAGTGCAAGTGATAGCACAAAGTTGTATTTTATTTGGATGCATATACATAATGGTTGCTAGGCAAAAATATCTACATTTTACCTACTTACTTTCGGGTGGAAGCAGTTACAAACGACAGACTTCCAGCAAGATACTGAAATTATGCTAAAATGCATTAAAGCAGTATTATTTCCATTTAGAAACAGGGATGTGATTAGTGAGTTGAAAAAAAAGCTTGGTTAGTTAAATTTATTAATAGAAATTATTGATATAATCTACCTTCATGGCTATGTTTTTTCTTAAAAGTACAGTTTTAAGAAAATCTACAAATACTTTGTAGTTACCTTATAAATTTTATATTATATCTACTAACTCTCCAAACTTTTGACAAGTACATTGTTCATTGTTTGGTTTCTTTTTTAAACAATGCCAAAACATAGGTTTGGCTGAGTTTTTGAGTGATCTTGAGTTAGTATTATGTAAACATCTGTAGTATATTAGGATATTGTAATCAAATCTTTTTTAGAAAGGATAAATATCTTACTGAACTTCAAGTACATGAAAGTCAAAGCTGGCTAAAGACGTAGCACATTTTGTTTTTAATTTTCAAGCTGAGGGAGAATTATAAATAAATATCTTTAAAATGAAAATGTAATCTCTCAAGTATTATATATTAATATAAGCATGGATATAAAGGTATCATTACTTTTACACAAAAGCTTAAGAAATAATGAAATATGTTCTGTCTTCTATACTATTAAATATTCTAGTCTTTAAACAATGACATAAATATAAAATGTGTTCATTATTATCTAGTTCAATATTCGTGCAAATGTCACTCTATTTTGTTATTTTTTGGTTCTGAAGTCACAAAATGAATGCTTATCTGTGATCAGACATTACCAAGTGTATATCTTTGGATTTAAATAGAAACAGAGTAGAAAGAGGTTCACTGATCAAAAAATTCATACTCATAATAGAATAAACAACTAAAAAACGCTGCTATCCTGATGGAAAGTCAAAAATTTTAAGCCGGTATGATATATGTAATGTAATTATACCAGTTTAAAAATTTTTATCTGCAAAGCAGAGAAATCAGCACAAATCAAATATCTTACAATGTCTTACTGAGGCACCCAGAACTTAATAGTTCTTGCTATTATTATATTTTGAGAAAGCAAATTATGTTGAAGTTCGTTGTTACAGAATAGATTATAGAATAATATAACTCATATAAGTAGCATAATCTGCAATTAAGGTTTTGGGTTTTAAATGCAGCAAGTTAAATGTATTCTTTAAAAGTACAGCTTGCTTTCATTTTTATGTCCTTAGCCCAAAAGCATACATAAATCCAATCTTGCCAAATCCAGTATTATCATAGCATTATCGACATCAGAAGGTTTTAGATAAATATGTTACAAAGTTGCTTTCATTACCTTTTCACTTTTACTATCCCTTAGAGAGGGTTCCTTTCCCAACATGAATAAATCTATCTTTTGAAAATTAAAGCTATATAAAACCCAAGTAGAAGTATTAGCATTAAACGTAGTTGTTACCATTGTGTTTACAAAACGTGTAATAGCTAAAGCCCATACATAATATAATCGTTGGACAAATTGCCTGATCTCAAAATTATATGAATATTTCATTGTTAGTTTTTCCCTTAACTTACTCTGAAGAATTCTTTTGTTGACCCTGAATCCAACGTTCCATAGGCAATTTCTGTTTGTTTGGCCAAGTCCTCCGCACTCTCTATTGGGGAGACCATTCGCTCAACCGTCAGGAAAGCAGCGAGGTTAGCCGTATAGGATGATATAATGATGAGTGTAAAGAACCACCACACACCTCCAACAATTCGACCTGAGAGGGATCTAAACACGGATAAGATAATGCACATTTTCCTTTCTCTAACTGACATGAAAAAAAAGAAAAGAAATATCATAATTCACGATGCATTTTTGAAATGACAATTGCAAGTATTTTATTTTCTGATCACCTACTCAAGAATTATTCTAGTATTGCTGTATAATCTGGCATCTTTTATGCTATATTTCATATGTAAATGCCTCTGGCATTTGCTTTTTATTGTTTAAAGGAAATGGCAGAAATGTGGAACACTTAATGCCTTTCCTTCAGATAGGGAAGAACAATACTTACTTAAATTCATTAATACTCTCCCTCACTTGTATTTTCACATCTTTGAAATTAGGATGCAGCCTATGGTTGACGAGATAAAATACAACACCATGGTTTAATTGGCAGCATTGCTTCTCCCTTAGTGGTATGAAAGTAGCAATACATCTGAACGATAGGTGGGGTCTTAGATTTCACGGAAGTTGATAGTTACCACTCTGAGATGGAAGGAGGGAACTTCCCCACGATGGGTGGGGCATGGGCCAAGGTGAGGCTGGACCAGATGAGGGTCTAGCATTGGTCTCAAAGTGACCATAGTTAAGGATTTTTTGTTGTTGTTGTTTGTTATTCCATTTCTGAACTGAGTAGAGGATAAGCCATGTCCCAAACATCTTTACATACTGGTAAAAAAATTTTCTCTCTTCACCCTTTCTCTGGCTATCAACGATGTATAGGTGAGTGTGAGTGCAGAAGAAAAGCAAGAATAAGATGAATAAAAAAACACAGGGAATATTAATAATCAGTCTCACTCATTGCAACCAACAAACTATTTAAAATTCCTGTTGCAAATTGTTTTAAAACATTTGTTTTAAAATTTGAAGAATCATTGTGTATTTTCCATGGCATGTCCAACTTTAAAATGCTCCCTTATTACTTGTTATTATAAAAGTGACACCTATTTGTTTTAACTCACTATTTGCTTAATCCTGGCATTTAAAAAACGTTACTTGATTTGATTTCTTCTCATTTCATTAATTGAAAGTTATTGACTCAGATTCCTCCGTTATTGGAATTTAAGCACATTTATAATTTTCCTGGGTGTTAGGGAACACAAACTGCACTGTGGCCAAAATGCCTCTTTTTGAGAGATCACACATTTCTAAAAAGATAAAAATACACATATTTGTGATGCTAGTACACAGTCAATTAAATTTAACACTTTGATTCTCATACCTTCAGCTCCTTTCTCTATGAGAGAAATCAGGTATTTTTTCTTGAAAAAGAAGATAGTAACTGAGTAATGTCTTAGTGGTATTCAAAGGAAGGGAGCCATCACTCCACAGATATTGAAAAACATTTCCATAAAACTAACATAATGTTTGCACTGTTGGCTCTTTGCCCACTGCTTAGCTTATTTATGCATTGTTATGTAAGACAATTTATATCTGGTACCTACTACATTGACTCAGGTTTCAGGGAACTCCATGGCAGAAATCTCCCTTATAAGCTACATGGAATGAAAATCAGGTCCAACATTAATTTTTGAAAATGAACAACAACAGCAAGAATAGCAAAAACTTTTTTTTGAAAAGGAGACAAAATGAAAATGAATACCTATCCTACAGTTTAGATTTTAGTTTCCATCTGTCAAAACACTGAATAAAATATTAATACTAAACAATTTTTTTCTGAGCACTTTAAAAAAAATTGATTTTATCATGGCAAGAACACTTAATATGAGACTTACCCTCTTAACAAATTTTTAAGTATACAACAAAGTATTATTAACTATAGGTACAATGTTGTACAGGAGATCGCTAGAACTTACTCATTTTGCTTAACTGAAACATTATGACCATTGATGAGCAAAGAAAATGGGGTATGTACATATAATGGAATACTATTCAGTCTTAAAAATGAAGGAAATTCTGTAATATGCAACAACATGAGTGAATCCAGAAGACATTATGCTGAGTGAAATAAGCTAGTCACAGAGTGACAAATATTGCATGATTCCATTTATACAAGGTATCTGAAATAGTCAAATATAGACTATTTAGTGGTTGCCAGGGGATGAAGGGAGGGGGAAAAGGGGAGCAGATACAAATTATTGAAATCTAGAAATTCCACAGGACTTAGAGGCACACATGGAACTCAGCTGTTCTACACTGTAAGCACAACAAATATTATTTCACTCCCAAATGACTCAAAGTTTGATAAAAATGCTCTTTTCTCTCTCATGGACTAACAAAACGATTTTTGAGAGTTCTGATGGGTTGCACAGTTTCTTTTCTATTGAGAAAGTTAAGCTTTATGATGTATCTGCATTCTGTGCTAACTTGGAAGAAACTGGCTATGAATATACTTAGGTTAATTTGGGAATTGCAAGTTTTTTTCTGTCTTTCAAATAGCGCCCTGTCTCCAGGAACGTAACATGTAGAGAAATACTCTGCACAACACTGAGAATTACTAAAATTCAGGAAATCAGTGAAGAACTTAAGAGGTTTGAAACTAACCTGGGTGAAATGTCACATCCTTGCTGCATAAAAGCACCCAGGGAAAACCAGAGGCTGTTAAAGATGCCAAACTCATTGGGAGGCTGGTCGCTGGGTCCTTCCTTTCCATCCTCTGGCTCTTCTGTGTGCCACTCGTACGGACTAAACCTACTAACTAGGAATAAGACCACGCTGACACCAATGTAGGCAAAGACTATGCACATCCAAATCTCATAGGCCAGAGGATCCAAGAAGGAAAACACTCCTGGTTTAGATTTCTGAGGCTTTTTGATCATGATAGATATGCCCAAACTCATGAAGGGCTTAGAGAAGTCAATGACCTCCTCTCGTACCAAAGTGATTGTCAGAGGGGCAATAGCAATCTCTGCTTTCTATAAGAGAAAAGACACATGGAAACACATAGGTTAATGAATTTCATGAAGCAATTAGCACTGGAGTGACTCATTTAAAGCTAACCAGTCATGCATTTATTCTCGATTTTTTTGGAGTGTCAACAATGAATAAGTCTAGTAATAGATACAAAGATGAATAGTAATTTTTTTTCATATTATTTAAATTGCACAGAACATTTTTATTGATGCTAGCAATTAGATAACAGGATGAGAAACAGAGAAAGAGTGGATAAGCAAAGATAACTTGAACTCAAATTACTGTATTAGTCTTTAAGGATCTGGGACAATGCAGAGAAAGGACTTAACAGTCTTTCCATATGGCTGAATTTCTGAATTTCTTGGTCAGGAGTGTTGCTATGTTGCAGCCTTTTCTGTTTTATTTGGGAGGTTGCCAATGATTCATTACTTGGCCACCCTTAATATTATGAATTGCAAATTTCAAACCATCTTTTCTTTTTTAGTCCTTTCCAGCTATGAGAAAACCAATCACAAAGTCTGTGTTTGTATGATAAAAGAAAACCTGTTGTTTGACAACATTTTCCAACTCAGCGCACACACAAAAATCTGGAAATTGCCATTTGTTTCTTGCTATTCACATATTTTCATTTTCTACTTTCATTTAAAAAATTTTGGAAAACATAGATGTAATTCTAAGATATTAGGATCATAAGTCACCAGCCTCCATTTTCAGTGTTCTATGATTTTGAGCAATTTTTCTGAGCCGTTTCTGGATCTCTCAAATGAAGACACTTTTTCTTTCCTATTTACCTCATTGTGTTATTGTGATTATTTGTCAAAAATCTTAATAAGGGAATACTGAGCATTTATTGAGGGATTCTGTATCTCATGGTGTTCTAAATTTTTTAAATGGCCTCTCAGTTAACCCTCACAACAATCCTATGTCTATCATTGTCTAATAGAGGATGAAACTAAGATTCAGGGAGGAGAGTTTCACACATCATGGTAGCTCTGGGATTCGAGCCTGGGCTGCTTCTATTAAATCACACCATCTCTAAAATCAAATGAAATAATTTATGGTATAAAAAGCAAACTGTCTAAAAAACTACAAATAAAACATGAAGTTTTGATTATGTATTTTGAAAGGAAAATATTTGACATCAAAATAGAATCAGAAACATACTCAGACATACATGTTTTCACATAGAGGTGGCCACTCACACATTCACTCCTATATTTCCTTGGGCTCCTGGTTTGATACAGCAGCCAGTGGCTTGATACAAGGGCAACTGGAAGCTTAGGATGTGGAGGGCACTCTGCAGTCATGCTCTCCCCTGTGTGACTGAGAATTCACTGGATATGCCTTCCAGTAGGAATAAACTTTGTGTATATCATAAATGCCCATATTTACAAGAGCCAGAACCATTGCTGGGAGGCTATTACTTTCCCCATAGTTATCACTTGTATAACTTTTATTATACAAGTGATACATAAACTAGCTATAGAAAACTTAGTACATAAAAGCAGACATAGTACATTAGGAAAAATTAACTCTATGTCCATCACCTACTCTTGTTTTTGCTTTTTATATGCTCTATTAGACTTTGTTCTATGAATAATAATTTTACTTTTTTTAACGGGATAATACATACCATTATATTTTATAATTTTTTTCTCTTCTCAAAAGAATATGATGAATACAAATTCTATTTCAACATACAAATTAATGGTTGCAAATATTTTATCATGTAAAAATGGCAAAATTTACTCAATTTCTTACTTTGAGGGATATTTATATTGTTTCTAGTTTTACAAAATTTAAAACAGTGATGCTATGAACATCTCTGAAGATAAGTTCTTGTAAATATCTTAATTATTTAAGATAAATTCCTAGAAATGGAATTGCTGATCTAAATGGTAATGACCTTTCTAAAGTCCATGATATTTTACCCAACTTTTCTCCAGAAAGATGATGTAGATTTCTACTGTCACCAGGACTACATAAAAGTATGTTCAGCATTGAACCCCAGAAATGCCTTGTTTATCTTTATTCTTATTTGTCTTCACTAATTTTCTGTATGGAAAATTAGATCTCATTGTATTAATTGGAATTTATTTCTATAAAACAAATAGCTACTTTTACTTCTTTTATGTATTACCTATTATAATCTGCCCCCAGTTTTCCATATTAGGTATTCATTTTTTACTTCCTAATTTGTGACCACTTTTAAATATGTTAAAATTGTTAACATTTATTTTCCATATATGTTGCAAATATTTTCCCCATTCATCAATTGTTTTGTTTCCATAACTTAGTTCAGGGTGTCTTATTGCCATACATATGTTTTAAATTTTGTTGTAACCATATAAAATTATCTTTTTGTGTTTTCAGTCTTTAATTTCATGCTTTAGAAAAATCATTCTCATATCAATATTATATGTTTTATTCTAGTATCTGTAATGCCTCTATAATTTTTTGGTATATTCCATGATGAATCATTGCAAAATTGTTAATTCTTCCAAGTAATTGTTCTGCTGTCTCAACAGGAATAAGTGAATAATGCATCTTTTCACTGACTTCGAATGCCACCTTTCATATACTACATTTTTCTGTGTAGTATCTTCTGAAATTTTTTATTTATGCAAGTTACCAGTAAGGAGGGAAGAAGTCTTAGAGAGAAAGACACACGAAGAAAAATGAAGATGTTCCCTGTACAGAAAACTAAAGGCAACAGAAGGCAAACATTGGATGAAGGTGGTGACAACAGTGTTCAATGAGGGACACTTTTGAAAGGTCTGAGATCTGTGAGAGTTTCCAAAGAGATCAGCAAAGAGACAGGATACATATGACCTTTATCTGCTAACACTGGGGGATGTTCCATGTGCCTTGTTTCATTACCTCTCAGTGATTCCCAAAATTAAGTGTGTCAAATATCTCCTGCAGGAGCTTGATGAGATTTGGATTTTGAGCACTGCTGGAGTGAGGCTAATGATTCAACATTTTCACACACACCACAGGTAATTCTGGTGCTAGGGGGCAATGGAATGTGCTTTGAGAACTATTCCCTTGGATTAAAAACAAAACATACAAGTATGGCAGGGCCTAGGAGAGGGCCCTGGAGAAGCAAACCACAGGAAATCAGAGTGAACTTGCTATAGTGCACAGGTGCAGTAGCAAAAAGGACCTGAGAGTGTAAGAGAGGTTCTGAGTTTCTGGGTTCCCATGTGTGACATGTGAACGTTTCAAAGACTATGTATTGATAACAATTATAATAACAAAGTGTGCAGAGAGTAAAGTAAAAAAAAAAAAAAATGGATTCAGAGTTAATCATTTTGCTGCCTAATAGGATTTGTCTGCTAGAAGAGAATGGATAAAGTTTTATCTAGTGCCCTGGAAAGCGGGCATTCATATATGCATTAGCAGTAAGAAAGAAAAAGAAAGTTGAGAAGCAAGTACAGACTTTGTGGATGCCCAAAAGGAAGGCACCAAATCTGTGGAATGTATGAGGCATGGAGGAAGACTCTTTTTGAGAAAAGTGGACAATTCAGATGTGGGAGATTGGGTTCTTCAAACACTCACAGATTGGCTAAGGAATGTGATAATATTAACAATTGCTATGTTATCTTTTCTCTGAGAACTGCATGACTTTGGGACTTTTTGTTACTGTGACAGGTATATTACAGATATAATTTTTTTGTTGATTATGCTGTTCTCTTCATATCATTTGTTTCCATTGTTTAAACAATTTTCCTTAAATAAAATGTGGTCAGAACACTTGCAAAAGGGTGAGCCTGTGCTGCCCAATGGGTAAAGACCTTAGAGGAGAGATGTGTAATAAATGCCCCAGAAAGGGACTCGGGTGAGTTATGCCATCACAACTAATTGGTAATCCAAGAATGATTTTTTTTAAGATGAAATACTGAGTATTTTCTGAAGGAAATGAATTACTGTAGTTCTAACAACATGGATAATGTTCGTGTCTAAAATTTGTTTATTGTATCAAAAGTTTAAAATATTAACCAAAGAACAAAAGCGTTAGGAACACTTTTTCTTTTAGATTTAAAGCTCAATATTAAACTGTTGATGAACCGTGTAGTGAAATATATTTTGCTTTTAAAAACTGCATTTTCTTTTTCTCATTTAGGGTCATCTAATCAGTCAGCAATTCTTTCCCATTGATATAAAACTAACCAATTGCCTTATAATGTCAAACAATTTCCTCTTTCTGCTGAGGTTTTAGCTACCATACTGTATCGCGCAAAGACTGTTCATTGCTTCATGGTCTAAAAAGCAAGATGCAGAATCATGAAACTATTGAATTGCAGTTCTGGCTCAGAAAGTGAGTCCCTCTGTGACTTCAGTTATGTTCTAAATCGTTCTGTCTTTACTCTTTTCTGGGGAAGTGATGGCTCTCTGTGCAATTCTTCATTTCAAAGGGGTCTTGTGGGGATTAATCAGACAGAGTACGTTTGAAGGTGAAATATGTGAAATATAAATTGACTTTTAGGCAATTTCAGAATACATTTCAAGTGTGTATTACTTTTATTGGTTACTCGATGAATAGAGCTTGCTGTGAGCTATAGGTTTGGTTTCTGGGCTTTTGAAATATTGTACCATCACTAGCATGTGATAACTGCCAGTTTGGTTTTACTATGTTTAGCAGAATTGCAAGAATTTCACATGATTGATAAATATTTTATAGAAGCTAAAGTACTACAGGGACTGTTTCACCAAGTACAGAAAAGATATTTATGAGTCATTACAAAACAACAGGGATATAAATAACTAGTTAAAATAATGACCAGTTATCAAATACAGATTACTAATAGATGTGTTTTCCATTGCACAACGTAACAGCATCAAGCTTAAGAGAATAGTCACCACAGATCCTGAAGTCAATGTTTTTATTTCTTTTTTTCAAATAGGACAGCATATTCTGAATTTTTAACTCTTTTCTGATTTTGAAGTTATCAAGTGTCAGTTTCTCTCATTGTTTGCAATTTTCAATATTAATGAAATAGAGAAACATCTGAATACCTTTGAACATGGCTGCAAATTTGAAAAAATAGTAGTGGACATTTACAAAGTGATATGTGCCCAAGTGAAAAGAAGTTTCATGTTTATGTAAGTAAAGTCTTCAACAAATTGATTTGCTTACCCCATAAACAAGTTCTCCTACCATCCCATTCCAGATTTTTGTGTCTGCATCCCTTGCTCCATATTTTCCATCAGGGACAATGGCAATTTTATACTTGATACCAATATGTTTTGCAATTTCAGATGCCAAATCTACACAGTATCCTTCATACTTGTCATTTCCTTCAAACATTTCATGATTTTTCTTGTACATAACATATGGGGATTCCTATAAGGAGAGAAGTAGAACTGTAAAGGAGAAATTATAAAACATTCGAAAAACCTTATGTAACTTTCCAGTTTCAGATTTTGACAAAAAGAATGTAGAAATCAATAATAAAACAGATGAATAAATATGCTCAGAAGATTACATGGCTTTACATTGGACATTAAAAGTAAAATCTTTAATTTTCTCTTGAGTGATGATTACATACCTAGTACTGTTATGGGGATAGGAAAACTGTTAATTGTCTAGAGAAGCATAAATGTCTTCTTTGGCAATGGAATTAGTAGTTCCAAAATATCTCATGAAGTTAAAAACTGTTTGGTAGTCAGCTTAATGTAATAAAGGACTCATTCAAGGTCACAGGTCTCCATATTCTGCATCTTATTTAGCCATATTAAACTGTGATGTCCTTGGGAAAAAGGCTGTATCATTTTTCTTTGATCTCTAATGTTTAGCAAGATACCTTTCTCAAAGCAGGCACTTGCTGCACAAATGCTCAAAGAAAAAATAAATGAATAGTTTAAAAATTCTTCTATAGATAGTTATTTGCATCCCTTTCCTAATGTTACCCAGTATTTTGGCTATAAATATGGTTTGTACTCCATGAATTTTAATTGTATTATAAAATATATCTCTAGTGGAAGATAATAATTTTCTTCCAATTGTGATGAGCACAGACTTCAAATGATATTCCCATTCGGTTTTCCAAGCAAGTGAGATAGAAAATAGGATAAAGAATTATTTGCATTGCTTTCCTAATGTTGCCCAATATTTTGGCTTTAAATATTGGTGGCTAATAATTACTGGACAGTTTCAGTTACACACACACAGACATACACACACCTCTAAACCAAACCATTTAAAGGTATGAATTAAAGAGACATATTAGCTAAAAAGCACCTGATTTTAAAAATGGAACCTAAAGCTATCAACCAAAAAATAGGCCTGACGAATGCATAATATGAAGAGAATTCCTGTTCACATCTCAGTTTTTCCAGTCATTTGCAAACAAGGAGTGATCACCTTTTGCTACAATGTTATGGAGATCATTTATTTATATTTTATAAAACTGTACTGTAAAATTCATTAGTAATCTCTCATAACAATCTTTTCTTTTTCCCCAGCAAATTTGTAATTGGGGAAGATGGACTTGTTCTTGGAATTCTGGATTAGAAGGTAAATTACTCTGCATAAATAACACAGAAGTCTACACTAATTCTGATTTTAAGTACTTTATAAAAGTAAAAATGCCTTTAAAAATTTTTTAAAGTATAAATTAAATGATATTTTATTTTCTTCTAGAGATACCCTAAATAATTTCACAGTGGGCAATTGTCCAGGTTTGGTCCTTGTACTATTTCCTTAAATCCTGCCTTCAGTTGGCATGGCCAAGTGACCCAGAAATCTCCTACTTTTTTCAATTTGATGAATATTCTAAGCCTGGAATTGGTTAAAGAAAGTTCCTCCATTCACAAAATGAAGGCAAATGTCTCTGTTTTATATAAATGAAAATTATTTATTAGCTTTCAGAAAATGTTGTACAAATATAAGGGATTTAGCAATTTATAAATGTAGTGAAAACTGGTGAGTTGTTGAAAAGTATTATTAATTTCTAAAATATGCTATAAAATATAACTAGTTATGAGCTAATTCTTTTATTTTCTCTTTTTTTTACAATAGCCTTATTAAAATATGGAAGATTATGTAGAAAAAAGCAAGAGCCATATATTTGTAAAATGCATAATATTCTAACTGAAAAAGCCATACAGCTATCACCTATGAGAATAACAAACTTAAGAGTTTTTCAAAAGGGGTATCACTAAGGCTCCCATTTGGTACTAAGGCCATAGTTCAGTTCTAAAGTGTCTGGAATATTTGGACACTTATGAATTTTAGTCCTCAAGTACATATAGTACTGTTTTAGCTTGTTTGTGGAAGTTTCTATAGTTAGTATTATAATCAAATTAGCTAAACTACCTCTACATTATATAGTGAACAATTTGCTTCAATAAGAGCTGCATGCTTATTATTTAATCAAATATTTACTAAGCACCCACTGTATGCTAGCCACTTTACTGGGAGCTAGGTATACAAAAATAAATAAAATACACACTTTGTCCTCTTGTGATCAAAATCATTGTAAATTCTTTGTAATAAGGGTAAAGGAGTATAAGGTGTGTAGGGCAACAATAAACTATAGTAGTGAATAATAATAATAACAGCTCTTACTTATTTAGTGTTTCCTCTGTATCAGGTACAATGATCAGTTCTTTGTGTCATTTCATTTACTTTTGACACTGACACCTTGAGGTAGGCATTTCCCATTTAACACGTGGGAAAATGAAGAGTCAGGGAGGTTAAGCCAATTGTTCAATTTCACAGAGCTGACAAGTGACAAAGGTGGGAGTCGAGCCTACATTTTAAAATATTTGTCAATTTTTGAAGCCATTATTGCATTCATCAAAATAGGTGCAACTAATTGAAATTTCACAAAATTTAACAAGAAAGGGAAAAAGATTAAAGAAATGCATTTCTGTATTTTTAGCGAATGAAATTCTTTATATGATCTTTTGAGTAAACATTGTAGATAAGACCTTTCTATTTCTCCTCATAGCATCAGGCACACAGAAGGCACTAAATAACAAAAAAGTAAATATTAACGAGTGCTAGGTTATTGCTTCTGAAGCAAGCATATGTCTATATCAGTAACATTTATTTAATGCCGTCTTTAATTTTTTTCAATTTTCCTTTTGGACACCAGGAGCCCATTGGGTCTTTAGTTTCCTGACAAACGAATGAACAAAGGCTAGAAAAATCTTCCACTTACTGGAGATGTTGATTAGAAACTTAGCTAGACTTTTGCATATCCAAGGGCATAAACAATTGCTGAGGTTCAGGAGGAAGGATGCCTGCAGCATGTGACAAATGGCATGATCACACCCAGGGAGGTGGGAACAACAAAGGAAGAGAAAAGCTAGGCTTTTCTTGAACAGAGGCTCTCATGGTCGTTCGACTCTCCCCAGTTTCTTTCAGTGTGTCTCATTTTGCTTTCTTTTCATGTCAAATCCAAAATGAGTAACAAATTCTAAACATTCTCCCAACTTCCTCATTTCCCACATCCTCAATCTGACAAGTTGTCTGCGAGTAACTCTTCCAACACTGCATACTGGGGAGAGTTAATACAAAGTTTGGGGGCCACAATGGGTGAAGAAAATATCAAATCTTTTCAATATAATAAAAAAATGAATTCTAGCAAGTCACTATGGAAAATTTGCAGGGCATCTTTGCAAAACAGCTTTACAAAGTCCCAAGTGTTAAGAGTACTGGCTTAAGAGTATAACTTGCCATGTTTATTATCAGCTTAATGTGCTCTGTGGGACAATAATTTCTTAGAAGTTATTTTAAATGCATTACTTCTTATGATTATGAGTTTATTAAGACAATTTTCATAATGGATGGTGTTCTACATTTGCTCTGCTATTTCAGGATAGTAATCCTTCTTTGTTTAAAGCTGCTACATTAGGACTTGCTTATGAAACTGTTTGTCTCAATGATTTTCAGTCAATAAATTATAATGTTCCTACCAAGGATTATTTGTATTTAGCAAAAGTGAAACTGTTAAAATGATATTTATTAGAAAGGCTTCAAGATTTTCTAAACACCGGAAATATAATCATTACAATTGCTATTGAAAACTGTTAAAATAATAAAATCAGCATTGACAAATATTGTGTGGATACTTGCTTTTTTTTAAAGAATCTCAATGGATGTAGGTAATTTATCCCATGGATAAATTTCTTAAAAGTGGAAATTAAGATGTTATTATTCAATTCAGAAAAAATAAGTAAATTTAATGACTGCAAAAATTTAAGTTTAGCCAAAATAATTTATTTGAAAACTAATTGAATTATAAGCCCTCCAATAGGAAGTGTATGTGGGAGGGGGAAATTAATATTTGGTACAAGGAAGAAAATAAATACATTTTTATTTTCTGTATATATTTACATATATGTACATATATATTATACAGAAATATGTGCGTGCATGTATGTTATATATGCATATGTATATGTCCATAGTGTACCTACAAAATTACACATAGAGAAGGTAAAATATCAAACATCTCATAGAAAGTACAAAAAGTGACCTCTGAAAAGATCAAGAGTGATAAGTAAAATTGTTTTTAAGTTTGTAACATAATTCTGATGCTGTAGTGAATAAATTTGGTTTTATGGAAAATTTTCTTAAAGGATTGTTATATTCATAAAATGGCAAGAAATTTCTTCGTAGTTGAGTAATGCATCATAAGCATCGCTGCCCTTCAATAGTAAAGCTTTGGGGAAAAAAGGGCTTATCTGAAATATCACTACATTAGCTTTCCTTTTCCAGACAGTTCAATAGCCAAAGACAGTACCAAATTACAAAGGAAAACGCCACCCTCTTTTCCCCCAAGTTCTATTGTAAAATGCCTTTCCTTCAATTGCTGTACTTATCCAAACTACATGGCATAGATTTGGCTTCCTTAAGTTGCAAAAATTATTACTTTGAATACAAAAAAATTAAATCAGTATAGTCACAGTCATGAATATTACAAATTTTATAAATTTTTAGTCAATAACACAAAGATAAAAAGTGATGATATTGTCAATTTTATTTTCTATTTAGTTTTAGCTATGTTAAATTCAGTTTTCATATAGAATAAATTCATTGTTAAAATGGAGATCATATTATAGATACACAATGCTGTTATAAAGAAAAAATAAATTTCAAAAGTATAAAAAGCTAATGCCACATTTTATTTATAAAAGATAGCTAATATAATTATTAATTATGTTTCTTGTCTACTTTCTCTCACTAGACTATAAGCTCCATTGAGTGAAGGATTTTTATCTGTTTTGCTCTCTGACATATCCCCAGGGCCTATTACTGTGCCTAGCAAATAGCAGACGCTCAATAAATATTTATAAATAGCTGAATTTATCAATCAATTTTATTTAACAATGGCATATGTCATTACAGCATATCAACATATAAATAACAACATACACAAAGCAAAGACAAATGGAAGAACAGGAACACCATATCAATTTCAATCAAAATGAATGATTTCCAGTGCTCACTCTCAGCCTTCTTCTGTATCTAGGAATCTGTACGGTACATATTACAATGTCTAGCCAACTCCATCTGTGCTGAGAGTGTTCAGCTGAATTCCATGCAGATGCCAGTATCTCATTCATCTACAAGGAACTGTATTTCTTTCAAAAGGAATGAGGTGGTGGGGATGTTATAGCTCCTGGGCTACCATTTTCAACAAGAGCACATACAAAGAACACTCTCAGGGAAAGGATTCTAGTTGTCTTTTTGAATTACTGAATGATTATGCAGTTGCAAATAGCAGAGCTATTATTTATATAAAGATTACATTTTCATACAAAAAGACAGATACTAGTATTGTACTATTTTGATAGCAAAAATATTGATGGCATCACTGTCAAACAGGTAACTTTACAGAATATTCTTTATATATACAGAAAACAGATGTTTTCAGTCATTTTTACTTATTTTTTGATAGCATGCTTCCTGAAAACTAGCCATGCTTGCAAAGTTAATTCGGTATTTTGGTTTTAAGAATTACATGTCCAGCCCCTTTAATAACAGGGATGGAGAAGAAATTCTCTACATTATACCTATAATGCACATTAAAACAATTTATTTCACACAGAACAGGCAAATATCAAAAAATTCTTTAAAGAAAACAGTCATATATGTTCAGAAAACATGCACACAAATTCAGAGATATTTACTGATAGAAAATCTACCCTTGGAAATAGGAGTGATATAATTCTATCATTTACATACAGTGACCTCATTTCAAGATATAGGTGGGAATAGATATGTCAGAATCTCTAAGTGATTCTTTTTCAACATCTATTTATGCTCTTGAGAAAGATGAGGATTAATTCTTCTTTTGTTCTAGTACCTCAGAAAAGTCACAGAACTTTAAAAAAATTTATTTTTTTCTGGTAGTCCAGAGTTGGTCATCCAAGAAGAATCCCACATGAAAAATAAGCTTAAATTTACTACACTGGAGAACAAGACTTGAGCCTTAGTTAGGAATGGTCGAACAGCGTGGAACTCTTTTCTTTCTTGATCAATTTCTTAAAATAGGATTCTTCATCAGAGGCTGAAAAGAGGAGGACTGTACTGAAGTATGACTTTCCATTACTGTGTCTTTTTTTTTTAGGAAAAGAAATATATATATATATTGCTTTTCAAGTCCCATGCAAATATTACACAATTAAGTTAGAAGGTTTACACACAAACTGCTGTTGGTTGGTTTGCATTCTAAAATCATGAACTTATGATCAGGGCTTGTCAGAGTGCATTAAATTACTAACTGGTGATGCAACACAGATAAAACTAATTGCAACAGTTGAAAGCTTCTCACTGGCATTTTCATGCTTTGACCTCAGTGTCACTTTTGGAAACAACTTGACATTACTACAAACCTAAAACTAAAATTATGAAAACGAAAACTAAATTACATAAAATACTCTCATTTCATTTCGAGTAAGGGCTTCTATAAATAATGTAAAATGTGTTTTGCCTACAGAGACAGTGAGCTGATGATATATAACTTTACATTAGATAGAAAAGGTCACCGATTGTTGATCTCCTTTGACTGGCATTGACTCTAAAGGGCATGTTTGACTTTAGAAGAGAAAATTTTATATGATATTCTATTATTTAAAAGGCAATTTCATGAGAATCTCTTTGAGAAAGCAGCCTTAGAATTTAGAGTATTTTTCATTTTATGATGCAACCCAATGAAGCAATCATAGTTTTTGTAAATACTAGAAATTCAGTAAATTATATAGTATATTTCTGATTGGTCAATGAGAAAAATAATCGGTGCAAAAAACCCTTTCCACATTAAAAATAAAGTAACACTAAATTAATTTTGAAAGCGTTTAGTTATATAAACATGCTCATTAAAATCTTCACATTCACATCTCCACTATTATAAACAGACAATGCAAACCATAATCTGATGATTAAGCTACCCTAAAATTATAATTTTAAACACTATTAACTATTATTACATTGATGTTTTTAAAAACATAATAACAATAATAATGCGATGTTTACTACTGGATATTTTTATGTGATTGTTTGTTGACCTTTGTCATGTTTGTTGTTTTGTGTTTTGGGATCTTAGTATTTCATACATTTCCAACTAGAGTTTGACAGTCTAAATTTTTAACATTGGAGCATTTTTCCAAGAATAACAATGCAACAAAAGATAATACAAATAAAAGTACTGAATGTACTCAAAGCTCAGAACAAACCTATTCAAAGCCTTAATAGACTTCTGTGGATCAGAACACCAGTGTCATCACTGTTAAGATTCAGCTTTCACCCTCCCTGTTCACCATAGCTGGGGGGTTACAATTGCCTATGGACAAAATGGAACACCATAAAGCACAGACCAAAACTTACCATAATTGTGGTTACAACCACTGTTCTGTTCTCAATAGCTGCTGTGTCATTGCCAAGAGTGGGTACATCTTGAATCAAGACTAATTTATCCATATCATTCCAGTAACCAACCTACAAAATAGAGAAATGCTTGAAAACATATTTTAGTGTAGTTTAATTATTCTTAGAACAATGAGGGGTATAAATAAGTATGCAAACAAAATAAATTTAAAAAGCCACTAAAAAAAGTGTTTGCAAATTTTCTTAATTGATGATGAACCAGTTTTTCTGCTGTGTTACATATCTGGCAAATTTATAATCTATAATCATGGAGTAGCCAAGACATTGGGAATGGGTGGTTCCAAAAGGAGTACAAACACACATGGAGCATCATTGTATGTTGATCTTCTCTTCCAGTGAGATGGACTTGTATGTCTTAAAATTAATTTGTATGACTTTATCAGTAAAGTTACAGGCCACATGGTAAAGGGAATAGCCAGATTTATTTAAAAAAAATACATGTATAGGATATTTTCAAGCAAAGGAAACTTGTATATTTTTAAATCAGTATATAAGTAGGTTTGGGTTTGACATAACCTAACCACAATATAAGAATCTTGCCATTTGTGAAATGCTAACTATATCAGAGATGAATATTAAAGAACAATGTTCTCACTTTCAAAATTACATTTAAATTTATATTTTTTGCATTTTAAAATTATGATATTATTTTTCTAATTCAGAAGTAAAACAAACCCTTTCCCATAAAATAAATTAAGTAGTTAAGCACTTTAAAAAGTAGTCAACTACAGTGGAATTTAAATGAAAATTTAGGATTCTTTGATTCATGCAGGCCTTTAAGTAATAATAATGGCTACCACACATTGAGTGCTTTCTCTGGGGCAGACATTGTATTCAGAACTTTTAAAAATATGCATCTTAATGCACATAGTAAATGTAGAGTAGGTACAATTATTATCCACATTTTAGAGATGAAGTCCCATTTTAGAAGGTTAAATAAATTACACACAGTTACACTTTAGTGGGGCCAGAAGTCAAAACTAAGGTCTGCATGGCACTAAGTCCACAGACTTTGCTATTAAGCTGCACAGCTTCCCAAAATGGGTGTTCATTTAATGATTGCCAAATTTGTTTCTTGAATTTCTTGATCCAGTTGACAAAACTCATGTTTTCAATAAAATGTATGTATTTGCTCACTGGTCTGTATTCATTATTTGTTCTAATATGTTTTGGACATATTAGAACTTGCCTCCTCCAAGTTTCTTAACTGCCATGTTAGTATTTATGAGCACATCAAAATAAAGTAAGTATTAACATGTCAGAAAGAGCCACTATACTCTTCATAAGTGTTGCATATATAATTCAATAACAGAACAGATGGAGCAAAAGAATTTTCATGAACATGGCTTGCTATACTTCTTGGTTTGATCTAAAATTATGGTATACATAAGTTCAGCAATGATTTTCAGTTGTCCATGTGAATCCATTTCTAGCTGACATTTATTTAATAATTGTGTGAAAAATTTAAGAACAAGTATACCTTTTAGTATACTTGAGTATACCTCAATTCCTATGTGTACTTTAGGACATGTCAGTTGCTTCCAGTTAATTCTCCTTTCCACAGGACAGTTATATGACATGAAAACGAGTTTTACAGTTTAGCACTCCATTAAGATGCAGCCACCCTGCCAATCTCAGCAGCCCATTTTCAGGAAAGACAATTTTTCTTTACTAATGAATCCCACAACAGAAAAAAATCTGGGATACATTTTGGAGAGTCCTCAGATACTGGCAAGACCTTGACATTTTGCATTTAAGAACTAATCTGTGGGTTTACAACTATCCTCTCTAAAAGATAAATGACTCAGAAGTGCTGGCAAATTAATAAGCAAAATTTTATTTTCTTGCTTTATATCTACATATAATTCTAGTGAAAAAAGTAAGCTATGCTTTGTGATGTGAGACTAATTGATAGTAGATTTCATGTGGAACATGGACTTAGTGAGAAGTAAGACCTCACAGGGGTCAATTCCTAAAGAAAGGAATTGTAAAGTTTGGACCTACAGCATCACATGAGATGGAGTTTCTCTCTCTAGTTCTTCACAACATTTTACAGGTTATTGAGAACTTTTCCTATCCCTGACCTCATTTAATCAGATAGGGAAATATGTATTTTTTCCTAGAGACAGAAAGTGGGTGAAAAGTGGCTTTGTAATGCTAGAGAAAAAATATGGAAGCATTTAAATTACAAAATGGACAAGGGATATCAGAAAAACATTCATCTTCTTTGGACCTCTAAAGGTGATTTGTATGCAAATATAACCATAATAAAATGTGCGAGCAAATGTCTCTCTATTTACAGGGGTCTTGGCCTTCCCAGAACATAGGGACTGGGTAAGGAGGGACTGTGAGGAGCCCCTGTTCTACTCAAAGCTGATTCCTTGGAGATCTGCTTTGACCAGACTTGTCCTGAGAAATCGGACCTAATTCCCACACCATCCCTAAAAAGAACTCTTACAGGCACTGAGACTGATGATGTTTCACATCAGTCAAGACAGTGAGCTGTGGAGCTGCAGGAATTTTGATTTTCACTGCAGCTCTATCTCTTTCTAGCTGAGCATCTCTGGGCAGGTTACTCAGTTTCTTTGAACCTTGCTTTTCTCTTCTATAAAATGAAAAAAAAAATATATATCTTATTTTTAGGTTGTCATGAGGATTAAATATAAAAATACGCATCAATTTTCCATTACAGTGTCAGCATATAACCTGCTGTCAATAAATGAAATTTTTACAATTAAAAATTCCTGAAACCATGCAAGTCTGGTCCTGGAGCATTCCCTCTGGAGCCCTGGGGGGTCACCAGAATGATAAGAAGATTCTGCCGTACTTAGGAGCCAGGACTTCAGAAAGAACTTTGTGGCTTCTGCTTAATGAGACTCTCAATCAGTTTTCCTGTTACAGAAGTCAGACAAACTGATGGGTTGACTCTCTGATCTATTTTCAAAGATAGCTCCCTTGCTGGCAAGTGTTCAATTTACAAGAACGATTGCTCACTTCTCAGACATACTGCCTAGTCTCACCAGCATAGTGTTTCTCACAGTGGCTCATTTTTAAGTTTAATATTCCTGACACAATGCCCAAGTTGATCGTTGCCACGGAAAAATGAAGATAGATGAGTCTACACCATTTTACACTTCATATTTCTTTTAAGGGCCTTAGATGAATGTCAGCTGGGTGTGAAGATGTACTGTTCATCACTCTCCCAACTTACTCTTTAACTTTCTCCTCCCAAAATCTTAATTTTTGTTACCATCAAGGTTCAACAGGCCATGAAAAGACTCAGTACTATAAAAAGCCCACCTGATACCACTGTTAGTTACCACCAGCTTTCTTTCTTTTATGGAGAACCATTTGACTTTCCGCACTTACTGTTTTGTAAAATATGGAATTGGTTTTTTTTTGCATTTTAAAAAGCTCTGCTTAAACAGCTAATTTTGCAAGGTCTGGTGTGTGGCAGGAGGGGTGGGCTTGTCTTACCTCTGTCCACCTGTTAGCCAGTGTTCTTAGGGCCTGTGGAGTATTCTGTCTGCTCCACAGTTAGCAGAGGAATTTTGTTTAAGACAGGCCTCTTTCTTTCTTGTTGCTACCTGTGTGTTGGCAAAGTGGGTTCTTCTTGGGAGCATCTCCTTCCCTTGCTTTGGGCAATCTTCTTAGAGGAGCCTTCCTATCATGCAATACAGCTGGGCCTTCCCAGCTGTCGTCCATCTCCTGCCATACTTAATCCGGATCAGGTAGGCTCTGGCCTACTGTGTATTGGCCAGCAGCCTACACACAAGGAGGGATGGCACTAAGGGGCTGAAAAGCTGGAGATGGTTTTCATGGCAGCTCCAGATTTCTCCTTCTCATACATCCAGAAGCATACTCACATAAGAGACTGGAGCAAAACACATCTCAGAAAGCCTTCGTTATTTTCCATATATGACCTTAACTGTCCTGCCTCCAAGACTTTCCTCACGCTGTTGCCGTTGCCATTTCAATCTATCCAAACTCTAACTTCATGGCTAACTTTAAATCCCACTTCCTCCATGCAGCCTTCCTTGATTTTGCTTTCTTCCAGCTAAAGAGAAAGTGATCTCTTCCTCTTTAGAAATTCCACATGGCTTACATATAAGTCTTTAATCCATCTGGAGTTAATTTTTGTGTATGGCGAGAGATAGGGATTCAGTTTCATTCTTCTGCATATGGCTATCCTATTTTCCCAGCATCATTGATTGAATACGGTATCCTTTCCTCAGTGTATGTTTTTGTCTGTGTGTTTAAGATCAGTTGGTTGTTGCTATATTGCTTTATATAAAAATTCAGAAGAAAACCTAGGAAAAAGTATTCTTGACATTGGCTTAGACAAAGAATTTATGACTAAAACCCCAAAATAAACAAATGGGACTTAATTAAACTAAGAAGCTTCTGTACAGAAAAAGGAATAATCAACAGAGTAAACAGAAAACCTACAGAATGGGAAAATTATTTGCAAACTATGCATCCAACAAAGGACTAGTATCTACAATCTGCAAAGAACTCAAATAACTGAGCAAGAAAAAAAACAAATAAGCCCATTAATAAGTGGGCAAACAACATGAACAGACATTTTTTTAAAAGAAGATATACAAATGGCCAAGAAACATATGAATAAATGTTCAACATCACTAATCATCAGAAATGAAAATTAAAACCACAATGAGATACCACCTTATCCCAGTCAGAATGGCCATTACTAAGAAGTCAAAAAACAATATATGTTGGGGCAGATGTAATGAAAAGAGAACATTTATACATGCTTGGTGGGAATATGAATTAGTACAGCTTCTATGGAAAACAGTGTGGGGATTTCTCGAAGAACTAAAAGTAGATCTACCATTGATCCAGCAGTCCCACTACTGGGTATCTACCCAAAGGAAAAGAAGTCATTATGTCAAAAAGACACCTGCCCTCATATGTTTATCACCTCATTATTCACAATAGAAAAAGTATGGAATCAACCTAAGTGCCCACAAACTGATGAGAGAACAAAGAAAATGGGGTATATCTATACCATGGGATAATATTCAGCCATAAAAAAGAATGAAATAATATCTTTTGCAGCAACTTGGGTGGAACTGTAGGCTATCATTCCAAGTGAAGTAACTCAGGAATGGAAAATCAAATACTGCATGTTCTCATTTAAAAGTGGGAGCTAAACTATGGGTACACATGATCATACAGAGTGGGATAATAGACAGCAAAGACTTCAAAGTTGGGAGAGTGGGAGGACGGTGATTATCTATTGGATATAATGTACACTACTCAGGTGTTGGGTACACTAACAGCCCAGACCTGACTGCTATAAGATATATCTGTGTAACAACAACACTGCACTTGTACCCCCTAAATATATTGAAATAAAAAAAAGAATTTCACATGCCTTCTCTTTAATTGTCATTTGGAACTTCTTATTTCCTACCCTACTAGAACATAAACTCCTCTAGAGCAGGGTCTACTCAGGTGGGGCATCATATGGAAACGTTCTGGTGTCAGACATATCTGAATGAAAATCTTTGTTTTCTCACTTAAAGGCTTTGGAGAAGATGACTTACTAGGCCTTAATTTTCTCATTTGAAAAAAGAGAGATAATACTCAAATTATAGGTTTGTTATGAAGATTAAATTATGCAAAGCATCAAGTCCAGGGCTGGGGACCTAACAGGCATTTCATAAATTATAGGTATCATTATTACGTTAAAGCAGGGAAGCATATTTTGGAAAGTTCTTCCAAACAGCCAAGTGCTGAAACAAATAGAGTTTTTAGATAAGGTTAACTTGAATAACTCTTTCCTTGAGCATCCTAGCTAATCCTAGAGAAAAGGAATGTTAAAAATTATATGTGTTAGCTATAAAACACTTATATTAACAATTACTGTGGTGGGGTTGTGTGGTCCCATTGTATAAAGCACTTTTTAGATGTTTTAGAAGTAGTTTTCTTTATACTCCTTCTAACAATTTCATAAAGGACTACATAGAGATGCTTACACCATTTTATTGCACTGTGTTCGGTCCTGCGGAGTAAATTTTGTTTTGTGGAATTTGTTTTGCTGAGCTTTCCCCCCTCCCAAAATATTGTTTCCATTTTGGATGAAGGATATAAACAGTTCATAAATTACTTTGTTTCAGCTTTAGCATATCATTAAATATCAATTACATGATGCAAGAATTTATCTCAGCATAGATTATCAAGAAAGTACCACAGTATTTGTAAGTACTCATGTTGAAAAAAAGAGGAAGTGTAGCATATCCAGCTATCTTTCTCCTAGAAATCTTTAAAAATGTCAAATGCAAACACGAAAACAGAGAATTATCTTTTTTTCCCCTTCAGTTTGACTGTGGCTCACCTTTCTAGGTCCTGTGCTCTTTAGCTCAAACACATCCATTGTGTAATTGACTCTACGTCCATAGTGGTCAAACTGAACATTCCCTGTCAGCCCTTGAATTCGAACCTGAGAGAAAAAGAAAACCCACACATGTATTCGTTTGCCATTTCACTTATAGAAATCTCAAATTCATCTGCTAGGCTATGACTGCACAAGACTGTGGAACTATAGCCAGCTTACTGAAATGCCATTGGGTGTTTGAGCTGTTGGGATAGAATATGAAAGAGGAATATCAAAGGGATATATAAGCAAGTCTGCTATATACATAGAAGATGAGTATGTCTTATTTGTTTTTAATATTACAAAGTTTCCATTTTAACTAACAGAATTCCTCCTCAATTATAAAGTATTTTTATAGGAATGGAAATATGGTTTGTTTACAGTTACTTTTCAGTTTTATCTATAAATCTACATAATGAATTAAATAGCCTGGATACCTATGCCAGATCATATTTTCACCTCTCTACTATTAAAGTTAAGATATAAGAAGCTAAAGCATAGAAATACATTTTTGAAAATATTCAAATATATTTTATTCCAAATTTCCTGTTAATTCATTTTTATATTTTGAACTCATGGCATTTTGGAAGATTTAACCTGTAATATTAAAAAATATATATATATACATATATACACACCCTTATTTGAAAAATAGTGTCAGTATAACTATAAAAGACTATAATGAACTGATTATTTAATCCAAGGTTACAAAGCAATTTAAAGATCTACTTAGGTAGTCAGTCAACAGTTGTGTTTGCTAAATATTCTGGTTCTTTTGCATTCTGGGTCCAAGGTGGGCTTGTACTTCCTGAACCCCTCGTGGTTAGTTAGACCTATGCGACTCTTTATGACATCTGAGTTGTAAATAGACATGTCAAGTGCCACAGTATTTAACTGCCAATTCAAAATCTCCCCACAGCTATCTATTTCCCTTGGCAGCATCCAAGATGGTAGCTGCTCTGCCAGCCTGGATCCTTGAGTGACTACAAAGAGCAGAGTGTCCCTGCTAATCTAGCGTATGTCTGAATGAGCAAAGCTCCCTTGTTGTTTTAAACCACTGGGATTTGGGATTGTTTATTACCGCAGCATAACCTAATTTATCTGGACGCTGCATCCACATAACATATAAATAGCAAGATTCTACTCTGTATTCTATCTAGAAGTGTCTCAAAAATGATGAAGTCTTGATATATTAAAATAGCAATTGTTATATATATTTATGTTCAGTTAAATTAGTCTGTTTTCTTGAACATTCAACTTAAACAAGACCATGAAATACATTGAGCTTAAGTAAAACTGT
This sequence comes from Varecia variegata, assembly GCA_028533085.1. NCBI lineage: Eukaryota > Metazoa > Chordata > Mammalia > Primates > Lemuridae > Varecia > Varecia variegata. The sequence continues at coordinate 114,838,908 of CM052438.1, forward strand.
GAGTTACCTGTTTGAGTGTCCTTTCCATGTCAATTCCCTGGCCCCACGGAGCAGCAGGATTTGCCAGACAATCCCCAGCATTTCCTCTCCTCGAGATATCAATTTTCTGCCTTCTAAGATTTCGGAAAGTTTCGGCCATCACAAGGACTCCATCATAAGTTAGAGCAGAGGTGTACTAACCAAACGAAAATAATGATAGTGGCAAATGTTAAAATCTTATCAAGCACTGGGAATGGGGGCTCTGTGGGTTTATGACATACAGCACCATCCTGTTTTTAGTACAGTTAAATTACTGATAATTAATTGACTCTGGCTTCAGAAATTTCTATTCTTACTTTAATACGAACACTTTATGCCAACACTTACCATCCTGACTTAAAAAGGAGAATTCCCACTCTGAAAAATAAAAATTCTAATGGACAGTTTTTCCATCAGTTGGAAGAAGAAAGAGTTTTAGGTGAGGTCTTCCTATTGTGTCCACGTGTAGACAGCTAAAGTATAAAAGGCTAAGTGCAGTGTTGTTGCAGCCTGCCCTGAAGTCTGTTGCTGTGACTGAGCTTGAGCTATATATCTTTGTTCAGCCTCTCAGGAGCATGAATGGAACTGTTTATTGTTATTCAGATATATGATGCCAAAAATAACATCTACTTATTCAACAAATGTGTGTGCACCAGTCACTGTGCTAAACAGGAATGGGTATTGTTATACTCAATGAGTGTGCTCAGGAAGGTTAAGTCATTTCTTTAAGTTTCCAATATAACCTAGGATCAAAGTGGGGATATGTAGTATAGACCCTGCATTCTGATGAACACCTCATGCTTCTCTTTGGGAAAAGAGGGAGCCCCCAAGAAAAGATTATTAAGGTTAGGAGAGGAAGTGAGGAAAGACTGAGGTGAAAATGTAACTTGTTTAAGCTGAAAATAAAAAGAACAGGGCATCACTTTTGACTGAGTTTGATTAGAGAATTACTAAACACATGGCAATAGAGCTCAATTTTCTTGAAGCATGGCAGAGCAGCAAATACTAGTCATGACAAAAACTACATTATCTCTTTCAGAAATTCCATATGGTCAATTCCATATGATTAACACAGTCAATGCCTGTACCAGCAGTAGGTTTATGCTGTGGAAAGTGGAAAATGATCTCCTTGATTTTCTGCTTATAAATGAAAAATCATTTGAAATTCCTGTTGTAGACATAAACTTAGGTAGCATGAACATTAGGCATAGCAGCCAGCATTCCAGGGAAGAGAAAAACTATTTTATCCAGGGAATGGATAAAATAAGGAATATTAATTCTAACAAAGAAATTTTTAGTAGTATAGGACCTAATTAAAATGCTTGTATTAGAAGGATTTAGAAAAACCATGCAAATTAAGAGCTTTGCTATATATCCCTCCAGGGACATGCCAGAACAGTCTTAAGGACAGGCATGCCACCTCACAGTTGGGATGGGGTAGCTGAGGGAAATTAAGGTGGTTAAGCAAAGTCCTACACCAAAATTGATCATACCTCCTCCCCTGCCTGAACCAATACATCTTTGAGTAGAGAAAGCCATCAAATCATCTTTTTGTAAGGCAAGAAAATAAAAACAAGAAATAAAGTGAAAGTCACTAAAGGCATAAAGGGCAAAAGGAAAACGCAATGCTGGTATTTCAAGACCAAGAGAGGAGAAAAGAAAAATATTGCTGTTTTTTCAATAGAGAGAAAGAGATGGCACCAAAAAGCAAATGCACTTGCTGTGTTTCTTAAAAAGTCCATCCATTTTTATAGAATAAGTGAACTAGATAAAAGAACACATCACACAGTGCAGTACAGAGCAAAGCAGACATTCAGCCAGAGCGGCAAAGGCCTGGAATTTGACAGGTCATAGAGCTGATGGATGGAAAGAATTAATAGTTTAAACCAGTTTTACCTTTTCAAAGGATGTAATTCTTTTCCATGTGTCTTACTGTGCTACAGTCCAGGGAGCCATATTTATGGGCACACAACTTCTAAATGGCATCTAGAAAATTCTTATTAAACATTTCACTTTGGGGCAGGGCAAATAGTGGCCTAGAGTTACTTAGTGCTGTGACCCAGTGATCAGAATGGTGGAATGAGTTCTGTTTAGCAAGGTTTGTAGATAACAAGACAGAGTTGCTCAGAATCATAGTGCAGTGGGAAGAGTATGGGCTTAGAGAAGAAAGAGCTGGGATGAATTCTAATTCTGCTACTCGTAGGCTCGTGGGGTTGTGGAGCACATTCTTCAGCTATGAAGCACGGAACAGAGTGAAACCAAATAAAACAAGATGACAATGACTATCTCCTGTGGTCATTATGAGGATGAAACTTCCTATCGTATCTGAGAGCTCATTGAAAATGTACCAGACACTGGTTAGAAATCACGAGAACTACAAAGGTGACTAGTAGTAATAGATGGTTGCTGCCCCAGAGGAGTTTGTAGAAGTGAACCATTAAAGTATACAAAATAATTATGGTACATCCTTGAGAATGACACAATCAAATATTACGGAGAGTACAAAGGAGAAAGGAATCATATTTACTGGAAAAATAAGAAAAAGTTTTATATAGAGAGTGGAATTTCAGATAAAGCCTTGAAAAATGGGTGGATCTGGTCAGGTGGAAGAGAAGGAGGAGGACACAGCGACTAATAAGGAGTGGAAGAACGTAGGGCAGCTCAGTTTAGCTGGAGGATTGGAAAGCGGGCAGCGGGTCATGATGCCATCGGAAAGACTTGTTTGGCCTATACCATGGGAGATCTTTATTCCAGAAGGTTTCTTTTTTCAAAAACAGAGTAGTGACAAGATGAGAAATCACGCTTTTAATCCTGATTGAAATACTAAACAATTAAAGGACAATTTAATTAATTACAACCAAACATCATTATTTGTTGATTCTATATTTTTGAATTTTCTGAGTTGCTAACATTTATTTGTGACCCCCCCAAATCAATACTCATGGCACTTTTCAGTTTATTTGTGAATATGTGGAGTGGTAAAAATTTGGAGTCATCCAACATTCAAGGTCCCAGCTGCAGCTGAACAAGGAAACACTGTTTTCTTGTTTCTGCTTTCATACAAGTGTCCTTTTTGTGGGCTATTTAGTGCCATGTTTTCTGCAGTTTTGTGCTTTTTTGCTGACGATTTCACTGTTTAAAATGGCCTGAAAGCACAGTGTTGAAGGAAGTGCTGTCTAGTGTTCCTAAGCGCAAGAAGGCTGTGATGTGCCTTATGGAGAAAATATGCATGTTAAATAAGCTTCATTCAGGCGTGAGTCACAGTGATGCTGGCCATGAGTTCAACGTTAATGAACCAACAATATATTAAGTAAGGTTTCTTAAAACAGTAACACATATAAAACAAGGTTATGTATTAATCGGTTGACAAAAAGTCTGTAACAAGAGGCTGGCACAGCATAACCCTATGTTTCCCCTAGAGTAATAGTTGAATATATGCTCATTCAGTATTTGAAGAGACTTTATAGAATATAACTGCCATGAATAATCAGAATTAACTGTACTGTATATATTTATTAAATGGTCACCCAGTGCCTAACATCATGCCAAGAGGTGTGAATAATGAGAGAATTATATATATTTTTATACAACAAAGAGTCCAAAGCTGTAGCATAAACAAGTCTAGTTGGAGATTGTCAAATAGGAGACATTAAAATGATTCTGTCCTGGATATTCCATGAATCTGATCCCTGACTCAAGGATAGCCAATTAACAATTCCATTTACTATCTTGCATGTATTCATCTGTAAAATCAGAGGGTTGGACCACAGTGCTTGGCAAATAGTGGACATCCAATAAATGCTCTGTTTCGAAAACCCATAATTCTATAGTATAGTGAAGATGGTATGGCTAGATAGCCAACTTCCAATATCACAAAGGGGAAATTGACATAACCGGTAGGAAAAAATGTTATAATTAGGAACTGGAAGAGTCGAGACTCTCTACCTCTAGATCTTAGTTTTTCTAGGCTTGAATTTTCAAATTACATATTAAAACTTTTTATTGGAATACACTCATTCAGTGAGAGATAAGTAAATGTTGATGATGACGATGATGATGATGATGCCTTATTAGGTAGGAGCTCAAAACCACTAAGCTGGAGTTTAAGAAACATTATGCCATAATTTACATGATGTCTAAGAAAGTCATCTATCTTTTGAGGTGAGAAAAAATGTACTTGTAATCAGAAATTTGCCAGCATTTTTTGCAAATATTAATAACATACTTTTGCAATGTTGTCAGAAAAAAATCAAACAACTTGATGTTTTAACTTTAAATTGAAAGAGAAATTTTACAGAAGCTTGCACATTTTACATTTCTACCAATTTCCCGATTTACCTACTCATTATAAATCACTTTGCATATACAGTTTTCATCCAGGTAGAAAAGTTACCGATGGAAATATTTAATTAACAAGAATTTTTTAAAAACATACAATTTCTTCAAGGAAATTCATATGTAAACTATTATAATAATAATAGTAAACTGAGCTAATGTGTAACAACTTTACTCCTAAATATAGAAATTTAGAAATGATTAGGGGCTTGTACCATACCATTATAATGACAAAATGCTTCTTTCCCAAGCCAGAGATGGTGATTTATGACAAAATGTTAATGCAAGAACTGCATAATGAACTTTCTATCTTAACATTTTAAAATATCAGCAATACATTAGATAAAAACAAATACCTTTGGAGGAGTCTCAGATCCTGGATACTCTCTTTGATCTAGTTTTTTCCAGCGATCCATTAGTTTGGTAACCATAGGCGTATTAAAATCTACCAACTGGAATCCCGTAACATTGGCTCCACCGTGTATAAACCTCTCAAGGGAAATATCCTTGAATCCCTATAAAAATCGATATAAAAGATTGTTAAATTTATTTCATTACTATACAATTCAGCTCTTCAATAGAAACATGAATTAATGACCAATATGTACATCCAAATAGATTTCTAATAAAAAATGGCTAAAAAGAGGTGGAAAGTCTAATTATGTCGATTTGGCTGTTAAGTTCTGTAATTCAAAATCCAATAGACAAGACAAGGATATAAATATTTTTAGTTCAGTTCAACTCGAGTATTTCTGGGATGCCTCTGAATGCCATTTATGAAGTATGAAGGGAGATATAGGAAACAAATATGATAGCATTGAAACTCTCCTTGTTAAGGACATAATTTCCCTCTGATGTAGATATGTACAGACGTGTACTATATGAAGGTAATATCAAGGTATTATGGTACTCTGAGTCTGTGATGAATGAGACCATTTTAAGGGGTTTTTGTTTAATTACAAAGTGGTTTAAAAGCAGACAGAGCCGGTAATTTGAACCAGAGAGGGTCAAAGCTTTGATTACATTAATCACTACAGCCCTTAGAGTCCTGAGAAATGGTAGTGCAAGAAAAGAGAGCAAGATGGGCCATTCATGGACTTCTGTGTGGTGTAAAAAAAAAAAAAGGTGTCTACTAGGTGAAGTGAAGAAGCTGTGAGGGAAGAGTATCATCTCTTTTGGCCTGGAGGTAGTTATCTAGGTTTCAAAAGTTCTAAAAAGTCCTTCCTTCTTTCCTTCCTTCCTTCCTTCCTTTCTTCTGTCTATCATCTACCTGTTCATCTATTATCCATCTATCTATAACTACCTATTATCTATTTATCTGTTATCTGTCTATATCTATATGTCTCTTATCTATTAACTATTTATCTATCCATCCATCTATGTTTGTCTATCATCTATGTATCTATCTATTGCTTTTTAGCTGACCCCTTTTTTTCCACTCAGTACTTAAGGTGTCTTACAAAACTACACACTCAACGCAAAGTGTAAAACAAGTAAACAATTGCAAGAAGAGGCCAAAAAGCATATTAAGGAAGTAAATTAATAAAGGCAAAGGTATTAGGTCAGAGAAAAGTAAAACACATACATACATACACACATGTGTTTGTAGAAAATGTAATTGAGTCTTTTGTTTGTTTGTTTGTTTTCTCTTTGTATTTAGTACAGCTCTTTTGAAAATGTGAATATCCTTCAATTTTGCTGAAGGAATTAAGGAAAATTGTTTTGTCTATCCTGTTGGTGGAAGTAAAATCCATACAAGTAACCCTGCAGTTAGAGTAGGAAGCAATGGGGACTTGGGGTGGCCCATCATGCATGCACTGTGGCCATACTTTTGGAAACTTGTGTCCTTCCTTCCTTCCTTCCTTCCTTCCTTCCTTCCTTCCTTCCTTCCTTCCTTCCTTCCTTCCTTCCTTCCTTCCTTCCTTTTCTCTCTTTCTCTCTCTCTCTTCTCTCTCCTCCTCCTTTCTCCACTCCCTTTGCCTCCTCCTCCTCCTCCTCTTACTTTATAATGTTATAATGAAGGAGATTGTCTTCCTAGCCAACATCTCTGCATTGCCGTTTGGCTACCTAAGAAAAAACAGACAAGTCTATTGGCACTTGAGCAAAATTGCTGTTCAGAGACCCAGGTATATGAGCTAGTAGCTAATAAGGATGCTGAGTTTATTGTGTGCCAGGCACTGTGCTAAGCACATTACACAGGTTATCTATCTAGTTCGTTTCTCACAAGGTTATGAGTTAGATCCTCTTATTAGCCTTTTCCTACAGATAAGAAAACTGAGGTTCATCAGGGTCAAGCAAAACTATTCAAAGCCACCCAGCAAATATATGGTGCAGCCAAGACTCCAGTCAGGCAAATTGACTCCTGAGTTTGCCTTTTTCACCTTAGCCTCCTGAATATTTTTACAAAGAGGCCTGTGTTTTTAATTTTATTAATTATCATAGTGTCTGTAGGAAGGGCAAGGTGATACTGTACACGAAAAGGCCCAGGCTTTGAATCCCATCTCTGTTACTTTCTAACCTTATGTTTCCCACATGCAAAATGAGAATGATAATGCTAAAGTATCTAGCACATTTGGTTTGAATTCAGTAAATGATCACTATTATTAATTAAGTCACTCAACAAGTATTTATTTCATGCCCATTATGTGCCAGCTAATTTGACAGCTCATCAGTAACATTCTCATTTCATTGATGAAGAAACTAGACACCAGAAAGTAAATCTATGCTTCTTAAATGGGAAAAACACTGTCCATCAATCTCTAGCTAGTAAAATGTCAGTTGAACATTTGTTTGCTTCTACTAGACTATAGGGCAGACCCACAGGCAGTCAAATAATTCCAATGTTTTCTAAAAGCCACAGTAATTCAACTATTGCATTAGTTGCTAATTGATGACATTATTATTTTCTTTCAGCCATGAATGAAATAGAAGGTCTGCCAAGCCTTCTTTCATAGTGTTATCCACAGCTGCAAGATAAACAGGCAAATCTGCAGCCTTCAGAAAAATCATCTGAGGCAAAGTCTAGTTGATAAATAATAGTCCACATTTCTCTGATTCCATCCTGCTGAAGGTAAAGGAGAAAATTATCATGTCTGATTATAAACCCCTTTCAGTTATGCTTTGAATGAATGGTGTGTGGCTCAGTTTATTTTAGCTATGTCTGTTTGAGTACAGGCAATATTTTTCCTTTCATACATTTTCTTATAATTTTATATAGAAAATCGATAGGATCTAGACTGTGAAGCAGTTTTCTTAGAAACAGTTACTTTGGTGGCCATTTAGATTTCAGTTTTATCCAAAAAATATCATGGACTGATAGTTCTAGGGCAACATTGTAATAAAATTGATTACTTCACAGTCGGGGATGGATCAGTGGTTAAGTAACTAAGTAACTAATGTTCCTGAGGGTGGGGGGAAATGAGGGGAAAGGCTTTCTACTTGTGAAACTGGGCTACTATCTTGCTTGGATTTCACAATGGTTAATGACCCCTTTCCAGATTAACTTCCAACTTGGTTTTCCTTTTAATTTCCATTTGCAGTTCATACATCCTCTGGGGGAAAAGGACATGTTTGAAATTGTAGGTATCAGATATCCTGATGACTATGTAAATTAATGTCTATCACATCATTGATGTTTAATGAATTAAGTTGTATCTAATTCAGAAAATATTTCTGCTGTGTTTTGCATTTCAGGTCCTTAGGTTGACTAAATTATATCAAGACAGCCCTGGTGCAGTTAACAGAAGTAACATCAAATAGCATGGGGAGAATCTATTGTATTGATTTTTCCATTCTATTTAATGGTAAAAATCTTAGTTTTTAAAGAAATTGACTTAAAGTATGCACTTTTTTTTTGAGACAGAGTCTTGCTCTGTTGCCCTGGGTAGAGCGCAGTGGCATCATCATAGCTCACTGCAAACTCAAACTCCTGAGCTCAAGTGGTCCTACTGACTCAGCCTCCTGAGTAGCTGGGACTACAGGCATGTGCCACAATGTCCAGCTAATTTTTCTATTTTTAGTAGAGATGAGGTCTCGCTCTTGCTTAGGCTGGTCTCAGACTTCTGAGCTCAAGCAATCCTCCTGCCTTGGAGTCCCAGAGTGCTAGGATTACAGGTGTGTCCTTGCGTCCAGCCAAGTATGCACTTTTGATGCACATGTAGATAGATAGTAGAGTCAGACATGCTCAATGCAGAAAAGTTGAACAACAGAGGAAACACAAAGGAAAAAGTAACACAATTTTACCAAGTTGATGGAATCTTAATTGGGGTCACTGCACTTGAATAAAAACATGTTAGACTGCAAATTTTGGGAATCATGTCTAGTCTCCACTCTGAAACTAACCTAAATGTAGACAAGTCACCTTGCTCATTATATCATAAATTCTTTACCTTTTGAATGAGGTGTGAAGGCTGTGTGTGTGTGGTGTGGTGTGGGATAGGTAAGGAATAGATTCAGTTCATTTTAAATTATATATCCTGAACAGTTTAAAATTTTATACTTCTTTATGATAGAGCCAGATGTTTTCCTAGGTACAAACTGAATACATTTTAAAAAATTAAAAATATAAATGAGAAAAAGATTCTAAGAATATCCCTGGCAGGAGGAACAAATGACAACAGCCCCTGGTTGCTATTGGTAGCCGTATTTAAATGATCTGACTGCTGGAGGAAGAATATGTGTCTAAGGCTAGATTCCCCTTAAGGGTAGTGTGGGAAAAACTTAAATGAATGGTCACTTGGTGGCATTACTGCTACTTACAAGTTGTTTATTTATTCTTTGCAACCAGATAGGCCAGATCTTCAAACCTGTCTTTGTGATTTAAAATCTGTGTGATCTTGGGTAAATTACTCTGAGCCTCATTTTCCAACATATAAAATAAGCGTCTATCTTTAAGGACGAATTAAAACAATTTATGGTAACAAAACAAATATAATGACATAAGCTGGGTGCTAGAGAGTAAGCAGAAGTTCAACAGATAAAGAGTAAGGATAAAGACACTTTTATATGTTAAAAAAAAAAAAAAAAAAGAAAGACATTGTTCCTGCCCTCAGTGAACTTGCAGCGTGCTAATGTCCTATTTGCAGCTGTGCCATAGGATGTTGGACAGTATCTGCTACAGAGGAGGTGTAAAATAATAATTTGATGAATGAAAAAAAAATGAATGAATTCTACACTATTGTTACATAGGGTGGTTTGTGAACCCAGAAGAGGGACTATCAGAGCGGATATTTAGGGACGGCTTTCTGGAAGAAATGACAGTGACTACTGATTAGGATTGGATGGGGTAAATGCCTCCTTGTTGTGATGACAGCTTAAGCTAAAGCTGTGAAGAAGAAAGCAAAAGTAGGTGTCTGGGAATTAGTTCGGTTTGCAGAAGGGACATGTGGGGTGGAGTAGGAAAGAAATTCTGGGGTTAAGTAGGGGTAAAATCTTAAAGGGCTTTGCACATCGAATTCAATGGTGTAAATACTTATCCTAAAGGATTTAAGCAGACTAGGGCTTGGGTTTTGAATGCTTACTCTGCTAGAAGGTGGTAAAAACTGGGGCAATGACTCAGAGCTGGGACAGTATGTCATTTTGAGAGAAATGCAAGTTCTGTGGAGAACTGAGACAAGAATTAGGTAGAGCCGGAAAACCCACAAAGAATTTGGTCATGAAAGGTCTGGTGTCTTTTACTGTATTTGCAGCCTGGAGCCAAAGAAAAAATTTAAGCAGGGAAATGATATAATCGTACTTATCTTCAAAAAATAACTGGCAGCAAAGTGAAAAAATAACTGGAAAAGAAAAAGTCTAGGGGCAAAGTAGGGAAGCGATTTTCTTCTTAAATCCCTGAAAGACACACCACAATGAACCAACAGACAGATGAAGTTTTCCTGCCTCTAAGTCTCTCAGAAATTTCTAGAACAGAGCTTAATCTATTGGAGATACCATGTGCTTTCACCAGTACTGCTAGATGATGTGCTTGTCTAAATGAAAAATACATGCACGCACATACAATGCACATACAGGACTTAGAAAAGAAAAAGATTTCAGCAACCTTTTATGTCTTATAAGTTTTACTCATACTTTATATGAAATTGTTAATGATAGCGGTAGTGATAATTACAGAGAAATTTCAAGAATCAGAGAGGGGCATGCCCATTCATTCAGATATCAGGCATAGCTCATGCTATTCAGATGGAGTTAGTAACTCCCTGTGGTCCCTGTTGAACCCTCTGCAGTGTGAGGCTAGAGTACTGAGGGAGAGGATTCTCACTTCTTTTGCCCTGGCTGGAGGTAAGATGCCAGCACACTGCATTAGCTGCAAAGGCTAAGAAGATCAGTGAGACATGGAAAACATCAATCTATTCCCATTTCATCAGGATAGAATGATGCATGAGATGGAATGGCAGTTAACTGAAAAATTAAAGTTCAACTTACAGATTATGACAAGACTATTTTAAATAATGCCAAAGAGTATTCACAACCTATTTGTATCTTTACTCATAAACAAATTGAATATTATTTTATTTAAATACATGGATTCTTCCTTCTGTATTTCAGCCAAAGAATTTAGTGACCACTAGAAAGCCACTATTTCTGTAACATTCCTTACTTTGTTTCTTGGTTTAGAGGATTATCCTTTTAAAAGAATCTAACGAATACCTGCATTTAAACTCAGCTTCTCCAGGGAGTTAACCTTGTTTAAATAAGGGAGTTCCTTGACTTTTACAAAAATGCATGCTTATAAATTCATGGTACAATTCAATGCATCACATATTGATGTCTGCTTAGCTTCATTCTTCTCTTTTTGGTAAATATGGGTTGGACTTCATACCTTCTGCTTTGGTTTTCAACATTGTGTCTGCAGAGTATTTTAAATCAGGAATATTTGTAGCCACCCAGTAACCAGTAAGAATTGTTACAAATGCCATGGAATCAGCCTTGATGAGTTGGTTAAGTACCAGTTCCTTGTTTATTGTAAATTGTAATCATAAATTATAAATGGAATTTTCTCAATTTAATGTTAGAATATTTATTGCTAGTATACAGAAATATCATAGATTTTTATATATTGATCTTGCATCGTGCAACCCTGCTGAACTCATTAGTTCTATAATATTTTTTTGATTCTGTAGGACTTCTTATATATAAAATATTCTTCTTTCTCAATCTAGATGCCTTTTATTTATTTTTCTTGCCTGACTGCCCCTGCTAGAACCTTCAGTACAAGGTTCGATAGAAGTGGTGAGAGGGGACAGCCTTATCTTTTTCCTGATGTTAGGGGAAAATCATTCAGTCTTTCAACATTAAGTACAACGTTAATGTAATTTTTCATTCTGATTCTAGATTGACTTCACAGTTGGGAATCCAATGCACATAGTTCTCAATAAATAGCTGCTGATTGGCTCAATGAAACAAAAACCACTCTGGTGTTATAAGTAACAGTCCTTTAGGGATAAATGAACATGTCAACAGAATCCATATTAATACACTATATTATAATGCAGAGATGTGCAAGTCACTGGCCTAATCATGTGTAACAAAGATATCAACTACATATGATAAAGGCTTGCTTATTTTGAGTGAGAGTGATAGTTCTATTTTCTACTACAGGCAAAATGTTTTTCTATTTCATACGTTCATACTTTAGATAACATTTATGTTGCCATCTACTAGGGCTGTTTATGACAGGCTGTGATACCCATTAGGGTGTTATAAATATTAATGCTTCCCATTTTGTATTGGTTTATTTATTTTAGTTGCCAATGTCAGAAATTCATTTCTGGAATGATAGTTTATATATAACATATTGATTTTTTCCCCCTTGGATTCTATTGTTTGTAAGGATAAGTGTCAAAACCTTGCATTTGATATAAAAGTGATTAATTATAATCTCATTGTACAATGCCATTGTGAATACAGACATCCCATAATCATAAGGTATTTTTTCTCGTAGTGATTAATACCAGAATATATTTGCTTTAGATTTGTATTTTTATAAAAATATTAATATTAAAACACCCACACTGTGGGCCTTCTAAAAGCAATGGAAAAGACAAATCAAAATTTTCCAGATAGTCCATTAAGTTGCAAAATTATACTTTATCTAAAAAACACAATACAATAATGGTTCACAATATATTGCTGTATCTCATATCTCAGTTCCACAGTGAAACCTAGGTCACTAAAGACTGAAAATTCCTGTCTCAAAGTGTGGTGGTCCACTTGCCACGTGGAAAGAGTGGATAGATCTGAACCTCTTTTGCATCCTTTGGCTCCTTTCCTGCTTCAAGCACTAGATATTCATCAAAGAAATGTATAGTGGGAATAGACAGAAAAAGGAGAAAACATTCTTAACTTCTGTAGGATAAACCATTTTGGGGACCAAGCCCTTAGGGCAGATGGTACTCTAATAAAGCAAGAGAAGATGACCCTCCCTCGAGCTGGTGTCTGCCCTACACTGCAGGTTAACAAGAGACATTTAGTGAGCCTTGCCAAGAAATGTAAAAGGACTTGTCTCAAGCCTTTAAGGATTTCATAAAAATGCACGTATCTTATTTGTTCACCATTGGTATATAATATGTGAAAAGTTGACATAATTTAAAAATAAATTTGGATTACTCCCATTCAAAAAACTTGCTTATATAGCCATTAAATACTGTTATTCTTAAAACTGGAAAACATAGGTCATCAGTTTAGATCATTCTTGTAATATCCAAATATTGCCAATCTTTATCCATAGAGTAGCATTTATCATTTAGATAGAGAAAAAAGACATTTAATTTGATAAGTGATATCATAGCAAAGTAACCATTATAATTAGTTTTAAAGGTCTCTTTGGCAGATACCAAGCCAATCTGCATAAAAATATATTGAATTCTACATTAGAAAGATAATGATCATTGTAATAAAATAACCTATGTGTTAGAAAAGCTTAGTAAGTAATGTAGACTAACCATTTATTGAAGCTTTATTTTAAGGTACAGCTAAAATAATCTAGAATGCTTGAGCAATTCTTATGAAAAGTAGAAAATAAAGAGTTCTTACCAAGTTCGCAATGATATAATGGTATCCTTTAACATGCTTTCCAACACTTACAATCTGTGAAGACATAAGCAAATGAGAGAAAATCAATTTAACTTTACTGAAAGATTATTTTTTTAAAAAATAAAATATTAACTATTCTAGCATAATTCCATGAGGAATCATGATGGGAAAATGATATAGTTTTCCTTATCAAAATCATGTATTCTAATTAGAGGAATTTTATAAGCCATACTTAAAATAAATGGTAAAAATATCACTTTTATTCAGTCATACTCTATAAATGACCAATTTATTTCACTACATCTTGTTTAGAAAATTAGTATGTTATAATCTCCTCAAAGAGAATGACAATGCTATGACCCAACCAACTATTTACACACATTTCTCAAGAGAACACATTAACATAGAAACTTACAATGATTTTGGTCCAAAAAATTTAGACGTATTTAATTTATTGATAATTTACAGAAATGCAAGAGAGACTGTTAGATGTCTTCAAAGGGTAAGAATTATCACCCATAAGTAGATTGGATAGTTGTCCTGAGCAGCAAGGTTTTTCTAAGGCACAATCTTTGTTTTAGGTACCTCTGATACCAGAGAATACTCAGTTAATTCTCATCTGCATATGGATATGGCAGTATTTTATTATAATAACAAGAAAAAGGAAAAACAACATCAAGAACTCTTCTCTCTGTTAGATCCATTTTTTTCTGAGAATGTTCTTAGGAATGTTAGAGCATTAAAAACTCAAAAAATTTAAGAAAAGGAAATACCAGGGATTTTTAAAAAGTACAACTTTATTTCTGCATAAGAGATTAAAACTCCTATTCTCTGAAAAACTGAAAATTCCTTCAATAAGGGAAAATCTAATTGTGGTGACTAATGAGCAGCTTTGTATCCTTGTTGGTGTCTTCAATGGTAACAATGCAATCCACGATTTCATATACTTTCACTACCAAAGACAAAAATTAAATTGTTTTTAGCATTTTAATATCCCCTAAAAACATTTCTTTGCAATTGAGTGACTTGTATATGAAATACAAAAAGACCCTTTTAAAACCAAAACATATGAGTCATGCCTGAAAGCAGAATTTTGTATACATGGCTATTTGTGATACAAAATTCATGCTTATCTCATTTTTCCTTTTGATTACACCTGAGACCTTTTTTTTGCCTTTAAATTTCTGTAGTTTTAGTACAATTAGTTTAAATTTTTACTTTTTAATTAATTTTTGTTTATATCGTTCATGACTTGTTGTACTTCCTGATCATGAGGACTGATTGCTCTTCAACAATTCTGGGAAACTCTCAGTCAAGCCAGTATCCCTTAAGATATCCCACCAAAGATGTTTTGTGTTGGCTTTTAACAGATACTGCAATGTTAGTATCACTGGCTGGGGCCACTTTCATGATATTTCTCAGCTTCTAGATTCCCAGACCACAGTGTGTAGTGTGAATTGAAAATGCAATCTGTCTTAAGAACAAGGCTGTGATGACAAATTCTCAGGGACAATATTTTCCTCACTACACTGAGCCTAGGCCAAGACAGAAAACACTTAGTTGACTCCCTAATCTTATAGGTGACAGATTTTTTTTTTTTTTACTATACTCTGTTATTGGGCTGTTGCCCTTCAGTGGTCTGGCTTTGTAAGGCATCTAAGGTCTAATTTATTGCCTTGATTGAGCCCAAAGCTCCTGTTCTTGGGCATACATTAAATCCCCAACTGGGCTACCCAATCTGGCAACTTCCTTCATCACAGCAGCCTGTCATTCTTGGCCCCTGAAGATTTTCTTTACTTTCTTGGAAGTTTGGCTAGGTATTTGTAACATTTTACAGAACATTTCTCTATATTTTATATTGCTAGACTTACCTAGTCCACAATTTATCTAAAACCGTATTTCCCTATAGAATCTTATCATGAAGATGAAGACAAACAATAAATAGATGGGATTATAAAGTTCCCTAAAGAAACAGCCTAATTAGTGGGCATATTGGGTAATCCAGACCTGAGTGATTTAACATGGGCTGAACAGGCTGGAGCCAATTTATTCTCTGGGAATCTCAGGTACAGCTTGTGCAGAAGACAGTGATCGGGGGACACTCAATTGTTGGTACTCAGCCGGGAGACCACATACTCTATTTATTGAGTCTACTACAGATTCCTGCTATTTGGCTCCAGCAGGGACTGTTGCCACTCAGCAATCCGTCATTTATCTCTTGCTGATTCACTATAACTTTCTCTGGTGTGGCTGTTTAAGCCTTTTGGCACTCTCTCTAAGCCCCCATACTCACCCCACCTCTTCTTTCTTAACACCCTCAGCTTGTCATTTCTGTGTGACTACGGTCAAAACCCTGTGCCAGTTTTATAAAAAAATTCATTGTAAGGTACAAATACTTGTAAATGTTAAAAAGATGTGGAACTAGTGGAAATTCTGCACTGGGTGTGTCTCCATAAATTAATCACTGTCAGTTCTAGATTGTCTAGCAAAGAATTATAATAAATTAAAACCTATACATTTTCAAAGGGTGAGGAACTGAAAACCACAAGGAACGAAAAGGGAAAAAAATCCTGGCACAAAAGGTCTTGCAGAGCTCGACATGCACCAACATTCTGGGGACCAAGGGCCCTGGGGAGCAGGGATCTGGAGATTTATTTGCCTGGCGGGGTAACACTAGAGAGATCACCATCTTTACTGAGCCAGATCCTGGCTGGGAGGATGCAAATGTACTGCACAAACTGCTGTGAAGGTCTCATTGCCTCTGAACGGTAGAAAATTCACCCACCACCCCAACCTGGGGTGGCCATGGTGTCAAGCCAGCTCTTGGTTCCTCTGCCAAGCATCCACCACTAGGTGGAAGTTTCTTTGTGAAAAAATCCAATTTGCACTCCATAGAATAGTGTCCTGGAAACAGTGTTGTTTAAGTTATTTTTAAATAACTGTGCAAAACTGATAATGTCATGGTTGTGGTTTTACATGGCTTTCATCACCTCAACCAAAGTGAAGAATACCTTATGTTAAAAAATAAATTTGAGTGACTTGACTTTGGATGTAGACCAAATTTTTTGTCTCTATGTATTTGATGTTATTCTTTTATAAATAGGGAAAAGAACAGTTTGAGATGAAAGATATGAATATAAAATAGCACTGCCTTCATAAAAGTGCAATCGGCCGAGTTGTCATGGAAAAACAATGCCTACAGTGAGTACTTGGTTATAAAAAGTAATTATGTCATTTCATAATGACAGAAAAATGTACAGGCAGGGAATCTGCATCTTTTATATTTTTAACAGAAAACAGATGTAACTAGGCAAAGACTAATGATCAAATGTCTGCTTAGAGTTCTGTAGAATAGGTTAGGAAGGATAAACAAGTTACATTGATCGTCCACTCTCAAAGGAGCTCATCCTTACAAGAATAAAATACTACGAGAAGTGACTAATTGATTCCTTTAATTACTTTTTCTTGTTTGTTTTTTAAGAAACAAACAGTTGTTTGGGAATATCCATGGTTCTGGTCAAATAATTAAGTTCTAAAATCAGGCCTATGCATATTAATAAGGTAAATGCCAGGTGCAAACACTGAAATTGTTTTACTAACAAGTTATGGCAAAACCAATCTTTAAGAATGCAACTTCTAAATCTTTATTCATTGATTGAAGTTCAAGAAAAATGAATCCAGGATACTTCTCCATCTTGATTCCACTTTTCAATTCAATTTAGTTCAACAAATGTCAATGGAGTGCTTCTCACCTATAAGATTAAGGCCAGGAGATTCAAGGATTATGAAGATAACTGAGTCAGTACTGCTGTTACAAGGATGTTTATTATTTCATATGGGGAAGAGACTCAGACAGAAACGACTGAAAAACAGAGCAGAATAAGAGGAGTAAAATGGGTTTCAAGGAGAAGTGGTATCAATTGCTTGCGAAAACATGGCAGATTTTAAGAATGAATAGACACTAAGGCTGGGCGCGGTGGCTCACGCCTGTAATCCTAGCACTCTGGGAGGCCGAGGCGGGCGGATCGCTTGAGGTCAGGAGTTCGAGACCAGCCTGAGCAAGAGCGAGACCCCGTCTCTACTAAAAATAGAAAGAAATTATCTGGCCAGCTAAAAATATATATAGAAAAAAAATTAACCAGCCATGGTGGCGCATGCCTATAGTCCCAGCTACTCGGGAGGCTGAGGCAGGACGATTGCTTGAGCCCAGGAGTTTGAGGTTGCTGTGAGCTAGGCTGATGCCATGGCACTCTAGCCTGGGCAACAAAGTGAGACTCTGTCTCAAAAAAAAAAAAAAAAAAAAAAAAAGAATGAATAGACACTAAATAAATATTGATTGAATGGATGAGTAAAGAAGTTAACGAGGACATAAATGGCACAAACACTAGTATATTAAGGTCAATTTGAGACTTGCAAATGAATGAAATGTTGGCCTTCAATGTATAATCAGATTTTATGTTAATTCTTTATGTACCAATGGTTTTTAAAGTACTCAGGGATCCTTCTGTTGTTGCATATTACCTCACACTACTACTACGAAGCTGCAATCGTTCTATTGAATACTATCTTCTAGCTAAAGACATGCAATGATACACTAGAGTGTGAATAATTTTGGTTTCTCTTTTAATTTATAAGTCAGCTGGAAATTCCTTTCCCAGTTGTTATCATGTTCCAGAGAATTCAGTGACATGGAAAAAACTGTCACAGTAGGTGGTGTTCAGGCCATGATGCTGGTAAATGTTGGAAATTTACTGTGTCATATGAGGGCAGTCACTCTCACTAATCCTCTTTTTCCATAGGAATTCCAGGCTCCCAAATGTCCCCTGAATGTTGATTTTCAAAATGCTTAAAAATGTTTTATTGCAGATAAAAAGTTTTGTGTTTTACTTCAGTTCCATCAAAAGAAAAATATAAGGCAAGGGGCTTTTGTAAACAAGCTGCAGACTTATATTAATACTACAGCTTTGTAAGAATAACAGCAGGACTTTAGTTACAGGGGTGTGATGTACAAGTAGAGTGAGAAAAATAAAGCACTCCAGACCAAAAGGAAGTAAGGCTATTTAGTGCAAGAAGGGATTTAGAAGGAGGGTCGGGAATGTAAGTTCTCATCAGAAATTTTAAGAGAAAGAGATACACACATTTTCACATGCATATTTGTTGTGGATCTGTGTGTGTCTGTGTGTATGCAGGTGCATGTGTGTGTGTATTGTGTGTGAGTGCATGCATTTTTAATTTTCTTCTCTACTTGAAGATATCAGAGATTATAAAAATTTCTAATTAGGAAGAACTCTTTTGCAGAAAGGGGAGGGAAAGACAGTTGCCTATAAAGGAAATGGCTGCCTTTCAAAGCAGTGATCTCTCTCTCACTGGAAGTTCCTAGCAAAGTCTGACTGACTTCCAGTAAAACATAAAAATAAATAGACAAAAATAATAAAAAAATATGTTTTTTTTTGCCACTGACACACACACACTTTAAAATGGTAAATTATATGTATATTTTACCTTAATAAAAATTTTAAAAAAGATGTTGGGTTAAGGCCCTTCTTTGGGCTGCAGAGTCTCTTATATACAAAGTCCTATGTCTCTATGGTCAGTCACTGTAATAGAGCCTATGGATACCCCACCTATGCCTTTGCTCTTGTCATCTCAATGCATACTCAGCCGCTTTCCTACTGCCAGCACCTGAATTTCCTTGCCTCAGCGTTTTCTCTGGTCTCTAGAGCCCACCTTGCCCTTGGAGAGGGAAGAGGTCAGAAGTGCCAAGGCATTAATGCCCTCCTTCCCAGCAGCCTACGTAACAATGACTGACGGAAGTTGGTACATACATATTCCAACTCCCTTGCCCCACAAGTGGGATGATTCCTAAGTGTGTGTTCCGCATTAGCTTCCTCCTGTAATCAGTTTACACTCATTCCAAATGAGATTAAACGCCTGTCACTCAGAAGGTAATTTGCTTGATAAATGCATCTTTTATTGACTACATTTCTTCACTTCTCTTCTCGTCTATCCTTCACCTCCCAAACTGTTTGCATACAAATCCTTGTCTTAAGGTCAACTTCTGGAGGAAATCAAACTATGGCAGTGTCCAAGTAAAAAAGTCACCAATGTGGTAGTGGAATCGATAATGCATAAAAATGCTTACTTTTGTTGGCTTACTGTCCCAAACTTTTCACCTCTGTAGTGTCACACACCTGTGTTATATGTGAGTCCCCAATCTCTATAATCAAGGACTCAAGTTGTATAAAAGTTTATCTGGATATCCAAGATTGGTGAAAAAGGTTTATTCTCTTACATAGGTAAACAGGAATGATTCAGTGTCTTTATGTAATAAATTCTTTATATTCCTAACACAGGATTTCCCCCTTCATACTGTCATATATTTCATATGGATATGCATTTTTAGTACTGGTTTGGTATAGTTCCTTTCTTTGACTTTATTGCAAATATTAAAGAAAAGTGTTCTTCAGTTGTATCCTTTCAGGTCACAGATTTTAGATCACTTTATATATATACCTCCCCCCAATTTTATTGATTAGCAAATTGAGGGCCCTGCAAGAGATATGGTTTCAACAGGGTCTCAGTACTACAGAGTGTAAAGCGAGTGCTGACATCCATCTTCTTAATTCCTGCTCCTTTGTCCTTCCATGCCGCCCTTTCATCCCATCATGTGACTGCCAGTGGCTGTCAAAAAGCACATTGTAGAACACATCCTTCTCTTTGCCTATCACAGTGGTTCTAAAATGCTACATCCACGAGGCTTGGATAATAGGATTCTCATCATGTTAATTATGTGGCATATCTTACAGAGCTTGATTTTGATTTAATAGCATTTTAATTTAGTGACTTAAAATATTTGCAAAGAGGAGCAAAAGATTCTATGGCATTTGTGATTATGGATTTGGAGCACATATGGTAGCTTGAAAGGACCAGTTGGAAGCATGTTCCTTTTTAATTAAAGAGACATTTTGTAAGAAACAATATACAAATAATTCTAATAAGATGTAGGTGGAGGGGGCAATTCTTTGCTTTCATAAACACACACATTAAATAAAAACAGTCATTTAGTGATGAAGCTGGGACTCCAGCCGGGTCTTCTGACTACAATTTCCATCCTCCTCTCACTACACTCTGCTCTCTTCTTTAGACTATAGCAATTCAGAAAAATGACTTATTTTTGGCCAATATTAATATATCTTTCATAAGAGGAAAATAAATTAAACAGATACTTGTGAGAATGACATTTTCTATCACATTAGATATTGATAAATACCAAACTTGTTTATGAGAGAAAACAGCTTTATCATAATGAAATGAAGGCACAATTTCATTCTCTTGTAAATAAATCTCCTGTCTGAACATATTGCTTATTTGAATAACAGCATATACACAAAGTGTTCCTAATTCTATTTTGCATGAGACTGGAACAGGGACACACAGATGGAGAACTATCAGGTAAATTTTAATGAATCTAAGTTTGGGTTTGCAATTTTTCATATATCCATAATAAAGCTAATTAGCAGAAAAGCTTAAATAGCTTGGATTTAGTTTTGCATAGCTGGTACTTTACCAGGTGTATATTTAAAATGACAGTACAAATACATACCTTAAGTTTAATGCAAGTCCAACTCAATCCAATAGATAATTCTATTTATGTGTGACAAGCTCAAAGTAATCAATTAAAGATTAAACTATGCACAGTATAGTTCAGCACTAAATACATTTTATGGTGTACTCTTTGAAAATGGGAATTCCATGAATATTTCATTTCTTGAGATGCCCCTTATTGGACATATTATCAATGAGCAAATATCTATTTTTGGATTATAAAGCAAACTTGGGACCAGTGGTGATGGGAATAAAAGTTATTTTCAAATGTCACACACTGTCACATGTTTCAAAAGGATATATAATTATGAGGGAATATTTGCTGAATTTTAAGGTCAAATATGCTCAAGATGAAACCCAATTGTTCAAACAGGGACTGTATAAGCATTTTGTGAAGATGTTCATGAGATAGATGACTTCTAAGATCTAGTCAACCTGAGAAATCTCTGATTCTGTGATTCTCCAAGTGTAGAGCACTGTGTGAGCCATCGGCTGTGGGAGGCTTGTGCTAATATATCATCTTTCCACTCTAGCCCCTTGCTTTTATATTTCTTTTCTTTATCATATTTGAAATGTTATCATCTGAAAGTTCTTTCCTCTCCCATTTTTCTTAATTCAAGATTTCCCTTATTTTCTTGGACGCATACTAGGCAAATAAAATGTAAAGATGTAGCTGCAAAAAAAAGTTGCAAGGAACACTAGGTTAAATAAGGTTTAAGAGGTTTCTTTGCTATAGGAATTTTTAGAGACTTTATTATGCTAATGTACAGTGAAATATCAAGAGCTAGAGTATGCAGTTCTGTAGAACAGTTTTAAAAGGTTGTTTAAGGACATTCTTCCTAGAGCATTACCTTTCACTTACCTCCTTCCTTCACTTCCACATACATTTCAGATTTATGCTGCTTTGGCATAAACATAAATGTTGCCTTAGTAGCATTTTCTTATTTCCCTTCAGTGTTGATTATCTTTATCCACAACAATAACTCAACTAGATTATAAAATACATTCTGTTCAAAATTTTGGGGATAGCATGTCCCTCACTATTTAATAACTTCAGCTAATAATAACTTTTGGATCATAGGTTTTAAAATTTGTGTTTGTTAATTATATTCAACATATGAATTTGTGATTAATTAAATATGAAAGACATATGACCCCAGAGTTATTCTCTTTGCTTTTATTTCAGCAGAATATTTCCTTTGCTTATGAGCTCAAGAAAACCTACACCTGTAGGGAAATAGTGTCCAATTTTGTGGTTAATCTTAAGCGGAGGATCAGGAATGAATTTATTCTGTTACCTTTCTGACTGAATCAAAGTGATTAAAAAGGTGTATCACTTCATTTGCTGGCAGGTAGTACATTTTATTACTGAACTGTTTAATATAAGTTATGTATAATTTCTAATAGCATAGTTATATTTATGATGTTTACAAGACTCAGAAAAGTATCCTCAAAGGTACTGTTGAATGTTTCGCTTCCTTTTTGTTAATCTTGCTGCCTATTAAACATTTGAAGAATAGATGCAAAATTTTACTGAAATAAATTATGAAGTTATCCTCTCTTTTCTACTTAATGAGGAATATTACTCACCTTTTTTGAAACCATAGTAGATACATCTATGTAGCTGTCTTCAATTTAAGGATAGAAAAACTAATTCATTTTATAGTTCTAAAATTATCAAGCAGAATTTCCTTTATCTTTTAAAAAGAAGCTGAACTTTTGAATATTTGTGCCAAAAACATTAATAGAAATTATTCTAATAAGTGTTCTTGCAACATCAACTAAAACAAATTTAGTGGAACCTAAACTAATCCCAGAATTCACAATTCTTCCACGACAAAAGCACTTGCATTCTGACAATCATATTTTCCTTCTTCCTTGAAAAAATTTATGTCCTTTGCTTGTTTTACTTTTCCTTTATAAGAAAATGAGGTATAGCTGCAACCATGGTAACAGTTGCTAGGAAACAATTGGACACCCCTTCCTAACCCCACCACTTCCATTTGCACCAATCTGACTGAGATCTATAAAGGTGTTTCTGTTTTCCATGAAAACAATGATCTTAGTGCATCATAATGGGACTTGCACATTCAAATAAATTCTGCTAAAAGTAATATTAAGGGAGTAAAATTCATCTTCTTAGCATAACCTCATGTCTTTTGAGTTTCTTCTTACTTTGTTGTAGATCCTGACTGAGCAAAGCTCGATATGCAAAAGGAGCTTTATAATGAAGCAAAAGCAGCAATCTCTGCCAGTACTGCAGTGCAGGAAATTGCTGATATGATTTCTTTGCTGTAGTAATTTCTTTGGGTGCCTGATTTGTTCCTGTTATATCTCACTCATTATTACTTTAATATATGGAGATGGAACTCAAGTGCTTTTTTCAGCCTATTTAACAAACTCTAGAAAAATGTAGGTTTCTCATAATCTTCAGTAAGTGAGATTCTGGACAAGAAAGCTTCCCAGGTAATTGAGGGCTTACCTTCGGGAACTTCAAATGCTACTGGGCACTCTTCCCTTAAACACATACAAGAGATTATCTACTGCCTGTGTCTTCAAGTGAGGTTCATTTAGACTTTCATTTATTCAACAATTATTTCTTGAGCCCCTACCAAGTCACTAGGGGATATATTGGTAAATGATAAATATAAACTCTGCCCTGTTTGAGATACGACTTTCATAGGAAAGATGACAACTAAACTGGTATAATACAAGTAATCCACATTTCTGCTACCTCCAACCTTCATCCTTGATGACTGCTCCATTCCAGTTTCTACCTTTTCCCATACCCAATCTTGATCACATAGAACTAATCTCCACCTTCTGAGCATTTTCATACCTACTTGCCTTTGCAGTTCCTTCTGTCTTGGAATACCTTTGCCCTTTTTCTCCAGCTGGGAAAATCCAATGCATTTTTAATTTAAATGTCTGTTTTCTTTGTGAAACATTCCTGACTACCTTGATTGTACTTAGCCTCCTCATCTTTTGGGTTCTTGATACATTTCGTAATATTTCTGTTTCTTAAGCCATCAGATTATTTTGTAAGTATTTTATTCATGGTTTTGAGTTCCTGGCTTGAGTGTAGGCATTTTTACTGTAGGGACCATGATTTGCTCATCTTTGTACAGCCCTGCTGTGCCTGGAACGAAGTCTGGCATATAAATATTGAATGAAGTGTCAACATGAGGTGTCAAGTGCAGAGCTGTCCTGCCTACTGTTGTTGGCTCATTCCTAGTGTCAGATGTATGCTGCTTAGTCTCTCTACAGATGATTCAAATAATCAAACTTATTATCTCCAATTCTCAGATCCCCCCTTGAGGGACACGGCCTCCTTATAACTGTAGCTGGCTTTCCTCTTCTGTGTTTCTTTTGGTATATATACATATCTATCTATCTATATATATAAATATAAAGGCTTTGGTGTGAAAAATAGACCTCATGGCCATTAGCCAGTAACTAAAATGTTCCTTTCCTTTTAGGTAATGACTCAACCAGTTGTGGAATATAGAGTCAAACTCTTTAAGTCTTTGGCTCCTTTTAATGCTTTATTCAATGCCAGAGATTTTTGGGGGAGTGAGGGTGAACCTGGTAGAGTTCCAGGTTCTGGTACAATTCCTAATGTTTCAGAATTGTGAAAATTTATAAACACAGACTCTAGATAAATAGGCTTTATCTTTTAAACAGTGTTGCCATGCATTTGACAATTTTCCAAAAATCCTGTCTGGGACCTGGCATCTCACTTAGGTGGTACTAGGCAAGGTAGGCAGCCTTGGGCTTAGAATGATATAACTGGGACTATGTCCACCTCTTATGTGCAAAGGGCCACATTTGTGTCTGCAAGAAATTTTCCTCTCTTTCTAATTGATCTTGCCCTGAGACAGAATTATTGGCATCCTTTGGTGATGCAATCAGGCTCTCAGAGGTCAATCATAGCTTTTAGGCTTTTTTGATTGATTTGCAAACAGTATGGGAAGGTCACTGGTTTTGACAGTTATCTGAGAGTCGCATTGTGTCTAATGGGATACTGAATTTCTCTTTCATATAATGAAAGTGGCAATACTGCTGAAAGGGGTGCCAATTAAATCTGAGGTATGTGATAAAGAGGTAGTTTAAGATACCTGTGAGCCAATTGTAGAGCCATTTTTCTCCATCTTTTTGTTAAATATCTGTTTCATACTGGAAAGTCAGTCCTTACTATCTTCTCCTGAAAAATACTTGGTTAGACTCCTTAAATACATCCATGGTGTGCCCTAGGGTCAATATACAGTCCTCTATCTCATGCCTTTGATATCATCTATTTAATAAGAACTGGCATTAATAGCAAAATCCCTGAGGCAGTGTGAGATCCTTGATAACTTTCTATGTATTGTATTTCTAAAAGAAAGAATATATTTTAGTGGGATTTCAGGAAACCCTTTTGGTTTAGTTAACTGGATAAGAGTAACTACCTACAACAGAAAATGTATCTGTTGTGCTTAGTACTTTATCTTCAGCAAAGCATAGTGCCTGACTACACACACACACACACACACACACACACACATAGCGGGCATGCAACAAATATTTGTAGAGTGAATAAATATTCTGGAAAGATAACCTGACTGAAGTTTTACTTTGTGTTTCTTTTCAAGGTATACCCCATGTGTAAAATTATATATTGCTTGGGGATCAAACACAATATCAAAGAGACTTTGCTAGAAATAGAATTATCGACTTTTAGAGTGATCAGCATTTTTCAAGATCATCTCAGCCCAATTCTCCTTATTTAAAGTGAGGAGGAGAAGAATCTGTAAAAGTGAATATAATTTAAAAGCTGTTGGAACTCCCAGAATGCTTTCAGCCTTCAAAGAGATATGATGGTGATCTGAGTTACCTGTGGTTACAACTTCTGTTTCTCAGATTACAGATTAACTTGCTTTTTCATTTTTCTTGTTTTATACAATGACTAGAAAGAACTAAATGACATTAGGGACAAAAACCTCCTCCTTTCTTAATGACCCTTGTTATAGATTGATTTCCCATTTATTATCCTGCTTTGCTTAGACCAGATGATAGAAAACACATGACTATTAGACTCCCTGTAAAAAAAAAAAATGTTAAATGTACCCTTCCCAAACAGAAACCCTGCTTATAATCAACCAAGCTGCTATAACTATGTGCCAGCCTGTATAAATAATGCTATAATCCTGGTAAAAACTCCTTTGTCTCTGCCTATATAAATGCAGCCTTAACTTCCCTACATTGGAATGCTGACTCCATTCCTTTAGAGTTAGTGCTTCTGGGTTGGTCATCCTCAAACTTTGTGCTTGAATAAACTCTCTTTAAATTAGATTCTGACCCTTTCAATTAAGGTGACAAATCATAGGTGGTAAGTGATTCCATTTACTTCTTAAAATAAACAATTGAGGATGTCTTATCCATCTTTCAGATAGTGAAAACACTCTTTTTTTTTTTTTTTGGAACCATCACAATTTTGGGGGATATAAATCAACTGACCAAAAAGAGAGATAAAAGACAGTGCAAGGCAGCCCACTGCCTATCATGATGACTCTGTTCCAGAGGACCAGAGTTGGGTGCTCATGAGAGGAGGGTTTCACTAATAGAGACACACAAATCTAGCTGCAGGACCCTTGGATTCTTCCATGGTGAACTAAAATGTGTGAGCAACCACCAGCTTTAAGTGCTACTTTGCCCACATAATTTTTGAGGCCAGAAAAATTGTTAAGATCAGGTTTGTTGTTGCTTTTTTGTTACTAAGTTAACATGTGACTCAAAGTCTCAATATTTAATTGATAAGGTATTAAGTAGAGTCCTTAGGGACTCTGCGAGTAATCAAGTTTGGAATGTAAAATTAATGAATGTGTGTGAAAATAAAATAACATATAAAAGGCTTCCACCATAAACCTCTTATTTTGATATGAAGTAGTTCATATTGCAGCTGCTATTATAAGCAGTTCTACAAAATAATTGGTGTATTTTTACAGGAAGAAAATTAGATGAGAGGAATAAAGCTAGTGTCCAAAATAGTATTTATAATATCTTCCAGTCACACTCATAATATTAATTTAAGGAAAAATACTCTATCAATATTCACAAATTCAGCATCACTTCAAAATACTTTTGGTTTTAAATTTCTTTTTAAAGTTTTTTTCTGCAGATAAGTAGACCAAATTGTCCATTGGATTTAGACAACCAAAAACACAATCACTACAAACAAAATGACAATAAATCTAACTTTGTTAGATTTGTAGTTTTGTTATGTTTCTATTTCCTTAAATGACTCAGTGGGTGATATTTACATAAATTCTTCCATTTTTTTTCTTATGGTGTAATTTAGGGTGGGAAAATTGAACTTAAACTACATTTTCAAATATTTGATCTGAAGCTCATGTTTTGAAAGATTTGCATGAGTATATGGCTAACTATTATTTTAAATAGCAACACATTTATAAGAACTAATTAGTTCATGGAATAAAAATAATTTGAAAAACATACACAGAAGATGAAATGCTTCTCTAACCACAGTTGTCCATTAACATACTTTGAGAGAATATTGTGTGAGCTATTTCCATCATGTTTTTGCAAATTGATACAGATTAAAATGTCAACGAAGTAATTATTGACAGCATGCTACCATAATATGAAGTGTATCCATCTCTTTATCTTCATTGTATCAATCTCACTATCTTCTGAAAGAAAGTCACTTTTTCAAAGGCACTTTTCTGCTCAAGATTATTTGGCATTTTACTTTTTTCCTTTTAAAAAAACACTTTCGTTGATTCTCTGAAATTGTTTTCTATTGTTATTTTAATTTATGAAAGAGGATGTTGAAATACAGGTGTATTGAGGTCCATGTACAAATTCCTGACAAAGTTTGGATTAGCTCTTGTGTTTGGTTGAGTCAAGTAAAACCAAGAAAACACTAAAAGTGATTTTGCTTAGAGCTACCGGAATTAAAATATGAATAGTACTAATTAAAAAATTACATTTAGAATCAAAAAACAGCTTTTCTTGGGGGGAAATTTTACAGGACAATTAAGAGCACATTATTTTCTCACGATACAGTAGAATTTGTTACAATTTATGAGATTTATACCTGAGATGCATTTTAAAGGGACAAAGGTCTATTATTATTCTCATTATTATTATGCAGCCATGATAGGAAAGAAATCTTTTAGAATTCAGGAGAATTGGAAAGGTAGACACTTAAGTTTTCTAATTTCTTTAAAGTGACACAAAAATAAGATGTGCTGTTCCTTTAGCAAAAGCTCATTCAAGGCTTATTCAGAGTTTATCCAAAATACCTGGGTGTGCTGATTTTTCTTCTTAGAAACCAGCTAAGCCTCTGAAATGGGTCAGTGTGATTTAGGCACTCAACTGCCTCCTACAGACGTGGTCTTTTAAGCACAGGTGCTAAGTGGAGGGTCTGTCTGAGCCTTACTCACTCTCTGACAGGAACTTGGCAATCCAGGCAGTTCTCGAAATTGGCTGCTCTGAGGGACTCATCGTGAGTTATTTACAAAGCTTCAGTTGTTCAGGTCAAACAACTCAAACTCTCAATACAGGGGCAGGGGTGGAAGGGACTGGAATGGGAGTTAAAGGTGAAGTGACTGCATTGCTTCACAAAGTAAGACAAAGAGTTTGTTCATGGATTCTATGAATACCCATTAATAATTTCATATATCTTGTGTAGCTACAACCTTAATGATTTTTTGGACTCCCTCAGGAATAAACATAGTGATGTTTAGGTTTATAATTAGCATTTCCTCAAATAAAATATGCATGTTTCTTCAGTTAAGTGTTTTTCTTCTTATTTTTTGCTTTTCCTTCTACAGAGGCATAATGGGAGCTAACTACCTACCCTGTCATTACTTCTTATAGTATAGTCTGGCATCACTGGACCTTACAAATGCATGTTTTTTACTTTTAACTTTTACCAATGCTAATATAGTTGAGGAAGGAAATTTAAGACATCCACTTCAGTGCTTTTAGATATTATGGAGGAATCTCTGAAATCTTTTTTGGTTTTGATCTTTATAATTGAGTACTAAAGCTATTCTTATAAACCAACCTCCAAATTAGTAAGTTTACTACTACAAATCACATCATATAATTATGCAGTTAAATTATATGCAACAAAATAACCAACAACAACAAAAAAATCGTGTTACTCTATTGTCTGGCCAACCTAACATATTGTATTACAGATACGTATAAGCAAGCATTTCTAAAACCACTAGATGGCATTCATTCACTGTAATTTTGGCCAAACAGCCTTCCAAAGCTTTATCATGCTATGCAGGGTTGGGGGAAGGCAAATGTTATCCATTATTTGATGATATTTTGCTATCATTTAGCACAATGACAAAGCTAAGTTTTATCTTTTCCTGGCTGCTTTAAATCAAATCAACAAATATTTGTCAAAAGCTTTATTCAAGGATTCTTCCTTATTGAGGACAGCTGAAAACCATCTTCACTATGGTGGTAATGTATTTACTTACAATATCTAGCAGAAAATACATGCTATGTACAGTATATCACTTAATGTTCTTTTATTTCATTGCTTTACTAGTTTATGTAGGTATTTCTTATGTAGCTACTTCTCTAAAGGTTACAAAAAGGCATACTCCCTTAAAAATTTTTCTAATATTTTAGAAGGCATTAATCTTCAAAATTAATATTTTTGAGCTGTAGCCCAAGAGCTCTTGTTGATTTATAAAGGAGTCTTCTACTGTCTTAAGAAAGTGTGAGGAATAGTCTCTTAAGTACACCAAGACCTAAGAACCAAAATGGCCTTTGATATTAATAAAAGCTTGCAATTTGGTTCTGGAGAAAAATCATGGAATGAAAATTCCCAAACCTCAAACTCCCAGCTAAAAGATTTGGAGAAGTTATTAACAGGAACAAGTCAATCAAAGGTCAGCTTTTTTTTGTTGGAGATCTAGGTTAATAATATAAAATCTAGCACTTACCTGTTCTAATATGTTTTGAAGTCTCTCTATTTCACAGTCTATCACAAATTTCTTCTCCTGTCTTCTATCAAGTTCTTCTAGAAGTTGCCTATAGCTGACATCATTAAAATTTTCCACACATATAGCGCTGACATGCCAACCATTTTGTCCTGCTTTTTCCATAATTGCTTGGAGTATCGAGTATCCTATTGGGGGGAAAAAGAGTTACTGAAAATATGCTTTTACTCCCCTTTAATGAATTCTGCAGGCACTGAGCCTACATCAACATTTTTATGTTCCAAAATATACACTGAATGCTTAGAAACTTAAAAATCTGAGTGGCTATTTCATTTGTTCTTATTTTCTTTACTCAGGGCAACAAAATCTCTTAAAATATTGATTCAATGAAGCAGCAATACCATATTTTGTGTAAGCTCTCAAAAATCTCTTTATTTACTGGAGAATATTGTGTTGCTCTTTCTAGACACATTTTTGATGAAATAAACCAAAGACCAAATCCAATACCACCTGTAGTCAATAACAATTTCATAAACACTTTTTGTTATTTTATTCACCAGACAGAACTCATTTCGCACAACTGTTTTGACTCTCCCCTTGAGCAAGGTAGTAACAACATTTTTAGTTCAACTACAGAAGGGAAGATGTAAAGGAAACAGTACAATAGTACTTATTGTGGACTCATTATCATCGGTGCCTCATGTGGTGATGTGGACAGATGTATGTTCAGTGGCATTATTTAACTCTTCCTCTCTTGGCAGGGGAATGGTATAGATTGGGGGTGAGTTGAATGATTACTGACACACTGGGCCCTCATAATTTGGTAGAGGAGAAAGACATTCAAATAAACAAATGCAACTTAGTTTTACAAAAGGTAACAATGATAGCAGTTCTCAAGGTAAAGTGTTGGCTCAAAAGAAGACTTGTTAAATCTTCCTGGATGGAACAAGGAAAAATACCCTAGAAGAGAAACAACTTGAATTGGGTCTTGCAGGTTGAGAAGGAGTGTGCAAGATTGCTGGAGGTGGGAGTGTTTATTAGGAGAAGACAGTCCCTTTATTAGGTGAGAGAATAGGAGGGATGGTTCCCAGCCTGTTCTTTATCTAAGTCTCTCTCTGCACGTGGAAGGAAAGTCATCTGGCCCAAGGATCTGGGTTAAGGAAGGAGCTACGTGGTAATCGCAACACTTGGGGTATATCTTCCTGCCAACACTGTCTTGAAATCTTCCTACTTTCTCCACTTCTGAGTTTTGAATTGCAATGTGAGAGAAGAAAAGAAAAAGAAAGATTCTTTGAATCTATAAGTAGCCCTTAAACAAGGATTGGTTAGAATCAGAGTCTGTTAGGCAGTTATTTTTTTACTTTATGGTTTAGCATAATTAAAATATTCTAGTCCTCTTTAAGAAAGTCTAACACTTATTTGAGCTCATTCTATAGCAGCTGCCTATAGTTTCTCCCTCCCTTGGTTCTGAAGTTAGAGAGCTGGATGGATTAAAAGTGAAGATTTAAAATGAATACACAGCACTTGCAAGATAAGAATATATTTATTCTGTTTTCTGATTGGTATATGAGTCTCACAGATTCAGGAATTTTGATTTTTAGGTATGTTTTCTACATGTCAGAGTTTCAAACATTGCTGATGCTCAGTTTATATCAACAGATGGAACTGATGATGAGATCATATTTGAAATATAAATTACCTGATATCCTGCCAAATGAAACACTGTGGCAGTCAGGATTCATTTTTATCTAAATGAAAAAAATTCCCCAAAGAGGAAGAAAGGGGGCATGTTAATTACTATATAATTATTCGGGTATATCTGTTGCTCCATTTAGTCTTTCCTTTTGTCATGCACACCAGTAATTATCTTTTCAAATCTCACCTAGATCCTCCCCACCCCAAACCCAGGACTCTCTCTCTTGTTTCCTATTCAACACATATGTAACATGATGATATGAAACCTTTCTTAATATATGTGTTCATGCCTCATTTATTTTGTTACTGGGGCTTGCTCTCTGATGGTAACTGAGGCAATGTTCCTTTTATTCATTTTTTGAAACCTATGAATATGTTCTTTGACTCAATATGAATGGTTTTAAAAATACCAAATGACATCTTACTTTTCCTTTTTCTCCTTTGATTTATCATCATACCAAAATAATTCTAAGATATTTTTTATTTACTCAAGCGTTGTAAAAATTATAACTATCAGCCACACACATTGAAGCAGTCCTCCTGCTCTCTGGGATTAATTCACAGCTTGGCACAGTTCTCTAAATATTGCTGCTTTTTTTTTGGCATCATGTGGCTGTCAGGCCTCATGTCAGTGCTAGGCATCCATGTTGTTATTCTCCCGCTGACATGACTTTTACAGAATGTAGAGCCACACACTTTCTGGTGAAATTTATATATGTTCCCACGTACATTACAAAATTGAAAGATTTATACCAATGAAACAAAATCATAATTCAAATCTAGCATTTCATTATCTGATTTTTTTGGATTTACAAATGACACTAGAATTGAAATAAGACAGAACCCTAGGACACAATCTTTGTTGAATGGCAAAGAAAGTCAGTCATCTAAAAAGCCCCATTAATCATAGTCAGAAATAAATGCCATCTTTTTAATGCAGTGCAAAGGACATACAGTTATAGTTTCAGAGCCTGGCTGAAAACTTATATTCTTTTATAAGCTGTGTTTGATTTTAATATACTCTCTTATTATTCATTGCTACTTAGATATGTATGTTTTATTTATTTGCCAAGAAAGCTGGGAATATATTGTAACTGGAAGAAAATATTGCTCTTGAATCTATAATTATGTAACCTAGTTGTTATATAAACGATTATAGAAAATCACAAGTCAAGTCATACTATTTCTACATCTGGCTATGATTTGTATCTCCTAGTTATTAGAATCTGTAATACAATATTTTTGGCCAAAATGTAAATACTGCCGTTTTGGGTGAATATCACAGAAAATTCACTATGGTAAAGAATATTTTAAATCTTGTTTCTACTCTAAAAAGCTATATAATATTTTAATTCAGTATGATTTACTGAAAACCTACTGTATCCAAGATTCTATAAGGTATATCAAGATAAACAAAGATGTGATTCTTGTCTTTATAAGGAATTTACTATCTAACAAAACTGTTAGGTAAATTCCATTATGCAAAATACACAGCATTGCATAAATAGCTTCAAAGAAATCAAAATAATTTTTTAGAATACTAGGGAGAGCATACTATGAACATATCACTTTACTGCATCACAATAAGTAATTAAAAGCTTTTTCGTAGTTATTAAAGAATACTATCAATTACACATAAAATATTTGTTTTAAAATAACATAATGATACTATCAAATATTTTAAATAGAATCATAGTAAACTAAGCAGTCCTGAGCTACTGCATCCTTACACAACACTTTTTACATCATCCATGGGATAATGACCTATTTTGGATGAGTATCACCTCAGAGATGTCACTGCTTACATCACAAGCTGGGCTTATTTATTTGATATTCTCTTTTGCAACAGTTATTTAACTGTCTGTACACAGAGCAGCAGAAAGAGAAGCAGCAGAAGAAATTTATGCCAGGGAGAAGATAATTTTAAAATTTAAATTTTATAATTTTAAATTTATAATTTAAAAACAAAGAAGTTATCCATATGCCATAAAGAAGACTCTACTTGGATAAGGACTGAAAAATGCCCACTGTGCTTTTCAATGAGAAGGTCATTGGTGTACTTGCCATGAGCCCGGGTCCATGGGCAATGGAATGCTGTATATAGAAGTCATACATTTCAGAGGAGTGAGAAATTGAGGAGAAAATGGGAAGAGATGAGAATGTGGACATTATCAAGGAATATTGTCAGGGTAATGAAGTAATGAGATGAAGGCTATGCCATTTTGATGAACATGGGTTAGAGAAACATCTAAACTATGTGAACTGGTTTGGGAAGGAGAAGACAGGGTCTGTCCCATGGGGAGTTGTTGAGCCAGAAAAGAGGAAGTGACAAGGGGAGATAGCAGCCACTTGTACTTACTCAAATTGAAGCCTTCCTTATTAATCTTACAAATTGCTATGCAGGTACCTGCTACTTTACCACCGATTTCTCTGGTCTGGCACAATTGTCAGTGTCCCAAACTGGTAAATTTGAGGACAAAGGTGTGTGTGTCTGGAGGTCTACCTCATGTTGTGTATTGACTTGAGTCACAGAGAGAAATAAGATTCTGTAATCCTCACTGCATTTAATGCCACCATGCTGAAACTGTAGAGCAGATTTAGCAACATTTAGTTTGGACTCTTTCCAGAACAGCTTAGTCCTGAAATAAAATGTTCAAAGGCCACAGTCTGAACCCCAAAGTCTGAGCACACAGAAAGGGTAACCAACATTTTAGCTTGGTTAAAATTATCTGCAGCTGTGACTATAGCATTTATTTATGCCATAGTTCAAGAAGGGCATAGTGAAAGTAAGCAAAGATTTTCCCACTTACACAGCTTGAAGCTATGCATGTAAACCTGAGATAAGATGGAATGTTTTGAGTTTTCCCTTTTCCACAAATACTCAAGAGGAAAAGTAGAAAATCCATCTTCAAAGACGGATTGAAAAATAACCATTTTTCAAGGTAGTCATTCTGGGTCCTAGATTTTCCCTAAGCCCTCTTATGTTTTCTGACAATAATATTAAATATTTATGGTCTATCCCAGTGTTCATACTTAGTTCAGATGACACCTTACAAGGGAATTTGAGACTTTAAGCCTTTAAAGGTAAAAGCACTGTAGTAGAGTCTACAAGTTGTTCACGGCTGTCAGTTCTCCTCTTCATCCAAAACAATGGAATTTTAACCTGGACATATGGATAGTCAGAATAAATCATTTTCTTGCCTCTCTCTCACCTCTGTGACTAAGCTGTGGCCAATAGATTATAATTGGAAAGGTTGTGTGGAAGCTTTGGGAAACTTTCCTTAAAGGACTGCATGAGCATACTTTTTTCTTGCCTACTTGACCTTTCATCTTGATGCCAAAATGTGAATGCCACACCTTGGTCATGAAGTTAAGGCTGTGAATGATGGAATGACCATACAGAAGGAAGCTGGGTCTCTGGCTTACTGAAATGGCATGCTGCTCCCTGATCACCTACTCAGCCTTTTAAATGAGCGAAATAAATTTGTTATCTTGTTTTAGCCAGTAATATGGCTTAAACGGTTTCTGATAGTTGCAATTGAACCTCATCCTGATTAATAAAGGCATATAGCAAGTATACTCAACTATTTGCCACAAATTCAAGGCACTAAATACCTCTTCTAGGCATGCCCAGTCACTATTTTCTCTTATTTCTCTTCAGCTTTTCTAGAACTAAGCCACCAGAAATTTTATTTCGGAACAAAGAATGGTTGGGTCCATCAATTCATATATTCATCTGTTTACATAGCAACTGGATTGATCTTTGTAAACAAAAATCCTAATTATGGCACTTCCTTCCCTATATCCTCTAATGGTTTCCTATTCTTTTTATGATACATACTAATATCTGGTCATATTTGTCCCCTTTCTGTTGCTTCAGGGTTATTTTGTGCCCCTATTTTTCTTGTTATCTACCCTCCAGCAACACTGGCCTTCTCAGATGTACTATAAGGTACCATGCAGTCAGTCCCACCCCAGTGCCTTTGCACATGCTATTGCTCCCTTTAAAAGGTTGTTTACTGCCTCTTTTGCCTTCTATTCATCCTTCAGATGTCATCTCGGGCATTACATACTTTCCCCTGAAATAAACTCTCATAGTTTTCTGTACATTTCTTTCAGATAAATTTTTATCATAGTTTCTAATTATATATTTGAATGATAACCTAATTTAAATATCTTTTTCCTTCACTGTAACGTAGGTTCCACAAAGATAGGGACGATTTCTACGCTCAGTACCTAGCCCATTGGATGCTCAGTTGAGACTTGTCCGAATGCATGAACAATGGGCAGTTCATTGTGAGGAATCAGAAGTGAAAAGGTTCAGAGGTGAGAAGAGGCATGGCACATTCAGGTGCTTCAAATACTTCAGTTTATCTTGTGTGTTTGGAAGGAAACGGGGTGTGTGGAGAATTGGTGTAGCCTGTGTAAAAAGCATCTAAGACTGTAGAAATAAACAGGCAAGGGACAATTCACAAGAACTTTCTCTATCATTTTAAGGAATTTAGACTTTATTTCCTAGAAACTTAAAGAAGAGAGTAACAAAACAATGTTTCTTAGAGGGATTGTTATAGGTGAAGTGTGGAAAATATGGCAGATGTGTTGTTAACACAGAAATGGAAAAACCACTTAGGAGGTGGTATTGTAGTAATCTAGGTGAGAGGTGATGGGGGCTGGATTTAGGGGCAGAATGATAGATTAAGGGGGCAGAATAAATCAACTCGCTGATTGATGAAACATAAGGAATGAAGAGAAAGATGATTTGAGCATGACTACTATCTGTTCTAACGGTGGTCATCCTACTTCTATTTCCAAATAGAACTCTGAGATCTTTTTGATCTCCAGAAGAAGCCCATATTTTTCTGTTTGGATTTCAGGTGTCAATTGACTTCTGATGAAAACAATCCTTGCAGCCACCTCCATCATCACCCAAAGCAGGATGATAAATTCTGACACAGGTTGGAGAAACCCATTTTTCTCTCTGGCTATGGACATCAATTATTCTAGAGACTATCTCTGTAGATTTTGAATGTTCCCTGTGAATACACTGGATCTCTTTTCAAGTTTGCCTCCAACATTTTTTGACTCCTTTACACTATGGGCTTTTATCAACATCTTTTTATAAGGTAATCTGTTTTTACTTAAGTGAGACATTCTTGAAAAAATTTGCATAATTTTAAGCTCAAATATCAAAAGATTAATTTCCTAATCAGAATAATTGTCTAGTATAATTTCTATACAGTTATTATTGGCCCATAAAGTGAGATTTTTATCTCTCTATATTTTAATATATATTTTATATATCACACTATATAAAATTTACAATTCTGATTTTATTCTTTTTTATATCACAGTATATAAAGTTCACAATTCAAACTTGGATAAAATGCAACCACTGTATTCTCATGAAGGAATAAAAATATACATTTGTGAATTAACAGGCATTCAAACAATGTCTTTGTCTCATACTAAGCATTCAACGTACTTAAGAGATAATGCTGAATGTCAAACCTACTCAGTATGGCAATACTTTCAGAAAACAGTGTTAAGAAAAAGGATAGATCCCTTCAGAAGTAATTTCATTGCACGGAGAATGACTTGGACTGCAGGATGGTCCCTGGAGGATTGAGAGGGTTTGATGGGTAGAGATGGTGAGAAGAAGCTACTGTATCATAAGGCAAAGGCACAGAGGCAGGAAGCTTGAAGAATACTTAATAGGTGATCAATAGTTGATAGGTAATAGAGCAGTTTGCTGGAGTAGTAGATTTATAGACTCCATTATGTTTATCAGCATTTCACAATACAATTGGACCTCATAACAGCCCTATGAAGTAGGTATCATCCCCACCATATCAGTGAAGAAATAGACATAAGGATAGTTTATGTGACATATCAAAGCAAAACCCTATTAAGTGGCAGAGCCCTGAATTGAACCCAGGTCTTCAGTCTAGGGGTTTTTCACCACATTGGAGTGTGCAAAAAGAGCAGAAGATTAAAGTAGCAAGAAAGGGTGAAGTTGTGATGGAAAGACTTTTAGATCAATTTCTTTTTTTCTCTCACAAACACGTCTCATATTTTAGCACATTCCATAACTGTTGCCTTTAAGATATGTAAAAAATCTGACCATTTCTCCCTGCCTCCACCCAGGTGCAAGCCTCCTGTCAAGGATTATTGTAATAGCCTCTTTATAGGGTTCCTTTCTCTGCTTTTCCTCCCTTCACACCACTCAGAGCACAGCTGTGAGAGTGAAACTTTTCAAGCAAGCCAGGTCACACCACTTATAGGTCAAAACTCTCCAATGGCTTCTTCACACTGGCCCATGAGGTTCTATATCTACGCCATCTACTGTGCTCCCCCTTCTCAAACCTCCCCAACCGTTCTGCACCCTTGCCAGGTGTGCTCTGCCACAGGCTTGGCCCTGCAGTGCTGTCCCCAAGCTGGGTCTTCGTGCTTTGCCTTTTCACTTTGGGTTTTTACCCAAATGTACCCTCTTCA
The DNA here is from genome assembly GCA_028533085.1 of Varecia variegata. NCBI lineage: Eukaryota > Metazoa > Chordata > Mammalia > Primates > Lemuridae > Varecia > Varecia variegata. The sequence continues at coordinate 114,877,052 of CM052438.1, forward strand.
GTGAGGGTATGCCAGGATACTTGATCTAAAATTTCACCTCCTTCGTCCTGAGATTTCCTATGCCCCTTCTCTGCGTTACTTTCTCCCCAACACTCACCATCGCCCAATGTGCTCTATATTTTACTCACTTATCTTGTTAATTGTTTCATGTAAGCTCATGAAGTCAGAGACTTGTGGTTTTGTTCACTGTGCCTAGAAGAGTGCCTGGCATCTCAGAAGCACTTAACAAATACTTTGGAATAATTAAATCCTTAAAGTTTACAAATTATTCCATTGAAAACAGTGAAATACTGAAAGCTTTGGAGCAGGGAAGAGACAGATTTAGAGAATTGCTTTCATGTTAACTTGACATAGTGGAAATGATGGATAAGAGTGGAGAGAGGGGAAAGACAAGGAACCCAAATCAGAGACTACTAGAATTAACACAGGCACAATGCAATAACTCTTCTAATATAGACTAATCCACCCCCCCCAAAGAAAAAGAAAAAGAAAAAGGAGAATGTCAATTGTTTGCTTTTCTTTAAATTCTGTTCTTGTTCCCTCATTCTGTACTTTTAAGAGCCAGGGGATTTTTCACTATATAAGGTGCAGCCATATGTATTTGCCATTTCTGTTGGTCAAAAACAGTCAAATGTCAGCAATGTCTTATTGTTCAACCTAGAGCTAGCTTCTGAATGACATAAGTAATATTAAGTGGTATTGGAATGACCTGAAAACTACTATTTCTACTTTAGACATTTAGGCCCTGAAAGAATGTGGCAGGTAAATGTAAAAACTCTGGGCAGAATGAGGTCCCAAGTTGTAGGAGCCAAAAGCCACACATATCTCAGATGAAATACCTTAGAGTATTTCTAGAAACCAGAAAATTACTCCACAGTTCTCATTATCAATATTCATAACAACCATCTTGAGTCATTCATAAAAGCTAAAATAAACTTCAAAAAAAAAGAAAAAACTCAGAATTAAAGTAAGTGTGAAATCCATTTGAGAAAGAACTCCATTCTAAATGATAAAAACAGAAATACTTTCGGTACACAAAAACAAACCCTGAGCTAACCCTAAAAAATTGGCTCATTGGTTGAGAATACAAGATAGCCGATGCTTTACATAGAATTCTGGTTCTTAAAAGACCAATTTATTCTACTCTATGATGAAGTTTGAGTCTCATAGAGCTCATTAATTAATCATGAAAGCAATCACTAGCAACAAAACACACAGAAGTGTTACACAACATATTAAATATCAGTTTGTTATTTTCACATGCCAAGCTGTGTACTGTAAATAATATTAATTTGGATCTGGCTTTTATACACAAAGTCCAAACCAGTCATTTTGGTTGTTTTGAAAGTGATATTTTAAAATGTTACTTTTGTCTTTTCCTTACAGCAAGAGTAGCAGTACATAATTTTCTTGTGATGATTCTGGTGAAAGGATTTGCATACAATTACAGAGACAATTTCTGTTCCTAGCAGGAACAAACACAGGATGAAGTAAGTATTCACCATATGATTAGCCTAATTTTTATATCCCACTGGGGCTAACTCAATTCCAAGAAGTAATTGTAAACTCATGTCAGTGACTGAGAGTGAATACATTTGATTACTCACTATTAAATTTCTTTAGTGGGGAAATGACACCGAGGTGATCATCTAAATGCACAGTGATTCTTGAACACCATGCCAGGTGACAAATGGTAGGCCTAATGGTAGACTCAGTTACTTTTAACTGCAAAAGTTTTTTTTCTCATTTCAACTCTGTAGGTCTGAGTCAGGTTATTTAAATTCCTTCATTTTCCACTTTTGACTTTCTATATAATGAAGATTATTAATGTAAAACTTTATTAGTCATAATATATTTTTTTGATAGCTGTAATGAAATCACCTTCATTCTCCATGGTAGAGGTAATTTAGAATGTTGTTGTTCATGTGAGGGAAGTACATAATGGATTCTTGATATATGTTCTCCCTTATGGTATCAAGGAATTCCTTTCTACAACTCTGGGAGAACCATAATTTATAACTCGACATCCCATACCCCCTCAAAAAGAAAAAAAAACCAAAAACCCAGCTCTTACTCTTTTTAAAAAAATTTCGATAATTTTTGGGGGTACAAGAGTTTTTTGTTATATGGATAAATTGTATCATGCTGAAGTCAGGGCTTTCAGTGTACCTGTCACCAGAATAGTGTACACTATACCTGATAGGTAGATGTTTATCACTCTCCCCACTCCCACCCTTCCCCATTCTTAGTTTTTAATGTCCATTATACAACTTTATGACCATATATATCCATTGTTTAGCTCCCACTTATAAGTGAGAACATAGGGTATTTGTTTTTACATTCCTGAGATATTTCACTTAGGACAATGGTCTCCAGTTCCATCCAAGTTGCTGCAAAGACATTATTTCATTCCGTTTTATGACTGAATAGTGCTCCATAGTATGTATATACCACCTTTTCTTTATCCATTACCAGTTGATGGGCACTTGGGTTGCTTCTATGTCTTTGTAATTCTGAGTTATGTTGTGATAAACATTTGGGTACAGGTGTCTTTTTGATAAAATGACTTCTTTTCCTTTGGATGGATGCCTGGTAGTGGGATGCCTGGACCAAATGGTAGGTCTGCTTTTAGTTCTTTGAGCAACTAAATCATAGAGGTTGTATTAATTTACAGTCCCACCAACAGTGTATAAGCATTTCTTTTCACCACTTCAGCACCATCTATTGTTTTTTGACTTTTTAACGTCCATTCTGACAGGGATAAGGAGGTATCTCATTGTGGTTTTAATTTGCATTCCTTGATAATTAGTGATTTTTTCATTTTTTTCATATTTTGTTGGCCATTTGTCTATCCTTTTTTGAAAAAAATCTGTTCATGTCTTCTCCCCACTTTTTGATGAGGTTATTTGTTTTTTTCTTTCTGATTTGTTTGAGTTCTTTGTAGATTATAGATGTTAGTCCTTTGTCAGATGTATAGTTTGTGAATATTGTCTCCCACACTGTAGGTTGTGTATTTACTCTGTTGACTATTCCCTTTGATGTGCAGGAACTTTTTAGTTTAATTAAGTCTCATTTATTTATTTTTATTGTTGCTGTATTTTCTTCTGGGGTCACACATATAAATTCTTTGCTGAGGCCAATCTCTAGAAGAGTTTTTCCTACATTTTCTTCTAGAATTTTTCTTGTTTCAGGTCTTACATTTAAGTCTTTAATCCATCTGGAGTTAAATTTTGTATATGGTAAGAGATAGGGATCCAGTTTCATTCTTCTGCATGTGGCTATCCAGTTTTCTCAGCATCTTTTATTGAATAGGGCTTCCTTCCTCAGTGTATGTTGTTGTCTGCTTTGTCGAAAATCAGTTACTGGTAGCTATATGGTTTTATTTCTGGGTTCTCTATTCTGTTCCCTTGGTCTATATGTCTACCTTTATACCAGTACCATGCTGTTTTGGTTACTACAGCCTTGTTGCATAATTTGAAGTTAGGTAACACGTTGCCTCCAGATTTATTCTTTTTGCTTAGGATTGCTTTGGTGATTTGGGCTCTTTTTTCCTTCCATATGAAATTTAGGAATATTTTTTCTAGATCTGTGAAAAATGACACTGGCATTTTAATGGGAATTGTGTTGAATCTGTAAATCACTTTGGGCAGTATGAACATTTTAACAATATTGATTCTACCAATTCATGAGGCTGGGATGTTTTTCCATTTGTTTGTATCATCTATGATTTCTTTCATCAGTGTTTTATAGTTCTCCTTGTAGAGATCGTTTACATCCTTGGTTCAGTATATTTCTAGGTATTTTATTTTCTTTGAAGCTATTGTAAATGGTATTGAGTTCTTGATTTGACTCTCTGCTTGACTATTATAAGTATATAGAAATGCAACTGATTTGTGTGCATTGATTTTGTAACCTGAGACTTTACTGAATTATTTTATCAATTCTAGGAGTCTTGGGAGGAGTCATTAGGGTTTTCCAGATATAAGATCATATCGTTGGCAAACAGGGATAGTTTCACCTCCTTTTTTCTGATTTAGATGCCCTTTATTTCTTTCTCCTACCTGATTTCTCTGGCTAAAATTTCCAGCACTATGTTGAATAGAAATGGCCCAGTGGGCACACTTATTTTCTTCCAGTTTTTAGGGGAAATGCCTTCAAGTTTTCCCCATTCAGTATGATGTTGATGTGGGTTTGTCATATATAGCTTTATTATTTTCAGGTATGTTCCTTCTATCCCTAGTTTTTTGAGAGTTTTTATTGTGAAAAGTTGCTAGATTTTATAGAAGGCTTTATCTGCATCTATTGAGATGATCATATGGTCTTTGTTTTTAATTCTGTTTATGTGGTGAATCATATTTATTGATTTGCATATGTTGAACCTTCCTTACATTCCTGGGATGAAACCCATTTGATCATGGTGAATTATCTTTTGGATGTGCTGTTGGATTTGGTTTGCTAGTATTTTGTTGAGGATTTTTGCATCTATGTTCATGATAGATATTAGTCTGTAGTTTTCTTTTTTTGTAGTTGTCCTTTCCTGGTTTTGGTATCAGGGTGCTACTGGCTTCATAGAATGAGTTAGGGAGGATTCCTTCCTTCTCAATGTTATGGAACAGTTTCAGTAGGACAGGTACCAGTTCTTCTTTGTAGGTCTGGTAGAATTTGGCTATGAATTTCTCTGGTCCAGGGATTTTTTGGGGAGAGATTTTTAATTACTATTTCAATCTTGTTACTCATTTTTGTCTTTTCAGGATTTCCAGTTCTTAATGAATCAAGCTTTGGAGGTTGTATGTTTCCAAAATTTTATCCATTTCATCTAGATTTTCTAGTTTGTATGTATAGAGGTCTTTATAGTAGTCATGGATAATATTTTGAATTTCTGTGGTATCAGTTGTAATGTCTCCTTTTTCCTTTCTGATTGAGTTTTTTTGAGACTTTTCTCTTTCATTTGTAGTTAATCTAGCCAGTGGTCTATCAATTTTGTTTATCTTTTCAAAGAACCAACTTTTGTTTTGTTGGTCTTTTGTATTTTTGTTTATTTGTTTGTTTCCATTTAGTTCTGCTCCAAGATTTGTTATTTCTTTTTTCTGCTTGCTTTGGGTTTGGTTTGTTATTTTTCTAATTCCTTGACATGTGACATTAGATTGTTAATTTGTGATCTTTCTGTATTTTCGATGTTAGTATTGAATGCTATGAACTTCCCTCTTAGCACTGCTTTTTCTGTGCTCCATAGATTTTGGAAGCTTATATCATCTCTATTTTTTAGTTTGAAAAATCTTTGATTTCCATATTAATTTCGTCATTGACCCAAGGATAGTTCAGTAACAGGTTGTTTAATTTCCATGATTTTGTGTAGAATTGAGAGTTCATCTTGGAATTGATTTCTAGTTTTATTCGATTTTGGTCTGAGAAGATACATGTTATACTTTTGATATTTGTGAGTTTGTTGAGACTTGTGTGGCCTAATATGTGATCTATCTTGGAAAATGTCCCAGGTACTGATGAGAAGAATGCATATTCTACAGTTTTGGGGTATAATGTTCTGTAAATATCTGTTGGGTCTATAGTCCCTTTTAATTCCAGTATTTCTTTGTTGATTTTCTGCCTCAATGAGGTGTCCAGTTCTGTCAGTAGAATGGTAAAGTCCCCAGATATTATGATGCTGCTATTTCTTTGCTGAGATCTAGTATAATTTGTTTTATCAATCTGGGAGCTCTCATGTTAGGTGCATATATTAGGATTGTTATATATTTTTGTTTTATCATTATATAATGACCATCTTTGTCTTTTTTGTTTGTTTCTTTTTACCATTGTTGATTTAAAGACTCTTTTATCTGAGAATAGGTACTCCTGCTGGCTTTTTATTTCCATTTGTATGTATATTTTTTTCCATTCCCTTTACGTTGAGTCTATGAGAATATTTTTGAGTTGGGTTTCTTGGAAACAGCATATATTTGGATTGTGTTTTTTCATCCATTCAGCCTATCTATATCTTTTATGTGGAACATTAAGATCATTCATGTTCAATGTTAATATTTTATATGTAAGATACTGTTCTGTTCATCATGTTGAATGATACCTAGTTGCTTTCTTTTCTCCCTTGTATTACTGTTTTATGAGAACTGTGAACTTTAACTTTTGGGTGTTTTTACAATGGTGGATATTGATTGTTCTGTTCCATGTAGGGCACTTTTATGCACTTCTTGTAGGGCAGGTCTAGTGGTGATAAATTCTCTTAGTGTTTGTTTGTCTGGATAAGACTTTATTTTTCCTTCATTTATGAAACTTAGTTTTACAGGATAGAAAATTCTTGGCTGGCAGTTGTCTTGTTTAAGAAGACTAGACACAGGACATAAATCCCTTCTGGCTTGTAAGTTCTCTGCTAAAAAGTCTGCTGTTAATTCTGTTTTCCTTTGTAAGTTAGTTTCTGCCTTCATCTTGCAGCTTGTAGGATTTTCTCCTTCACTTTGACTTTGGCCAAACTGACGATTATGTGCCTGTTTGTTATGAATTCGATGTCTGATGATTATCTTGTATCTGGATGTCTAAATCTCTAGTGATACAAGGGAAGTTTTCTTCAAATATTCTCTCAAATAGGCTTTCCATGCTTTTTGCTTTTTCTTTTTGTCCCTCAGGGGCAAACTGATTTATATATCCGTTCTGACTTTCCATAGTCTCATATTTCTTAGAGTGATTATTCATGCTTCTTTACCCTTTTTCCTATATGTTTGACTGACTGGGTTAATCTGAAAGCTTTATCTTTAAGTTCCGAAATTCTTTCTTCTCCTTGGTCTTGTCTGTTGTTAAAACTTTCTGCTGTATTTTGAAATTCCCTAAACGACTCTTTCACTTTTTTAAGTTCTGGTATCTCTTTTACTAATGAAAATTATTGAATTTTTCATTCATGTTCTGACTTTGTCTTTTGGTTTCTTTGTGTTGGTTTTCATCTTTCTCATCAATCCCATCGATCTTACTTGCCATCCATATTCAGAATTCCATATATGATATTTTGATGATCTTTTTGGTTGGGTTCCATTGTTAATGAATTATTGTGATCCTTTGGGGGTGTTGATATTGCTTGTTTTTCATTGTGCTAGAGTTCTTATGCTGGTTCCTTCTCATCTGAAACCTCTTCTCTCAGCTCAAGACAGATAGATTTGTGTGCCTATTCTCCTCTGCCAGAAATTCTCCGACTCAGTGAAGACCCATCCCTGGATGGGTCACTTGAGTGCTACTCTGGAGGACTGACCTGGCAAGAGAGGGGTAGATGAACTGTGAGCATTTAATACTGCTGCTGTCCTGCATCTCACATCTCACCATTCCCTTGTGATTATCTTAGTCAGTCTGCATGCTGCAGAGTGAGTGATTGCCCCATCTAGTTCCATCAGCAGTGGTGACTGCCCTCCACAGTGGCTTGAGCACTGCCCTGCCCATATTCATGGGCAGCGAAGATTGTTGGCCTGCGTTAGCTTGAGCACTGTTCCATTCAGATTTGTGGACAGCAGTGTTTGAAAGCCCATGCTGGCTTGAGTACAGCCCAGGCCAAGTCCGGGGGTGTGGCATTTGCCAGCCTGTGGTGGCCACAACGTTCACCCTACCCAGGTCTCCTGGCAGGGGTGGGGGCACATGGTCCTGCCCATAGGACACATGAGAGTACCCAGCCTACCTGTTTCCTCCCCAGTCTGGCAGAGACGATAAGGAAGCAGCAGCAACAGATCTGACCTCCAGTTAGAGGCAGAGTTCTAGGTCTGGAATCTCAAAATGGAACCAGCCATAGTGCCTAGGGTTCACAAACCAGTGGGTCCCCACTGTGCCTTCTCTCTGGAGCAACACTGCTGCAGTCTCCAGTCAGCTCCCTACATCAGCCCTGAGGCCTGCTCAGGTGTAGGGTGCCTCCCACAGCTCAGATAGCGATGTCTGTGGGTGAAGTGTGGAGGCTTGTGATTCTTTTCTCTGTCTCTTCCCCATGTGTGGGTGCTTTCCCTGTGTATCTCTAATTCCACAGAGTGGGTCACCTCTCTTCCCTCTCCTTCACTTTGGAAGCCTCCTGTTACCTCTCTGTTGGTTCCCAATGCTCTCTCTTAGATGATAGATCTGAAGGTGAATATCCGCTTGCCACTTTCAGTCCTCTCCATGACAGTGGCATGTGCAGGCTGCCTTATCCTTGAATTCCATATTTGGTTATTAGACATTTACTCAGTCACTTTAGGCAGAAACCTAAGTGATTCCCCAAGACTTGTCACTCTCCTTCATCCTCATACCAAGCCAATCCTGATATTTCTTCATAAATATTAGATTTAGGATATTTCATGAGCAATTCCTTACTTATTCCTTGACTCACTTTTCACTCAATGAACATTTTTTGAGTGTTTTATATGTGCCAGGCCATTGCTCTAGAGGCTGCAGATACAGAAGTCAACAAAACAGTAAGACAAGCCTACCTTCACAAAGGCTATACTCCAGTGGCTGAGGTAGACAATAAACAAACACACAAATACATTTGTAATATAATGACAAGAGGAAATAAGTGCTATGAAGAAAAATAAATGAAGGAATTAATCAATTAATTAAATTAATAATAAAATAATATTAAAATTAAAAAATAATAGTTTAATTAATAATTAATTAATTATCCAATAAGTCCTATATCATACTTTTGAAAGTACTAAGTATACAGTGAGCCAGTTACTAACCTCAAGGATGCTGAATTATAATTATTGTAATTGCTAGTTTACCTGTCTAGCTTCCTTTAAACATAAGACTAGCTCTCATTCATTCAGTAGTTGCCCCATTTTTTTTTACACAAAGGAAAAAATAAGCTCCATAAGAGTGAATTAGATTGAATTAAAAGACAAGTATAAAAGTCCTGCCTTTTTTATATATATCCCCTCAATGTGATTAAGCCTAATGACAATAAAGGCAACAATAATAACTAACAGTTATCAAAGGCCTGCCTAATCCACAGCAGATATTGCATTAAGTGCTTTATGGGCATGGTGTTAGTTTTATTATCTTCATTTTATACAAAGGAAACTGAAGATAGAGAAGTTAAATTCTTGGTCCAAATCACTTAGCTATTAATTGGTAGAGCCTTTTTCTAACTGACATTAAAGTCTTCTTTTTATTCTCCTCTATGATATGGTCTATAATACAATGAAAACTTAACTGAAGTTTGGGTTAATTTTATTCTCCTATTAAGGATTGAATTTTTACCTAGACGTATTCCTGACCCTGAAGCACTTCTGGGTGCTGTGTGTATTTCCGAGCAGTGCTGTGGCTTCTGCTCCTGGCGCTGGGGGGTATGCTTGCTGATTTCACTGCAAGTGCACAGCAAAGTAACACTCCCTCCTCTCAACGCCTTCTTCTCAATAGGCTCTGGTAGATATGGCCTGAATGTCACAACCACTGCAAAGATTACAATAATGAACATGGTTTCTTTCTTTAGAATAGCCCGTGAATGCTGTCCTGTGGTCCAGTTGGTTAATGATGTCACCCAGCACTGCTCAGGACATACCATCACCTGCCTTCTCTCTGTAAGGATGTCACACATTAAATTGTAGAATTAGGTCAACTTCAGTCAAAAAGCTTTTGAATTACTACTTAGATCTATCTATATGTGTGCCCAAGTTCTTCCCTTCCATAAAGAGTCACAAAACTCCATAGGATTATTTCACAAATTAAATTTGAATCACAGTATGGAGCGACTTTTGTCAGTGCAGGGATTAATGTAGGCAAGTTTTCTGAATAGGTGTTTGGATAGTAGAACCAAAAAGTACTTGTATTTTTAATTAGAATAAATTTTACTGAAAATTATAAGGGCTATAGAAACATTTGTCTACAATTTTATAATTATAACAAATTTGAGTCAAGTTTATATTTTTAAGATGAAAAGTCAGATGAGCTATTTATTTTTTTCATCAAATATTTACAATGAGTCAGTAAGACAATATCTGTTTTGCTTTCTTTAACCAACAATCTATGCTATATGTCATTGACATCTTGGTAGAAACTCAATAAGGTTTTCAAAGTTCATTTTTATGAAACCAATAAGGCACTATCAAATTAATTGTGCTAGTGAATTTGATTTTTACATATATATTTGGGCAAATATTTGTATCATCTCTCTAAAACTGGCAAGTTCAGTAAGGCAATGTGACATACAGAGCACAGAAAAAATATTGAGTAATTTATTAGGTTAGAATCCTTTTAGAAACTTTGTGTGAAAAAACCCCTGAGAACCATAAATTCCAGTAGGAAACCTAAGGTTAGTTTATAGAGCTATATTATGACTTTAAAGTTTGAGATGCCTATGATATATCTTTGGTAGTCAAGGCTGCAGAAGAGAAGGGATCACCACCATTGTAGGAAATTCTATTTATACTGGTTTTATAGTCCTAGGAGAGCTGCTTCCAAGTTTATATAGCTTAGCACTCTCCTTAGCTGGGGCTTGTGCACTGGTCCTGCCTCATTTGATCCATCACCTTACCGTGAAAACTACTTTGGCTGTGCTGCTGCTGCTAATCTGTTTAAGTAGGTAGTTCAGCATTCATTGCCAAACTGATCACTCCAATTGACTCCTCAATTAACTATTCATTTTACAAAAAGGCAAACGTGTACATAAAATCTACATTTATTATTATGCTAGTTATTTCTGCTCAGAGTTTAAAATAGACGTCTTATAAGAACTGTGCTGGATACTGTCCATCCAAGTTCCCCTTTCATTTCTCCCCACCCTGCTCTGTGTTGATGGTGGAGGAGGAGGCTGATCAGTATGGTCTGCAGCTGTGCTCTTTGGCTTCCAGTTGAGTTGATTAAAAGAAGTCATGTGCAACATATCAAAGGGAGAAGAGGTAAGTCAGGATATACTTTCCATGATTTCTTTTCTGCCAGCTCAATGTCGGAGTGACTGCATCCTTTAAATAAAGGCCCCAGTCTCTGCCATTCAGCATTCTCCATACAGCTACACTCTCCATACCACCACACCCTCCCCTTCCTTGCCCTTTCAGACTTATGGTGGTAAAGACTTTCTGCTGCTGCTACCTCTAGGATAAGGGCACCATCCACTTCCTTGTTGGTGTCCCTAAAGCCTGCCTACGGCTTTTTAAAAGCAGTTCCATTATTAAGCACATCTTGATTACCCAGTAAGAGTGCACCATTAATTTCCCATTAGGATAGCAACTAACTGAAGTAGCTTTGAGTTTGAAACAGTACAAGTTTGATAGAGGAATTTATAGGTCTAATTTTTCTACCTATTATGTTATCTTTTCACTTAAATGTAAATTCCAAGAATTTCAAGAGATAGTTTATAAATTTCACTATGTTTTCATTACTTTCTGGGGAAAGAAAAAGCATATGCTCTAACTTTACATACTGGGATATATCACCACTTCTAAATAAATGGTATTTTAATATTGTGTCAAAATTAAGAATGCATATGTATATTAAATCATTATACTGTATACCTTGAACATATGCAATCTTTATCAACTAAATTTTTTTAAAAAATTAAGAAAGCTCTAACACAATAGTTTATAATTTCAAAGAATACCCAAAAAGTGCTATACTTTATCTCTCCTCATTTTGGAGTTGTATTGCTTTTACATTTTAGACAAAATCTATTTTATAAAAAATAATAAGCATTATTCTAATGATATAATATCATTTTTATGAACTAGATGTGACCTGAAAAGAAAAAGGCTTTTGCCATCCAATTGCTGACACAAATAATGACTTACTTGACACAAAGCATGTCAAAATTAAAATTATTGTTTTTGGAAGACATTATCCAAAATTAAATTGGTTAAGTCTACAAAACTCTATTCAGCAAGTCTACTAATTAAATGACATGGAGTATATTTTCCAGCTCATCCATGCTGGCAGGCATATCAGGAGGTTACATACTCCACAACAAGAGATTCTATAGGGGTATCTATAGGGAATTTTCAGTGGGTCAAATGGACCTGTAATTAAAGTTTTCCAAATCTAAATACTTCTCAATTATGGTATGAAATTTTAGGGTCATAATCAAGCTATTATATAAATGTTTGACCTGACAGATTCCAAAGTTGCTTTGTAGGAAAAATTCTAGCTTTGCCTATACAAATATATATACAGGGAGATGGGCATACATTTTCTGTATGATTTTTAGCATTCAAAATAAAATATCTTATCCTGCCACCTCATCATCCAGTTCTTAAAACACATGGATACTAATTCAGTAAGTAATAAAAAAAGTCAGTGTTTTAGGCTTTCATTAAATATACTTTTGAGTTACGTGCTATCATTGCATTAAATGCTATGGAAAAAGAGATTAGTTATGAAATATGTTTCCCCTCTAGTTGCTTATATATTTTATACTGCAGCCTGTACCCTAATGGGTTATTGCCTGGTACCAGCTCAGCCCAACCTGCAGAATTGGGTAAACAATGTTACACCTTCAGTTTTTATTGAGGGTCTTTGCAATAAGTAACAATATTGAGACAGTTTCTGTATTTGTTGTAAACCTCTTTAAAGAAAATATATTTACTCAATATCCTCCAAAAAATGTCTCACATTTTAATTTTCTTTATGACTTCATCAATAGGATTGTCTTTCTTGGAGAGCTGGTATACTTAATATTTTTTGTGGTAATAGGGATTACACAGTTAATAATTTTCCATTTTCCTCACTGATTACCAGGGAGTTCAGAGCAAATGAAATCTTATGTTCAAGTACCATAATTGTATTAGCCATTGTGTTTGCTAGTTGTTTTTTCCTTCTTTTTCATGGCTTTGTCCTGTAAAATAATATACATGTATGTATGTCTGTTTTTAATAGTCATATATATATGTGTGTAGTGCATACATGTGTGTTAAATACACACATGTAATTATATGTGTGTATTACATAATATATTATGTATCTATACATTCATTATATTACAAAACAATCTCAGATCCATTCTGCAAAAAGTCAAGATATTAATATAGATGTAAATACTTTGTGAAGTTATTTTAGTCAAAATCATTTCTTTCTTGCTTCTTCCATATTAACTACAGGTATTGTCAAAACAATTTACATCAATGGAACTTAGAAAAATCAGTAATTTGAAAATAGACTTTGTTTTATAAATTCTGAATACAAGTTTTCCCATTTTTAGAATTATGTCATATATACTAAAAGAAATAGTGTGTGTAGATTTCCGAAATATATAAATATTAAGTCAGAAACCTAGTCTTACCATTAATTTCATAAACACACTATGAATAATTAATGATCAATTATGTTTCTTCTTTGCTTTGAAAAATAAAAACATTGTGTTTCTCTGAGAAGGAACTACATGAATCATAGTTAACATTTACTGAGTGCTTACTAGGTATTATGCCAAGGGCTTCACATTTCTCATTTTCTCAAAACAACTCTGTGGGATAGGTACTTTTTATCCATTTTTTTCAGATGAAGAAACAGGATTAACAAATCTAGTGGGAGATTGTATTTTCCAAGATAGCCCTCTTCCCACATGCTTTTCTTACCATGAAACATTGATCTTGTTCTTACTGAGCTGTGGAGGTCAAGGTTCCCTCCCCTTGAATCCAAGAAGGCTAGTGACTACCAAGGAAATGATGCTATGTGACTTCCAAGGCTAGATCAAAACAGCCAACGTAGTTTCCACCTGGTCCTCTTGACATGGTTGCTTTTGAAGCCACATACCATGATGTGAGGAAGCCCAAGCAGCCTGAGCAAAGCATATGGGTAGGTGTTAACAACTGGTAATGCCAGTTGAAGTTCCAGCTGACAGCCATGATCAACTACCAGACACATGAGTGAGAGAGTCTTTGAGATCACTCACCCCAGTGACCATCTAACTGAAATTTCATGAACCCCTAAATGAGAGCTGCCTAGCTAAGACCAGTCACCTCCAAAACCATGTGAGGTAATAAGAAAATGAGAGTTGTCATTTAAAGTCATTACATTTGTGGGTGAATTGTTATACAACAATAGAGTACCAAAATAGTGACCAAGGTCATACAGCTAGCAAGCGAGCCTAGACATGTACCCAGGCAGTTCTACTTCATCACCTACATTTCCGCTATATCATACTGCATCCTGTTTACCATCTTCTATAAAATGTAGAGATGTACACAGGTTCCCATATATAGACACATGGGATAATGAATGTGCTTGTGTGTATGGGTGTGTGTGCAATAGTAGTATTAGCAGTAGTGGTAACGGTGGCCACAGCAGCAGTAATAGAGCCTGGATAGAACCAGTAAGAGTAGTAGCAGTCATCTCTGGATAACACTGCAATGTACATTCTTTTTAAAAATTTCTGGAAAAAGGAATCATTACAGGAAACTTTTAGGATCTTTAGAGAAATATTTATATTCTTAACATATTTTTCCCAGTAATATAAATCCTAGAAATGTAGAAAGACTGTATTATGTGGTAGATGGATAGTTACCTTATTAAAATCTGCTACTGAATCGTTTGTTCTTAATGCAAAAGATCCTGTTTTACAATTGCTCTACAATTCATTAATTTTCATTTTATTCCCAGCAAGGGCATTTAGGGTCTGGATTAGACAGTTGTAAAACACAGCTCTCACTAGAATTCATAATTTACTAGGTCTTAATATTCCATTTGAAGAGGTTCTTGGAACATGATGAGGTCAGAGGAGAGTAGAAAAGAAAACTATTTGACATATTTAATAATAGACTATTTGTCCACAGAACAATCTAAAATCTTTTCAAGCATGGCTGAAGGTGACTTATATCTCAAACTCATTCAGACTGGATTGGTCACCTTACAGGAATGGGAAGGGAAGTTTATACACATTTCATTAAATTTTTAGCTCAATATTTAACTTTGCTTATTACAAGTAGGGTGACTGTACAATTTATCATACAGACAGAGATACTTTCAAGAGTAAAAGGGTGCACTGTTAATATTACACTAGAATGTCAGATGTAAACCAGGACTATGTGGGTAAACCAAGATGCATGAGACAGTTACCAGGCAAAGACCTGGATGAGAAGAGAGATAAATAAGACACTGTCCACAAGCAGTTCATAATCTTCAAATTCTTCCTTTGTTATAATTGAGAACTGGCAAAAAGCATTGACAGAAAAATATGACCCACGGAAGAGGTCATGTGAACTCCAGAGAAATTATCTATAAAGAGGTCTTAAGTATCCAGGTATTCCAAGTCTTTTGTATTGTTTTGCTCATTTTTATCTAGCCAAAGGTCAATATCTATGTATCTGAGGAAGTTGCATGTGATCCTCTCAGCACTTCTATTTTATCTCAGAAACTTATGGCATTATTAGAAATGCATTGAGGTAGTTAGAGCTGAGGGTTAGGAACTGGTGTCTAGTGTTTGAGATCAGAGGATCCTGCATCCCCAGTGTTTGCAAGATGTTAAACCAAGATTATTGGAACTTTGTTGGAATTCCCATGGAAAGCAATCTAGGCTTTCTTGCTTTGGGAAGACATTGAAAAGGGTGATGCATTTGGGTTGACAGAATATATTCATTGGATTTTATTCCTAAAAAACAAATTAATTTTTAGATACCTGAGAGTATTCAAACATAGGCTCTAATAGTTTATGTATTGAATTTTATTTTTTATTGCATTTTATATTTTTTATAATTTGTTTCAAGCCAATTAAAACATGTTAACAAATAAACTTAATAGTATCTTTTATATAACAACATAAACTAGTAGATTTGAAGATTAAGTGACCCTCTTAGGCAAGCAAATTCCAACTCTAATCTATGTTGAATCAAAGCATTTTTCAGCTGGGAGGAATCATAGTGACAATTTAATCAAACTCCTGATGTGAACACAAAGGACGAGCCAGAGTGGCTTGCCCAAGGCAGAGAGCTAGTTATGGGAAGAGCTAGCGGTAGCAGTGAAAGGTTCTTTAAAAAACAAAACAAAACCCTTCTCATGGGTCTGAGGACATTGTCCTTGTCCTTGGGGAAATCTGGATAGGGAAGAGTTGAGAATCAACAGTCTTCAAGAGGATTTGAGCCATTTGGTATGGCTAATGTGAACTCCCATTAGCTTTGGGCAGAATAGAGCAAAAGCAAAAAAGAACAAAAATAAGAATATGCTTTTTGAGTTCCTGTTAAAATAAATCCTTTAAAACGGCACTTACAGATTATCCAAAAGTTTGGTTCTTTTCCCCTCTAGCATCATATTCTTGTAGGGATAGATCTGCCTTAAGAATAGTTTACATTTGCTATTGCCTTTAGATTTCTATACTAAATGTACTGTTATTTTTCAATGCTTTTCTGTTTGGTAAAATATTTGCAAAATATTAAAAAAAGTTTATGCATTCTGTTTTTAAAGACAAAAAAATAATTCTTAAATCTTTCAATGATTGGTTGGTCTCAACCTCAGCAAACCCGAAACTTCACTTTCCTGTGTGTTTTGGGGAAAAAGTCATCTTTATCATACCTCATTGCTTTCACTCTTCCATTTCTCCTTTGAAATTAGTGACTGTTGCACCTTTGAAAAAGATCAAGAGGGTATGGGCTGAGAATCATGATGAGATTGTCTCACGACCTGCTTAAGTGAACGGACAGTCCAAGTATCAGGTGGCAGAGCAAGCTGAAAAGTGGTCAACTGTCCATGTGCGCCAGGAAAGTACCATCTAATCTTGCCAGTAAAGCCTCTTGGTTCCACCTTCAAAATACATCTGGAAACTTCTCAGTAGCCTCACTGCCACTGTCCTGGTCTAAATCCCATCACCTCTCACCTGAATCATTGCAAGAGTCTCCTAAGAGCTCTTCTTGTTTTGGCCATGAACTCCTTTCAGTCTGTCCTCATCATAGTGATCACACTGATCATGTTCAGCTGAAAGTCCTAGTATGCTACACCTCTACTCGAAACCCTCCCATACCTTTCCATGTCACTAGGGCAAAAGAAAAATCCTTACAATGTCATTTTTCCTTGAGTCTTTTACTTCTTGGACTGCTTCTCCTCTTCTTGGCTCCTTGCTTACTCTATTCTAGTCAAACTGGCTTCGTTGCCAGTCCTCAGTCAGAGAAACTATACTCTCTCCTCTGGGCTTTCACATGCTGTTCCCTTTACCTTGAATACTTTTCTCCAGAAAACCACATGGCCCCTCATCTCTTTCAGGTTTCACTTGAATGGTAACTTCTCAATGAGATCTTTTCTGAGAATCTCATCTAAAAGAATGAAACTCAAAACAATTTAAAAAACCCACTTATCTCACCAGGGCTTAGTACATAGTAGGCACTCAGTAAATATTAATTTAATGTATAAAGGACAGTTGTTTGTGCCCCTCTTAGCTGGGACATTCTCAGTTCCCAACACCAGGAATCTCTTCTAAGATACCTCTAGCTTCTCTTTGGGGAGAATGGGATCATCTGTTTAGAGCTGAGGGCTGAAAATCCAGAACTGGATTGAGATCTCAGTGTGACTGTGGACTCAAGGGCTCTATAGTATTTGGAACAATCGCAACAACAAAAATAGAGGAGCCTACTTAGATTTGCCAAAATCTGACTTAACAAATCAGGATGACAAAAAATATATAAAATCTTATAACTGCCATCTATATCTGCATAATTTGTAAAAGAAAACATTTTCATTCTAAAGAAGTAGAAAAGACATCATTTTAGAATAAAAAGCATTTCTTCAAATTGAAAAAATTACCTTCACAGAAAACTCTGCACACTATCCTCATTTTCTCCTCTGCCAACTCTGGAAGGTGGAGCAGTCAGCAACCTGGGCACTGGACTCCAGTCCTGTTGTGAAGGAGTCCCTGCCACACAGGCAGAGCCATCTTTTTCGGCCCACACGGCCACAGATAGAACAGTCTTAATTTTGTCATCAAAAATCAAAACTAAGGGTTTATGAAAAAGTGCCAAAGATAAGATATTGGATGTAGAAACAAGGGTGAAATATTTTTAAAAGACTTCAGAACCTCTCTTGGGGAAACCACTCTATACTCTGTCTTCAGTTCAAGTGACTAAATGCTGACTTACTTGACTTTACCTGTGAGAAATCATATCAGAGACAAATGGGGTCTAAAGAGAAACCATTAAAATATATACAGGAATGTTAACCATCTGAGTTATGCCATGGAGCAAACTGGATGCTTCAAGAAGGCTGAAAAGGAATTCAAATTTGCAGGGCATCTTAAAAAATAAGTAGCCTTTTCTATACAAGCTGACTTGTTTGCTTGCTTTTTGATCTTTCCTTAAGTTGTGGAGGGCAAGAGTTTTTTTTTCAAGGATTTAGGAGGGTTGATTAGGAAAAGGTCTACAAAGGTAAGGAAAGGTCAAAACCTCTTGGTTAATAATAGATGAAAAGGGACAATTTGTGAAACCACAGGAACACTAAAATGGAGAAGCAATTCACTTTCCATTTTTAAAGATGAGATTGTAGCTATCTAAAAAATGCACAATTCTCACCATGTTTTGGGTCAGTGAGATGTTTGTACTATTTTAAGTTTAATAAAAGTTAAACTTTAAGAGGAAATTCTTAAATTGCTTGAGAGCCTCTTCCAAGCAATTTTGGAGAATCTTATAATACAGTAAAGAAACTGCATTGTTCAAACCACCTGAGTCCATGGGAAATGGCACTCTGCCACCAATATTATACAGCACAACAGGGTGCATTCTAAAATGCCACACACACATGCTGCAGTTATATTTGGACATTTCTGTCAAAATAAATCATTTCGTGTTCCCCTACCATATTATATTGATTAAGTTCCCATGAGTTATGCTGTCAATTTTGAGGAACACTCTTGAAATTCTAAACAAAAATAATGTACTTGGAGAGCATTTATTAGTGGTTCATTCAGTGCAGAAGAATAAATACGTTTTGGTACCAATATGACCTGCTTTGTTGTGTGCAATAAATTGGTTATTAAAGATTTTTAAATAGCATCAATGGGAAAAGGCTTGTGTCCAAGAGTTTATAATGGCAGAAAATTTTAGTTCAACTCATGAAAAGAAAAATTTATTGCCTAAAAAAAATGAATAAAAGTCCTCAGGGATTTTAACCTAGTATTCAGAAGAAATAAGAATCATTTGAAATATGCTAATATTATTTATTGTAACTTGTCAGCTATTAGTCAAGTTGTTTTAAAACATATAATTTCTTTTTGGTAATAACAACATAAACAATCTAAAAGACCTAGTTATTGCAGACTTAACTCATTCAGCATTTGCAAAAAATTTAGATAAGGTAGGCTCAGATTTACTTTTCCCTTACCTATAAATAAATTTTGTAAGAAAATAATATTCATAAAATAACTTAGGAAACATTTATTATGGTTAAAAATATACTTTAACATGTCTTTATTATATGAGGGTAATTATGATATTCTGGTTAGAAATATACTTGTGTAACATTTCTGTACACTATAGTTTGGATATGGTTTGTCTGTCCTGACCAAATCTCATATTGAAATTTGATCTCCAGTGGTAGAAATAGGGTCTACTGGGAGTATTTGGTTCATGGAAGTGGATGCCTCATGAATGGATTAATGCCCTCCCTGGGAGGAGATTGAGTTCTCACTCTGTTGGTGCCATAAGAACTGGTTGTTAAAAAGAGCCTGGCACTTCCCCCTGTATTTATTGCTTCCTTTCTCGCCCTGTGATCTCTGTACATGCTGGCTTCTCTTGACCTTCTGCCATGAGTGGAAGATGCCTCAGGCCCTTATCAGATGCAGATGTTCCAATCTTAAACTTTCCAGCCATCCAGAATTGTGAGCCAAATAAACTTTTTTTACTGTATAAATTACCTAGCATCAGGTCTTTTATAGCAACACAAGATGAACTAAGACACTGTATAAGACAATAATTACAATAATTATAAATAATTTTTATGTATATTATGGAAAACTCCTAAGTAATTCTATTCTCTCACAACTGTTGGTCAACAGCATATTATTGAATATGCTTATTTCATGGAAATTACTATTTCTGTTAAAATGTTCTATAATTCTGATTTATGCCTACTTCATATTAGTGCATTTGGATGTAACAGAAAGAAGCCTATCTCCATTATATTTATTAGACTTTCAGTACCTAATATTTCAAAAAAATATTTAAATTTTTTTAAACATTTAAAATTAAAAAAACTAGGCCGGGCACGGTGGCTCACGCCTGTAATCCTAGCACTCTGGGAGGCCGAGGTGGGTGGATCGCTCAAGGTCAGGAGTTCGAGACCAGCCTGAGCAAGAGCGAGACCCCGTCTCTACTAAAAATAGAAAGAAATTATCTGGCCAACTAAAAATATAGAAAAAATTAGCCAGGCATGGTGGCGCATGCCTGTAGTCCCAGCTACTCGGGAGGCTGAGGCAGGAGGATTGCTTAAGCCCATGAGTTTGAGGTTGCTGTGAGCTAGGCTGATGCCACGGCACTCACTCTAGCCCGGGCAACAAAGCAAGACTCTGTCTCAAAAAAAAATAAATAAATGAATAAAAAATAAATAAATAAAATTAAAAAACCTAATAATATATTCATTTATATCCACTCATTTGTCCTTATACCTTGGAATACAGGGGATGGAAGGAGTTATGATTATTTTCATTTCACAAGTAGAGAAGCTGAGTATAGGAATTAAGTATCAACTGTTATTAATGAACTAGAAATAGAACTAAGTGTGTAATTTGGGTTCCTTATTTTCAATCCTTAGTCCATTAATTCTCAGAAATTATGGATTGTGCTTACATAAGATTTTGATAAAGCCTCACACACAAATGTTTTACTCTTTCAAGGAAGAATGACATTCCATTTTACAGCAAAATAAAGTGAGATAGAAATAAAATGACCTAAAAAAGGTAAAAAAGAAAGTCATTATCAGAATGGCAATGCGAATTGAGAGAATATTATTTCCTTCGTGCTCATTCTTTCAATAAAGATTCATTGAATGCCTTTCAGTGATTTAGACATAAGTGTCTAAACTGGCCCATGCCCATGAACAGCTCACACTGTATAAAGAGAAGCAGGTATCCTGCTTAATAGGAAGAGAGAGGATATACATAAATAAATTCCATACAAGGTGGAAAGTAGTAGACGTAATTGGAGAACTCCAGATACACTACTATGACAGTTCAACAACAATATCCTCTCTTATTTTCTAGAGTTAGTGGAAACTGTCATAAAATCCATTTCTTCACAACATCAGAAAGGAAGAGAACTCAGCCATGGCAGCAGAGGGCAGGCGAGAGGGGCCCTGTACATGGATAGGGCAGGACAAAGGCTCTGTCTTGTCTAAATGGGTTGAAGGCAATGAAGACACCAAGGAAGCAGATGAAATAGAGCAGGGTGGCAAGAACCAGAAGAGTTCCCGCAGAAGACAGCTGTGTTAGGAAGGAGCTTGAATGCCAGTTTCATGGAGTGGTCAAGTTTCAGGGTTGTGTCATTAGTCGCCATGCTGTGACAAATGCTGCCCCAGGAGAGAGGCAGCATCTTCTTCAGTCCAGCAGGTCTTTGATTTGACGTAAGAGGCAGCACTCCTACTTCAGGCAGATTAGAGACTCCTTTAGGTGGGTCTCAGCTCTTCTGCGCCTGTTTAGCCATTATTGCCCACTTTGTTGCGCTTAGAAAAATTGGTTACTGAAGATTTTAACTAGCATCAATGAGAATAGGCTTGTGTCCAAGAGTTTATAATGGCAGAAAATTTTGGTTCAATCTATTAATATAAAAGGAAAAATTTATTGCCTAAAAAAATAAATAAAAGTCCCCAGGGATTTCAACCCACTATTCAAAGGAAATAAGAGTCATTTGAAATATATTAATATTCTGTGTAATAACTTGTCAAATACGAGTTAAATTGTTTTAAAACATATAATTTGCTTAGGTAATTCTGCAGGGCCAGAACTAGAATCTTCAGTCAAGCATTTTATCTGGGAGTCTTGAGAGTATTAGGTACAGAACTATTAATATAAAGCAGTGGGCTCGGTCTGTAAGCCCCAAAGCAGAAGAAACCCCATTACTTTATACAGAATTAAACAGGCCTGTGGTCCTATGTAGGCACACGTGCTGCATTATAATGAAGAACAGGCTGATGTTACTGCTTGATTTGCAGGAATGGAACTTCCAGGTTTTAATTTAAAACTTAAAACAATTTAACTCACAAAAAGAGAACTGTAATTATTTGATTATGTGATTTTATCTTTATTAGAAAATAATGCTAGTGTTAAATACTTCATTTTTACCTTTATCTTCTTTTACTGAGCATTGTAATCAGCTTTTTATCAAAGTTTAATTTATTTTAATGATCAGAACCTTAGTATGAATTTGAAAATTGCCAGAAATAGGTCAATAATTTTGAAACTAATCTAAATAAAGTGCCTTCAAATGAGAGGAGCAGAGTGGGTTTTATCTCTCTAGTCCCATTATGAGTGTATTGGAAAGATAAGTGATTGTAATAGAAACAGAATTAATCATTCTGTCATGTTTTCTCACCTAGCAGCGCAAGTCACAAGAATAGCTATTTGGTAATTGCAATATGCCAGCACAAATTTTCAATATTTTTGATGTAATTAAACAATAAGAACAACAAATATCACAATAGAACTTTAAAAATCATGCAAAATTCAGGAATTCCTGATTTAAAAAAATTATTTTCACATTGGGAGAACCTAATGTAATCATTGATGCCTTGTTGCTTCTCTTTTCCCTTCTGATTTCCAAATTTACTGTCTCTCTTCCTGTACTCATCTCAGCTTCAGGAGTTGGCTCTGCTATTCAGCTTCACTGAGAAGACAGAGAATATCTGGAAATATCCACCATTTTTACCTTTAGCACCACTGAACATTTGAATCCACGCTGTGCTCCTTATCCTTTCTTCAAGGGAAGGAGCACAGTGTGCCCCCTTTTTTCCTGCTGCCAATGTCTTCAGCTGTGGTCTTGGATCCAGCACCTGAAGACTCCATGTGGTCCTGAGATGTTTGTGGGAACATCCTCACTAGTGGGAAGCACTAATTTTAAGTATGTCACTGGAATCCTCCTGCTGCTAGTTCTATAGTACTATGGAAATGTTTGGAGTATGGATTATCATACACATAAAATATAAAATCAAAGCTATCAGTAGTCCTAGTAATGTACACACATATAATAAATTCATCCTTGCACTTCATTTAAGACTATTCCTCAAGGTGTGATTTTAGATAATCTACATCAGAATCACCTAGTGTGCTTGTTAAAAAGGAACATCCCTGGGCTCTACACAAGACCTACTGAATCAGAACCTCTGGGTATGGGACTCACAAGCTCCCCATGTGATTATTATGGAAAACAAGGCTGCAGAATCATTGACTTAATATGATGGCAGAGATAGTATTACTTATGAGTGCTCTGAGATTGAAGCCTAAGGTGAAGAAAAGTGTTCGTAATAGAAGAAAGAAGATCTATCAAGGCAGGGAAGAAACAGAGTATACAGAAGGCAGACTAAAAGGAGTATACAGAGGGCAGATGGTCTGATGGAGAGGACTATTGGAACTCCAACTATCAGCTAGTCTGTGCTCCCCCATCACCGTATCGCCTAGTGATAATTCGCAGTTGAATGGCTAAAACCTTTGAATAAGCAACCCCTAAATGAAAACATCTCTATAGACAGCCTTTACATTGAAATTACTTAATTCAATTTGGTCCCTATATTAATCCCCACTGCCACCTCCCCAGCAAGATAAGTGAGTCAAATAGAGCAAGTCTGCATCCAGTACTTTGTGTCCCTCCCCTCCCTCTTCTGTGCTCTGGGTATGATAGGAGACAGGAGAGAGGAAAACAGTGAAATTGATATTTTAAGAGCCCCATCCTACTTTGACTACTTACTTTCCCTTTCTACAAGCCTATTTCTACCAGCTTAGAGGCCTTAACTCTTTACTTGAGAAAAGCTAAGGAAGCAATTGGTAAACCAAAATTTTATTAATTCACAATACTTTTTTCTTATTGTTTTTATCCCCTTCTCCATGATGTTCCAAATCTTCCTCTTTTATTGGCTCTTAGCTTCTACCCTTAAGCATATTAAGACTCTTCATCATGATAAACTTTGTTTTATTTTTTCCCCTTCTTATTTGCTAGATTCATTTTCTTGCAACTCACTTTATTTCTAGCCCCCATTTTAATTACACCACCCTCTCTAATGTCACCAGTGGTCTCTGCTTTTCCAAAATACTTTCACTCTTTTTCATGTTGATTAAAAGCCATGATATATATCACCTGGGACTCCCACTAGCCAAACTGCTAATGAATCACAAGATTTAGTGAGATAATCATTTAATAAAAGCCCATGGCTTTGCAGATCTTTACTTGGATCTACATAGCTGCGTTTCATCACCATTTGACTATGCCCACTGTGTGCGTTCACAGCTTAATTTATTTATTATAATATAAAGAGGATGAGAAAGGAAAACCAGGGCTATATATAGTTTAAATACAAATCACATCACATACAGCTACCTTTTCACATATCTTGATCTTTGTACAATTTATAATACAGTGTTCCACTACATATTAGTGAAGCTATGCCATGTAATGGTTATATCCCTCATGTATAAGTCAAATTTTGTATATCCAAATGTAAAATATTTTAACTCATGAAGAAAATTCTCTATTTAAATGTTGACAATATAAGGAATCTCTTTTGCTTTTGTTTTGCTCAATTTTTTAAATGATTAAATATAAAATTTAATAATAAAATTAAATAAAATATTAAATAAGTTATTAAATAAACAATAAAGGACATTGGATAAAAAATAATACAATAAACATTTCTAGAAAGTAGGCTTACTTTGTATTTTATAACAAAATATAAGTAATCAAAGTCTTAATTATCCCCTGATCTTGTACATATATTGATTGAAACTCTTGAATCAAATACACTATACTAATGAACTATATTTACTAGGGTGACGTTAAAATCCATTGCAGACTATTTGCAGCAGGCTGACATTTAAACAGTCAGCTTAAATAGGTTTTCTCTTTGTTAGTACATCCACTTGCTGCAGGCATGCTCAAGGCCTAGATGTCTGCTTGAACCCACAGGGAACTGAACTTATTGGCTCATGGCACACAGCATGGTAGCTAAAACAGGTCTTTATGTAGCAGGACAGTAATACTTACATCTGAAAGCATCTTTAAATAGCTCTATGTTCCATTGCATATTTCTAGGTAAAAGCCACATTTTCCATAACTTCTTTGTTTCACTTAAGACCTTTTCTGTCCTCTTATCCTTAAAATGCCAGTATGCTTCCCACAGAGAACGCTGGCATTGCTCTCCCAAAACACACTTCATTAGTGGCGTCAAAGTGTAGCAGGATGCCACCAAGTCACACTCTGTTTAGTGAGGCTGTACTCATATAATGCCTGGGCTAATTTTAGCATGGAATGGTCAGGGCTTTGTAAGGTGTGCGGTCAGATGTATGGACAGCATGTGTGGGATAATTTGAGCTCCAAGCCCTATCTGCCCTTAAATACTTTTCTATTGATCTTCCATTATACTTGCACAGATTAATTTACCATATTAATAATTATTGTCTTGAATAATTTTGATATTAAAAAGAGATGAAATAGCATTAACAGAACTCTGGTAATAGGGGGATTTCTGAACTCCACTGGATAAAGATTTAAAGGATAGTATGCAGTTTCTTTTTTTTTTTTTTCCAGAATTTTATGGTGGTACACATGCTTTGGTGACAGCATTTGCCTTTGTACAGTTTGAGTCAAAGTTATAAGTGTGTCCTTCACTCAATTAATGTGCATTGTACCTGTTAGTTGTGAATTTACCCATCCCTCCTCCCCGCTCCCACCTACTTGATTTCCCTTGAGTTTTACTTCCATATGTGCATGTAAGTGTTGATTGATTAGTTCCAATTCAGTATTGAGCACATATGGTGTTTGTTTTTCCATTCTTGTGATACTTCACTAAGAAGAATGGTCTCCAGTTCCATCCAGGTTGTTAAAAAGGTACTAGATCACCCTTTTTTTTTTATGGCTGAGTAGTGATCCATGGTATACATATACCACATTTTATTAATCACATAATGCATCATACAACTTAGATGAAATTGTATTTGTTTACTTTCAATTAATCATATTCTTTATCAGAATGATAATAAATTTTGTGCAAATATAGTTACAGTATTGATAAGATACAGAATAAAGTCTTGTGACGAGCTAAAAAAAGATGAAAGAATTGAGATATGGAATATGGGTATCTCTCTCTATATATCTGTATTTATTTTAGTGTGGAGACATAAAGACAACTTCTGGAACAGTGTCAGCTCCTCTGGCCCTCCTCTCAATTTATCTAATTATGATTTACTCTCAGCTGTTCCTACTGACACATCATAATGGTGTACTTCTAAAGTCATGGCAATTAACACACTTTATTATAACTATCCTTTACATCACCTGTCTTGATACAATCCATATAATCAACAAACGAATTAAAGCATTTAGAATGGAAAGGCATAGTAAAATGATTGTTGATGAACATGGATTCCATTACAATAAACAATTGAGACTGAGCCACAAATTTTGGCTATAGCAAAGTAATATGAACATGATAAATATTGACCATGTAAAAATAATAAAGTAACAAAATTGGAAGATGGTTGGGAAGAAATTGTAAGGCCTCTATATTCCACATCTTTGACATCACGTTGCCAATCTGCACCTTTTAAAATAGAAAACATGTAGCTAAGACAAAACCAAAAACAACTATTATGACTCCAGGGTAAATATTGTTCAAAGTCTTTTTATTGATATTAAAAGAATCTTGTGGGAAGTTACATCTTTCGGAGAAATTTATTTGAAGTTCATCAGTTTTAAAAAAGTTTTAAGCTTTTTTCCCTAGTTTTCTTTTCTTCTAATGAATTTAAGTAGAATGATTATTCATTGAATGTATTCAAAATAGCATTATTATTTGAATTCAACTTTGGAAAATTATTTCCATTCTGCCATCTACATCTATATGTATATATCATCTTCCATTATATTTGCACAGATTATCAGGTTAATAATCATTATATTGAATATTTAGATGTTACAAAGAGATGGAAGGATTGAGATATGGAATAGGATATGTTTATATATACATATGGGGGAGAGAGGGAGAGACCTTAAATAATGTTCACTAAATATTAACTGGTTATTTTTGGACAATAACCCTATTGTAACCCAAGAATCTTACATAGTGTCTAACACCTTGTAAAAACATTCAGGAAGTATCTGTTGTTTGAGTGATGAGGAAACTCTGTTTAGAAATACACAATGAAGAAGTGGAAGTCTTTAAATTAAAGTACAGAAAAGGGAATGGTGAAAGAGGGGGTTGCTGAAAGATGTGGAAATTTGAAGGAAAGTGTATTGTTAAACTGTAAAGAATCATGTTTTATAATTATGGCTTAAATTATAAATTTAAAGCTGAAAAAAATGATATATTTCTATCAATAAGAAAAGCACGTTCAATGTCCTAGTTGTAAGCTTTGTTCAATAGTATTACTAAAGGCAGAAATAATCAATTACCTTTCTTCACTGCATGGGAGAAAGTAACATATACTATGGAATTAATGCTCCAGAAAGAGGGGGAATGGAATGCACAGTCCCCAAAATACAGAAGGACAGGTGTCAGCCACCTTCGAGTCCCAGCTCCTGCCACATCTTTTCTGCTAAAACGGATAACTGTAAGACAGAAAACTCCCAATTTAGATAACCCAGATATCTGTATGGCCGAATGAAAAGTCAAGACTTGATCCTTAATGTAATCAAGCGGCTCAGCAGAAACAGAACTGAATTGGGAGTCAGAGGACAGTTCCACTTTGGAATAATCACTTCTCTAGGCTTCAGTTTGCTCATCTGTAAAATGAAGATACTAATACCTGCCCTGCATACTTCAGAGGGTTGCGGTAGAGAACAAATTAGATAAAGTAAGTGAACATGCTCTGTAAACTGTAGAGCACTACACAAGGCAAACTTATCATTATTTAAGGTCATCCGGGATGCTCCACAGCAGGGAGAAAGTGGGAACAAGAAAGCAGCTTTGCCATCAATTAACACCTTGTCTCTGGGGAGACCCTCAGAGAGCTTGTGTAAAGACAGTGATAGAAAGTTAATCACCCCTGTTTCAAGCAGAGACCTTTACCTTCCTTTTAAGGTAGTAGCTTTTACTGCTCTGTCTCATTCCAGCAGATACATGTCAAGTTGCTGCAGCTTTCTGACTGCTCTTTCTCTGAATGCTTCACTGTCTCATATATTCCAGGGGCATTATTTCAGGCTCTTCCTCTTTTGCCCAAATCCATTTTCTTTTGATGACCTCATCTGTTTCCCCGCCTTACCTGGCTCCACAGTAACATTTCCACTCTCCACCACACACCTAGATCTGGATGGTACAGAGGCCGCTCAGGCCCAGCATGTCCAAAATGGAATTCATGGTCTTGCCTACTACATGTACTTCTGGTTTTACATCACAATTTACCCAGTAGCCTAACTTGGAAACTACAGAACCATAACACTGCCATTCATACAGTGGCGTCTCAGAATGGAACCAATACTACACAGGGCAAACCAGTAGAGCTGAGCACCTCAGCCCTCCTGGCAGCTGCCAAACTTGCCCCATTATCTCAATAGCTACTGATTCCTTGATTTTTTACAACAGAGAAGACTCTGTAGACAATCCTCAATTTATCAGAGGCACCTGCTTTAACACTCATGACACCTTATATAACGATTCTACCTTTAGTTGATAAGTGCAGGGGCAAAATTCTGAGTATAGATTGTGACATGTGAAAATTATAACACAGGAAGGTTTTTTTGTATTCTTTAAAATGCACATGTTAACATTGTATACTAATGAGTGCGTGTCTGTATGTGTTTAGTAGAGAGTGTTCAAAGATAGCCCCCAAAAATCTTCTCTCCTCATATGCTCATGGTAACCTTGACATCAAGAGGTGGAGTTGATTTCCCTTCCCCTTGATCTGTGTTGGCCTAGCAACTAGTCTTGGCCAATGAGATGTTACTGAGGGAGATGCAATTGGAGATTTGCTAAGTGGTTGCACACTGAGATTTGTCCTTTGAAACACTCCTTCTTGGAACCTAGATGTCACGCTTTGAGAAAGTCACAGGAGTAGAAAAAAAGGCATGTTGGTTAATAGACCCAGCTGAGATCCCAACTGATAGCTAGCACCAACTTGCCAGTGATGGGAATGAGCCACCATGGATGTTCTAGCCCAGTCAGGTCCTCATGTGACTATAGCCCCAGCCAAATCACAGGAGCAGAACTGCCCAGCTGAGTCAAGGCATCACAAAAAGTCCTAAGAAATAACAGATGCTTTTTTAAAAGTCACTAAATTGGTGGTGATTGATAGATAAGTAAAAAAATGTGTGTGTCTGTGTGTGTGTATATTTGTGTGTATGTATGTGAGTGCGTATTTATATAATTCATCTCTTTTAGGATCCTAAACTTAAGGCAGAGAAGACCATTAGTTAAAAGTACTATGTACTCTTTTGATTGAAATAGTTTTCAAAATAATTCTCTGTAATAATCAATAAAACTACCTGTTAAGGCAGTGGGGTATATAATAGAAAAGAGAAGGAGAAGGCCCCAGAGATGAGGCAAAGAGGACCCTGACCCTGGGTGGAAAATGTGGTCAATGGATCTCATACCCCAGGCTTCTGCCTGTTCTTTTATATGTCATACCTCTGTTCCAACTGAGTAGATAAAACTTCAAGAAAATGAATATAACCTATGATTGAGAAGCTTCAAACATTTCTTTTACTTTGATATTCTGTAAGTGGAGCCCCTACAATGTGATTCCCTGTGTATAATACCAGAAAACCTGAGATCTGGCTTATCATCTACAGGGCTAGTGCCATCATCAACTCTATGGGAGCTATGAGCCAGCTAGCAGAGAGAGTTTGCCTTTCTCCTCCCAAGGCCTAATCTCATGTAGAGCCTCCAGATTTTATCCAAATAGCCCTCAGACAGAACATTCTGTATTTAATCAACTTAAATAAATTTTAGTTGGTATTTTGGAATCCAAACCCAACTCAATTCCCATTTCCACTTTAACTATTTTAGCTCATATCCCCATCATCTTCAAGACTAAACCACTACACTAGTTTCCTAAATAGTCACCCTATTTATGGTTTCTATTTCCTTCTATCCATATTCCATACTACTATCAGTGATATTTCTAAAACACGAACCTGTCACCTCATTGCCCAGCTAGGAAACCCACTAGTGAAATTCTCAGCAGGCAGAATGGTGTGTAATTGTCAAGAGCACTGGAAGACTGGATGTCAGGCTAGGGAGTTTGGTTTTTATGAAGCATGCTATAAGGAATCAAAGCAGTATTTAAAAAATGTCCTTTCAACTCTCTTAATATCAGATTCATTAATCGATTTTGATTCTAACCAGGTCTACCACTTTGTTAGTTTTAGTTTGCAGCAATGAAAATAATTTTCTGCAGTCTTCTTTTTCACACTTTTCCACCTCTCTTCTGCACATATTTTCATTCTGCAATTCAGATTCGCATTCACATTTCTCCCCAACTCAGCCTTCCCTATGCTCATCTCTCCTTGAGTCTATAACTTTAAACTTACATACCGGTAAAATAGCTTTCTGCTTCTGTCTCTATAATTTCTATCATCTACAGAAAGTGGAACCAATCCCAGTAGATCACATCAATCTCTCTCTTTTCTTTAAACCTCTCCCTAAACAGATATCAGCACCACTGTTAGTATATGCTGACATGGCGTGGGGAATATGTCTTCTTACAGCTGGGTCACTTTTAAGTGGTCCCTCTGGCATTAGGAATAACTCTCTGTGGGTAGTTGATCATGTTTCAGTTTAAACTGCCTGGCAAATTCCCTTTATTTTCCACAAACACAATTGCAAGGGCTGTTCCTGGAAGCTGGCTGTCCTTGGTACTTTTGTCACTCGCAGATAAGGGTCGTAATTAAAATCATTCCACAGCCATCCGCAAGGATGAAGTCTCCTCAATTTGTGGCAGATTGGCTGAGTAAGAAGATTAAATATTAGGAGGCATTTCTTTTCTTGACTCTGGGTAACTGCTGCTAAAGACCTAGTCATCGCTCTTGCATCGCCAGAAGTCAAGGTATCAGCTTAGAAGGGACTTGATATTTTAGTTTTTCATCTTAGACATGTCCTCAGTCAAGTCTCTCTATCCCTTACTGATTAAAGCATCTTCTATATATTACTAAATTGTAAAGAGCCTCATTGTTGTCATCTATAAAGGATTATAACCGTATCTCCTGAGAATTAGAGATTATCAGTCTGTGTGTGTGTGTATGTGTGTGTGTACCTCCCTCTATACAGCACACAATAAATAGCAGCTATTTATACTTATAATACTAGGTGACTCTATGACTTTTGCCTGTTGTAGGTGTGTCTGGGAATACTGGGAGCTCTATCTCTCCTCCCCATTATCAAGTCTCCAATTTGTAATATCAGCAAGCCATTATCTATGGTAAGGCTGAAAACTGTTCCTGAACATTTGGAGTGCTTTAAGTAGCTGAATATATGGAATCTCATGTCAAAAATCACACCTTGGGATACCTCATGGAACAAGAGGTAGTCCTCAAAGACATAAGACTATGATGCTTTCAGATAGACCATTCCTCCAGAATTGTGTTAGAGTCCTTTGAAAATTTTGTTACACCACGTATGAAAAATCAGATCATGGGGCACAGCAAAATTGAAAACCTGATATTCTTTTTATGAAAACACTGGAATTTGTTCCGCCAGTCTTTCATCTTCTAGAAAGTCTGCTGACTGGCAAAATGTCATGTTTAAATTTGTCCTCATTTTGCATTGTGACTGGGAAGTACAAGCTTTCCTAAATACGATTTTCATCCATTTTGGTAACCTGAGATAATAATAACCTGCATTAGCTGTGTCAGGTAGGAACTGCCAACACTGCTTAGGCAGCATTTCCAACATATGGAATTATCTGGGTACATACCACGTACAGGGTCAGTGATGGCTAGTGTGCCAATGACAGTTTCTCATGCATAAGAAATATATGCTCAGTTATGTCATTTGTCCACCTTCAAAAATCCTTCTGGGTTCAGCATGAATATAGTGGCTCTTATACA
The DNA here is from genome assembly GCA_028533085.1 of Varecia variegata. Taxonomy (NCBI): domain Eukaryota; kingdom Metazoa; phylum Chordata; class Mammalia; order Primates; family Lemuridae; genus Varecia; species Varecia variegata. The sequence goes on from CM052438.1 coordinate 114,909,136, forward strand.
GAAGGAAACAGCTTGGGAGATTTTATTTTCCCTCTACAAATGCCCAGAGGCAGTAGTTCAGTTAAAAAACAAATTAAATTTTGTAGAGGAGAAACAGTAATACGTTAGAAATATTCAGAGTTGTTCCCCTTCACTTGTATTTAAAAATGGCTAAACTGATCTAATTCACATTTGTGATGTCACTTGTCAGGTTGGAATAAGATCTGGTGGACCTTATCTTTAATAGCTAAAAATAGTGTGGCAATAAAAATTCTATTGAAAAAGCTACCCTGTTCCAGTGTTAGTGTCTTAACAAAGCACTGCATGTAAAAAGTGTTTGCCACATGGTCTTTTAATATTATGCACTAAATCCTTCTTTACAACAGAAACATACCAAGTTGCTTGGCAGAATCTAATTTATTATTTAATCCCCATGTACATAAGAAAGCAAATTTAGTTAATGCTCTATTGATTGAAATAGAAATTATTGATTTAAAAATATTTATATAGTACAATAAAATTTAAGGAAACTTAATAAATGCATATTTTCCCTTTTGGTATTCCTATTACTTTCTCTTCTGTTCTTTTGATGATGAAAATCATAAAATAATCAGTGGTAATATTACATAGCTGTATTTCTTCTCTACCTCTGTAGCACTGATGAATGGAAAAAAATTTCAACAGGTTTTTTTTTTAGCTCTCATTATCTTTTTCTTTTATGAGAGACACTGGCCCCAGAATAGCCACACTATTCTCTTCTGTATAATCCTCTGACTGTAAAATAAAATTATAGAACATTTTGGTAAACTCATGAGATCACACATGCCATATAAAGATATACAACTATTATGTACCCATAATTAAACATTAAAAAAAATTAAAACAAGGAAAATTTATTTTAAGTTAAGTTACTTTAACATGAGAAGATTTTCTCAGTAGAAATTCAGGTTATTTCTCCAGTTTTACTTTTTTTTCTTGTAAATATTTTCTATTCTGCTTAACAGTAATCAGTCAGATATATAATTTAACAATTACCACTAAAACAATGTCATTGATTTTGGTATCTTGTCACATATAATGAATATTATTTTACTGCACAAATATTTCATGAATTGTTGGTTTGAGTGAATATTTTTGGAATCCGTTCAGATTTCAAGTAGACACTTTGGAATTACCCAACCCTGAAAACCATTTATACTTCATATTGTGTTTTAAAGTGGGAGGGAGGATAACTTGTTAGCTTGTAGGTAGGGTAAAATCTCAGATCTATCACAATTCTTGACAATTTTAGCAATGCAATTGGAATGCTGGATGAGGAAGGATGGAAGCCTCACAGGTTAACAGGATTTGAAAAAAATCCATAGCAAAGATGTTGATTAAATTGTATGGTCAACTAGACAATAAATAGTCCTTCACTGTATTGCCTGTTAATAAGAAGGAATTGGGGCAGTGGTTATTGACCAAGTAACAGGAAATAGGTTCAAAGACAGCTTCCCAAATAGTGCCCTGGTTGTTTTTAACTCTGTCCTGGTCAGGGGACTTCCTTGCCAATTTTGTGTTCAGTGTCAGGTCTGCCCAATTGTAACAAGTATTGCTAAGATTCATTCTGTGTGGGTGGAGGTTTTCCCTTTTTCAGACAATAGTTCTAGAGTTGTGTGCCCTCACTGAGTGAGAAAGGAGAGAAATATGTGACTACTGTAGCCAGAAACCAAATGAATTGTAAGAACTTAGTCTGATTTTCTTGGGAGATGAGAGAAGCAGGTAATGTTCATTAAGCAAGAATGTCAACAGCAAGGCCATCTATGGGCTCAGGCCCTCTTCCAACCCATCATGACAAACCTACATCCTTTCAGAGAAGACAATAAAAGATCTAAGGGTTTCTTTTGCACTGAGTGTTGGCTGGTTTAAGGAAGCTTTGACTCTCTTGAACATATTTCCCTGAGACAGAGAAACTCTAATTGGAAACCATAGATGAGGCATTGCCTAGCTGTCAGGCTCTTATTGCCCTGGGTTTGGTTTATAATGAGGATGCAGGTGTCCCATCGGAGAAGGAAAAACTGACCCAAAGAAGTCTAGAAGTCTAGTGGCAGTACAACTTAAAGAGGAAAGTGAAAGAGATGTTTTGTTTACTGGCACAGGGCTCTTTCTCCCTCCAAGCCCTCTCCCCATCCATATCCCCTCCTTCCCATGCTACTCCAGCTCCAGCTGCTGTAAGGAGAAAGGTGTTTAGGGTAGAACTGAGGTTGGCCTGTCCTCAAGAGAAACTGAAGGCTATATACATATGTCTGAGTATTGTGGAGAAGAAAGGGACTCAAACTTTTATGACTCTGTTAGATAAGGTGCCCACAATCTCAGGTGGTCCTTCTTGGGAGAGAGAACTTCCAAATTCAACTGATGGGATTTGGATGGAGTTCACTGTGGAAGGGAAGCTAAAATGACCTTGTGAGTCAGGCCCTTTGGGCAAATTCAATGTACTATTTTTGTGGTTTCCACTGCAGAATATGAAATTGGTACTTTATGCCTGTACTATGAATGTTCATCAATGCCAAAAAGGGATTTCCCAATTGAGAAGAGCCACAAATAGAGAAGTCCTAGTATCTTTAGTGCCCCACAATCCTAATGACCCTTTGAGCTAAATGTCTCTGTGACTGATGATTTTGCCAGTTGGAGCCTCTGGCAAAAGGAGGCAGCCTCTTTCCAGACTTTGTCTCTGTGACACAGATATCAGGTACATGCCTTTACAAACAAGCTATTAGCTTGCTACTGGACTCATGTTGAAACTGAATGTCTGATACATAGAAGCCTTGTGCCTATTTGGTCTGCTATTTCCATTTTGGGGTGAGTCAACCTGGATTCAATGCCTTACAAGGTAGAAGGCCCAGCAAGCCTCAATCATTAGATAGAAATTACATATTCAAGAATGCAGTTGACCTGGACCCAGCACCATCTCAGCTTTAGGTAAAAGGGTGGCACTCCACTGCCTGAACAAAATCCCTGGCTCAATGAGATCCCCAGTTCACAGCAGGTCCCTGAAATGCCTGGACCTGGTTCAGTGATGGTCCAGATACCCTGAAACCAAGTGATGTCGACTGGACTGCTGTAGCTGCACTCGTGCAGTGTCAACCTTGTAGAATCAAAAAATGCAGTGGTCACTGCTCAGTGGGCAGAACGCAAGGCTGTTCTCGTAGTTTTGGCCAAGAATCGCCCTGATGAAGCTTGTTATATTTTTATTGACTCTTGGGTGATTGCCAATAACCTAGCTTTTTGGTCTGACACTTGGAAAAACTACAGACCGGAAGATTAATGATACTTCCTTTGAGACCATGAGTAGTGGAAACAGATTGTGGCTGCTGATTGAAGTCTCTGGGTCGCTCACTGGCCTCAGTGACTAACAGTGGGGAAGAGACCATTCTCTGATGAGACTGACTGGAATCAAGGTCTGCTTGAGCCTGCGCCACCTGGATGCCCCCACTGCTTCCTGGAAGCATCAGCATACTGGCCATGGCAACCCATCCCCCATCGTAGACTGGGTGCAAAATACAAAGCGTCAAGTGCTTAAGGAATCTTCAGCTGTAGATCATGTACACCTCTGATGATTGTGGCAATCTCTCCAAAATGAGGCTACCTTGGTGTTTTGGGAGACCTTCCTGGAGGGACAACTGACTTGATGTTTATGCATACTCTGTGAGGCAGTTATTAACTCCAGGGAAAACAAAACACTGTTCAATTATAATCATGGCCTAACTATGAATATTCAATCATAGAAATGAAAACATCAAACGTTTTGGTGGAACTATATTGTGAAGATGACGGAAGTGAAATATGTATGTGAGTGTGTTTTGTGATAGTAGAACAAGCTGTTGAAGTGCTAATCCCCCTTCATCCATAGTAGGAAGCCATTAAATATTGTCCAATAAAAATTTTAAGAAATGGTATAAAGTGCTATTTAAGAATACCAGAAGAAACAACTAAAACAGCTGAAAGAGATTGCTTTTGGGGAATGAGAATTGTGATGCATGGGGGTGGAACTGTGTGGTTTGTTTTTAAGCCTAGCTAAACTGTTTGACTTTTAAAATTTATATGCATGACGTATTTTGTGCCAGGGCTACCATAACAAAATCCCACAACCTAGGTGGCCTAAAGAGCAGAGATTTATTTTCTCATAGTTCTGGAGACTAGAAGTCCAAGATCAAGGTGTCAGCAGGTGTGGTTTCTTCTGAAGGCTTTCTCCTTGTCTAATAGATGGCCACCTTCTCTCTGTGTCCTCACACGGTCTTTCCTCCATGCACACACACCACTGCGTGTCCAAATTTCCCCTTTTTATAAGGACACCAGTCAGATTGGATTAGGGTCCACTCTAATGGCTTCATTTGAACTTAATCCCACCTTTAAAGGCTTACTCACATACTCACATTCTGAGATTAGGGCTGGAGGTTAGGGCTTCCACTTATGAATTTTTGGGAGACATAATTCAGCCCATAAAACACGCATTGATTAAAATAATAAAAAATCCTATCCAAAAACATCCTTCAGATTTAAACCACGTAGAGTTTAATATTTATCTGGATCTTCAAACTCCACTGTCAGTTTCAATTGCAACATCCATAGATCTTACTATACTTTGTCCATTATGCCAAGGTAACATTTCATTTTAGATTTACTTATCATGTTTCAAGCAAGATAGTGGTAGCCACAGTATCTTGGGAGAATGCCACACTTGCTATTTTCATCAGTTGTTTCTCCACAATCCAGCAAAATGTCCTTTCCACCACCTGAGTTCACATCAGCAGTTCTTCAAGCTTATCCATGGTGGTTGATTTTTTTCTTTTTTCCCCTCTAATTTATTTATTAGTTTTTTGTTTTGGACTTCTCTTTTTGACTTAGTACCTTATTTTTTCCACAAGAACCCAACCACAGAATTCTTGCCTGTTCTTGGAGAAGAAATTGGATGTTTATGACAAGAGAAGAAAAAAGAAATCCACCTCTATGGTCTGTAAATAGTTGCTTCTGTAATTCAAGCTGTGCTCCATAAATCAAAACCAGCTATGCGGTTAAATCTGCTGGGAGACATACATGAATCTGTCAACAAATATTGTGATTCCAAATGAAGTTTTGTAAGCAGTGATAAGAATCCTGCATTCTCACACTGCATTTGAGAAGAACCTGACAGAAATCCTGAACAAGACTAATGGGGAAATATGAAATAGGATTGAACTGACAGAGAGTTAATACATTGCCTGGCACCACTATCATTCTAAAATAACAGAAAACATTGGGAAGAGACTGTAAATACATACTGAAAAATACAGAGTACTTAGAACACTAGGGAAGAAGAAATGTTCAGAAGCATCAATTATATTAAAGATAGTAGAAAGGGAATAACCAACAAAATATATTTATTCAACATTTACATTGTATTCAGTCCTTGCAAATAATTTCTAAATACTATATGCTCCCATAAGAAAATCAGTTTTTTAAAAATATACTTTTGTGACATATTAATCCCATCTTCTTTTTCCAGATGGTTTCACTCTCTTCACTGGCATGATGCTATTACTATGTTCAGAAGATATTAAATTAAGACATATCACAAGGCTAATTAAATTCTAGTTCACCATACTTTATTTTAATTAATTACTTGATTACCCAAAACACAACATTTAAGTAAGCTTACAGGAATATATAATTAAAGAGGAACACGAACAAATATGGTAAAAGGAAAATTTAAGTAGGAAACTGAATGCAATTTTCGAGCATCCTTACTGCCTGGCAGACTATTGTGCTAAATGTTACAGACATGAAAAGGTGTCCAAAACATGTTTTCTTCTAAGAGTTTACAACCTCCTTGGTGACATCGACCTCCATAAACATGAGCATATATAGAAAGTATCTAACTTTCCTTTATTTGCAAATAATTCCGCAAAATCAAACCAAAAGAAAACAGAAAGGGCAATAAACTTCAGATTCTTTTACTCAGACTCACTCTGCTTTCCTTTGGGGTAGGTCTTGGGCTGCACTCCCAGCAATGCTTTCTGGCTGGCGTTTAAACTTTATCTTGGTTATTATTGCATACCAGTCATGAAATTATATTTATATTATTTGTCAAGTGCCTTGTTACTCTGAAAAAAGGAAGATGCTACAGGAGTTAAAATAAAATTATGTCTACAAAGGGATGGCCTGGCTTAAAGCAAAGCATTTCAGTTCCACTTAGGCTTTAGGTATTACTGTCTCTTTGTAATGCAAATTGTTCTACAGCACCAGGATTTTCCCAGTTCTGGGAACTTTCATGGTGAGCAAAGCTGAGACTGGCCCATCTGCAATATTCAACAGTTCTGCTGCATTATGTGGGTACCTCAGAGCAGCACTGAAATCAGCCTGACTCTGTGTAATATGATAAGTCATGGTTTGCACCAGCCACTGGCCTAATGTGGGGTGTGTGTGTATAAAGAATTTTTTAGCACAAATTTTATGGAGAAATTATGAATAAGAAATGAAATTTATCCAGTCTCAGTGGCTCACGCCTGTAATCCTAGCACTCTGGGAGGCTGAGGCAGGACGACTGCTTGAGGTCACTAGTTTGAGACCAGCCTGAGCAAGGGTGAGACTCATCTCTGCTAAAAATAGAAAAAATTAGCTGGGCATGGTGGCGCATGCCTGTAGTCCCAGCTACTCCGGAGGCTGAGGCAGGAGGATCGCTTGAGCCAAGGAGTTGGAGGTTGCAGTAAGCTAGGCTGACACCACAGAACTCTAGCCTGGGTGACAGAGCAAGACTCTGTTTCAAAAAAAAAAAAAAAGGAAGAAATTTACAGAATTCAAATTATTAGACCCCTCCCACAATTTCTTCAGAAGGAGTGATATTGCCAAAATCAAATTTCCTCAATATAAAATATTACATAGTCCAAATTTTGACTTTTTCCTTTGTTTTCCTAGCATATCATTTTCTGATAACATGTTCTAAAGTACAACTTTTGAGTCTGTTTTCATATCACCATTTTATTAACTGTTGAGACGAAGTGAGCTCTCAGTTTTGGATCTTCTAAATATTCAGTGAAATTTCAAATTTAACAGAAGGTATGAGAATGAAGAAGAGGAGTGAATAGTGCTGTACGTGGAGAACCAATTAAAATACAGCAACAATACCAAAACCTAATGGAAGTCCAGGCCTCATATACTGTAATGAAGTCTTCCCTTCTTTCTTCTGTCCTTAACGACCTGCTGACCAATTTCTGGGTTGGAGAATAGGATACAGATTGCATATGGCATATGTAAATCAGCAAAAGCTACATTTCAGAATCGTGGGGTCTAAGTAAAATTTCCGGTGCCTTCATCTGTTGTTCCTTAAAGGACTATTACATTTATGACCTTGTCTCTAAGCATTTTAAAATCCAGTGAGATTGAAAGATTGCTACAGACTCTTAATTACCTACAAACACAAAATTGGAGATAAATGGAATAATAAATAATAGGATAGCGAAATGAACAGAAAAAGGTTCTGACTAGGTAGATGAGAAACTTCATGGAGTTGGAGCATTTGACTTGGCAGCTGAAGGATGAGGATTTTCATGTAGGAAAAATGGCAGAAAACTCAGTTCAGGTTGAGAGAACATTGCATATGAAAATTGCCCACCCAGTGTGATGCCTGGCATGGAGGAGCCGGTCAATAAATATATTTTGCTCCCTCTGACCAAAGACAAAGTGTGTCCATGCCTGGCATGACAGAGGAGGGGTTAGTTGAAGAGCGTGGCTGGAATGGACAGTGTATGAAGGAACGATGGAAAGAGACAAGATGCCACAAGTGAAAAAGTTGTGTTTTGCATCCAAAAATGGGTTCCTTGTGTGATCTTACTCTCTGGGACTGAGTTTCCTTATTTGTGACAATGGGGATTGTTTCAGTTTCCTAAGAAACTGTGGTAACAAAGTACCAGAAATTAGATAGTTTAAAACAACATAAATTTATTGCTTCATAGTTCTGGAGGCTGGAAGTCCAAAATCAAGGTGTCTGCAGAACCACGCTTCCTCTGAAGCTCCAGGGGAACCCTGCCCTTCCCCCTTCCTAGCTTGTGGGGGTTGGCTGGCAATTCTTGGTGTTTCTTGGCTTGGAGCTGAATGGCTCTAATCTCTGCCTTTGTCATCACAGGGTGTTCTCCCTGTATGTCTTAGTCTTCACATAGTCATCTTCTTATAAGGACACTAGTCATACTGGGGTAGAGGGTCCACCCTACTCCAGTATGGCTTCATCGTAACTAACCATATCTGCAGTGACCCTGTATTCAAATAAAGTCATGTTTGGAGGTACTGGGGGTTGGGACTTCAACATATCTTTTTTAGGGGAGACACAATTCAAGCCATAGCAAGAATAGTAGTATCTACTTATTTCATTGTATTGTTGAGAGGTGCAAATATAATAATGTACGATAATGTATGCATGTTATAAAATACAAATTTTCATGCAATTTCATCTACCTTTACCCCTTACCAACGAGGGGTTCATGTGCCCATAACCCCCTAGACTACACACCCCTCAGAAAGGAAAGAACCTCCCATAAATGTTATATTTGAAATATTAATATGGAATATAATTATTCCTCAACTGAATTTGTGGGACATGATCAATGATACCAATATTGTATTTTTCAGTAAGGGTATATGATTTTCTGGTGGTTTGTAAAGATGCAATTAATGAGAGTTAAAATTAATAGAGTGCATGCTTTGTGCTGAGCACTGCGATGAGTGATTTATGAGAATTGTCACCAACATAGGCCCATGATCATTCTTATTATAACAGATGAGGAGACTGAGGTACAGAGATGTTAAATGCCTTGTACAAGGTCATGTAATAGTAAGAGGGAGAGCCAGGATCCAAAATCAGAGAGCATGGTTTTAGACTACAGGTTCTCAATTTCTGCCCTACATGTCTCTCAAATAGAGCATGCACATAAATAAGTAAAGGAAAGAGCCATTTCCACTTTTCTACCCTTAGTTGCCCTAGTTCTTCTTGAAATCATAAATGTTTCACCATGCCTCAAAGGCCAGATTATATACTAAAATAAACTGACAGTGTCCAAACTCAAATAGCTGCTTTTTAGGTCCTTAATCCATGCACCTCGGAAAGATGAAGAGAAATTTTTTTTCCATTGTCCTGATTTCTTTGTCTAAAATGCATGGGCATGAAATTTAACTTAATTCATATGGTTTGACTTTGTTATACAAACATAAAAATTAAATTGAAAGCAAGGAAAGAGATTAGATTTAAAACACATGACTTCTAAAATCCCATATCAAACTTGTAGCAATTTCCAGAGGTCTATGTGAAATGCATGTCAGCATCACAGAGTAAAGGTTACTTACGCCTGGCTATTAGCTCAGCCCTTCTGTGTCCGCCTTTTCTGGTGTGCTGCTTGCCCTTTGGCCATTCGGTTCCCATTATACCCTCTCCAGTGTGTGTGAAGGGACAATGCCAGCACGTGAAAGTTGTATTTGTCATGTAATTGCTCTAGGCAGGCATTTTGTGCTTTAAGGTGACTGACTAAAGCTTCGCTCAGAGGACGTTTGTGAACATTCTGAGAATGTTATCCATCTGAACTGTCTCTGTCGCTGTTCTTACATGTAATAAAATGTTAATTGAATATTTGGAGAAAAATAACATCGCAAACGAGGAAGGTGCAGATTAGCTCTTTACCTGTAGGTATTAGCAATTATAATGGATGGAATTATCGCCAGCCAGACATGTAGGTTATTGCTGTGCAGTAGGTTACCCAGACCACTCTCTGAATGTGAAAAAAATGTGACTGTGAAGTTGCATTCATCTCTCCCCTGAGTAACAGACCTGCACTTCCAACTCTTTGCGGGACATTTCCATAGGAGGGTAGCATAGGCAAGTTCTAACTCATTAGGCTCCAAACCAGACATCCCCTTTTTCTAACTAACCCTTGGGACTCTATGCATTTTGAGGATCTTCTGGGCCTGTTCTCCATGCCTGCAGTTTGCTATCTAATCTGTGAAATGTATTTACCTATTTTATTTTGCTCATTTTTTTCAACTCTTACTGTATTTTTAGCAACGTTGATTTTTTTCTTTTCCTTCTAATTCCATCTTTATTTCTGTTTTTTTTTTTTTTTTTTTTTCTTGCACTACTTTCCTAAACCCTGTTTTGGAGCACTTTTATCTCTGCTTTGTGCTCGTGACTTCATATAGGTGCTTGCATCGTTAAATTAAAATGATTGCTATACTTTGTATTGGATTCAATTTGTTGGTGCATGTTCTTTGGCTGTTTTTCACCATTCCTTCCCATTTCTCTCCTCCCTGTACCTTTTTGCTTAGTAATTTTGAAGGAGGCTAGTTTTTCTGAGGTAGCTATTTGTAGGCATTATGTACTGGAGAGTGGTGGGTGGACCATGTTTTAATAATATGGTTCTTCACTTACATAGACTATTAGAAATGTCTTTCTTTTGTTAAACTGCAAGATTAATTAGGAGCCACAGGTAGGTAAGAAACTTAATATAACTTAATAATTATTTTTTCTGTAATATATTAAAAATATAAATTTATAAGAATCCACTGAATTTATAGAAAGTATTGGTAATTATTTTAAAAGTGGAATTTAATCTATTATTTAAAAACATTACTATGGGATTTTTTTAAAATTTAAAATATTCTCTTTTTACATAGCAATGTTTGGAAATATATGATATACCTGACATATCTTGCTCATAGTTGTAAAAGGAATGAAAAATGAACATAAAATATTTTTAAAATTATTACTTTCACTTTACTCTGGACACAACACTGAACTAGTGTTCAAATGTGTTACTATAAAGCACACAAGGGTTTAATTGGTGTTATATGAGGGCTGTCTGGAAAGTATCTAGCCGTGTAATATGAAAAATAGTATTAACAATGGCTGGATACTTTCCGTACAGTCCTATGAATGCAGATATGTAAACATCATGAGAACAAAAGTTTTTGTCACTGTCCTATGACTTATGCCTAGAATAGCCATGGGACATAGTAGATCTTAAAAAACTCCTAGTTTTCTTCCCAGGTTAACCTGTAATTCGAATGTTCCTTTTGTGATAACTTACTACTATTTCACTGTATAAGTTTGAGAAAAATGATGATTCACCAGTACTTCATTGAATCATCATAGCAAACTAATGAGAGTGATACTATTAACATTCTCCCATTAGGGATAAGGAAAGTGCAGCTTCAAGAGATAAGTAGCTTGTCTAAGAAAACAAAGCTAGTGAGTGGAGGAGTTAGGCTTCTACTCCGGGCAGTGGGATTTCAGAGCCTGAGCTTTTAATCACTATACTCTGCTACTGACATATCTATTACAATATGGAAGACCCTATCACACATCATACACGTACTATTTCTAAATATAAATGATCTTATAGGATAGGTATTATTTTCTTGATGAGGAAACCAATGCTGAGAGATGTGAAGTACCTGACCCAACCAACAGCATAGACTTAGGATGAGTGGGCAAGTATCCTGGGCACAGAAAATCCAAAGCCAATATGTTCTCCTTATACTACGCTGCCTCTTGCTACATCATGCTGTCTCACACACACCCACAGTGTGAGTTGGGGTCACAAGCATGGTATACATGACATGGAGGTGGTTCCGGGCAGTGAGGAGGAGTTGTACCTTGATTAATCCATTCCTGGAAATGTAGTGCCTTATTGCCTGGATAAATATCTGCTTTTATTTTTTACTGAGGTAAAATGTAAATACATAATTTATTATATTTACCATTTTAAAATGTACAGACCAGTGGTAATAAATACGTTTATATTCTTTTTTTCTTTTCAATGGCTAAATATCTTGACATGCTATTAAACCAAACCAACTTGAAAATGACTGAGAGATTTCATAAGACAGTAAAACTTTAAAATAATACATTTCTTGAAGCTGTCTTGATTTCGTAAAATATTTATTGAGAATTTAGATATATCAGGAATTACTTCCAAACTCTGTTAATGCTTTAGAAGTGAGAAAGAAGAAATTCTCTTAGGATTCCTCCACACATTTATTTTTTGGTCATTTTTCATTCACATAAACCCCTTAAACACACCTGGCAGTGTACCCAAAAGTTTCGTACTCAGCTTTCTGCAGTAACAGCTGGAGTGGCGTCAACAGCAGATGGGCTAGGCAGCAGAACGGACCCAGAGAGCTCTCAGAATTGAAGGTGACCTGACATGTGAGGGCAGTCAGGAGTCAAGTGAGAGGACAGATGAAGAGTAGTAAGAACAGCAGGGCTCTGGGAGAGGAAACACATTCCCCTACTTTTCTGCTAGATGAAAGAATGGTAATAGAGACACTTCTTTTGCACCTAAATAGTATTTCTAGGTCTCTTTTTCCAAACCAAGTAAAGGATTTGCTTTGGGAAACAGCAAATTTGTGCCCCAGACGGATGAATATATTTTCCAGAACTGATCTTAAATTGCATTGGTCTAATAGAAATCTTTGATTCATTATATTGGTTTAAACAAAATGGGGAATTTTTTGATTCATGTAACTGGAGATATTTAAAGGAAAGACTGGCTTATATAGGTATTATTTGGTTTAGAGTCTTAAACACTGTTATCAGGACTCCATCTCTCTATTATCTCAATAACCAAAAAGGACTGATGATAGACCCAGACTCAACTTATCCACTCTAGCAAAATGATAGTCTTTTTATATTGTTGTGGCATAAAAATCCCTGGATGAACCCTGATTGGCCAAGTTTGGGTCACATGCCCATCTCTAAACCAATCACTGTGGCTGGGAAGAGAGTATTGTAGTTTGTCCAGTTTTGGGTCACATGTTAACCTTTGTGGTTAAAGGCAAACAAGATCTACCCCATTCTTGGTAAGGATTCTCCATTAACTAATTGGTAGAGATTTCCCATAGCAGAAGGATTAAAAAGAAAAGCTATGCAGGAATATAAGACAATAGATGTTCACACTAATTGCTATGCATTTATTTCTGAATATATTTCATGTTCTTAAGAGTCTGGAACTGAAAAATGTAGCCAATTATGTTTTTCCCTTTGTGTATACACTTAAAATGGTAATAATGAGTAGCATTTGTTATTTGCCTACAATCTGTCACTCTACGAGGCATTTTATATATGTTTTCTCATTTAAATCCTACAATTGCCTTAACATTATTACTGCTTTACAAATCAAGGACTGAAGTTCAGTGAGATTAACTTGCTCCAGGCTACACAGAAAGCAACATTTGCTGCAGAAGAATTTATCCTACTTAGTGTTAGTTACCACATCATTTTAATTTCTACACATGTTCCTAATACATAGGACACTGTCATTAATATTCTGGGTGTACATCAATAGTAATATCAACAATAATAAGTAGTAGAGGTATCCTTACACAAATAATCGTACATTAATTATTAACATTTATTTGACACTACGTACCAGGCAATAATGCCACAATGATTTTTTAAAACTATAAATCAGATCATGTCATCTCTAAAAGTCCTCATTGAATCACTTTGCACTTAAAATGAAACCTAAACTTTTCATCATGTCCTAAAAGGCCCCGATTTTCTCACTAACTTCAACTCACACTCCTCCTCCCCTTGCTTGTTTTGCAACACATCAAGTTCTTTTTCAGTTCAGCACATTTGCACTTGTTGTTTCATCCTCTGGAAGGTTTTCGCCCGTTTTTTTTGTTGTTGTTGTTGCTGCTGTTATTCTTTGCAGGGCTGATTCTCTCTCATTCTTCAGATCTCAGCAGAAATATCACCGGAAAGAAAGGCTTTCCAGGAGCACCTATTAAAGCAATCCCTGCCCCCACCAGTTTATCTGTCTCATATCCTCTTATTTCTTTCTTTCATGCTGTTTGTGGTCTATAATGGTCTATCTTGTATTATTGACGTGTCCTTAGCACTGTGAGCACAGGGCTAAGCACATATGAGGCACTCAGCACTCTCTGAGGAAAGAAGGACACTACTAGAATCCTAGCTTATACCAATAAGGAAATGAGGGGTTAGATGGGCTTTGGCAAAGTGTCCAACTGTTGCATAGCTCGTAAGCAGCAGAGCCCATTTTCAAAGCCTCGTTACCTGGCTCCAGAGCCTGTCCACTTACTGTCCTTATTGGTTTGGGGCTTTCCTAGGTCCTAGTTAGAACTGGAACTAAGCAACATAATAGTATCCCAATACCATTTCCCCCCAGGGGAAAAATATTGATTGCTTATCCACTTAGAGTCATTTATCAAATATAAGGCAGGGATATTTCTGTTTTTAGATCCTTCTAGAAATTTTCTTTACTTTGCAGAACTATTCTTGGTACTTTAATGACTCAGTATCAACAACATGAATTTTATTACAGCCGTCGAATTCCTGAAAATATTTCAAGCTCTACATAGCATTGCTAAATATGAAACCAATTACATAATGGATGAAATCTTCCTTATTGAGGATCTCCAATTAATCCATTATCTGAATATGAATAGACCAGATGTAGTTTTATGATTCCTCCTCCTTCTCCTCTTTCTCCCTACCCTTGTAAAAAATGGCTCACTCCTCAGGATAACTGTGGTATTTATTTCCTTGTCTAGATGAAGAGACCAGCTAGTCATTCCTAATTTCCTTGTAATCATCTTTTAAGTAAGAACCAAAGCACTTTTCCCTAATTGTCCTGTCCTGAATCTATGAAATTATCTCTATTTATGAGCTGAATGATTTGGAGAGAAGGGTAAGAATCAGAAGCCCAGAGTTCTAATTTGGGTTATAACATTACTAGTTGCAATACAGCCCTACAAGGGAGAGGAGGGCAAAGAAAGGAACATTAAGTTCCCACTCTGTTAGTCACTTGATATTTATATTCTTATTTAATTTACTCCAAACTCCAATTAGGTCACTATTATCACATTTCAAAAATGAAAAATAGGTTCATGAAAGTTCTATCAATTTCCTAAAAGGGTAAAGGTGGTAGCAGGTAACAGAGATGGAATTCAAAGGACAGTGTGGCTGAGCCCAAAGGCCCTCACATGAACCTTTACATCACTCTAGAAGACGGCACCAGGTAGTGGAAGAATTCTTCATTTTCAACTATTCACAACATATCCATGAAGTCTGGTTTATCCATAAATGCTTATCAAATAAAGCTGAAGGAAGCCCTGCATGTGACATGGGAAGGGCAGAGAAATGCAGGTAGAAACTGAGAAGGGATTCCACCAGCAGGTGGGTAACAGTGCAGGGAAAACAAAGGAATGTTGGATCTCTGTAGGAACTCAAAAGTATTTGTGAATAGATGAGTAAATGCTAACAGAACAGAGCTAGTCCTTGGCAAGAGTGAGGTATTGAAAATTTGCTTTGTCTGTTTTCTTTTCCCTCCTTATCCCCTCCCAGCCTTCCAGGTGCCCACCTTGGGTAGAGCAATGGGGCATCTTATTCTGAAATCACAGTCCACAGGTTCCCTTCCTGAAAAGCACGAGAGAGGAAGGGGGAGGCGAAGCTAAGGGGCTAGGGACAGAAGGGAACAAATGAATACCTCAAAGATGCTTGTCTCTGTGAATTCTAGCCCAGAGGAAGCACTAAACTGGGAAAGTAAGTACAAACCCTGAATGCCATTAACCTCCTTTGTCATGGCCTAGTTTTGTAATGTGGTCTGTCTAAGGTTGCCAGATATAGCACGTAAAAAAATTCAGGATGCTCAGTTACATTTGAATTTTACATAAACATCAAATAATTTTTAGTATGTCCCATGCAACATTTGTAATATACTTTTCCAAAAAAAAATTATTCATTGTTTATCTGAAATTCAAATTTAACTGGATTTCCTGTATTTTGTCAGGCAGCCCAATCTGAGTCTCATTTGTTAAAAATAATAAAACGTACAATAATGTCACTCTCTCATTCATAGGTGGGTATTAAGAAAATCCTACCCAGATTGAGCAATCCCAGTTAGCCCTTTGTTCACTGCCAGGGTGGGGTCAGCAAGCTGCTGCCACCAGAGGCTGCCTCTGGAGATGTGACATTTGGGTTTTGGCACATCAAAAGAATGTGGGAGATGGGGTGAGAGAAAAAGGAAATGAAGAAATGGATTAGACCCAGCAGTTCCCAACCTTTTTGGCATCAATGATTGGTTTCATGGAAAACAATTTTTCCATGGTTGGGGGGCACAGGGGCAGGGAATGGGGAGCGGCTGTAAATACAGATGAAGTTTCCCTCACTCATTCCTCTCCACCTCCTGCTGTGTGGTGGGGTTCCTAACAGGCCACAGACCGGTACCAGTCTGCTGCCCAGAGTCTGGGGACTGCAGAATTAGAGATCTCTCTTTGCCTCTGCTTCCAGATAAGTTGCAGTAAGAATTTTCATTTATATCTCTTATAGTCTAAGACTGGTGAAGGAAATCTGAAAGTCACCATGTGTTTTTTTTTTTTATTTCAGCATATTATGGGGGTACAAATGTTTAGGTTACCTATATTGCCTTTGCCCCACACGAGTCAGAGCTTCAAGCGTGTCCATTCCCCAGACAGTGCGCACCGCACCCATTAGGTGTGTATATACCTATCCCCTCCTCCCCCTCCCATCTGCCAGACACCCGATGAATGTTACTACCATATGTGCACACAGGTGTTGATCAGTTAATACGAATTTGATGGTGAGTACATGTGGTGCTTGTTTTTCCATTCTTGTGACACTTCACTTTGAAGGATGGCCTCCAGCTCTATCCAGGATACTACAAGAGGTGCTAGATCACCATTGTTTTTTTTGTGGTTGAGTAGAACTCCATGGTATACATATAACACATTTTATTAATCCACTCATGTATTGATGGGCAGGCACTTGGGTTGTTTCCACATCTTTGCATTTTAATACACTTCCCTCAGCCTTGACTCTCTCAATTGTGCTGCTACATTCCCTGCAGCCCTCTCAACTGACCCTGATGGGGACTTCCTTTCTCTTCTAACCACCTAAAGCAGCGGGCCCCAACCTTTCTGACACCAGGGACCGGTTTCGTGGAAGACAGTTCTTCCACACATGGGTGGGTGGGTGTTGCCGCCTTGGCTCCACCTCAGATGCCCACGCCATGGTTGCATTCTCATGGGAAGCGCGCAATGTGGATCCCTCGCATGCGCAGTTTGCAGTGGGGTTCGCGCTTCCATGAGGGTCTGATGCTGCTACTGATCAGATGGAGGGCGGACTTTGGGGGGTGATGCGAGAGATGCCGAGCAGCTGTGGGGTGCACGTGGGGCGGCTTCACTTGCTGGCCCTGTGCTGGCCTCCTGCTGTGTGGGTAGGGAGCGGGGGGAGGGAGAAGGGGGTTGGGGACCGCAGACCTAAAGAATTTATGCACGGTTAATTTTATAATTGGAGGAAGGAGAGATTGCAGTTTGGTGAAAATGCAACTCATCACTCCCAAATATAGTAATTCAGCCCTCTCCCTCCCTTCCCAAATCTACAAGATCTCATCTTCCATATAATTTGCCAAAAATTGTAGCCATTAAATAGCTTCAGAAATGGTAGCCATAAAAGAAAATAAGTAGTAATCAATAATAACTTTAAAAATGCTTAAACAGTTGCAGATACTGCATTTTCTCATAAAAATAATTCTGGAGAAGGCAGCCTACAAACATTTTCCTTTTTCACGATCATGGCTTATGCAAAAAAGGCTGCTTGCCCTTGTCTTCAGGTGTCAGGTAAAATTCTGAAAGGTGCTAAAGTGGGGTGGGGGGATTATTTGAATATTCAGGCAGGCTTTAAAATTTATACATAACTTCTTCTTCAGAGGTTCAGCTATGCCTCAGGAAGAAGGTGGGGGTTAAGTACATTTTGAAAAGCTCCACATGGAATTTCTTTTCCTCCTCCTTTCAAACCACCTATCCTTAAGAAGCTGCTTGGTTATGTTGTCACTGACAGAAGTGTGCACCCTTTTTAGCCTTCTTAAGGTCTGATGCCTCCAGGACCTAATGGGGTGGCCTTTTAAAAATGGGCTTTCACTGTGGTGGATTCACTAAAGTAACTTACAGGACAAGTGTCATTGCCTGGAGTTTATTAGCTCATCTTCAATAGTGACCAGATGGTTAGTGAGAGCAGCACTGACCCTGGCTCTCAGGTCAAGATTTATTTCTCCGGCTCTTCCTCTTCCTCTGAGAGGAGAGAAACGGGGGAACAATTGCTAAGTTGTCTTCCAGAGCTAAAACTAAGTTATATGGCTGCAACTGCCACCCACAAGGCTGTTGTGACTGTTAATGTATCGGCCAACTGTGTAGCAACAAACAATATATTCTGTGCAGAACAAAAGTGTTTTTCTTTCTTTCTTTCTTTTCTGATTAATATTTTAAGAAATTTATTAGTGACAATAATCTAGTGCTTCACACTTATCATGTATCTATTTTCTTTTAGGAATCTATTCCAGTCCTGTAATAGTCATGGTTATTATTATTGCTATAGTTGCAGGTAGAAAATAAAAATGTATGGATGTTGTTTGTTTGGGTTCAAAGAAGACATGATTTCCAATATGGTGGCCTCAAGCAAAACTCCATGCTGCGCAGATGAAAGCTGTGAGGCAAAGCAAAATGAGAGCCCTCCCTATCCTTATGGGCCAACAGTGATGGATCAATGGAACAGATTGAGAAAAAGTGGAAATCAATGAGTTGCACTTTCCTGTAACAGATAACAAACCTTATCCTTAAATCCTTGCAACCACTTTACAAACTCATATGTGGGTGCTAAAAAAATTTGATCTCATGGAGGTAGTGCATAGAATGATAGTAACCAGAGGCAGGAAGGGTAGTTGGGAGGGGAAGATGAAGAGAGGTTGGTTAATGGGTACAAACATACAGTTATATAGAAATAATATTAATAAGTTTTAGTGTTCAGTGTCATAATAGGGTGACTATAGTTAACAGTAATTTATTGTATATTTCAAAATAACTAGAAGAATAGATTTGTAATGTTCCCAACGTAAAGATATCATAAATGTTTGAGGTGATGGATATCCTAATTACCCAGAATTGATCATTACATATTGTATATTTGTATCAAAATATCCCATGTTCCCCCATAATAATTATACATAAAAATATTTTAAAAGATTGGGAAGTGTGTTAGAATAAAATATAGGTTAACTTTTAAAAAATAAACTTTTTATTTTAAAAGTTTTAGATTTACAAAATATTGCAAACATAGTACAGAGAGTTTTCATGTAACCTGCACCCAGTTTTCCCTATTTTAATATCTTACATCAGTATGTTATATTTGTCACACACAATTAATGAACCAATATTAATAAATTATTAAAATCAATCCTTTATTCAGAAAAAATAAAATCTATTAGAAATGATGACTAACTGACTTAGCTTCACTTTTATCTGATCATCTGAATAAAGAATTTTAAATCTGTGCATTTATTCCATAAATTTATGAAGCTATTTGTTTTTCCTTGAAATTCATTAAATTCTATACTTGCTGTTATGAATTTAGCTACAGATTTTTTTGTTACCCATTTGTTAGTAATGTTTTATTTTTATTAGTTAACAGACTTTTAAGTAAGCAGTTATTTTAAATTTTAGGGGATTTAGATATTGAATCTGCATTTTACCACTTATGAGACAGGCTAGACCCCAGCATTTATTCATATCTGGAAAGAAGATAGACTTAAATATATTTCTGATTAAAAATATCTATCAACTTTTTAAAAGTTTGTGGATCTGCCTGCTATTTGGTTATATAACTCTGGCAAAAAAGAGTAAATTATAGGTGTGTTCAAAGACCTTGGCATTCCTCAATTTCTTTATCAGAATTAAATATTCCAGATCAAGCAAAAATAATGGAAAAGAATAAAGACTGTTACAAATCTGGAAAGGGTTTAGTAGCATAACTTTTCCCACTGGAAATAGACCTGTGCTTGTATTTTCTCCCAGTTTGCCTTCTAACCTTGGTTCCAGGGAGAAAGGACTCTAAGCACCTGGGCCAGGTGGGGAAAAAAAGACTTAAAAGTTGCTACCCTTTCTTTTGTTTTCTTTTCTCCTTCTGGTCCTAGACAAGGGCAGGATTTTCTATTTCAACGAGGACTCTAGAAATGGGTTTTAAAGTAGCCCTTAAAAATTGATTGAAACAAACAATAAAGACCAGCAAATAAAACTCATGGAGGAATAATAAAAAGAAAGCAATAATATTTTAACCACAGAAAAGATTTTTAACACCCACACACAAAGATGAACAACGTTGCAAAAGGTATAGGATGATTTTATCTTCTTAATTAGGTTTAATATATTACAAAGAAATAAATTTTAGAGTTATTTTCTATTAAACAGAACAAGACAGGATCAAAAGAGAGGACCAAGATATGGAAATTAAAGATCAAATAAAATTAACATTGAAAACAGTAAATGATAATAGGCAGTGGAGATGACTTGAAGCTCAACAGAAAATAAATATAAATATTCAGAACATGAAGGAAGTAGGCAAAGAATGCAGAAAAATGTGAGTCAAGATGATCAGAGTGGAGGATAAAATGTGGAGAGTTATATGAATAACAAAAGTCTCTGAACAATAATGAACAGAGTTAAACTCAATAATTTGTGATAGAGTAGAATGAAAAAACCAAGCAACATTGCAGAACTGAAAGAAGATCCTAAAGTCAGATATGTACAGGTCTCACTGAACTTAATAAAAACCAAATAGGTAGAAATTGACATCACAACACACTGCTAATGAAGATAAATCAAAGTTGTACACATATCCAGTTCATCAAGACAACTAGTTCTACAAAACATAGAAAGAAAAAGATTCTTTCTCTTTAACCTCCATTTTCATTCCTCAGAGGTAAGCACTTGAAAAACTTACAAGTCCTGATGGTTTTTGACTTTATTATAAATCTTTAAATATATAAGTTCTAAATATAATACTTATACTTCTAGTTCTTAACTTTTCCAGTGTTGAGTATTATCTATTGACTTCTTGCCATGAAAGATAAGGACTGAGCTACCTTGATCCTTTTCAAGACACACCAGCTTGCCTTCTTTCATTATCATCCTTCTAATAAAATTTTTATAATTTTGGGTTAAATATAGTGTTATTTTAATCCCCATTATGTGCACTGGATCCCTTTACTACTCCATCTGGAAGCAGTTGGGATCTGCTCTTCATTTCCAAGTGTTCTTAAATTATGTAATGATATGAACAAGAATTTCTCTCCCATTCATTGTGCTGAGCCATGTGGACGTGTTCAATTTGAAAATTTTTATCCTTAGAGTTTATGAAATATTTAGTTTATTCTCTTTTAGTAATTCCTATTGCTTGTATATTTGGTGTCATGGACTGATTCTCAATATTTCTTAAGTTTTTCACTTCTATTTTTGCTTTCTTTGTCTTTAGTTGCATCTTCTAAGAGATTTTGTCAATGCAATACTCCAATTCTTTATATTTCTTTTTATTTTTTTATCTTATTTGAATTTTCAAGAGCTCTTTTTTTTGGTTGTATGAATATTTCTTTTTATAGTTTCCTGTTCTTGTTTCATACATATGTAGCTTTTGTCTCTTATCTCTCTGAACAAAAAGCATTTTGATATTTTCTTTGGCTTCCTGCACTGACATCTTTTCACTCCAAAATAATTTTGTTTTGTTTAGGTACTTTTCCAGTTGGGTGCTTTTCTCAAATTTCTCAGTGGGTGTGTGCTAATATTTTAAAAGGCATTAAAAATCTCACTGAAAGGGGTACCATCCAACATGCAGGATTTCATTTCACAGCCTGTTTGCTTCATGACACATCTTCTCGAAACTGTTTCATGTCCCCAAGTCTAGCATGTCTTTGTTTTATTCTCATTAGAAAGTAAACATACAGATTTGTATGGGATGGGAGATGAGCAAATGCTGGTTAGGAAAGAAATGGGGAGTTTGTACTTTTTAAAAAGACTCTCAACCAATATTCCTGTTTCTGGCCCCCGAGGTATTCTTTTTTCAAGGAAACTGGTGTCTCCATTCTTGAACCTTTCTGGTAAGTTCTGCGATTCTAATTGTCCCTCCTTTGTTGTATCTCCCTGCTCTGACCTGGGCATCAGCTTCCTGTGCTCTGATAAATCAAATACTTGAAATGTTTCTGCTTTACAATTCCTGCAATTTTGTTCTCCCATTCCCATTGTTCATGTGGGGTTATGACCACACCTCCACCACTTATTTATCTTTTTTACTGTTATTTAGAAGGGTATTAGAGGAAATGGTGGTAAAGAATTCAATTCATCTTATTTAACTAGAAGTTTAAATGCTTTAACTAAAAAAATAGAAGCCTACAACTATTAAAGAGAACAAGGAAAAAAAAAAAGAAATACAAATTACTTTTATCAGATTAAAAATTCAGGCTAGGGTTGGGTGTGGTGGCTCACACTTGTGATCCCGGCACTTTGGGACTCTGACAAGGGAGGATCGCCTGAATCTGGCCATTCCAGGCTGCAGTGAGCTATGATCCCACAACTGCACTCCAGCCTCGGTGACAGATAGAGATCCTGTCTCTAAGGGGGAAAAAAATTAGGCTAGCTTTGAATTTCTTTGTGCAATTGCAAATTGCTTTGGTTCTGTGTGGTTTTTTTTTTTTTTTTGGTTTGTTTTTGTTTTTTCTCTTTTTGCGACAGGAACTCACACTCTTGCCCAGGCTAGAGCACAGTGGAGTCATCATAGCTCACTGTAACCTCGAACTCCTGGGCTCAAGGGATCCTCCCACCTCAGCCTCTTGTGTAGCTGGGACTACAGGTGTTTGCCACCATGCTCGACTAATTTTTTTATATTTTGCAGAGATGGTGTCTGTCTCCTTAGATTGCCAGGCTGGTCCTGAACTCCTGGGCTCAAACAATCCTGCTTCAGCCTCCCAAAGTGCTAGGATTATAGGAATGAGCCACCACACCCGGCCTGGTTCTGTGTTGTTTTAAGGACTCTCTCATCCTTCACGTCTCACTTTTGCTTCTTAAATAATGTCAATTTTCTCCTAAATTTCTTGAGTAAATGGAACTCCTGGGTCAGGCCCTTGGTTTTCAGTCAGGCCACATGTATGGGCTACTAAGGAAGGATCCCTGCTACACGGTAACCTTAACAGAGTTTGACATTCTGCCATTTAATAGTGGAATATACACTTTGTGTCTAGAAGGCTTTTAAAATTTCACAAATCCTTACTAAAATGTAAATGTCCATGCATGGGATAACCTTCCAAGCTATTAGCAATTACTGTGGTCAAGAAAGTCCAGCGCTAGAGAGGCGCAGCTGATCACATAAACTGACCTTTAGCATTCTAGAATTTAGTTTGGCTTTTATATTGTATTGCTTTAATTTAGTCATTTATTTTATGGCAATGTTTTGATTTTAGCTATTGATTTTTGCTTCAATTATTGCAAAATTTGGCTTCTTATATGGGTTTTGCTTTTTGCAGCTATTTTCCTTTGCTATTGTTTTTTCTTCCTCTCCACTTGAACTTTCTACTTCTTGGGCATTTTGGAGATTTTGATTGATTTGAAGCCTATTTTAGAGACTTAATTGTTCATGTTTTCTCTCTTAACCAGCAGTTACTGGGGAGTGGGCTGCCTTACTAGATCATGGGTGATCTCTTCACTCTTTCTATTTTCTATTCCCTGATCAGTCTTTTTCACTGATAAGTGACATTAATTAGTTTATACTAATTGCTTGTAGAACTGTATTCTGATTCCTTGTTAGTTTATGCATTCCTAAATAAGTAACATATTACAAAATCAGCATTAAAAAATGAAATGAAGAAAGGACAGCTTAAGATAACCATTGTAACAAAGTGTTAATTTAAAATATAATAAGCAACCGCCAATTCTCAATCCATTTTAAAGTTGTTTAAAATTATATAGTTCTGTGTCTGAGAGGATATAGTCCCTGAGATCAGTTGCTTTAGTTTATAAGGATATAGAGAGTCTCTAAAATCTATTTTTCTATTATACGTTCACACATATCAAGTAGTTTCTTTTTTTTTTTTCAGCTCAGTCATTTTTGTGTTCTCCTTGGAAAAAGGCAAACTGCTGTGTCTGGTCATTTAGTTGAAAATACCTTTGCAATGATCTTCACATCTAAGACATTTCCCAGTGGTTTTCATATAGGAACAGTTTTCAAGTAAAGCATACTTTTCAACCATTGAAAAAGGAGGAGAGTATTTAATAAAATGAAGGCAATTACTTTACCAACAGCTACTACCATGTTCTCAGAATTTTAAAATTGTGCAATCATCCACATAAAATTTGTTTTTACAATAGTTTCTTCCTTCATTCCAACCATTGTTAGCTATGACATATTTACCCTCTTGACACTTTAACAATTCTTATCAAGGCCTCCTTAAGACTGTCTACTGTCATTTTTTTCTGTACAAGAGTGCATAACCAGAATTCATTTTATCTCTTTTTCAATACAATTCATAGCTTAATAAATCTCTTAAGAAGGGAATTCTTCTTTTTTTCTTTTAAATTGGAAACGTGTTATTTCCTGAGGATGGTTTAGAGAAAGCATGCGTGCAAGTGTGTGTGTTTTAATTAAATAGAAGAAAGAACATTTGATGTTCATAAAATTATGTTTATTTATTAGGGAACAACAAAGACAGCTTTAAATCATAATATGCCTCTAATAATTAGGTTTATATTCTTCAGAGCCTAAATAAAATTATTTTGAGAAATATATCATGTGAATATATTAATTAGGATGTTTAATTAACACTTTCTATGTGTGTAGTATAAACTTGAGCCACTAGATATACCAGTCTACACCCTACATAAACATCAAGCATAGGTAGGTAACACATTCTACAATCAAATTTCAATCATATATAGCAAATGAACAGGCTTGTTAATTTTCTATGCCCCAATTTTTCATTCTTCTCATCTTCAAATTTACCTTTTGATTTTTCAAATCTAAGAAAGTTCAAACATACAAAAGAAAGCTAGTCTCAACTATAACCTTCAAATATTGATAACCATGGCTCTTTACTTCTTTTGGTATAGCACCAATCAGAATCACCTATATATCCAACTTACCAACTGTATTGTAAGCTTACTTTGAGACTTGGACCTCATTTTCTCATATATATCTCACAAATCTCATACATATAAAATATTGTATGTGTACATCTGTATATGTACTTACAGATGTATTTATTCATATATGTGAACATAAATATATTATTAGTCAAAAGAATATCTAGATTTTGCAGTGGCAAATAACCTAAAGTTATTTTTTTGAAGCCCTAAGCGAAGTTCATTAAGAGTTTGTGAAGTGTTCTTTATCTGGAAGATATACAATGTGTATTGCTTAACTAATTAAAAATGGAATTATGATGGAAATAGCACTTCAATTTATTTAGCTGTTCATGAACATTGATCTAAAATATTGCTCAGAAGAGCCTATTGATTTAATTACTTCAATTATGCCTTAATGCAGTAAAAACAAATAATTAACTTTTCAGTATAATTTAATTTTCAAATTAACATGTATAATAAATAACTTTTGTTCCACTTTATGAAGCATAATAATACTACCCCTAAGACTCTCATATATATATAAAATATTGTATGTGTACATCCATATGTGTACATTAAAGATATATTTACACAGGTGAACTTAAATATATTACCCAAAAGAAAGTCTAGATTTCACAGTGGCAAATAACCTAAAGTCTCAGAGCCTCAGTCTTCTCTGTAATATGAAACTAATATCTCCTTTGCCTCTTGCAAGAATTTACTAATCAACAGATGCTGCATATAAAAAAGTCTAAGAAATGAGAAATGAAAAAGTCCTATTAAACTGTCCCATTAAATGTATAAAAATAAGTTATTTTTATACAAGCAGTGTACTATGCTAAATATACATTTAAATATACAGCTATTAATATATTAAAATACAAGTAGACATATCTATGCTTCCTGTGATCTGGTAGATGAATTTTCTTTTTAGTTGAGAGGTCTTGACTGAAAATTTCTAATGTTACTCACTGAGATGTAAGGTCAAAGATAAATTTAAAATATAATTAATTAAATTCTATAATGAATGCCACTATTATAAGATTTTAGTACGTGTGTGTGATGTGAATGTAGTATTACATAGTATCTATAATATTTATATTTTTAATATACATGTAACAAACCTAATATAAATTAATGAAGTATATCTATTAATAATCTGCTTTGAAAGAAGCAGATAAAAAATAAATGTTGATTTTTCTATGATATAAGCTTTGTAATTAACTACCTTAGAGGACATATTTTAGTAAGAAATGTCGTATTCTAAATCCTTGTAAAGAAAAACAATCTTGGTAAACATTAAAGAAATATTCAATATTTTTATTTGGAAAAATGTTGGATTGAATTAATAATCAATATCTGGAAAACCTTTCAATAGATTCATTAAATTGTTGAGATGAGAAAATATCTTACCTATTGTAATAGACTGAGAAATATTAATAGTTAGAAATCATTTTTTTGATAAGGCTTGCTTGTATCTCAAACTACTTTGCTCATTTTGTGCCCAGAGTTCAATTAGCTATTACTTTCTACATCTTGACAGTTAGAGATTAAACAAGTGCTTTTATTTGTTATTAAGGTATTCCTGTTCATCTTCATTTTGTAAGTACCTAGTTATCTCAGAGGGTTCCAAATCTAAAAGAGATTGACTCAGCTCTTAAATGTTTCCTTGTCCAGCACTGTCATTCTGGCTCTGCTTTTGGTGTTCCACCAGCAAATGAATTCTTGCTTTTGAACCAGTCTCCCTTTGTCTAATTTCTGTTCTTGTACCTCATTCTCTCACTGCCAGCCTCTGGAACTCAAATGCCCTGGGTTTGTAAGTTTGTTTTGGGTCATTGACTACACTGATGAAATCTCCTTGATGTGGATGCACCGGCCCATCTGGACCAAGGCAGGCTGCCTGCCCATCTGGGCGTTTGTTAACTCATCCCCTTACTTGGATCTTCACTAATTGCCTGCCTTGTCCTGATCAAATTGGCATCCCAGATGCTGGCCTTTCCTTCAGCCTTGCCTTATGATATCGCTATTCTGCATTTCTTTTCCTTTGGGACTCATCTCTAGGTATCACACTCTTAGTTTTATAGAGTATTTTAGATACCACGAAATCTTTGCTTGAACACCTCCAGTGATCAGAAAGACAGTATCAACCATGGAACTCAGTTTCATTTTCATTACACTTATTATCAGAAAAATCCTTTCTTATTTTGAGGCAAAATCAGCTTTCTTATAGGGGAACTATAGTTTTTTCCCTACTTTGGACTCATCAACAATGAACATAATGTTCTACACTGTAGGCGATAAATAGTAATAAATGGTAGTGGTTATTATTTGTAACACAAATTTTCAATTCAAAGATTTTTCTTCCTATCAACAATAATATAGCAGAAATTAAAAATTGATTGTGTTTCCAACTTTAATGGAACTCACTTATGCTCTAAAGTTAGAGATCTCTGCTTTTCTTTCTTTAATCTGTTATTTTTTCATTTGAAAAGTAATAATTACTGCAGATGAACATATTACTTTCTAAATTTACCTGTTTAAATGCTCATTTGGTCTCTATTCCCTAATCTTTATTGAAATAAAACCCAAATGCATATAATCCTACTTTCTTGCAAGTTTATTTTAACATTTGTTGTCATGAAGTTTATTAAGACTTAACCTTCAATATTATAATCTATTTTTTCTATATACTCACCCATACCTAAATTCTATTCATCATTTAAATATTAAATATTTAAATATTTCCACAGGTAGTTATAAATAAAATTTCTTTCTCTTTTTTTCTCTTCTTTTTAACTTAAGATTTTGTGTTTTTCCAAATCCTTATTTTATTCTTAATTTCATTCTCCAAGATTCCTATTCTTGGTTTTTCCTTAAGTAGCTAAATTTTATTAGGATTTAATATTTCTATTGTGATAAATTACTGGGAAAATTTAGATTTTTGTTACTGTCTATACCATGCCGTAGTTAATTAACTGATTTAGGTTATTTATGTTAACTGATTTAGGTTCTGAATTGACTTCCTGCACAATATCTATCTACTATTAATAAAAAGTGCCTAGCCTACATTTTAATATATGTTTTATGATTCTAGACTCAAATTAAGAGGCTCATTCATGAAAGAAAATTTTGTTAATTTATTCATTTATATTTTAGAATGTATTTTAAAGTCATTTTTAAAATTAAGAACTTTTAATATGGCAGAAATAATTAGTACCTTAGAGATGAGGCTTGTATGGTACAAAATTAAAAGGAGATTTGGTAGTTTGCCTGCTATGGAAATAAATGAAGAACAAGATGCAGAAATAAATATTTGACTTCTTATTCATTCAGAATGCATTAATTATTTTAATTGAGGAGCCATGTTTAAACTACACTATGTTAGCGTAGGTGGGGAAGTGAGACATGGGCAGAGGAAGTATGAAATGGGTGTGTAAACAAATGGGACACTGAGTAAGAAAACACACTGCAAGATAAGGGTAGCTGTGAATGTCACCGAGTATTAGCCTAAGAAAAATGAGACATGAGCAGAGAAAATGCAAAAACGAGCAATGTAAACAAATGGGACAATGAGTAAAACAACATACTATAACAATAACAAGATAAGGGTAACCACAACTATTACAGGAAACACAACAAAAACAACACAAGACACACGATATATTACAGTTTGCAGCCCGTAAGTGGGCTTTGGACACCAACACATCTGGGCCTAATCATATAAGGTGAAAAACTATTCCCACCCGAAGACAGGAAGGAGACAACATCCCCATTGGTCAAGAAAAAAAAAAAAAAAGAATAGACAACCTCAGTCATTAAGGAGGAGAGGCCAGAAAAGAGAAAAAAAGGATGACACAGAGATCCCAGTGCCACTGTCTGCTGAGACGTGTGCCCACTCCTACCCCCCAGCTTCTGGAATGTACTATCACTTGCTTATCTTCCTTGGCAGAACGCCTCCATGCCTGGAGGTGTACTTGCTTCAACTTTGCTGCTTCAGAACTGCCTCTTGCTTTCTATTCTTCTCTTTTGAGAAGACAAGAACCAAGGAGTTCAACAGCTGGTAACAAATATGGTAAAAAGCTTAATTCTCAATATTTAGTTTATATTAATTTCTATATGCTCTTGTTTAGAAACAACCCCATTTCCTATTTTAAATCTGAGATAATTTGAAACATCCAGACTCAGTATTTCAAGGCATGTGTGCCTCAACGTATAATCACTGGTAGTCTTCTCAGCCACATTTGGAGCTAGGCATTATGTTCCTCATTGTAATTATAAAGAAACTGAGGTTCGGAAAGTGTAACTTGCCAGAAGTTCCAGTTAGTAAATACTAGTCCCGGTTTTCACATAGACAATCTGAGTTTTGTAACTTCCTCTTTTCCAGTGTTCACAATTTGACCTTTTCACACTGTAGCCATGCATTCCCATGGTCATACTTTGGACATCGGGACATTGGCAAAACTGTAGACCTCATGATCTCCATTTCAATCACTTACCCTGTGACCCCCATTTCCTGTTCCTCTGACTAGTTCCCTCTAGAGCCACACTCTTACAATCCTCCCACCCCACTAGAACCATAGATCCATTGGTCCTACTACTTTTGTTCTATCCCCCATTGTCCTTATGTGTTTTCTTGTTTCCCAACCCAGCCTAAAATTTATGGGTAATCAAAATCATACACCCTCAACTCCTTTTACCCTTTCCATTTTATCATATTCACTTGGGAAAATTCCAACCCAGGTTAAATTCAGTTCTTTGTCACTCTGAGCTTGCATCCTTATAGCAGAAGGTGACCTGAACAAAACCCACAGCCACACCAACTAGTTTCCTTTTAAATTCTAAATATTATCTGGTAATTACACTCTATTTTCCAAGTCTATTCTCTTTCTTACTCTTTTAAATGACTTTTTAATCCTTCTCTTTCTGTAACTTTTCCACATCCTCAATTTCAGCAGATGGCCTTGACTCCTGCTTTACCTAAAAATTGAAGCCTTCAGAGGAGAACGTCCACAAGCTCCTACCACTATATCCATCCATGCATTGGGTTCTGTGTGTACATATTCCACTTTCTCTTCAGTTACTCTGAATGCATAATCTGTGCTCCCAGGTATGGCCAAATCCTTTGTGTGCCCTGCATCCCATTTGCTGTTGTCTACTCAAGAACATCTCCACCAATTCTCCACCCTGTCTCCAGCATCATCATTTTTTCCTTCTCTATTGATCATTTTTCATAAGTCTATAAACATGCTGTAATATCTCCCATATCTTGATCTTATTTTTCCTCCAGCTACTTACACATTTCTGTTCTCTTTACAGCAAAACTCTTTGAAAGAGTCCTCTATTCTTGCTTTCTTCAGTTTCTTTCCTTTCATCCTTTCTGGTGCACCCTTCAGTTAGGTTTTTATCTCAACCATCTCTAAAGATCAGAGTGCCCCAGGGAAAAGGTTGGCGCTTGGATTTCTCTTGTTTTTCTCATCTCACTTTCTATGAACTGACATTCGACAGAAATAGCTTTAAATACCATTGTAATACTAATAACTCTACAATTTATATCTTCATTTTCATCTTTGTTGAATTCCATACTGACATATCTAACTGCCTACTTGATATGTCCAGTAGAAGGTTTAGTAGTGAGCACTTCAAAATTAATGTTAAAACCTGAACTTTACCCGACTTTCCACCAATATTCTTTCCTCTGTCCTCATCTCAGTAATGACAATTCCCTTTGCTGGTTGCTAGAGTGAAAAGCTTAGCATCATTCTCAACTCCTCCCTTTCTGTCACATTCAAGAGCAGATCCTGTCGGCCGTACCTTCAAAATATATCCTTTTTTTTTTTTTTTTTGAGACAGAGTCTCACTCCGTTGCCCGGGCTAGAGTGAGTGCCGTGGCGTCAGCCTAGCTCACAGCAACCTCAAACTCCTGGGCTCAAAGGATCCTCCTGCCTCAGCCTCCCGTGTAGCTGGGACTACAGGCATGCACCACCATGCCCGGCTAATTTTTTCTATATATGTTTTTAGTTGGCCGGATCATTTCTTTCTATTTTTAGTAGAGACGGGGTC